>CM039136.1:11014192-11614192 GCA_022036555.1 Microstegium vimineum | reverse complement strand
ACACAGTCACTCACTGAAAACATCCAGAGACTTGGAACTCATACTCCCTCTCTCGACCCAGCTTGTAAACCCCCTCCAAGCAGAGATAAGGAACACGAGTGGCCTCACACTGGACGTAGGGATTCTTGCCTGAACTAGTATAAATCTCTTGTCTCTTTGTCTCACCATTCGGAACCCGACACGCGTACAAATTTACTTGTTGACATTTTCTAAACACCGACGGTTGGCGCGCCAGGTAGGGGGCATCACGTGTCACGACGCCTCAAGGGCTCCGAATGGCCTCCCGCGACGCTGATCACTCCGAGCTCTCATTCATCCGCTTTGGGAGTCTGGAGTTCATCCGCTCTCCAGATGGGACCTTCACCCGCGTGTTGCCCTCGCCGGATCAGGCCATCAACGCCCTGGCCCGGCCAAGCAAGGACCTCCCGACCCCTCGTGGGGGCGCACTGGCTGAAGCCCTTGGCCCACGAAGCTCCGGAGCTGACCCCATCGGCCCTGGGTAAGAAACCCTCCGGAATGATGGCAGAGGACTCCACCCGCTCAAGGCCTTCATGAGTGGCGTGGGGGACTCCGACGGCGATGACCACGAAATTGATTACGCGGCCGAGCATGCCGTGTTACATTTCGTGTGCTCCCGGTACGACTACGTCCTGGAGTCGGACCCCAGCTCCGACGATGATGAAACGCCACCAGGCGACAGTCACCGCGGAGCCGTCACCACGACGAAGGAGGCCCACTAGGATGCTGAGGGATGCGCTAACAACCTCCTCCCTGGCCTCGACGCGAGAAAAGAGTCAGACGCAAAACGGATGACATACTATGCCTCGGATAGCAATCTTCCGAAGGCAGCGACCGCCCGCTCCTTCGCGGACACAGACCGCGCCGGCGCTCCGAGGACCGGAGAGCGCCGTGACCCTCTCCGAACCATGTACAGAGACAGGCGCTCTCCTACATCGATGCAACCATCTAGATCGAAGGAGGCGCACCGCTAGAGGAAGGTGTCCCAGCCACATACCCGTTCGGACTCGTCAGCGTCGCATCCATCCTCGAGTGGAAGAGTTGACTCTCTCTAGTTCCGACAGCACGGGGACCGAGCACGCCGCCCCCGAGGGCGACGAGACCTCCCTGCGGGAATGCTTCACGTGCGACGGGAGGGATCCCACCCCATAGGGAGTCATGCATGACATCGACGAGAATGGCGATGATGTACTCCCTGAGAACCAGGAGGCTAGGACCCCGTCGCACGTCAATCTCGATGCTATGCGCGCCCGGCGGAACGAGCTCGATGAGGCCCTCCACCAGATTGATGACGAGCGTGCCCTCCTCGAGCAGCAGCTAAACCCCTGGCCAGCGGCTGGGCCCCGAGCCCGAGCTCGGGAGGTCCAACAACGCATAGTCAAGGATAACGGGTCTCCGCCGACCTTCCCAAGGGCGCAGCAGAACATAGCTGCCACTGCCATTCTCATGAGACAGTTTCCAGAGCCCACAACCCCCAAGGAAAAGAAACTTAGAGGGGAGCTATGCGTCCTCCTTGACCGCGTGGCGGTTCAACAGGCGGAGAGCTCGGCGTGACAGAGAGCAGGGTTCTCTCCAGCGTACAAAACACGTTGCCACCCAAAAACTCCGTTCGTCAGAGGCCAAGGCCGACCCCCACGAGAGACCAGGCTTTGGTCAAGCGACGTCCCAGCCACGGAGCGTGCTTTGAAAGCGACGATCGCGGACAGAGTGACAGCGACGACGACGATAGGCGACGCAGGCGACACCCACATAGGGGCGGACGACACGACCCTGACAAGGATCGGGACACCAGCCCGGAGCCATCCGAACCACGTTGTTTCTCCTCGCGCATACATGCCACGCGGGTCCCGTCGCGTTTTCGACCACCGACCTACATCCAGAAGTATACGGGGCTCAAGAGCCATGGCCTCTGGCTGGAGAACTATCGATTTTCCTGTGAGGCAGGCGGGGTGAACAACGAAAATTTCATAATTTGCCACCTACCACTCTACCTCTTGGACACCGCGCGTGTATGGTTGGAGCACCTCCCAAAAGGGAAAATCCGGAACTGGGGGGATCTGAAAGAATCTTTCATCGGAAACTTCCAGGAGACCTACATCCAACCTGGAAACTCCTGGGACCTCAAGAACTGTAAATAGAAGCGAGGCGAAACTCTTCGCGAGTACATCAGTCGTTTCTCTCAACAGTGTAACGAGCTCCCGAACGTAGCCGACAGCGACGTTGTCACCGCGTTCCTGTCGGGGACAACCTGCGAGTCCTTGGTTCATAAACTAGGACGTATAAAGCCCAAGACAACGAAGGAGCTACTTGACATCGCCACGAACCACGCCTTGGGCGAGGAAGCAGTCGGTGTCGTCTTCCAGGGTGCAGCCAGCAGGAGCAAGCGCGACGAGGCGGAGGCCGAGGGACCCTCGACTCGCCCTCACAAGATGGGGCGGAACCGGCCACGGTACGATCTGTCGCTCGTCACTGCGACGGAAAAGAATGAAGGGCAACAGGATGGGCAGGTCAACGACCATTTGAGAGGATGCTGGAACGGCCCTGTCCAAACCATGTGACCCCCGTCAAACACTTCCTCAAAGACTGCAACCTCAGGAAAAAATTCCTCGGCGGTGAGGCGAAGAAGAAAGAGAACGATGGACAGGATGGCGGAGGAAAGAATGACGACTACGTTCTGACGGACGAGACGTTGATGATCTTCGGTGGCCCAGCGTCATGCAGCTCCAGGCATCAACAGAAGGTCGCTCATCGAGAGGTATACACAACCACCCCCGCTGTCCCTGTGTTTCCTCAAGTGGTCAGAGTCTCCCATCACGTTTAATCGTAGCGATTACCCCGATTATGTACCGTATCCTAGGCGATACCCATTAGTGGTTGATCCCATCATTGGCACGAAGCACCTCACCAAAGTCCTCATGGACGGCGGAAGCGGGTTCAATATCCTCTATGCTGAGACCCTCGACGCCATGAAAATACCACGGTCATGCCTACGACCCTCGGGGCCCCATTCTTCGGGGTGATCCCAGGTAAAAAGGCAGACCCCATCGGTCAGATTGATTTGCCCGTCACCTTCGGCAGACCAGGCAACTTCCGTAAAGAGATGCTGACATTCGAGTTTGTCAGCTTCAGAGGGACTTACCACGCCATACTTGGGCGACCATGTTACGCAAAGTTCATGGCTGTCCCGAACTATACCTACCTGAAGCTAAGATGCCAGGTCCGAAGGGTGTCATCACAGTAGGCACGGCACCCCGTCGCGCATACGAGTGTGACATCGAATGTTGCACGTACGCGTCGGCGCTCGTGGCCTCAAAGCAGCTCGCGGCTGAGATGGAAGCTGAAGCCAGCGCGTCGTGAGAGGAGGCCCAAAGCACCAAGAAGGTTGGCTCGTTTGAATCAATGGAGGCTACGAAGACAATCATTCTTGACACCCGGGATGGGGAGGAGAGGACCATGCACATCAGTTCCTCCCTTTCTCCCAAATAGGAAAGCGAGCTCGTTGACTACCTCCGTGCGAACATTGACGTATTCGCATGGAGGCCCTCGGATATGCCGGGCATACCCAGGGATGTCGCCGAGCACTTCCTGCATGTCAAGCCGGGATCCAGACCGGTCAAGCAACGACTACGCCGCTTTGACGAAGAGAAACGTGCCGCGATCGGAGAAGAAATTAAAAAACTCCTCGCCGCGGGTTTCATCAAAGAAGTGCACCACCCCGAGTGGCTTGCCAACCCTATATTGGTGCGCAAGAAGAATGGGAAATGGAGAATGTGCGTCGATTACATGAGTCTCAACAAGGTCTGTCCAAAAGATCCATATTTGTTGCCTCGCATAGACCAAATACGCGACGCTACATCAGGGTGCGAGCTCCTCTGCTTCCTTGACTCATACTCTGGCTACCATCAAATCAAAATGAACGAGCCGGACCAGCTCGCGACGTCGTTCATCACCCCGTTCGGATCTCTTTGCTACATCACCATGCCCTTCGGGCTCCGAAATGCTGGAGCAACCTTTTAGCGAACCATGATCCGATGTTTTGACGAACTCGTGAGCAAAACCATCAAGGTTTACGTAGATGACATCGTCGTCAAGACCAAGCACGCTAGCAAACTCATGGCCGACCTCGCCCTCACGTTCATGAAGCTTAAAAAGAACCGCATCAAGCTTAACCCAGAGAAGTGTGTCTTTGGAGTCCCTAAGGGCATGCTCCTAGGTTTTGTTGTCTCCAAAAGGGGGATCGAGGCTAACCCCAAGAGGATCACCGCCATCAAAAAAATGGGACCAATCCATAACGTGAAGGGGGTACAGAGGTTCACAGGTTGCCTTGCATCGCTTAGTCGCTTTATTTCTCGCCTCGGCGAAAAAAGCCTACCTCTGTACAAACTCCTGAAAAAATCCAAGCAATTTGTGTGGATATCCGAGGCTCAGGCAGCTCTTGACTACATCAAGCAACTGTTGACGAACGCGCCTGTCCTAGTCTCACCCAACGATGAGGAGGAACTCCTGTTCTACATCTCCGCCGCGAGGCAAGTGGTGAGCATGGTCCTCGTCGTGGAAAGAGAAGAAGAGGGACACGTACTCAAAGTGCAAAGGCATGTATACTTTGTTAGCGAAGTACTGAGCGACTCGAAAACCCGGTACTCCCACTTGCAGAAACTGGTATACGCGGTGGTCATGACTAAGAGGAAGTTGTTACACTACTTCGGATCCCATGAAGTAGTAGTCGTGAGCAACGCACCGCTGGGAGAGGTCATCCTGAATAGAGACGACGCTCATCGCATAGCCAAATGGGCACTAGAGCTAATGGATACAAATATCACCTACGCTCCACGAAGCGCTATCAAATCGCAGGTCTTGTCTGACTTCGTCGAGGAATGGACGGATGCGACCCTCCCTACCCTAGCTGTTGAACAGGAGTATTGGACCCTGTACTTCGACGGGTCCCTCATGAAGACCGGCGCTGGTGCAGGGATTGTCCTAACGTCACCCCACGGGGTGACGATGAGGTACATGGTGTGTCTGTTGTTCCCGGCGTCCAACAACAAAGCAGAGTACGAGGCTCTGCTCAGTGGGCTGCGAATCGCGATCGACCTGGGCATTAGGCAGCTCGACGCTCACGGAGACTCCCAACTGGTGGTCAACCAAGTCATGAAGCAATCTAATTGCGTTGACCCGCGCATGGCCGTGTATTTGTCAGGAGGTGCGAAAACTCGAGTCCAAATTGGACGGCCTCGAGCTCAACCCGTACCCCGACGGCAAAATGAAGAGGCTGATGCGCTGGCCAGGGCAGCCTCAGGCCGAGAGCCCGCGCCTCCCGGAGTGTTGCGAATGACCAATCGAAGCCGTCCATTAACGCCGGGGGGTCAGAGGCCTCCAGCTCTCCTGGCACTAGCTCCTCGGCAGCCTCAAGTGCCACCAAGGCCTCGACCGCCTGTGGCAATGAAGTAGCAGAAGCAATGAACATATGAAAGGTCCTAGATGGATAGAGGGGGGGGTGAATAGCCTAATAAAAAATCTACAAAGCACTAGAGCAAAGGGTTAGAATAACACTTAAGCGAAGCTTTTTGCTCTAGCTCTACTAGGGGTGCAAAGCCACCTATCCAAGCAATTCTAGTTAGCTAAGTACCTAACACGTAATAGCAAGAACCTAAGGCACTCAATTCTAGCTAGGAAGAACAACTAACAAACTAAACTAATCAACCTAGAAAGAGAGCTAACTAAGCAAGATATGAAAGAAGTAAATACAAGAGATGAGGTGATTGTTATACCGATGCCTTGTGAAGTGAGGATGTCATTATGAAGAACCAATCACAAGAAAAACCAAAGAGTAGCCGGGAGACAAGATGACACAATGATTTTTCTCCCGAGGTTCACTTGGTTTCCACCAAGCTAGTCCCCATTGTGTCGACTACTCAAATGGTGATTCGGAGGCTAATAGGCAATCACAAGCCTAGCCCACTACACGAGCGCCACAAGAATCCACCCAAATGAGAGTAACTCAATGACACGAGCAATCCACTAGAGTTACCCTTTGGCGCTCCGCCGAAGTGGGTACAAGCCCTCTCACAAGTCGATGAAGCCGGCCACGAACAATCACCAACACGTGCCGAAGCTTCTCCACAATCGCCAAGCCGTCTACGTGTTGGCAAACACCAAGAATAACAAGAAATCCCGCGGCGATGATGATGACCAAGTGCCACTAAGATGCAATGCAATGATCAAGCACTTGGTTCACTCAAACTCTCAAGAATTAGCAAGCAAAGCAAAGAGGGATGAGTTGGGGGCCTTCTCAAGCAAGCACAAAGAGTGAGAATGAATGGGAGGTGCAAGAGGGGTCCCTAGGAGCCGTCCAAAACATATAAATAGCCACCACAAAGGAACTAGACATTTTGCCCCTTCTTTGCCACTGTCTGCGTCACTCCGGACGCTGCCTGCATAGGGGGTCCGGACCATTGCGGGTGCGTCCGGACCCTCTGGAGTTTGAATCCTGTCGTTCGCGCCCTCATCTGGTGCTGCCATGCCGCCTCCAGACACTCGCAATAGTACACGTCTGGACCATTGGTGCCTGCGTCCGGAGTCCAGCAAAGAGCTCCCAGAAAGCTTAAAACCTCCGGACGGTGGTACGGAGTCCTGCGTTCGGACACTGTCTTGCGTCCGGACCTGCTGTCCAGGGAAGCCGAGAGCTAGGGTATGCCACCGGACGCCAGGCAATGGTCCGGACGGCATCTTGCCACGTCCGCACCTGCGTCCGGAGCATTGTCTCATGTCCAATTGAGTTGCTTCTTCTTCTCCAAGTCTTCATATGCTAACACCTTGTGATCCAACCTCTTTGCTCAGCTGTTAGCCCTTTCTTTGAATTATCTTGGAATTGTTTCACAATTTTAGTGTCACTTAGGTTCATTTTAGATGTATGCAATGCAAACCTAGTGGCACATGATAACCGCCATCGAAACGAGTTTTCCCTTTTTGATAGTACGACTATCTATCCTAAATGTGATCACACTCTCTATAGTGTCTTGATCACCAAACCAAAAATGGCCCTATGATATACCTTTGCCTTGAGCCCATTTTTGTTTTTCTCTTTCTTCTTTTCCTTAGTCATGGAGCACTTGATCCATCATGATCCTTCATCTAGCTCCACTTATCAATTTGGAACACCCTATCTACATCACATGCTTAAGCCATAGGGTTAGTCCATGGGTGTCATCAATTAACCAAAACCAAACTTGGGCTTTTCAATCTCCCCCTTTTGGTTATTGATGACAACTTCTCACAAAAGAATATGTTGAATGAAAAATTCAACTTTGGTAGTATTAGCTCCCCCTACATATGTGATGTATGAGTTTGGTTCATTTTGATCACATATGCATGAATAGGAATTGTGGGAGAGTGAATGCTACCAAATGATGCTAAGGTATAAGAGATGGACCTTTGAAGCGTGATACCAATCGGAGTGCCATATTATACCATCCTTAGCACCATGAATGCCTAGAAACCACTTGAGATCAAACTTGAAATACCACTTAAAGAGCTTCAAGATAATTCAAGAATCTAAACATGCTAGAACTTCAAGAATCAAGTCAATTAGGTTTCTAGCATTCACCACACAAGCAAGTCATGAATATAAATACATATGCAAGCAAGCATTTATGAATGCACAAAGATATGCACCAACTTTATTCATAGGCTTGCTCCCCCTACTTGTGTGCTTTCATCTTTCAAAAATTTCAAAATATTTTCTTTGTGGTAATTACTTTTTCAAAATTTTCAAAATATTTTCTTTGTGGTACTTACTTCTCCCCCTTTGTCATCTATTAACATAAAATATGTGCTAAAAGTGTTGATTATTGGAGAGAAGCTTAGTTGTGGTTCAATCTAGATTACTTGCCCCAAATATTTAACTCAGTTTAAACCATGGACAAGCTTGTTCACACATCCTAGAATGGTTATCTTGCCCATGTTGAGCTAAGTATTTGAAGTTCATATTCTAGATCAAACACTAGGATTGCAAGCCTACAAACATGTCATATGATACCACTAGATCATATAAGTATAGAAGCAATAGTGGTACCATATAAGCAACAAAAACATTTGATTTGCATGAATGAGCCTAATGAGAGGATGTCTAAATGCACTAACAAGTCCTAATATTGTATGAATGACATGTCAATCAATCTTTTACCTTGCTTTGCTTGAAGGAGAGGCATGTCATATATATGGGGTGCATCAACACATGTTTGAATAATCAAGAATGTTCAACTCATTCCTTAGCTTGCAAAATCTCTTCTCATCAAGTGGCTTGGTGAATATATCGGCAAGTTGATCATCGGTACCAACACTTGTGATTGTGATATCACCCTTTTGTTGATGATCCCTTATGAAATGGTGCCTTATGTCAATGTGCTTGTTTCTTGAATGTTGGACCAGATTGTTGGTTAGCTTCACAACACTTTCATTGTCACATAGCAATGGCACTTGCTTGAAGTTGATCCCATAGTCATTCAAAGTTGCCTTCATCCAAAGCAATTGAGCACAACAACTACCCGCACTTATGTATTCAGCTTCAGCGGTAGAGAGTGCCACATTATTTTGCTTCTTTGACAACCAAGATACAAGTGACATTCCTAGAATTTGACATGTGCCCGATGTGCTCTTCCTATCAACCTTGCATCCTGCATAGTCAGAGTCCGAATATCCAATCAACTAAAAGTTAGACACCTTGGGATACCACAATCCAACATCTTGTGTATGCTTCAAGTACCTCAATATTCTTTTTTAGCCTTCAATTGACTTTCCCTTAGAGAGGATTGGAATCTCGCACACATGCATACACTAAACATGACATCCGGCCTTGAAGCGGTCACATAGAGTAGGCTTCCAATCATAGACCGATATAACTTTTGATCCACCATATTTCCACTAGCATCACTATCAAGTGTCCATTAGTGCCCATAGGAGTGCTAATGCCTTTTAAATCTTCTAGGCCAAATTTCTTCATCATATCCTTGATGTACTTCCCTTGACTTACAAAGGTGCCATTCTTCAATTTCTTGATTTGAAGTCCAAGAAAGTAGCTAAGTTCACCAATCATTGACATTTCAAACTCATTTGCCATCATCTTGCCAAATTCTTCACAAAAATCTTGATTGGTTGAACCGAATATGATATCATCAACATAGATTTTAAGCACAAATAGATCCTTGCCAAGCTTCTTGGTGAAGAGAGTAGTATCAACCTTCCCCATGATAAACCCTTTGGATAATAGAAAATACCTCAATCTTTCATACCATGCTCTAGGTGCTTGCTTCAAGCCATATAAAGCCTTTCTCAACTTGTACACATGGTTGGACTTCTTGTCATCTTCAAAACCGGGAGGTTGTTCAACATAGACTAGCTCATTTATATATCCATTCAAGAAAGCACTCTTCACATCCATTTGGTATAGCTTGATGTTGTGTGCACATGCATAGGCCAATAGAATTCTAATTGCCTCTAATCTTGCAACCGGTGCATAAGTTTCTCCAAAGTCAAGACCTTCAACTTGTGTGTAACCTTGAGCTACCAATCTTGCTTTGTTTCTCACAACTATACCATCTTGATCTTGCTTGTTTCTAAATACCCATCTTGTGCCAATCACATTGTAATTCTTGGGTCTTTCAACTAGCTCCCAAACTTGATTTCTTGTGAAATTGTTGAGCTCTTCATGCATTACATTGACCCAATCAACATCTTGTAATGCTTCTTCAATCTTGGTTGGCTCTATGGATGACACAAATGAATAGTGTTCACAAAAGGATGCCAATCTTGATCTTGTTTGTACACCACTTGTAATGTTACCAACAATTTGATCAATGGGGTGATCTATTGCAATGTTGGTTGGTTGGAGGATAGGGACTTGATTGCTTGAGCTTGGTTGAGATGAACTAGAACCTTGTTGATCTTGCATTTGAGAACCACTAGCTCGCACATTTAGTGAGTTGAGCACTTGATCTTTGTCATCTTTAATGTCAATCACTTATGTTGGCCTAATATCACCAATATCCATGTTCTTCATAGCCTTTGACAATTGAGGTCCACTCATATCTTCTAGATTCTCATTTTCAACTTGAGAGCCATTGGTTTCATCAAATTCAACATCATGAACCTCCTCAAGCACACCACTAGCCGAATTCCACACTCTATAGGCTTTGCTTGTGGTTGAGTAACCAAGTAAGAACCCTTCATCACATTTCTTGTCAAATTTCCCAAGTCTTGTGCCTTTCTTCAAGATATAACATTTGCAACCAAACATTCTAAAGTATGCAATGTTGGGCTTTCTTCCATTCAATAGCTCATATGGTGTCTTCTCCATCAATGGGTGACAATATAGTCGGTTGCTAGAGTAGCAAGCGGTGTTGATAGCTTTGGCCCAAAAGGAGTGACTCACATTGTACTCACTAAGCAAGGACCTTGCCATATCAATAAATGTTCTATTCTTCCTCTCAACAAGGTCATTTGATTGTGGAGTGTACTTGGCCAAGAATTGATGCTTGATTCCAAGCTCATCACACAGCTCTTCAACTCTTGTATTCTTGAATTCACTTCCATTGTCACTCTTTCTTGATGGTGATCTCAAACTCATTATGACATCTCTTGACAAAAGATTTGAATGCGACAAATGTAGCACTCTTGTCATTAAGAAAGAATACACATGTGTATCTTGTAAGATCATCCACTATCACAAAGCCATACTTGTTGCCTCCAATACTTGTGTATGTTGTTGGTCCAAATAAATCCATGTGTAACAACTCAAATGCTCTACTAGTGCTCATCATGCTCTTCTTGGGATGGGTGTTACCAACTTGTTTTCTGGCTTGACAAGAGCTACAAAGTTTGTCCTTTTCAAATACAACATCTTTCAAGCCTCTTACTAAGTCATGCTTGATCAATTTATTCAATTGTTTCATCCCAACATGACCAAGCCTTCTATGCCATAACCAACCCATACTTGATTTAGTGAGCAAGCAAGTTGATAATTGAGCCTCACTAGCATTGAAATCAACTAGATAGAGGTTCTGATATCTAAAGCCTTTGAAGATCAAGTTTGAACCATCAACACTAATGATCTCAACATCATCTACCCCAAATATGCATTTGAATCCAAGATCACACAATTGAGCCACGGATAGCAAATTGAAGTTCAAGCTCTCAACTAGCAAGACATTTGATATGCTCAAGTCATTGGATATAGCAATCTTTCCAAGACCCTTGACCTTGCCTTTGCCATTATCACCAAAGGTAATACTATCAATGCCTTCACTTGAATTAGAGTTGATTGATTTGAACATTCTAGAATCTCCGGTCATGTGTTGAGTGCACCCACTATCAAGCACCCAATGCCTTCCTCTGGCTTTGTAATTGACCCACAAAACAAATTAGTTCTTCTTAGGTACCCACACTTGTTTGGGTCCTCCAAAGTTAGTGACCAAGGATTTTGGCACCCAAATAGCCTTCTTCTTTGGGCCGACAATGGGTGTGCCAACATACTTAGCCATTACACCATCTCTCCCTTTGGTAAGCATATAACATGAATAAAAATGCATGGAGGTGGATTTAGCAAACTTGGTTTGGCTCATGTTAAGTTTGCAATATTGGTCAACATGCCCAACTTGCTTGCAACTATTGCAATACCGACCATTGCTTCTCACAAAGCTAGGCTTTGGAGTCACAAAGGCCGACTTGCCCTTCTTGGGGTTATAACCCAATCCCTCTTTGCAAAGGGGGAATCTTTGGCTACCCAAGCACTTTAGCAAGCGGGCATCTCCACCATATGCCTTACCCAAAGCATGAGTGAGTTCATTAACATCATGTTTCAATTTTTCATTTTCTCTCACTAGTGTAGAATCAACCTTTGAGCTCTCACTAGTGGATGTGCATGTGGAAGTGCTAGTGTTGGTTGGTGCAACAATGATAGGAGTGAAAAATGATTCATCTAGAATATCACAAGTGACTCCAATATCACATGATGCAACAATCTTATCCTTGTTTTGATCAAGGAGGGAGGAGTGAGCTTTGTCAAGCTTCTTGTGATTCCTCTCAAGCTTCTCATGGGCTTCCATTAGCCTCTCATGAGAGCCATTGAGCTCATAAAAGGATTGTTCAAGAGCCTTAAGCTTCTTGTTCAATTCTTTGCACTCCTTCCTCTTTGTCTCAAAGCAAGCATAAGTTTGCTTCATCATATCTATGAGTTCCTCCTTGGAGTACTCTCCTCATCATCACTACTATCATTATCATTATCACTCTCATCACAAGATTATACCTTAGATGGCTTAGCCATGAAGCATGATGGAGTGTCGAAGATAGAAGGCTTGTTGTTGATAGCAATGCTTGCCAATGCCTTCTTCTTGGACTTCTTCCTCTCATCATCACTAGAGTCATCATCGGAGGAAGAATCATCACTATCCCAAGTCACCATATAGTATTCACCCTTCTTCTTCTTGGTGAATGATAGCTTCTTCTCCTTCTTATCATGCTTGATCTTCTTCTTCTCATCATCATCACTTTGATTGGGACAATCAGCAATCATGTGATTGGTGCTCTTGCACTTGTAGCATCTGTTGACACTTCTTAGCGTCGTACCAAAAATAGAGATAAATCCCTATCCCCGGCAACGGCGCCAGAAATGCTTATGGGTATTTCTTATGACTATTGGATAAATTCGCAAGCGCGCAGATTATACCGCTGTAGCACTTCACCTAGGAGTATTCCAAGGTATCGTAATTTATTTTATCCCAAGGGAAAGCTGAGCTAGAAATGATAATTAGAGAGAGATCCTATAAAGTACCTTAACTGAGTACCAACTAGTATAAGGGGGGGGGGTAAATGATAAATGTGATAGGAAGGGGTTGATGAATGAAAGAGCCTAGGTAAATGATACTTAGAATGGACTAGACAGATTAGCTAGGTGGGAGGACACCGAGAGAGTACAAGGGACTCCTAGGCAATTCACTCTACTTCAATATACTTAGCTAATTAACTAGTCCTAAACACTATAGTTTGCCTCCTCAATACAAGTATGCTAGGCGAGGGGATAGATCAGTAGGAGGACAAAGCTCCTACCGGACCGCGCCCTCTTCTTATGGGGGCCTAACCTTTTAAGAACTTGCCTATAAACACGTGGTGGAATACAACGACTAGACAAGGTTGTCACCTCTTGCTAGCTACCACAAACAATCCATGCAGAAAGCGATAACCAAGGATAAGTTAATGTATAAGCACCACGCTTACACACAACTTAATACTTTGACTACGATCACTAATCAAAGCACCCTATGATAGGCAATGATCGCATACAGGAAAGGTCACAAGGATCACAGACTATAAATGTAAAGGCTATTAAAGAGCAAAAGCATATAACAATACTATATCTAGTATAGTAATGCTCAAAGTAAATACTAAGTAAAGTAAAGGGAAAGGATAATATATTAATAAAGATAAAGTCTTACAAAGAAGGAAAGATACAAGAGCTATACCAGACTTCCCAGAAGACAACTCCGGAATCCCGAGCAAGCTCGACTCAACTCTAACTCCCACTCTAGACTAACTACTAGAATAATTCTAAGGAATGGAGCTTGTAGGCTTCTTCACTATGTCTAGAGAGGGGGGTATGGCCCTCTATTTATAGTGTGGGTGGAGTAGGGGCTACTCCAGCGCCACGTCAGCGATCCAGGGCCTTCCATCCTCCACCATTGGATCCAACCAACTTAGAAACCGACCAAGGCATGGATGGTGGTGATCCAACACGTGGGGGAGGAGTATGGCGGTTGGGGGGAGCCAACCGACCTAGGGGGTGGATCGGCCGACCCCTTATGTGAGTCCCACTGGCTCTCACTTGCTTCATTTGTTCATTCCTGCACTCAAACACTCATGGACATGCAGAACTGGTTATTTGATAAAATATGCTCATGATGTGTTTGTTTTATCCTTTATCCAGAGGTTGGTGGCAATATTTTAGATATGTAAAAGATAGTCATAACTTGTGCCAACAAGATCCCCCAAGCTTAACCTTTGCTCGTCCCGAGCAAACATTCAAACTTAGCTCGCTAGATCAGGAGTTGCTACTATGCTTTATATTTCAAGAGTACTAAGGTTACAACAATATACTTCTCTTTTGAATGGAAAAATTAGCAAATAAGACTCACCCATATTACCTTAGTCCTTCATGGGGCTTATAGCTTTATCCCTTGTCTTGAGAGGTTGAGAGATAGAACAAACTTGACTTGAGCACTAGTTTTCTCATTCTTTCACAGGTTTCATATCGGAGGTTTTGTAAAAAGAAAACTTAGTGTTCCTCGAATGGTACTCTCGAATCTCTCATAAGGTGTATTATTCCTTACCAAGGAACATAACAAAGTTTTGCCTTCTTCCATCCTATCTCTAAAGCTTATGTGGAGCTATAGGTAGGGATCAAAGATGTAGCAAACTTACCTTGCATATATTGTAAAGTCAAATTCCAGATCCAAGGAGAGAAGTGTCATACTCTTAGATCAATATGTGCAAGTGTGTGGAAACATGGCAAATGATCCATACTCCTTTAAATGATCTCTCTTTCCTATCTTATGAATTTGAGACATAGCTATCTTTATTTATTTTTCTGTGAGCTTTTGAAGATGCTCATCATTTCATTTTTAAAAATTTTTTCATGAGCTTTGATGTGCTCAACAAATATCATAATTTTGCATAGTCTATGTCTCATATGCTAGTAACAACTAGAGAGAGATTTTCTACTATAGCATGGAGTATGAACTATGTGGAAATGTAAGGCATGTTTTTGCGTACTTCCAGTGTAGAAGCAGCAAGTATATGTGGCGTGTACGTGATCTTGATCTTGGGAGCATGATAAATCTCTCAACAAGGGTCACAAAACTTGACCAAACTCAACACAAAGCAAGTAGCTTATGTAGAAAGCTTATATCATGAAAGATCATGTATGGCTTTGGTAGGAATTTTCACCAATGAGGAACAAAAAGTGTTTTTATCATTTTAATAAATAAAACTCCGATAATCATTCTTGCTTAGAACAATATTATAGCAGCTCTTATCTTGTCATATCATGTCTCACAACAACTTAGACTTAGTTACAGCATTTGCAACCCGCAAAAGTTTCAGGTTCATGATGAATTCTTTTAAGCCAAGTAATCCATACTTAGAGAAATATCAAGTTGTAAACTAGTACTAGAGAGACATTTAGCGGAGCAACTATTCATCATTTCCATAGGAGATATAGATTTTTCATAAAGCATTTTGAGAATGGAGTAGAGAAAAAGTCTTTTTATTATTTTTATCATATGCAGATTTTTTTTAGATGCAAAGCAAAGATAAGCAAAGTAGTACATAAATATAAATGCTGAAATTAAAAACTTACCTTAGTGGAGGAGGGAACCTCCCCAAGCTTGTTCTTTGCTTAGTGGTGCGGCGACTGTGGATGGAATTGCCGCCACATGTCCCAATGCCGATGTTGTTCTGCTTGCATAGCTTGGATATCTTCGGCAGTTTGCTGGACGATGCGTGTCGTCTCATCGTGTTCAACACGCAGCTCACCTAAGGTGTTGGTGAGGTGATCGAATTTTTGCCGTAGTCCACGATGCTCCCTTTCTCGTGTGGACGAGAAGGATGCTCGAGCTCGTTGTGGACGTGTGGATCGAGGAGGCATGCCACTCGAGGTGTACATGGGATTGGAAGATGCATCGTCTTCCTCCTCGTCAATAGTTTCTCGGGAGGAACCACCTTGATCAAGATGAACAAAGTATAGCCCCTCCTGATCTCTCCTGTCTGCACCTGCAAAACCTCTTTCTCCAATGCCTTGATCTAGATAAAGGGTTAGCTTATGGGTCCTATACAATTGAAGTTGCCTATTTGGAAGAGGCACCACAATTGTATGGCCACTGTAATTCATTTTAAGATTATCATTGGCATCTCTTTTTAGCATTTGAGCAATTGTAAGACACTATAGAGAGTGTGATCACCTTTAGGATAGATAGCCGTACTATCAAGAAGGGAAAACTCGTTTCGATTGTGATTATCACGTGCCACTAGGTTTGCATTGCATTCATCTAAAATGAACCTAAGTGACACTAAAATTGTGAAGAAATTCCAAGATAGTTCAAAGAAAAGGCTAACATAGGAGAACAAGTGTTGGATCACATGGTGTTAGCACATGAAGACTTGGAGAAGAAGGAGCAACTCAATTTGGCACGAGACAGAGCTCCGGACAGAGGTCCGGACGCTCGGCTTGCAGGGTTCGGACAATTGCCTGGCGTCCAGTGGCATACCCTAGTTGTGGTTCTTCTCTAGACAGGCGGTCCGGACGCTGATCGTCGACCGGACGCTAGGTCCGGACAACCGTCCGGAGTCCTGGAGCTCTCTGGACCCCTCTGGTGAATGGTCCAAACGCTATGTGTCGTTCAGATGCGGCTCTCCGGACAACAGTCTGGGCGCTGGGAGCTTACTGGAACGGCTCTGAGTAGGGTCCGGACGCATGGAGCTATGGTCCGGACCCTAACTGTTCACAGCGTCCGGAGCTACGTGTCAATGTCAAAGAAAGGAGCCAACGGCAAAGTTCAAACGAGGAAGGGTCTGGACGCATGGCCATTGGTCCGGACCCCCCATGAGGCAACATTTAGAGGCACGCGGGAAAGCAAGGAAGATGAGGCAAATGGCTAGCTCTTGTGTGTGGGCTATTTATATGTTTTGGCCAGCCTCTTGGGACCTCTCTTGCACCTCCCATTCATTTGACATACGTGTGCTTGCTTTAGAAGGCCCCCAACTCATCTCTCTTTGCTTTGCTTGCTAATTCATGAGAGTTTGAGTAAACCAAGTGCTTGATCATTGCATTGCATCTTAGTGGCACTTGGTCATCGTCATCGTCGTGGGATTTCTTGTTATTCTTGGTGTTTGCCAACACCTAGACGGCTTGGCGATTGTGGAGAAGCTTTGGCACGTGTTGGTGATTGCTTGTGGCTGGCTTCATCGATTGTGAGAGGGCTTGTACCCACCTCGGCGGAGTGCCAAAGGGTAACTCTAGTGGATTGCTCGTGTCATTGAGTTACTCTCATTTGGTTGGTTTCTTGTGGCGCCCGAGTAGTGGGCTAGGCTTTTGATTGCCTATTAGCCACCGAAACACCATTTGAGTAGTCGACACAATGGAGACTAGCTTGGTGGCAACCAAGTGAACCTCGGGAGAAAATCTTTGTGTCAGCTATTGTCTCTCGGCTACTCTTGGTGTTCATATTGTGATTGGTTCATCATATTGGTATATTCTCCTCACAAGGCATCGGTATAACAATCACCCTTATCTTTGCATTACATTCTTTCATTCCTTGCTTAGCTAATCTTTCTAGTTAGCTTGCTAGTTAGTTCTTTTGTTAGTTGTTCTTGCTAGCTTGTGTTAAGTGCCTTAGGCTTTTTCTATTGTGTGTTAGGCACTTAACTAACTAGAATTGCTTGGATAGGTGGCTTTGCACCCCTAGTAGAGCTAGAGCAAAAAGCTTCGCTTTAGTGTTATATTAACCTTTGCTCTAGTGGTTTGTAGAATTTTTATTAGGCTATTCACCCCCTGTAGCCATCTAGGACCATTCAAAACCCTCGTAGGGAACGCATTCCGACAAGGTTTCTACTGGCCGATGGCCGTGGTCGACGCACAAGCTTTGGTCTGCGCCTGCGAGGGCTGCCAATTCTTTGCCATGCAGATCCACATGCCCGCTCAGGCACTCCAAACCATCCCCCTTACATGGCCATTCGCAGTTTGGGGTCTCAACATGGTCGGACCATTTGAAAAAGCGCCCGAGGGCTATACCCACCTGCTAGTCGCCATAGACAAGTTCACCAAATGGATCGAGTTACGCCCCATCACCAACATCAGGGTCGAGGAAACCGTCGGTTTCTTCACCAACATCATCCATCGATTCGGAGTGCCCAACTCCATCATCACCGATAACGAAACGAATTTCGCCGCGAATGAATTCTTAGAGTGGTGTGACGAGCACCACATACGGGTTCATTAGGCCTCTGTCGCATACCCAGAATCCAATGGGCAAGTGGAACGTGCCAACGGGCTCATCCTACAGGGGATTAAGTCAAGAATCTTCGACCGACTGCACAAGTATGGCAAAAAATGGCTCCAAGAGCTCCCTTCCGTTTTGTGGAGCCTCAAAACGACACGAAGCAGGGCCACCGGTTTTTCACCATTTTTTTCTGGTCTATGGCTCGGAGGCCATCTTACCCACCGACCTCGAGTACGGGTCCCCAAGGGTGGAGGCTTACGGCCCTAAGAAGGCAGAAACATTCCAGAAGATGCCATAGACCAGGTCGACGAGGCCAGGGACGCCGCCCTGCTACACTCGGCCAAGTACCAGCAGGCGCTACGATGATACCACGATCGATGTGTCCGGCCAAGGGGTTTCCAGCCGGGGGATTTAGTACTCCGAAGAATCCAAAGCAACAAGGAGCGGCGAAAGCTCACATCTCCCTGGGAAGGACCCTACATTGTCCACGAAGTGGTAAGACCAGGGGCCTACCGGCTCAAGACCTTCGCTGGCAAAACCTTCACCAACGCCTAGAACATACAATAGCTATGTCGTTTCTACCCCTAAAAATTCCTCGTTACAGCATTCCAGTCAAAATTTTTCTTTTTACTTATCATAAAGTCTTAGGTAAGAGCCTTTCTTCCGCATACGACATACAAAGAAACCTCTTACCCGGGGGCTACTAGATATGTACGAAATAAAAGAAAAATTTAAACAAATATACATAACCCAAGTTCATTACAACCATTCCAAAGCATCGAAAGCAAAAGGGTCAGAGCCCGAACAAGTTGCTCAATATTACAGCCTCATCCTACCGATGCGATAGGCAACCACATCGTGAACATCCCTAGTCTAGAGCTCGAACTCGTGGCGGATGCAACACTCCGGGCTACACTACATGATAATCCCGGCTAGGCCCCTGCTCGTCGGCCCAAAGTGTCTGCACCTCTCCCAAACACAAACATGGGGGTCGACGACGACTAACCCCGGCACATCTTCCGGGCAAGGAATCCCCCTCCGCCGCGCAATGATGTGAAGATCATCGCGGGAGTCAAAACGAAGATGAGCCAAGCCGTGGTTGCCCCATCTACCGTCCGGGAATGCGTCGCCGCTGATCTGGTTGATGAAGACGAGAGCTTCAGGGTCCGCCGGATCTACGCGGTTGTTGGCACTAAAAATGATGCACTTTTACTTAACCAAAATGCTGCCAACAACCTCAGGATCAAGGATAAACAAACACATCATGAGCATATTTTATCAAATAACTAGTTCCACATGTCCATGGAGTGTTTGAACGCAGGAATGAAGAAATGGGGCAAAGGAGAGCCAGTGGGACCCACATAGGGGGTCGGCCGACCACCCTATGGGCCCATAAGCACTCCCCTCTCGGCCATGATCCAAGATGAGCACCTTAGAGTGAATTCTAACCATTGGATCACTCTGTGCTTCCTCTCAACGGCTCACAAGCAAAGCACATGGATCCATGGGCCCACACCAAGGAGATAAACATGACAACCACCTCAGGACCAACATCCAACATCTATGACAAGTGGGACCAGCACCTGGGAGATGGAGGTGGGCCAGAGACCCCAAGGGGGGTCGGCCGACCCCCATCTGGGCCCACAAGGCCCCCACTTGGTCCCTGACCAGTGGGACCACAACCAGAGGCCAGAGGAGGGCCCACAGGCCATAGGGTGGTCGGCCGACCACCCCCTAGGTCGGTTCACCTTCCAGCAACCGCCATCCTCACTCACACATGGTGGAAATCCACACCATCCATCCAAAGTCGGTTCAAGGTCGGTTGGATCCAAGGGTGGAGGATTGAAGCCCCTGGATCGCTAACGTAGCGATGGAGTAGCCCCTACTCCACCTCCCACTATAAATAGAGGCTCATACCCCCTCTCTACACGTGGTGAAGAAGCCTACAAGCTCTATTCCTTAGATTGTTCTAGTAGTTTAGTCTAGAGTGGGAGTTAGAGTTGAGTCGAGTTGCGCTCGGGATTTCTGGAGTTGTCTTCTGGAAAGTCTGGTATAGCTCTTGTATCTTTCCTTCTTTGTAAGACTTTATCTTATTCAATATATTATCCTTTCTCTCTACTTTACTTAGTATTTACTCTGACCATTACTATACTAGATATAGTCTTGTTATATGTTTTTGCTCTTTAATAGCCTTTACATTCATAGTCTGTGATCCTTGTGGCCTTTCCCGTATGCGATCATTGCCTGTCATAGGGTGCTTTGATTATAGATCATAGTCAAAATAATAAGTTGTGTGTAAGCGTGGTACTTATACATCACCTTATCCTTGATTACCGCTTGCTGCACGGATTGTTTGTGGTAGCTAGCAAGAGAGTGACAGCCTTGTCTAGTCTTTCTATTCCACCACGTGTTTTTAGGCAAGTTCTTAAAAGGTAAGGCCCTCGTAAGAAGAGGGCGCGGTCCGGTAGGAGTTTTGTCCTCCTACTGATCTATCCCCTCGCCTAGAATACTTGTATTGAGGAGGCAAACTATAGTGTTTAGACTAGTTAATTAGCTAAGTATATTGAAGTAGAGTGAATTGCATAGGAGTCCCTATACTCTCTCGTTGTCCTCCCACCTAGCTACTCTATCTAGTCTGTTGTAAGTATCATTTACCTTGGCTTATTCATTCATCAACCCTTCCTATCATATATATCATTTACCCCCCTATACTAGTTGGTACTAAGTTGAGGTGCCCTCTAGGATCTCTATCTAATTATCATTTCTAGCCTAGCTTTTCCTTGGGAAAATATAAATTACGATACCTTGAAATACTCCTAGGTGAAGTGCTACAACGGTATAATCTGTGCGCTTGCGGATTTATCCAATAGTCATAGAAATACCAACATCGGTACAACATCATGGCCCTGAAGTACATCGCTACGGCATCCCCAGCCACGACCGCCTGCTCAAGGAGCGCCCGACCGGTGGGATCCTGTCCCCACAACATCAACCTCTCCACACCACGAAAGCACAAGGCCTCCCGATGGCTGACCTCGAAGAAGCGCCGCTCAAGGTTAGTCTCCAGCATTGGGTAGTTGCGCCGACAGAAACGCTGAATCTCCCGGAGGGACAAGAGCCGAATCGTCGCGTCGTCGTCGCAGAACCTCTGGAAAGCACCGCAGACTTGGCGAAGACTCCAGTACTCAAGAAAGCTGCCTCCATAGTCGATGGCGCAAAGAAGGGTCTGGAAGAGAACCTCTTCTGGCAACATTACCAGAGCGCTGAACGCCATGGCGAGGCGAGCGTGGTCAGCATCCATCCCTCAGGCAAAGTCGACGCGCCTCTCGCAATCCTTCTTGGCAACGACGAAGCCCCTCCTCTCTTACCCCTCTTAGTCGGTGAATGGGAAGAAACTAGAGAGAGCGGCTGAGAGTCACTCCAGTCCCCTAGGATATATAACACAGAACTGTCATCCCCCCGTCTTCCGCACACGCACCCCGTGGGTCGCGAAAAACACAACTCCTTGCATCCCGCGCGCGCGCCCCTCAGGGTCGTAAAGACGCGACTTCGTATTCCCGGCGTGAACAGCATTAGCAAACCACCAGTGACATGTGGGCCGCTCATCCGAACCAAACACTGGCTACTACAAGGGTCCACGAATCGCAAGCGGCGTCAACTTCCCCGAAACAAACAAGCCAGGCACCACAAGAGCGTAACCAGTCCACCACGGTTAACAAAAGAGGTGAGAACGACCGGTAAGTGCGTCCATTCAAAGAATGTTCAAATTCCTATATCCCCTCTGTTCGAAATGCAGGGACAACAACGGGGTAACGGTCGAAAGACTGTTTCACCCGCCACGCTCATATGCCAAATGAGTTATCAGGGACCGTGGGATCGTGTGCTGGCCCAAAACTCCGTGGGTTCGACAACCTCCCCGGCCAAAATCGAAGAACGAGGGACGTTGCTAAGTGGGCCCAACGGCCGGAACATAGACGTATTCACGTCAAACGCGCTTAGTAAACGTGTTTAGGCTTCAACAGATAACAGAATACGTGGTAAACCCCGAGGGGTGGCATCGGGCCCTTGGATCCCAGCGAACGGATCCGGGTACTATGCGTATTGAAGAATAGAGATCGGTCCGCGATGGACCTAGACGAACGCAAGCTAGCATCGTGCTGACGAGCATCGCCAAGAGCATGGACGGTAAAGAGGTCCGGCTGGCTCTGCACAGGCACGTTCCAGAGGCGGCGCTCCAGTAGGCGCACGAACAGCACGTCCGTGTCCCTGAAGTTGCTGATGCTGATAGCGTGCATGGATGCGTCGGCCACGTACGCCCATACCATGCATCTCGCTCAGGTTCATCGCCTGCTGCTGGTGACCGCCGCCATCATCGGTGCGCGCTGAGCAGCTCGATCCGTGGTGCGGATCCTTCTGGAGATCTGCCGTCGGCGAGAAGCAGAGCCCTGCCTGTGGAGTTAGCGGCAGCGACTATGCGACGACCTATTGCGTGTTCGGGGCAGCGGCGTCAGATGCTGAGCGTAAGGCGTATGTCACGGAGGAGCTAAACCGAGGAAAATAAAAAACCACAAGAGGCTTCTGTCTAGTCTGAGAAAGGGCACAACTTCAATTACCAATAAACCCTTTATAATCTAAATTACATTATATAAATAATCTTCCTCAATTAATTAGTTAAAAATAGAAAAATGAAAGTACCTGAAGGAACCATAGTACTTTCTCAACCATTGTAAAAGACCTTATTTCATAAATATTTTACAGCAAAAAATAGTGGTCAAAGTTGTTTTTGGAGAGTGTATCGATGTTCAAAACAACCCCCTTTCGGAACATCGTGGGGCTCAAAGATCCATCATCAATGCTCCATTCGGGACCCACAGCGTAGTAACATTCTTCAGGAAAGTCATCTGGAACTGGAAGGGTCAGGTTCTTCACTTTGGCACATTTTGCCCTTAGCTCCGCATCCATCTCACCATCAAAATAACCCGTAATGTAGAGAGATTCAAGTACAGGGCAGTGGTCAAGTATGGCTGCCAATCCTTCAACGGTGAGGTAACAGTCCAACAGTTCTAAGGAGAGTAGCTCACACATAGTTGTAAATATCCCTTTGATCTTTTCAATGATTTCATCATCGTCGTCATAATCATCTTCATCAATACTGAACCTGATGCTGAGTTTCCTGAGAAGGGGGCATGCTTGGCAGACAGATTCAACCAAATTCTCAGGGCCAATGCTAAGCGACGAGGGAGATACTTCAAGATCCTCCAGGAGAGGGAGATTCTTGAGCACTACAAAGCTCTGGTTGGGTACATCGAAACATGAGAGATGGAGGCTCTTCAGAGAGGGTGCTCTGTAATAAGGAATAATGCCATAAATTAGACCAACCTATATACATAGTCCACTAAATATGGCAGTAATAAGAGTAGTAACTTTAACATTATTGCTTTCACAACAAGAACCTAACATAACTATATCTAACCTTAACAACAGTACTACTATGAAAGAGACCATAATATGGCAGTAATAAACATCATGGACATTACTTGCAAGAGACCATAATATCAGCATTAACTCGGTAGAACTGTAAAGCATCTAGGACTACTATGAAAGAAACAGCCTGAACTGTGCCAAAAAAGATTATCCAAAACATATATAATCAGTAGTAAAACTGATCCATCATCTATGTCTATGAAAAATCATCTCTTATTCCACAGTTCAAGCTGAATATAGCTGTTTCGACCTTTTAACTGGACATTTTTATCAATGTTTAGAAGCACAACGATGACTAGTCCAAATTTCATCACATCATAGAAAGATACTATCCGTGTTAAGAAATTTGAAAACGTGATATTTTCAAGAGAATCATAATAATACTCAAACAACGGAAATGGCTCACGAGTGACGAGATACCTTTCCACCAGATAGGGCAGCAAGGCAATGTCGCAGGATCCCGAGAAGGCTTCACACATCCCGACGCCACGGTCGAGCGCGGCAAGCGCCACCGCGCGCTCGACGGCGGAAAATCTCCGAACCGTCCCCATGTCGATGCGGCGCCACAGCAGGGGCTCATCGACGGCGACGCGCCGCCACGTCGTGCACACGAGCTCCGCACCCTGCATGATCTCTTTGGTCCCAAGCTTGAGGAAGACGGTCAAAAGGATGTCCTGAGCCAACGCCGCCCAGTCCCTCTCCTCGCTGGGCGCTGATGGAGGCGAGGTTGGTGGTTTCGCTCTGCGGCGGCGGAATCCGAAGGACGGCATAGCTGCGGTAGTGCGTGCGCTGTGCGAAATCTTCGGCAGACGTAACGTTGGTGCGGTGAGTGGTGACTGGTCTGTGGAGATTGGAGAACGATCTCGCTGCCGCCTACAGTTTTTATTGACGCTTGAGCTGCATGCATGCATTGATGCACAAGTGCAGAAGACGAAGGGTCCCGTGTGTAGTGGAATTTATTAGACCAACCTCTAGCATTCTACTACACATAAATAAATAAAAAATGAAGGGGTGCACATCAAAATCTGCGGCAGCGCTGTCGTCATTAATGCACAAATGTGTGTGTTTGGGAGAAAGGGTTATGAAACATTGTAATCAAATACTCCCTCCGTCCACGAAAGAATCAATTCTTAGAATCTGTGACAGTTAAACTTTTAAAACTTTGACTAACTTTATAAAAAAATATAACAATATTTATAACTTAAAATGACCACCATATAAAAATATGTTTTTGATAAATCTAATGATACTAATTTAATATCATAACTTTTAATACTTTATTTTATAAATTTGATCAAAGTTTAAAAAATTTAACTTAAAACAAACCCAAAAATCCATTCTTTCATGGACGGACTACTGAATCGAGATTCCTCTGCTCTTGGCCTGTTGCTCTGCTCTCGCCTCAAACTCCAATTCCTTCATCTTCCTCGTCCTTTTGCTGCTAAAGTGAAGAGCCTCCGCCTCATCTCCTGCAGCATCTCGACGCATGTCCTCAACGGAGCAATATCGAGGCTCCCCGTGCTCGAGGAGCTAGAGCTGTCACTCTGCTCAGGCGTCGCCACCGCCTCGGACCACTACAGCCTCGCCGAGACATGCACGGGCGCACGGCCGCGGCCAGGGCCTGCCCGCTCCTGAAGCGGCTCCGGGCTCCGGCTGAGCAAGTACCGCTTCCACTGGCGGTCAGAAGTCGGCGACAGCGAAGCCACGGAGATCGCCAACATGCGCGACCTCCGGTGCCTGCAGCTCTTCGGCAACAGCCTCAGCAACGTCGGCCTCGCGGCTATCCTCGGAGGCTGCGCGCGTCTGGACGAATCCCTCCACATCCGCCACTGTTTCAACGTCGAGATGGACGATAAGACGCGCGTGATGTGTGCCAGGCTGCAGACGCTGCTGAGGTTACCAGACGACAAAATGGACGCTGAGGTCATCATCCATGTGCCTAAACTTTTAAAATCATCATCTGAATTTTCAAGGTAATCACTGTATGTCTCTAAATTTATCCGGCGAAGTCATCATATTACAAATGTGATTTAACCCACCTTAAGCCAGGCGCCCAGGCGTGTCATTGCACAACGACGAACGTTAGACGTGAATTCAACATGTGTTATTTAATAAATCATTATATTTATCATGAAATAATAAATTATATAAAATAATTACATCAGCAAAGATATCATGGAAATGGATAGAATTCCAGGAAAAAACCTATTCTAAAAGGCTAAATTACCATTAAAAATAAAGATATTTCTTTGGTATTTAAAGAGAGGGATAGTTTTGACAAAAGACAACTTGCTAAAGAAGAGTTGGAAAGAAGAAATTAAATGCAACTTTTGTGGTAGGTAGGAAACAATCCAACACTTCTTTTTTAGTGTCACTTAGCAAAAGGTGTGTGGAATTCTGTGTTCATCACTTTTAACTTTCAACCATCTACATACATAGTCCATCTGTTTGGGGCCTAGCTAAAGAGCTTTCCTCCGAGGCTAAGAAACCAAGTAATAGTGGGTGTAGCGGCGATGTGCTGAGCATTGTGGTTGTGTAGAAATGATGTTGTGTTTAGCAGAAAAACAACTAACTCTTTCTCGCAGGTGATTTTTAGAGGGACATACTAGATCAGGTTGTCGCCTAGTGGAGACTTTGGTGTTAGAGATCTTCGGAAAATGGCGGTGGAGACACTATAAGAAGATTGAAGATTAATTTTTCTTTCTTTATGTTCTTTTCTTTGCATCGATTCGTGATGGAGCATGTATCAGTTTAGTTTGTCCCTGAGTATCGGGTTGGGCTTAATCCAAAAACTTGTTTTGTATGGCTACACTCTTCTATCAGGTGGATGCTAGAGGCCAAAACATTTTCCTTAATCTAAAAGGCAACAGATAAATTAAAGTTTAAAATAATTTACAGCAACAAATATATTAGGTTTAAACTTAAATAGTAAAATTAAGATAATATTTATGTATCATTAATATAATTAAAATTACCTCTATATAGTATTAAAAGTTACGTTTTTTTTAGAAAAGCTACAGAGCAGGCCGGAGCGGTGCTGATCGCAAGTCACATGTGAAAGTCGCTGGATGCATGAAAACCTTAGCTACTTTTTAGTTTCAGATAGAGAGATAGAGAAGAGAAGATAGAGGCAGGGATAGATACGTAGTAAAATTGATATAAAAAAAAGTGAAAGCGAATTTGTAATTTGAAACGGAGATAGTACTATGCAAATCCTATGTTTCCATATTGGCATGTGTTTAAGGTCCCAAACGTCATCTCTGTATGTTAAATGAATTCTGCTATATACTCTGACGGTCTGTTCGTTTGTTCGTTTTAATGGTTGATAAATCGGGGCTTATTGTTTTTGGCTATTTTTCTGTGAGACAAAAACACTGTTTCAGTGACTGATAAGCCAAACGAACAGGCTACAGTAGCCCGTGAGGAAATGGGCTTTTTCAAGCTATAGTAGCCCGTGGGTTGTGAAGGTAGCCCTTACGCTATGAACCATTAGTAGCCCGTGAGGAAATGGGCTTTTTCAAGCTATAGTAGCCCGTGGGTTGTGAAGGTAGCCCTTGCGCTATGAACCATTCCAGGCTGTAGACCAAGAACCACAGACAGAGCTACGGAGTAGCATTGCTGAATTATTAGGCACAAATATTCGTCTTGCCGTCCAAATGTCCAATGTCCATGTGAAGTCGATCGTCCAGAGCTCCAAAGCGTTTTATATATTTTTAGTCTTTAATAAAGTATAATTTTGAAGACAACTACATGTATCTACCTTGTGATCAAACTTGGTCAAACTTGTATCTATATGTATCTATATTTCGGTCAAATTGAGATGGAGTTGACTCTGCAAGATTCTTAGAATATCTTGTAATTTAGAATAGATAGAGTAGTAAATATTTAATTCATACTGATATTGAAAGGGTTTGGTCAAACCTCTTTGCAACAGTAATAAAGTCTTTGTCATGACCGGGCATCGAATTTCAGCTGATAGAATTGACAAATGAGTGTATATCTATCTCTCACTAGCTGAAGTGTCCTGTCTTATCTTACTGATTACTTAATCCATTTTAAATTATAGTTTGTTTAACTTTTTCAACTCTAAATTTGACCACTCGTCTAATTTAATTTTTTTTTGCAAAATATCATTTGTTTTGGTGTGGCTTACTTATTTAATAAATAATCTACATAAATAACTTAAATTTGACTATGTTTGTATAAATTTTTTGAATAAGACGAGTGGTTAAAGTTATGGTCAAAAAAGTCAAACAAATTAAAAATTGAAACGAAGGGAATACTTAATTCAGGGTCTTCGAAACAAAACAGTGTTCAACCACGGGTTTACGTCCGCATCAATATTCATATCTGATTTAATTTGATATAAATGAATTGTTTGATGCAGCGTGTACGCTCGACACATTATATACGGAGTATTACAGTAGCTGAAGCTTTCCTAGCTGCCCCGTTTTTCCATATGCCCTTGTATCTAGCTACTGTTGATTTTGAATAGGAAGATCTCACTCGGAGATGATGTTTATGGTGTCGGAATTCTGGCTAACCTAACATAATGTAAGATTTTATTCATCAGCTACGACTACTACTATTTTGGAGACCCCACTTTAGTTCTTATTACAAGACATTCTAGAAAAAGATAAATTGCAAAAATGTAAAAATCAGAATTATATTCGTCACTGAAAATATTCATTTGATCGATTGTGTTTAAAGAAAAACGACTCACCTCAACCATAAGAACTGGCATCAATATGTGCTTCAACACAGCCTGAAATGTCATTGTACATAAATACTAAACTTTTTGTTGAAAAAAAATAGTACTCCGTCCATTCCAAATTATAGTACCTTTTGGGTTTTCTAGATATATATTTTTTGTTATGCACTTAGATATACACTATGTTTAGATACATAGTAAAAGCAATTTATGTAGAAATATCAAAACATCTTATAATTTAGAATAGAGGGAGTATATTAGTAAAAATTAATTAGCATATGTATAAAAATTATTATCTTTGCTCTCTTTATTCACCACATACCCATTTTGGCACTCTATAATCTTTTATATGCTAAATTTGTCATTTACTTTATATATGGTTTCATCGCTTTTGCATTGTAGCTCTATGGGTTATTAATTGTTGCTAGTTTTATCCACATGTTAGATCTTATTAAACTTTTTATTCAAATTTCCATTTTTGTATTTTTCATCTTTTTGCATTGCACCTTAGTGTGTCTTCTAGATATATCTATTTAAAATCTAAGCTTTTATATAGTATCTTGTTACATTCCTTTGTATGGCCTCATCACATTTTACCTTGGCTATCAACTTTTAAACTTATTAGTTGTGGTAATTTTTAGTCCACATGTTAAATCAAAACTTTACTAATTTTTCATCATTTATTCAAGAACTTGATTTGTATTTTATTCAAAAACACATTCTAGTTGTAGATAACTTTAGTTTCAAAATATTTAGACCTTTTGCTATGTCGAAGAATTATATTTTTAAGTGGTATTTTTATAAAACATTGAATGGTAAAAGAAATAAAATATTAGTATTGTTATGTCATGATATTTTTTGTAAAAAATGTAGACTTATCTAAAGTACCAACTTAAAAAATTCATTGCCATGAGTATTAATACAATTTTGAAAGAATGGTTTGTGTCATTGTCATGTGCTCCGTTAAGGGAACATTTTTTCACGATTGATAAAACATTCAAGATAAATAGTAGGCATGTAAAGAAACATATATATGCACTTCATTGTTAATGAATCACTTTCCAAAGTTTATATAGTTATATATTTTGACATAAAATCGAGTGATACTGCAACTTATTTGTTATAACGATAGAGATGGGTAAGTTACATTAAAGGGGATATTTATATTATCTAAAGACACGGATAATTTTTAAAACAAATTTAGGGGTTATTTTGCATTATGTCATAATGGTAGCAGTAGGTATTTTAGATTCAAAATTTTTTATGAGACAATGACAGTTAATTATTTAGAAATCTTAATAAAATCCATTGGCTGGTCTTTATGAGAATTTTGAAGATATTTTTTCCTAAGGTGTCTCTTGAGGAGTAATATGGAGGTTCTGTTATAGACCTCTAATTACTAATATTAATATTATGGTATTTTCTTGACTTCTTGGATTTTAGTTTTCTTTCATACGACAGTTATTGTATATGATTAATACTAAAATTATAGTTTTAGGTTGTTGCAATTTCTGTAAACATAATCTGTATTTTTTGGTTGTGAGAATATACTAAAATTATAGTTTTAGTTTGTTGTAATTTATGTAAACATAATCTGTATTTTTTGGTTTCGAGAATAAAACAACACTCTTGACAAAACCACAAACCTAGCACAAAGATAATTTAATAATTTACAATTATTTCAGTAGTAGACAAGGATAAAAATTTGATATGTTATGATACAAAGAAAAATAATAAATCACAAAGGTGACAATTTACTTGTACAAGTTGGTAGTACAAAAGTGTTGTCTAAAATCATCTCAAAATTCAGACACATTAAATATAGGAGAAGCGTAATGTTAATATAGTCAAAGTAAGCCTCTTAAATTTATATCTAAATCACCTAGCCTTCAATTATGGAAAATAAAATGTGGAGCGACACTCAAAATTTACATGTAAAATGAATTATCCACCTCCTTTAACTTTAAAACAACATCATATAACCTCTGAACCTATATCCAGATTACATATATATACATATATATATATATATATATATATATATATATATAATATATATATACTATGACATTATAAGAAACTCCTTGAACTATTCCTACAAATACTTTAAATTATGTTGTTTTCTTGTTAATATTGGCTCAAGATATACATGCATGATATGTGTAATCATGCAAACCACGTATTTATGTATACATCAAGCAACGAATTTAATTATTTTCACGTCAAAACATAACTTAAGTGAAGGTTTGAAACATGTCATACACACGTGGAAGTATTACAAAAATATAAAATTATTGATATTGATTGAAAACCCAATAGAGTATTGGTTACTTAAATCTACCACAATCAGAAAACATAAGAAATTGTCTATATCATTGTATTAATTAAATTATGAACAAATGAGAGCGAGTAAAAGTAAGTAATGTTGATTATTTATAAGCCTTATGGTTATCCATGAATTCCAGTCACCTATACGTCATTAAATTTACTAGTGCGAGCTGGAACAAGCGGGACGTTTTTTTAATAATTTAACAGAGAGGGGACTCTGAGCACGCAAGTGCGAGCAGGATTATGTGCATCACAATCATACAGCATAGACAAAGTGAGGCCGTGACTTTTCAAACATGTCTAATGCATATGATTTGGTTTGGTCATGGCCTGATGAGATTAGTCTATATATAAAATCTTCTGATTAATCAAACTTCAAAAAATAGATGTCACTTGCCAATTATTAGACGCTGGACTCATCAGTATATACTATATAGGTTGCAAACAAGCCAAAGGAGGCTGGAGCGCATTGAACGAGTGTCAAGTGTCAACAGGAACCGGCGAATATGTCGTCTCATGCTCAAGAAATTCAGCTCCAAACCATAATAGGTACTGTACTTAAGAAGATATATCATCCTAGCCTCTTTCTCTCTTCCTAGTCCTAGGTACTGCACACTCAGTGTCTGTTTTCGCCTAATATTTGATTGGTTTTCGATCATGAAAATTTTATAGACTTTTAGAGTGTGGGTGGGTGATCAGCTGTTTTCCAGCCCTTTCTTCGTTGTTTATCTTAGATATATGCCTACTTGCGTAGCGCGCCTGATTGTTGATTGAGTGAAACAGGATAAGGCTGCCCAATGTTCATTAACTTCATACTGAAATTCTGACTACCGGTCGATCTGTTTTCTTTTGTTTGCACCACTAATTAAGGAGTCACGGATGTAGAATCCGGCGACGGGAAGGACAGCAGCAAGGATGATGGCCAGAAAGCCCCGGGCACACGGCGGACGGCGAAAGGCAGCATCCGCTGGTGGATCTTGGTGGCGGCAGATATGCTCATGCTGCTCTGCGGCGGCACCGTGGCCACCCTCCTCAGCCGCCTGTACTACAACTCCGGCGGCAACAGCAAGTGGATGAGCACGCTCACGCAGTCCGGCGGGGCGCCGCTTCTGCTCATCCCGCTGCTCCTGGCGCCGCCGACCTCAGGCCGCCAAGGCGAGGAGGAGCGCCGCCAGCCGGGCCCGGCGTCCAAGTCCAAGCTGGCGGCCGTCTACGTGGGCATCGGCATCCTCATCGGCTTCGACAACCTCATGTACGCGTACGCGCTGCAGTACCTGCCGGTGTCCACCTTCTCGCTGGTGGCCGCGACGCAGCTGGCCTTCAACGCCGTCACGTCATGGCTCATCAACGCGCAGCGCTTCACGGCGCTCATCGCCAACTCCGTGGTCGTGCTCACCTTCGCCGCCGCGCTGCTCGGCGTCGGCTCCTCCTCCGACGGCACCTCCTCGTCCTCCAGCGGCGGCGACGGCAAGTACGCGGCCGGGTTCGTCCTCACGCTGGCGGCCTCCGCCACTTTCGCGCTCATCCTGTCGCTGCTGGAGCTGGCCTTCGACAGGGTGGTGAGGGCGCGCACGCTGCGGTGGGTGGTGACGGTGCAGATGCACACCAACCTCGTGGCGTCGGCGGTGTCGGTTCTAGGGCTGCTGGCGTCCGGGGAGTGGCGGACGATCCCCGGAGAGATGGCGGCGTTCAAGGACGGGAAGGCAAGGTACGTGCTGACGCTGGTCGGGGCGGCGGCGTCGTGGCAGGCGGCGCTGGCGGGGCAGGTGCGGCTCATCGCCAGGGTCTCGTCGCTCTTCGCCAACGCCACCGGCGCCGTGCAGCTCCCGCTCGTGCCCGTCTTCGCGGTGCTGCTGTTCGGCGACAAGATGACGGGGATCAAGGTCGTCGCCATGCTCTTGGCTGTGTGGGGATTCCTCTCCTACGTCTACCAGCACTACCTCGACGGCCGCCGCGCTGCTGCTGCCGGGAAGGCCGCCGCCGCCGGCGCCGGGGCTCAGTTCAAGTGCTGCTGCGTCTGTGCTGGGGCGCCTGAGAGGACGCCAATTATTGACGAGGCTTCGCGCGCTTGAGACACCATGCACTGTGATCGTCTCGTCATCGAGATTAGTTAGTTAGATGGAGTGGAAGCTTGACTCCAATACACTACTAGTATGAAACTTGGACTTAGCTTGATTGGTGCTTAATTTGGACTATTCATATTGATATGGACCCATGCTGTCACCAAGAATTCATCTAAATTCTTGGACCTTTTCAGGTCTCTCAGTGGGTGTAATTTCCACCCCACATCCTCTCACCTTTGGTTTTCATCTTAATTCCTACCTCAATCCATCCCAAAGCATAGGATTGCTGCCTGTCTAGTCAAAACTCGTGTTTTAGTAAGAAGCAGCACACGGGTGTTTTGTAGCTCCTGGGCAAATCCAGGATAAATCGCCGCTGGGGTCGGACTAGACATAGAGCCATAACCAGGCCATAACTATAGCTGACAATAATCTAACACCATATGCATAAAAGCAATAATATACTATAAATAGTAAGCATTCCTAACAGGGATTAATATGACAATAACATAATTCGATAAAAGAAAGTATTTACAAAAGTGGTTACCTTATAGTTTGACCCTGCGAGTAAGATCATCCATATTCTAAAAACGAACTATGATATCATCATTTGGAATTGCATCAAGAAATTCTTGCTCAACGAAGAAAATGACACAATCATTCATAAATCCATCGCCGATGTAATCTGAAATTCTCCTTCTATCTGCTGGATCATATGGAAGCTCATCAAAATTTACCTCTTGTCGTGAGATTCGTGAAGAACGATGAGCTGCATCTACCCGCATCAAGGTTCTCCATTCCATCTCTTCTGGAGGTGCCTCCATCTCCATCAGCATTTTCATTATCACTTGCCGGAACTAATTTCCTTTTCAAAAAACGATCCATTGTACTTTGGTTGCCTATCAAATTATTCAATCAAGAAAATTAAACACACAAGTAGATATTGAGTGCATAGTTAGGCATTAGCTACGCTATGATTAACAAGTCACTAATTTAGTATTTTACTTACGTGACATGTTTGCTGGCAAGATGAATAGATGAACTCTGAACCCTGAATGTACTGTCCAGTAGTATAGATGCAAGCAAATTGCCTTTAGCTGAAAAAATAAAATAACATAAGATGTAAGACTGGGGAGAAAACAGTAATTTTGAAATAGGATTATGGATTTTAGGTTACCTCAGTAGAATACTTGTAGCCTTGTAGGGGAACTGGGGATGTTTCGTAATTGAGCAGGATTGAAAAAACGGAGAGCAGCGGCGATCGTCCGCCCGTCTGGCCGTCCGTCGTTGCCGATGACCGAGCGACGGCTGGCCGGCTGCGATCACGGAACGGCGACGCGGACGTTTCCAACTTCAAAGGCGGAAGGTCTGGTCTGACGACGGTAGATGAATCGTCCAATGTTTTTTTTTTTTTTTTGACAAGCATGAATCGTCCAATGTTGAAAGCCGGCTGCGGCGTGCGGCAAGCTACTGAACGTGATAACGTGACTTTTGGCCTTCTCTCTTGGACTGTGTTGGGCTACTATAGTGCTATATTCTTGCTGGGCCGACGGGGTTTACTGGGGTCATAGATGGTGAGAAAATATACCTATAATGGACTCGTACAAATCCATGTGGTCAGGCGACCCCGTCGACTCCACGTAGATTTGCCCCCAAACACACGAATTCCAGGTAGCACACGTTTTTTTTTCCTCCGTGTGTTTTTTTTTCAAGGTAGCACACGTTTTTTGGCTTCCCTGGATAACACACGAGCTCCAGCAGAGAAAGAAAAACCGTGTGTGTTTTTCTTGACTAGCACACGAATTCCATTAGGAAAAAAAACGTGTAGTTGTAATCTGTTGCAGTTGTAACTACAGAAGAACAAACAAGGCCCACACAAACCAGATGTTGCTGTTGTAACTTGTGTGCAAGTGAGCCCAATAACTAACACGAGAAAAAAAGCCGGTGAGAACAAGTAAGGAGCAATAACACATACAACAAAGACAAGAAGTAAGGAGAATAATGAGGTAGTCAAAATAGAAATGAGATGCACTCGTCACGAAAAAGGGAACGGGACCAAATTATTTAGAGCAGCAACAAGCAGAAGAGTAGACAAGGATGTTGGAAAGAAACCAGTAAAGAAAAGGAAGACAAGCGTGCAACACAAATCAAGTTGTCCGTGTTATGATGGTCAAAGAAGGACCTAAATGGAACATTGAAACTCTTGATTTCGATCATAATCATGAGCTAAGACGTGGAGATAGGGATAACCTATTCTCTGGACACAAGTACATGATCGACATGGAGAAAGAACTTATCAGGACTCTCAATGATAACAATATCTCGACCAGGCAGATGGTCAGTATTCTTTCATACCTGAGAGGTGGTCTAACAGTTGTACCCATGAAAAAGGAAAGACATCAACAACTATAGGACAAAGCTGAACAGGCAAGTTAAAGGTTCAGATATGACAAAGGTTCTGGAATATTTCAGAAAGAGACAGTGAGGATGCTTCTTTCTTTTACAAGTTTGATTTTAGATGAGGACAAGAGAGTAAGGAACTTGTTCTGGATAGACTCTTGTTCTAAAAAAAACTATGCAGAATATGGAGATTGTGTAAGCTTTGACACGACATACATGACCAACCGATACAACTTACCTTTCGCACCATTCGTTGCGATCACAGGCCATGCCCAAAGTTGTCTCATTGGATGTGCTTTTCCTGCATGATGAGACAGTTGAGACATTTAAGTGGGTGTTCGAATCATTCCTTGAAGCAATCGGAGGGAAACTTCCGGTGACAATTATAACCAACCAAGATAATGCTATGAAATCTACAATATAGCTAGTGTTTTGAAACACAAGGCATAGGAACTGTTTAATTTGTTCCACATCAAGACAAAGTGCTACAACAAGAATGTGAAGGTTTTTGCATCTAACAATGGACTGTATGAAGACTTTGAAGATATAGTGAACAACAGTCTGACAGTGGAGGAATTTGAAAGACTGGCTGAAAATGATCGTGGACAAAAAGCTGGAAGGGAACAAGTAGTTAACCAAAATGTGGGAAATGAGGCACAGGTTTATTCCCGTCTTCTACAAAAAATGACATCTTCCCATTCATATAGACCACATCTAGAAGTGAGTCACTAAATTCAAGATTAAAAGATAATGTTGGGTCGACATACAGCATCATGAACTTCTTGAAAGAGTATGATCGCATCATTGAAACCATAAACAGAGTAGAAAAGCTAGAAGACACCTACAACAACCAGAAAAGGCCAAAGGAGTTCATTTTTAGCTACAGAATAGAGCAGCAAGCAGCTGAGCTATACAACAGAAACATATTCAAAAAGTTTTAGATTCAACTAAAGGCAACAACAAGGCTAAGCTACAAGGAAACTGAAGGAGAGAAAATGTTTGAAGTCTGGCAGAAAAGCAATCAGATTCACAACGTCCATAGAGTGAGGAGGTATACAGTAAGCAGGAACCTAATATAGGGGAAAGAAGAATTTACCTGCATATGTGCAAAATTCAACAAGGATGGAATTATGTGCCTCATCTCCTAAATGTAGTCACCAAGGAAATCAACATTGTTCTAGACAAATATATCATAGACAGGTGGAGGAAAAAGAGTATGAAGGTACATATTCAAAGAGAAGAACAAAAAACACTAGCAATAAGTGCATTGATGAGGTTCAACGTACTATCCAGAAAATCAGCAATACTGAATTCAAAAGGTTCATAAAATGAGCAAGCAATGGAGTACCTAATGGAAAATTTTGAGTAGATGGAAATCAATTTAGATAGAATTTTAATCACTCAGCAAATAGGTGAAGGAGAGAATCAGCAGTAAGGGAATGATGATGGAGAAAGTATAGCAGCACAAACTGAAGATACAGAGACAGAAATAGAGGTTCTATAAAGAATTTAGAGAAAGGGAAGGCCACCTAAGAGAATGAAGCTATTTATAGAAGATATAAAGAAGAAGATGATGGCTGCACAAAAGAAGAAGATTGTGGCTGCAGAAAGGAAGAAAAAGAAAAAAAATCAAAAGACACCGACAGTACATGCATCACTTAACAAAGAACACATATTCAATCCAAATACACATATTCAGTTTGAATCCAAAAAAATAGAATTTCAATCCAAATACACATATTCGTATTTATCAGACCTAATAATATTTTGTAGGCTCCCCAGTGAAGCCACAAAGAAAAAAGAGGAAGGAAACATCTAATGGTAGCACAAATCCCAAAGCCACAACACGCTGAGGGCACGGTCATCAAAGACATGTATCAAATTCGTGATGATTAGAAGATAGAAGGAAAATTTAAGTGGCCATTTTAATTTATGTAATGAGTATAATATTACAAATACCTAGATCTCAAATTGGGAATGATGACAACTACAATTGCAGTTCCTAGTATCAGCAATTTATATTATCAGTGGTTGCAATTTGTGATCCATATGTTTTACTTGTCAGCAATGCTAAGCCTTCTAAAAACTCTAGACAACAACTCTACTTTTGGATTTACAATTAGCACTTGCAGTACCTTCAGAAACTCTAGGGGCATATATAGCCATCGTCGTATGACCTTGGGAGAAGCAGCCTCTTGGCCTATAGCAAGCAAACCATGGCCATCAAGTGCAGCACCGACACCATCACGTACTAGGCATCTGGCATGGTCATCGCCTGAGAATGAACAAAGGTTGAAGCTTTTTTTGAAGGTCAACGGGGGGAGACGTTCCCCACCTGATTTTGATTAATATCAACAGCCTCGTTTTTAGAAAACGAGGCAAAAACCTTTCGTTCAGTTAATTTTGGAAAACCGAACTAAAACCAATACAACAATCCTCGCACAAGGACGAACAAAGGCAAAGCAAAGAAACACTGAGAGGTACAAAAGGAGGGGCGAGAGGGATTACAACATCAAAAGCAACAACGAGCTCAAACGAAAGCCTGGATAGCAATCTAAAGATGCGAACCGAAACGCCAACTTGCACCCCCCGCCGAGCAGCATACTCGTCGTTTTCACCATGGTCATATGTCCTCCACCACTCCTTGTAGCTACGTCGCTCCGTTGCCACCCTCCCTTTGAGGGCCGACAAGTGGAATGGGGACTAAGAGTGGTGTCAAACACACAAACCCCGGATCATCTACGACGACCTCCCTTTGAACTGATGATGGCATCCTCCAGCACATCCGGGCCCACACTTACCACCATCCAATGTCGTCCGAGGGGAGAAATCCTTGGAGGGGGGTGACGGCAGCGGTGGAGAGACACCCGACATTTGATATTTTGACACTATCAAGGAGATTACCGACAAAGTAGAGATGCCAGAGGAGGATACTTGTCGGACGCTCGGCCACGGCCGTCAACTGGCACTAGACTTCCAAGGAGAGGTAACACAGCATAGAGAGGAAATAGAGAGAACACAAGCCTACTGCAAGAGCTGAGGCTTCCTCTGCAATGGTGCCCTCAAGAGGGTCATGACACCGGTGGCACTGCCACCATTGGCTCCCGAAAACTAGAGCTAGGTTTTCACCCAGAGGAAAGGGATCAGACTACAGTCTAAGGTTGTGGGGGCTTCACATCGACGCCTCCAAGGAGGGAAACGGCGCCCGAAAGCGTCGTCGTCAACCGCACAGACATGGTTGTGCATGGCTTTTGCCTAAGCCCCCCTCAACCCACAGATTACAGTCGGTCGCCTCAGAAACTCAAACCACACGGCTGAAGATGAACTTGGAGACTGGAACGACGATGCCGATATGAAGCAGAGCCTGTGGTGAGCCGACCTCACTCCCAAAGCAATATCAGCAGCCCCCGCGGCGCTCGAGTGAAAGCTTTATCAGAATCAGTTCGAGTGAAAGCTTTAGAACCAATCTCTAGAAATTTTGGCGTTACAATCTTTGTGATAATCTCTCAAGCTCTTAGTAGGCTTTCCACTAAGCACAAAAATCCCAAAAACATTTGTTATTCCCTTTTGCATATTAGTTTATACTTCTTAAGCTTATCATTTGTGTTGAATCACTCTCCAAGAACGATTGTGGTGGTATTCCAAACCCCGCAAGAACAATTTGTGGAGTGTGATAGCCCGCAAGAATTGTTTTGTGGAGGCATCCAAGCCCCCACAATGGTGACTAATGCTAATCTTTGTTGTCCTAGTTGTGTTCTTGTGTATTCTCTTATGTAGAATGAAGAATTCATTCAAGACAGTGGTAAGAAAGGTGAAGAATGACATTGGCACCATAACATGATAGTTCGCTTCTGAAAGGGTTTCACTCCTGATTGTTCGACTATCCCTAGCATATTTGTTGTGAGGTTATCATCTTTTATATACAATTGTGTGTCTAAGCTATGCTCATGGGGTAAAGTGTGAAACATAGGAATCCTTTTACTCACTTGTCCTCTCACCTAGCAATACTTACTAGTTATCTTTAGTTTATCTTCACCTTGATTCGACTGACATCACCTTCCTATAATATATATCTATTATCCCCCTATCATTAGTTGATACTAAATTGAGTTTATTACTAGGATCTCTCTTTTATATATTATCATTCCTAGCTCCTGTTTCCCTTGGGATAAAATAAATATGATAACTCGATATACTCCCGGGTGAAGTGCTATAGCAGTATATTCTGTGCGCTTGTGGAATCATCCAATAGATATAAGAAATACCAACATAGTGCTAGGACGATGAACAAGTTTTGCACTAGAAGACTGCCAAGGACCTTAACTAGACAATGACTCAGAGAATTGAAAAACCATTTGTGCAAATAGTCCTTGAAGACAAGGAAGTCCGACCAACCACTGAAGCTTCTCGATGGGATGGAAGAGGTGTTTCGGTAGGTGTCTGCAAAAAAATAGAAGAAGAAACACATAAAATTGTTCAAAAAATGAAAAAGCAAAACTAAAATAACAAGGCTCATATAATTTCATTCTATTCTACAACTACCTCACACACAAACACACTAGGCTCCAGGTACAAAAAAGGATGCAACATGAATACTTCTTTTGTCTTTATTTCAAATATATATGCAACACTAGTACTGATAAAAAGGCACACAAGAGTATGCACACTACTACAACTACTTATACTAGCTATTACATGGTCTAGAGCAGCCCCAACTACTTGCATGTAGAATTCTACTAACTATTTGTCCTTCTACTACAAATGTTCCAAAATGATATAATTAGGTAGTCATATTTACAATATCAATATGCTCTCCAGAAGGACTGATTGCAGCAAGAGGAATATGACCAGTTGGATCTTCAGCATTCTCATAATATTGAGTAAAAGGTAAAGACTTCATACGGATAAAGTCCTAAACAAAAAAACATATTAGTTACAGAAAAAAGAGAAGAGATATCAAAGGATATGTCACAATACAAAATTGATCGAATGTAATACAGAAGCTTACAGTTTGAACATTCTCATTTCTTTTAGTAACATCATTTTCAGTGCCAACAGTCTCCTCAATCCTCACATTACCACCTCCAGAAAACAGATTAGACATTGTCTTATCAACAAACACCCAATCTTGAGATCTAGACCAATATTTAAGTTGAAGGTGCTCTCGGATTGAACATATCAAAAATTAAAAGTAAATTAGGTACTACTATAGGGAACAAGTTACAAACATAAATTACCAAAAAGTAAGGCATCTACAAAAACATAAAACATACATTTCCAGGGACACCTCCATAGCTTATTCTTTTGAGCTGCAGCAACACAGACTAAATATATATATATATATACACACACACACACACACACACACACACATACAATATAATGACTTAGCATGGGAAGAATAAGAAAGATGGAAAAACATGTACCATAGATATCACTCTATCATCAGGACAAGATGTACTAGAAGATGTACCAATAGGACGTCTCAGTTTAGGATCTGCAACATAATTTCCTAAATCATCTTGATCATCAAACAGCCTAAAATAAGGTACACTAGGACTATAAAAGAACATAGTCATCATATTTATACAAGGTTTCTTGATAGGTGTTCCCTGCTTTAATCGAATATAAAACAGTATAGAAGGCTAAAACTTATAGGTGAAAAAAAGAATAACGCATATTGCACATGTTAAATACCATACTTGCATAAATCTAAAAGAGCAATTTGCTGCTAAAGAGAATGCAATCTAAAAAATAGGTACTAACCGTTAAGATTCGGAGTAAGAACTGTATTTTCATCCAATTTAGTTTCTTTGGAACTGCAGGGGATACTTTTTTATCTGAAACATGAGGAATAACACTTGAAGCAGCTTGGGCATTCTTCACTGCACAAAGACCATGACCACTCAGATAACCACTATGATTCTTTAGACTGGGTACTTCTCGTGTTTGTCCTGTAGAGAAACCATGCTCAAACATTTGCCCAATTCATATATCAAAGATTTGTTAAGCATTTTGTTCATCGGCAACAAACCTGGGGCCTTCTCAACCGTACCCATCGAGGGGGTAGCAGTAACTGCACTAGTTTTGCCTTCTAGAACCATAGGAATCAAGGGGGCAGCAGCAGCTCCACTAGTTGTTTTGCCTTCCTGAACAATGGAAAACAGAAGTAACAAGTCTAGTCTCTATAGGATATTTCCATTACTTGATCAGTGCCCAGTACTATCTAGCAAGATAAGACACAAGAGGATACTAGAGCACACTATCACAAGGACAAGCATTCAGCTTCTAGTGTCCTCCATAAAAAAAATAACAACATTAACACAAAAAAATACTCACTTTTAGATGACACTTCTGATCTTTACTTGCACCTTTAGAAGTTTGCACTGGCTCTTCCTCAACAATTATAGGATTTTCCTTCGTGCCTCCAATTCTAGCAATATCATCATTTCTGTGACTGAGAGGGGATTTGCCAAGCCTTATGGAGAATCTTTGTCGAGTCCTAGAGGCTACACTATTGAGACTCAAAGATTGTGATGCTTTGCTTTTCCTCTTTCTATTCCTTATACCTGAAGCTGCATCTGAAAATATACAAAAAAAAGTATGAGCAAGAGAAACAAAAAGTTAACTCAATGCTGAAACAATATGTGGGAGAAGATGGCGACATACGTTCGAAAGGTTGCTGCAGAGGTGCTAGGTGTGACCTTAGGAAGTGGATGCGCTATGAAAGACACTTGGTGGTGGAATGAGGATGTTCAAAAGGCAATTAAGGAGAAGAAGGAAGGCTATAAGAGCTTGTTCCAGGACCGGAGTGCAGATAACATAGAGAAGTATAAGGTGGCAAAGAAGGCTGCAAAACGGGCAGTGGCAGAGGCAAAGGGACGTGCTTATGAAGATTTGTACAAGCGTCTTGATACGAAGGAAGGAGAAAAGGACATCTATAGGATGGCTAGGACTCGTGATAGGAAGACGAGGGACTTTACTCAAGTCAAGTGCATTAAGGATGAGAGGGAGCAACTCTTGGTGAAAGAGGATGAGATCAGACAAAGATGGCAAGAGTATTTTGAAAAATTGTTCAATGGGGAGAACGAGAACTCCCCTGTTCAGTTGGACGACTCGTTTGATGACAACAACAGGCGCTTTGAGCGGAGGATTCAAGAATCAGAGGTTAGAGAAGCGTTGAAAAGGATGAAAGGGAGCAAAGCGATGGGCCCGGATGGTATCCCAATCAAGGTGTGGAGATGCCTTGGGGATATAGCTATAGTATGGCTAACCAAGATGTTCAATAATATCTTCCGATCGAACAAGATGCCTGAGGAGTGGAGAAGAAGCACTTTGGTACCAATCTACAAGAACAAGGGTGACATCCAGAGTTGTAATAACTATCGTGGGATTAAGTTGATGAGCCACACTATGAAGCTATGGGAGAGAGTCATCGAGCACCGCTGTCACACCCAAATTTCAAGGAGGAAATAGGATGCATAACATTATGTGTGCCCAGGAATAATCCACACATAAGTTCACAAATTACAGAGTACCATCACAGAGTTTAATACATATCGAACATATATCCATTACAAGAATAAATGAAACAAGTAAGATAAACTAGCTCTTGTGACTCCAATCCACAGGGAAAGGTCAACTGGTTGACCAAGCCTAGAAGTCTTCAGGGAACTCTTCATAGCCTCCTGCTTCTGTTACCCATCCGGGATTTTTATCCAAAATAGAAAAGAAAACAAGCGTGAGTACACTCGTACTCAGCAGTATAACATGGGGTTATGAAGCTCAACAGGCTTACACTGGCTTACTGCATTTAGCACTTTTAGTTGGTCAAAGTTTTATTAACAAGTATCATCAGGTTATGCTTAAGCCCCAAATGATCCCACTTATACCACTGCCAAAGTTTAAAGAATCATAACCATCATCATAAAAGTGGTGGCAACAGGAACATAAGTGTTGGTCAAGTTAATTAATTAATCCGTCGGTTTTCCGGGCCGCTCGTGACCGTGAGCACAACTGATATATCAGTTTTAACACTCTGCAGAGGTTGTGCAACTTTACCCGTGAGTCGTGATGCCCCGAATGCCCGGGTTAATTACTCCCATAACACTTCCAAGGTGAGTGGACGGGGTTCACTATGAAACCTTTCATAGTATCTCGTCTAACAAGATTAGGGCCGCTAGGATTGGCAAGGGGCGATAGAGCTCCCCTTCCGAGTAGCATAACGACCCGCAGCCTATGCTCAAACTCGGACAGAGGCCGCACTATAACCAGCTCGGCAAGAGCCTAATGCGCCCTTTCGGGTAAACGCTAACGAGCTAGAAAAGAGCCTACTACTAAGTTAAAGCCAGAGCCATGTAGCTCCCACGGAAGCACTGTCAGTCCCAGCTTTTGCCAACAGTGAGTTATTAAAAGGGTTATGTTCCAATTGCCGTATCAGGATCACCAATTCATTCAAAGCTTTAACATTTGGCAGGGATCAGGTATTCATTTATGTAAAGCACTAGCCATCTATCCATATGCATAACCCATAGGAATCAAGGTAAAGGGTTTCAACTCTAGGAAATTAAACTACGGGTATCAAATTAACACATGCACATGAAATGATAATTATAGTGAATAGGATAACAAGGAAAGTCCCATGCTATACTTGCCTTGGTTCTCAAAGTCCTGCTGGTCAAAACACTCCTGATCAAAGAATTCCTGATCACCAACAAACTCCTCACTGCCTGAACTCGATCAAGACATTGCAACAACACGCATTCCAATTGCATACATACAAAGCAAACACAACTAATATTAGAACAGTACACCAATAACAATAAACAGAGTTAAAAGGTTTATAAATAGATACTACGCATTGCTACGATCATTTCAACACGAATTTCACGAAAATCGGATTTAAAACGCAAAAGATATGAATTTAACTGGTTCTCTAGGAGCATTTTTAGTATTTGAATTATCATTGAATTTAAATAATTCAAACATGAACAACAGATGTTTTAACATGTAGAGAATTTCATTACGAACCTAACGTAACTCGAATCGTCCAAATCGGAGTTAAAATGAAGACTTTATAAACAAATTAAGGCAGTGGCAAAACTGTAAATAGCATTTTTCCATATTTAGAATAAACCGAGAAGGAATACGTTTTCTGAACCGAGAAAACGTAATCTCGGAAGTGCGCCAGCACTGCGACGCGGGGTCGGCAGAGCTGCCACGCGGCGGCCCGGGACTGGGCGGGTCCACGGACACAGCCGTGCACCGCGCAAGTGCTGCGGTCCACCGGTCCACCGTGGACCGGGGCTCATACCCCTTCGGGGTTCTAATCCTGACCGCACAGATACGTTCCAACGGCGCAGAACAGATCCAAGGGAGAGAGAGGGTGTACGGCGGCCGGAGCAGAGGTCGGGCGCGGCGGCGCCATGGCTACAGAGCGCCGGGCTCGCCGGAGTTCCACCGGAAAGGCTCGTCCGGCGTCTATTTCGAACGCCGATGGCATGGGAAGAGAGAGGGGGACGAGGCGAAGTCCGTGGTTTGCTCGGTTGGACACGGGGAAGCAGACAGCGACGGCGCCATGGGTCCCGGCGGCTCTGGCTCGCCGGCGAACGCGGGGAGGACTCTTCCGAGTGCCGCGAGTTCAACCAATTGCACAGAAACAATCTACGCGCTCGTGCGAGTGCGAGGGTGGGTTCGGTTGAGGCTGTGTGTCACCGGAACAGGGACGTCCGCGGCGGCGCCAAGATCGGACTTGATCTGTGTACGCGGCCGAGCCAAGGCAGTGTCGTAGAGACCAAATTGAAGGCACGGGAAGTGGCGGGGTGTCAGTGTGATGCTAAAGAAGTGCTCGGACGCGACTGAAAAGCGGCCGGTGTGTGCTGCCCGCGGTGGCGCCATGGCCGGCGACACGGTTCACATGCGGCCAGTGCCACAGAGGGCACAATTCGCCGAATCAAAAGCTCAGGGAGGGAGAAGAGGTGAAGGCGAAGCTCACCGCGACTTCAGTTAGGACGGAGATGGGTCGGGGTGACTTGACGGTGAGGAGTAGCGGTCGGCGTGCGACGGCGTTCCGAGGGCTCCGCGTCCACGGCGTCGAGTGTTCTGCTGCCCAAAACGGAACACAGAGAGAGAGGTAAGGCCTCTGAGATTCGCGAGGAGATTGCGGGCGCGGAACGGGACTCACCGAGGTGAATTATGCTCCGATGTGGCCTCTTCCGCGACGATGGCGACGGCGGCGGCGTTCAGAGTGCAGATGGGAAAAAGGAGAGCAGGGGCGCGGCACTTCGCTTTATAGCGAACGAAGGAGCGTGCAGGGCGTACGGTGTTGTTGCGGCTTCGTGGGCGAGTTGCGGGGGTGGGAGCGGGGCGTGCAAGCGGTTGCCGTTCGCGACGCATCCGCGGCATCCGAACTCGGCGGAGGGAGGGCGACGGTGCTGACCCGTGGGGCCAAGCAGCAGCGAGAGGGAGGGCGAGGAACGTGCGGCGGTTCCCAAACTCCACGCGTCCACGCGCGCACTCGGGCGAGCAGAACGGGCGTGCGTCGCGCGGCGGTTACGGCGCTCTGCGTCGCGCGACGTCGGCAGAGGAAAGGGGAAGAAAGCGCCGACAGGTGGGGTCGCCCAGTCAGCGAGTGAGAGGGAGAGAAGAGAGAAGGAAATCGGCGCCGACATGTGGCCCCCAGATGGCAGTGAGAGGAGGAGGGAGAGGGCCTGCTGGGCCGGTTCCCTGCTGGGCCGCGCCGAAGAAAGAGAGAGGGGGAAAGGAATTGGGCCGTGGCCGCTAGCTGGGCTGGGTTTGAGGCCGAACAGAAAGAGAGAGAGAGAGATCAACCCATTTCCTTTTTCTTTTTATTTTCTCCTTTCCAAATTCATTTCAAAAACAGATTTGTAACCATTTGAAAATTGAGTTTTGTAAATTCAAACAATCAAAGAAAATATGCAACTGCATGAATGCGTCAACATGTTTCTAAACTAGAATAGGTTTTATTTGCAAGAATTTTAATATTCCACTAAATGAAATGCTCACATAATTCCATAATTAAATCATTTTCTATTATTTGAAATTCAAATCAAACTTTGGGTGTTACAACCGCCTGCGAAGAAGGACATGAGTATCTACCAACCAATTTGGCTTCATGCCTGGAAGGTCAACCACAGAAGCAATCTTCTTGTTAAGACAAGTTATGGAGCGATTTAGAGAGCAGAAGAAGGACCTACATATGGTTTTCATTGATTTGGAGAAAGCTTATGACAAGATACCAAGAAATGTTATGTGGTGAGCTTTGGATAGACATAAAGTCCCAACAAAGTACGTGACCCTCATCAAGGACATGTACAACAATGTTGTGACTAGCGTTCGAACCAATGATGGTAATACTGATTACTTCCCGATTAGAATTGGGCTTCATCAAGAGTCAGCCTTGAGCCCGTATCTCTTTGTCTTGGTAATGGACGAGATTACAAGGGACATTCAAGGGGACATCCCTTGGTGCATGCTCTTCGCCGATGATGTAGTGTTAGTTGATGAAAGCTTGGCGGGAGTAAATGGGAAACTTGAGCTGTGACGGTAGACCCTTGAGTCTAAAGGTTTTAGACTAAGTCGGACTAAAACCGAGTATATGAAATGCGACTTTGGCACAACGGCTCAGGATGAGGGAGATGTGAGTTTGGAAGGTCAAGTCGTGCCTAAAAAGGACACCTTCCGATATCTGGGATCGATGCTACAAAGGGATGGAGATATTGATGCAGACGTTAGCCATAGAATCAAAGCAGGGTGGATCAAGTGGCGTCAAGCTTCTGGCATTCTATGTGACAAGAGGGTACCCCAAAAGTTAAAAGGCAAGTTCTATAGGACAGCAATTAGACCTGCAATGTTGTATGGAGCCGAATGTTGGCCCACAAAGGCTCGACATGTTCAACAAATGAGTGTTGCAGAAATACGCATGTTGCGTTGGATTTGTGGTCACACAAGAATGGACCGAGTGCAGAATGATGATATACGTGATCGTCTAGGGGTGGCACCAATTGAAGAAAAGCTTGTCCAACATCGGTTGAGATGGTTTGGCCATGTCCAGAGGAGACCGCCAGATGCACCAGTGCGCTGTGGGTGTGGAGTCCCAAGCCAAGCTAATAATATAAGGAGAGGCAGAGGAAGACCGAAGTTGACATGGGCGGAGGCGGTGAATAGGGATTTAAAAGCTTGGGATATATCTAGAGATCTATGTTTGAATAGGATTGCCTGAAAAGCAGCTATTGAAGTGCCGGAACCATGACTTGAGTATCTTGTTGGGTTTCAACTCTAGCCTACCCCAACTTGCTTGGGACTACAGGCTTTGTTGTTGTTGTTGTTGTTGAATGCTGAAACAAATGAAACACAACACATCATGTACCACGAGCAGATGAGTTACTCAAAGGAACAATCTCAATTGGCTGAGAAGCAGCACAATACTCACTACTAGAAGCATTAATATTGTATAAGCCATCTGATTTGATTTTCTTAGTCACATAAGCTTCTTCTTCATGAACCTTAGTAGGACAAGGAATCTTAGGATGGACATCTTCCACAATGTCGTCTATACTAGCAATAGCATCAACTTCTTCCATAGTTGTTTTACTTGTAACAGCAGCCATTCTTGGATCCAAGACATCTTCTGAAAAAATAGCATGTGCTGGAGAAGGCAGTGGGGCTTCATGTTCAGCTCGTACAACATCAATACCTTCATCATCACCATTATCATGTGCTGGAGAAGTCACTCTAGCATTAGAATTCTCAGCCTTAGCAGGTGGGTCAGCGGCATGACGATCTCGATAACGCTCATGCATGTACTTGAACATTTTGGCAACAAGTGTGCCGGGACTCCTATAGCCAAGTCTTGTCAGGTGATCTTCGAAAAGCTCGCATATAGCATCTTTGTCCTATAATATCAAGTTAATAGTGCCATATGAATCATGTAAAATTCAATATAGAATAATACTTATAAACATACTAGACAAGGCACCTACCCCTATACGGATGAAATTGCAATGTTTATCTAGAGTATTCCTAAAAGAAGCACAAGCATCTGCTGGTAGGTATGCTTCTGCATAGCAAGTGTCCTCAATGGATTTCACCTACACAAAATGTATTCAAGTTAGCCAGTGATCTAAAAAGAACAAAACAAACAACACAACACCCATAGGACCACAAAACCAACATTTACCGGGCGTTTTCCATAGTTCTCACCAAAAACACAATCATAAAAAGCAAATGTCTTAATCATTGAGCCCTTCCAACAAAGGATCCTTGGCAGATTTTGGGAGAGCTCATTACGTTTTCCAAAGTCGATAAAATCAAGATAATAAGCCTAAAAAAGATTTCAAATACATCACTAAAATATGGTACATATTCAAGACAAAGAACTAAACAAAGAGAAGAAAGGAGCAACACAGAATGACTTACAGCAAGAAAGTATCTACAGCCACCAATAGTGCTTCTATTCTTCTTTCTGTAGTTTGAAATCGAAGTAAACAACCAATCAAAAACAAACTTGGACCAATCCCATTCTTTCACCTTAGATACATCAATCAAAGCGCCAAGGTACTGTGGGCTGGGAAGAGTACTAGAGTTTGCACACAAAAAAGTGGATAAGGCAACAACCATGAAGTACCGAAACACGTCATCATGAGACAAAGTGTCGCCTAACAACCTCTCGCCAAAGGTCTTGATCAGGGGAAGAGAAGCCTCATTGATTTGAGAAAGAAACTTGGTCTTTGCAGAGGAATTATGATTTTCCCTAATGTCTTCACCACCTATTGGAAGGCCTAAGAAAAGATGAACTGCTTGTGGAGAAAATGGGATCACTTTCCCTCCAACAACTATGCCATGGCAATTCAAATCAACTTGATCTGCTATCCATTGCACAAAGCCTCTAGGTGCAGAACAACCATCATACTCCAGCAAGATACCGAAGCCCTGATCCCGAATAATCTTCTTCTTACGCTCATCCAATTTTACAATTATCTCTCCAAAGTACTTACTATTGAACTTAGAGGATGCAGCAGCACTTGATTTCCCTTTACCCATGCCTCTGATAGTTCTATTACTCTGAAAATCGATGCAAAAAAAATTCTAGTTAAGCTACTGAATTCACTAAATATGGTGACAACCAAAAAGAAGATTAGTTAGCTACTAAATTTACCTTTCTAGAATATGTCTGGACACCAGACTGTCTTGGTTTCCTTTTCTTCTCGACAAACTTAGCAAACTAAAAAAAAAGAATAGAAAATAGAAATGAAAATTTCATACACACAGCTATGCACAAAGTAATAGAGAAAGAATAGCAGATCCATGTTGCTGCTAGTGTTGATTACTTCGTCCATAAAAAACTTAGTGGCATGGACTGATTCTAGTAACTAAACACCTGGATAAATATTTAAGTTAAGAAGATGCACAAATGATAGAGAAAATGACACAACTGAATCAAACAACTCAAACATGGCTACTTTCATCTTAGAAAATTATTTGAATGTCAAAATCTAAGATTGATGAAAAAGTAAAAACCCATAGACAATAATAATATCAGATATAATACATATGCACAAAACAAACACATATTGATGTCCTACTATTGTAACTATGGTATAGTGAAGGTAATAGTCCAAAGTGATAAATAAATATGTACAGCTCAGTCAGACAAAGTTTTAGAACATACTCCAAAAAAGGCTTCTTGCAGATGCTTGAAAGCCTTCCACATCTCAGCAGTATCAATATCATCATCTGTGGGATTTGGATCCTAAAAAAGGAAATAAGATATACAGATTATTATAATACACAAGTGCACAAACAAAACAAAAACAAGTGAACTTAGTACCTCATCAACATTCATAGAATCAGAGTTGTTGTCTTCTTCAGAATTCATAGGAAACTCATCCTCACTCTTACCATTTACAGGCTCAGCATTAGAAAGAAACTCATCATCATCCATGGCTACATAACAAAAAAATTGGTTAATGACCTCATTGCTAGCTGCAACCAATCAAAGAAGAAACAAAAGAACTAGCTCGAAAAGTAATAGGAAGCTGACAAATTAAATCTCACATGTACATACACAATTATTGCACACTGAACATAGGCATCTCAAAAAAAATATGCACGCATATCATTCATTAACTAACATTTTTGAAGCATAAACTGAGAATGATTGATGCAACTTAATCTGTCAAACCGCACTAACATTCAGAAACAACCAAGCACTAAACAAATGAAACAGATCAAAATGTTGTGATGATCTTCAGGCAGCACATCAAGTAGCTTCCAGAGAAAACACATGTACTCCAACTCCTCTACCTGAGCACCATCCCTCCAAGCAGTTCAACCCACGTCGTGCATCATCCCCACCCCGTCTATAGAAGAATCGACGACACACAAGGCAAAGGAATTGACCAACGCAAATCAAAGCTACACATCAATCTCCATCCATCGAGGAGAAAAGGCAGCAAAAGGAGGTACCAGAAGAGCACTGGGCAACGCACGACGAGCTAGTAACTGCCTCTCGAAATCGCCGCGTCGATGGGAAACTCGCCATGGACAACCTCCAACTAACTCCATCCCTTTGCCACACCCAAAAGCCTGCTCACGACCACGCACGATCATCTACCTGCCTAAAACCCCAAATCTGAAGCAAATCCAACATACACATCAATCCCAGGCTACATCCCTAAATACCCCAACCAAATCTCCATCCATCAGAGAGAAAACCGAACTAGCGCAACCCAAAATCCCACAAATCCGACGCACTCCATCCCTCTACCCTAAACAAAGTAGAGATCCACAAATCCTACACCAACACAGAAACGAGATCTAATACACACCTTTGGTAGTAGTTCTAGACGAAGAAGAACGGGTTCCCCAGGAGCAACTGCTGCCGTCGATGAATCGCCTCGAGCGCGCGTCGGGAAGCAAAGAGTTGTTGACGACAGGAGCGAGGTGAAATGAGGAGAAGGGGAAGAAATGAGGGAGAGGGAGATGGCCGCTTCCAGCACGAGTCTCAAAAATACAAAATAGTAAAACAGAGGGTAGGCCCTGCGGTTCAGCGACACAACAAAAGGGCGCATCGATTGGAACAAACCACACATGTTCCAGCCCTCCATCCTTCGACCAATGGAGCATAAATCGGTGTGCTGCCAAACAAAAAAAACACACAGGCACAAGATAGCATTCCTGAAATAGTAAATACCCATTTTCCTTCTCTTGGCTGGAATGTTCATTAAAAAATTGCCAACTGCCTCATGGTATAAATAGTACAGGAACATGCAAGTATCAAAGTGATGAAGAATGTATTAATGATGGACAACTATGCATTTTATAGGATTCTTGGACAAAATTACCGATTTATCACCTACTAGAGCTACTACTAGCATCAACAAGTCAGCAAAACCCTTGTTTAGACCCTCATCCTACTTTTCAGGGCTCAAAGGGAAAAAAAAAAAGGGCATTGTCTCAACAAGACTCGTACTAAAGCTATCAGAAGTAGTAAGATTCACATACTTTTTCAAGGTTCTCAAAACATTGTCCTGATAAAATTCTTACTGAATGTAGAGTTCAAAAGTAGTAAGATAACACATACTTTTTCAAGGTTCTCAAAACATTTCCAAGGTTCTCAAAATATTGTTCCAACAAAATTCATATGAAAGCACTCAAATGTAACCAAGACATCATAATCAGGGAAATTCCAAAGGTTCCCTACTTTTATCTACTTCTACATTCACAATCTCTTTTGGACCCTATGCTAATACGACTTGGCGACATTGATGCCCGAGTTCCAAGTGCCACCAATTCTGGTAGTCCGTCTGACCCAACCAAAAATCAAACCCTCACCCTTCTACATGCCCCTATGATTATTCCCTACCGTATTTTGGCCTTGATTAGAACATTTGCTCCAACATTGCCTACAAGCTTTGGTGTCTGAGTTTGGACCAACGCCCCCCCCCCCCCCCCCCCCCCCAGCTGATGCTTCCCACCCGCTCAAGTTACGTTCAAGTTCTAGCATCACGCCCCCGTGGACTGACTTTCATGCACCCGTGCAACAACGAGTGTATGCCCACTTATTCTCAACCTCAAGCTCCATCTCACCCACTCAGCTTTCTGCTTAACACCGATAGCAACAGACCTCTACCCTCACCTCGGTAACAACTAGGCCTCCTAGTCTACCCTACCAACACTAAGACTCTGCCTCAACAATGGTAGCACCCAGCCTCGGCCTAGCTCCAAGATAAGTAGATTTGTCTAAATTTTTGTGCAAATTAGTTCCCTATATTTATACATGGATGTTTTCAAGATGTAAATAGTTGAACTTTTCAATTGAATGTCAAATTGATTGCAGTTTGGAGTATCAAGTGTAAATTGAAGCCCCACCATGTTTAGAAAATATTCAAGGCACATCCAGCTTGTGATCTATGAATGACAAAAGAGATTAGCATATAGAATGCTTGGTTACATTGATTGTATGTATTGGAGGTGAGAGAATTGCCCAACAACATGGAATCTATAATACTCAGAGCATTTGGATAGGCAAGCTATCATACTAGAAGTTGTTGCATCTAAGATTTTTTCTAACTACATGTTGGCGACACAACTCCCTAGTGGCTTCACTAATAACTTATCTAAGTTATTTCTCAAGTGACAAATAGTGGAGAAGGCGAAGCCACCGTAAGTTGCTGAAGTCTCTTAGTTATAGAGATAAAGAGACGACCACGAGGGTGTGTGGCGAAAGTCGGGTGGACGAAAGCAGTTCATTCTTTTCAGTTATAATATATATATATATATATATATATATATATATATATATATATATATATATATATATATATATATATATATATATAGCGTATGCTATGCAAACCTCCTAGCTATGCAAACTATGCAAACTTTAATCAAGTGCACATGATTCTAATTTGATGGTTTCAGATGAAGGTGGGACAAATATTCACTTCAACCCTCCCACCAAAAACTTTCTAGTCACTTAAACCCAGCCTCTGGACCGTTACGTCGAGTCGTGGAATCCCCGTCGGCGGCGCCCCATCTCGCGTGACGCCCACTCCGTTACGTCGAGTCGTGGAATCCCGTCGGCGGCGCCCCATCTCGCGTGACGCGAGAAGCAGGACTCGCCTCGACGCCGCCCCATCCTCTCGGCGATTCTGCTTCGGTCTCCTCCGACCGGATCCTCCGATCCTCCAGCAGCGATCGGACACCATCCCCATGGAGCAGCGATCGGCCACCATCCCCATGAACTCCTGCTCGCTGTACTCGTTGCTGCTAGATATTTACAATGAACTCTCTTTGCTGCTGGACACTGAAAATAGTGACATTTGCTAAAGGACACTTTATTTTTTTATTAAATTTGTTGGTGGACACCGTGCCCAATAAATTATTTTGAAAAAAATGATATAAAATCAAATAAGTACCCAAAAAATGTATGATAAAATCTTCTATGCTCTACATACATTATACAGTAAAAATAATGTTTTGTACTAAAATGACCATTTTGCTCCTCTTTAAAAATAGACAAATCTAACCATGATTGATTTCTTAATATGTTTATAAAATACTAAAAATCAAGGAAAATCATAAAATGTGTAGATCACCAAATCTTGACTATCCTAAAAACATTATCTCAAAATAATAAAGTTTATAATGGTATATTTAGCATAGAATACTAAAAATCAAGGAAAATTATAGAATATGTATATCACCAAATCTTGACTATGTTAAAAACATTATCTCAAAATAATAAAGTTTATAATGGCATATTTAGCATGATTGAGTTATATAGATTTATGTCATATCAAGCTTAATTGATATATTAAACTTTATGATTTTGAGATATTTTTAGCATAGTCATGATTTGGTGATGTACACATTCTGTGATTTTTTCTAGATTTTTAGCATCCTACAAATATAAGAACAAATTAATAATGTTAACTTTGTCTATTTGTGAAGAGTGGCAAAATGATCATTTCAGTGCAAAAAAATATTTTTACTGTATAGTTCTCATCATGTAAAGGATAGAAGATTTTATAGTATAATTTTTGGATGCTTATATGATTTTATATCAATTTTTTCAAAATGATTTATTAGGCATGGTGTCCACGAGAAAATATAATAAAAAACAGAATGTCCTTCCGCAAATCTCACTATTTTCAGTGTCCAGCAACAAAGAGAGTTCGTTATGAATGTCCAATAGTAAAATTTCGCTATATATAAAGAATGATATCAATGCTCTTCTCGATGGCCACTTTTCTAGTGGCTAACTTTATGATGAATGTGAAAAAGTATACCATGAGATAGTATTTGGCAAATGGGAGGATCTATTGAAATCCACAAAAAGAATAAGAAATTTCATTTGAAAAAAATCTCAAGATGCTACGAGAAAGGATCTGGCAAGAGCATTTGGCGTTTCAAGCTCAATTTTCTAGTTGTAGTCCACTTGATTGACTACATTTAATCTAGCTAGCAACAATGCTGATTTTTATCATATTATTATTGACCCCTTGATTATTATTTATGCTCTGCTAACAACTCACGTCCAACAATGATACAAATCCAGGAATGATACAAAGTCCAATTTTAGAATGGGTCAAGGGATGGCAATAAGGAGTTCAATTTCCAAATATACATTAGAATGAATAATAATCGTTCAATAAATCTTCAAACCGTAAATCATACATATCCTACAAGTTGTGCAAACTATTACAAGACATTGTCACATTCTATTTCAAATATTAGAAATAAGTTGTAAATCTCCATGTTGCCCCAACGAACCTGGCTCTGAATCGAGATATCCCCATCCAACACTGCCCGAGATCTGGATCCCGATCGAAACTAGAAAGAAATCAAATGAAATAAATTATATATTAAGATCAAAGCACAGAGCAAGAAGCGGATCAGTTACATTGAGATCTGCTCATACCATGGACACTCTAGATCTTAATCACCTGAAACGGAAAGCAAATCAATTATTGGGAACAAAAAAATCAGAACTCAATTTTCAAACGTAAAGGGCATGTACAGAAAAAACAGAGAATCAAAAGAAATACAAAATCTGAAAGCATCATATTTTTTTTAGCAAAAGCTTTCATTTCTATACATCCGTGTGTGACGTTCCGACTCGGTACCGTACACGAGAGCGCCTCTGCAACTAACAGCGCTTGGGTTGGGACGAGAAGAAGCTCCAGCTGTCGGATCCGATCAAACGCCCGAGAAGCCTTTGCCCATTTAATTGTGCTTGGAGGATGAAATCGGCCCATGCTCAAACCCATTGCTTAGGTCCAGATTTTTGCCTTTCCTTACAGAGCTTTGGGCTGAATTTGCTTGAGCACAAAATTCTTTTGGGCCGTACAGCCTAATTATTATTCTGTGCATGATTTAGCTAGTTAATTTTTTTGACATTTCTCCAAAACACTAGTAAATGATTTCAAAATTTCTAATCATCAGTCGACTGATTATTTTTTCGTCATCATTCGATTCTTTTTGTGTGATATGCTTTGTCGTTATGGGCTGGCTTCAACTTCAGCCCGGTTAGCATATGTGGCTTTATGTGTTATCAGGAGCCGTTTGCCGTCATGACTCGTTATGAGCTTAATTTGTTTCTCTCATTCTGGTCTCTCTTCCTCTCTTGAAATATCCAGCCTACTCCTTCCTCTGTTCATTTTCTAGAAGTGCTGGAGCCGCTGCTTGCCATCGTAGCTACAGGAGCCCTATGCTATAGCGCTTCTCCCCTGCTCTGGCCCTATGCTGCTCGCTCACCCAGGAACCGCTCGCTTGCTGTCTGACCGGACGCAACCCCATGTATTGTGCTCGCTCTTGATTCATCGTCTGCCCCAAACCGTCCGGTGGGAGAGCTCGTTCGTGTTGCTATTGTCGCGGTGAAGGTACTCTTCCCTTACCCTAATCTGATGCTTTTATTTTCTGTGTTTGTGTATTGGTCGATGTTGATTCATCTCCTTCCCCCAAAACTGTCCGGTGGTAGAGCTCGTTCTCCTCCCCCAAACTGTCTGGTGGGAGAGGTTGTTCGTGTTGTTGTTGTCGCGGCACAGGTACTCTTTCCGTTACGTGAATCCTATGTGAAGGTCATTTGCCTCATTTATTTTTTGTTTTTCTGAATGTTTTTTTACCCATATGCAGGCAACATTTTCTTCCATTTTTCAGTCATTTATCAATCGCTCACTTGATATTGCAGATTTTTTTTGTCTCGATTCACCACATTCTAAAGTTATTTCGATACTATCTCATACCTTCCTCTCAGTCCCCTGAATAATGCAAAAAAATCTAATGCTCAGATCCCTAATTTGTGTGTTCTACTGTATGTTAATTGGCATGTGTAGTGATGTTAGTAAGGGTGGCTTGGATTTGATAATTTTTTGTCTTTAGTATTTTGCTTTGTCAAAGGTCTTTTTTCAGTATTATTATTATAGTTTTAGTTTATGTAATTGAACCCACCGTGGTTCAAGTATTTAAGTCAAGCATTCAGGTACTTGTTTCAGTTCAGTAGAATCTAATTTCAGTTTTGGTTCTGTTCCATTTTAGTTTAAATTCAGTAGAACCTATTTTCAGTTTAAATTCAGTACAAGTTGAGTAGAATCTATTTCCAGTTGAAGTTCAGGCTCGGTCTTATAGAAAAACCTATAACTTGGAAAACTAAATCACGATGAGGTTTGGTTTCTTAAATTGAAATCTAGGTTCTCAGGCTCTCAGCTTCATATGGAGTTTTAGGTTTAGTATGATTGTGCTCATATCTACTTCATTATATTTCAATTTAGTTTCAGGTACAGGATCATCATTAGTTCATTTTTTAGTTAACTCTATCTTTGTTTGTTTTTTCATTTTTATAATTCCAGGTTTCTAGTTCGTAGTCTTTAGTTTCAGGTTGTTGTTAGTTATTAGTTCAGGTTTTAGTTCATTTTTTTATCTTTATGTCATCTTAGATATATATATTAAGCATCATTTCTTTTGTTGCATTACTCATTTGTTGTTGTCTGGCTGGCTGCCGTATGACAAGCAATCAGTTGAGAGGAAGGAAGGAAAATGTGGCTTGTCTCAGCTACACTGCAAACATGTTTCCTCATTAGGGTCCAATATTGTCAGCACACAAGACATTGGTGGCCGCCAAGTTAGTCGAGGAGGTTGAGGAGCCCAAGCCCAAGGTGGAGGATCAAAAGGAGTATGTCTCTCATACCCCTTGGACTCTCTTTGAAATTTGGTTATTTTAAGTCATTATTTAATTTCCTCTTTGTTTGGTGGAAACAACAAATTTAGGCAGCGAAGAAGGGTCATGTCATACCTAAATACCACTTGGACAACAAAGAGAAGGAGCTTATCAAGGTGGCAATTGTGTGTGTGGGGGGGGGGGGGGGGGGGGAGGGGGGGGTAATGTTCTGTTTTAAATACCACGTCATTTTGCATCTCTCGGATTACAGATTTACGAAATTGAATGTTTCTTTTTGACTAAAATGTGTTCTTTTAAGTGGATGTTTCAGCTGCCGGTCAATCAGGCTTTTCAATGTGTTAAGCACAACAATCTTATCTCAGTCTATGTAACTTTTAAACTCTGCATGCTACTTCTCTTTATTGCAGTGAGCTGAGCTGAACTGTGTTTACTCCACTTATTCTTTCTTCCGTAATGGTTTTTGGTGTTTGTCAATTATATGAATGTAGGTAGTGTATTTTCATTGTATATTAGTTACATTTTTTTGTTTTTGTCTTTAATTGATGGTGGTAGCTAGTCATCTTGTCCAAATTGAGGCGAACTACCGACGCGGCTAGATTCCCAACCATTGAGGCGAATTGTCCCTACTTCAAGCCGGCTGTGGTATCTCGTGTCAGTCCCGTGCTGCACATCTATGAACTTGGCACTGAGACTAACGAAGAGGAAAAGAAACCGGAGCTTATATCGGCAACCATGGACAGTGATACAGTTTGGTGTGTCAGCTTGCTTTCTTTCACAGTGACAGCTTCTCTCCAACTACACCATGACATCTACTAGTTTTGGACATGTGTTGCACCATCAGAAGCTTCGCTGGCTACATTTCATAGGATGTTAGTTGCCACTACAAGACATATATGGATTATTGTTTTTATGAAACCGATAAAGGATTACTAGTCTTTTATTATGATTGTACATACAATTATTATCTCATTTTGTAAATGCTTGCATGATGTTATTGTTGTCCAACGTCGTGACACAATATTATTTCCTAGCCCTTTGGATGTTAGTGATCAGTTGCCAAAACAATTTTGGCGGGACACATGATTCACTAGGCTAGATCGTCTGAATTTCTACTTGATCCCAAAATAACATGTTTGTCTTGTACATGAGAGGCACGGAATCTGGTTAATCTTGAATTTACTTTGCTTTTTTTTTAAGTTTGTAGTCATGGTTGATTACATATTTCCAAATTGCAAGAACAGAAAGCAAAGATGAAGATGCAGCATCATTAGTCATGGTTGATTACATATTTCCAAATTGCAAGAACAGAAAGCAAAGATGAAGATGCAACATCATTAGTCATGGTTGATTACATATTTCCAAATTGCAAGAACAGAAAGCAAAGATGAAGATGCAGCATCATCCCAAATTGCAAGTCCAAAAATTGGAGAAGCATATTGATGAATTTAGGGTTAAGTGGTACCTGATTTTGATGTGTATTGTCATCTTGATCTGTTTTTCTTCTTTGAGTTGGTTTTCTCTTTCCTTTCATGCACATCTTTGTCTTCTATTCTTGTGATATGTAACTATAGATATTTTGGATGTTATTATTTATTTTGGTTTACCTAGTTTTTTTTGTCTTTCTGGTCCTTAAATAAATGTTCCGTTGTCGAAGTTTTAGATCTCTAGCTAGTATGTTAACGGGTTTATGCTTCAGATGTCCTCCCACTCATTTTACTTAGTATGATAATGGGTTTTTGGTTTCAGATGTCTTCCTGCTCTTTTTAGCTCTGACGTTATTTTTCAGAAAAATTGGTCTTTTGTAGATCGGAAATATGAATCGAACATTTTGGTTTTGTATTTTGTTGTGCATACACATATTAGCCCCCCACGTGTACTATTTGGCTGGTTGGAAAAAAATCGACTGATACACAAACATAAATCATTCGAATGATAGATAGTCACTTCCGATGATTTTGATGCACCTTGCTGTTTTTTAGTTTGTTTATTAAATACTAAAAATTAAAACATGGACTAAATTCTATAGTTGGACCCTAAAAGGCCCACGAGAATCCCAGTCTTTTCACGTAGTAGCATGTCATCATCTTTCTTTAGTAACTGTTTCTAAAAAAAATCTTTCCTTAAGTAACGCGCAACCCCCGCGCCTATCTCCGCCCGATTCCTCCATTTCATTTCCGCACTCCCGCGCATTCCCTGCGAAACCCTATCCCTCCCCGTCCCCACCGGCCACCGCCAATGCCCTCCTCCTCTCGCCGCCGTCGCGACCGCGGGCGAGGCCGTAGGAGCGGCCGCAAGAAGAGGAACTGGGCTGACCTGCCGCTGAAGGCGATAACGGCCGTCCTCCGCAAGCTCGATCATGTCGAGATCCTGATGGGCGCCGGCCAGGTGTGCCGCTCCTGGCGCCGCGCCGCGCGGGACGACCCCTCGCTGTGGCGCCGCATCGACATGTGTGGCCACGCCGAACTCTTCTATCAGGTCGATCTCCACGGGATGGCGCAGGCCGCCGTGCGCCGCGCCAAGGCATTGCGAGGCCTTTTGGGGCGAGTACGCCGGTGACGATCAGGGTTTTCAAAACCGGTCGGTAACCGCAGTTACCGACAAACCGCCGCCGAGCGGTTCGGTTTCGGTACCGGTTTGAATTCAAATTTCAAATTTGAAAAAAAAAATCGAAAATGCTGAAAAAATTCCTAAAAATAGTTCATGATTTATAGAGTCGAATGGTGTACAAATTTTTCAAATTGGAGTTCGTTTGCTATTTATTTTGATGTGTACAAGTTTGAAAAAAAAATAAAAATGATCTTTTTTATTTTTTTCCAAACTTGTACGCGTCAAAATAAATAGCAAACGAACTCCAATTTGAAAATTTTTTGCACCATTCGACTCTACAAATCATGAACTATTTTTAGGAATTTTTTCAGCATTTTCGATTTTTTTTTTTCAAATTTGAAATTTGGTTTGGGGCGGCACCGTCGGTAACCGCCCAAACTGGTCGGTAACCGGCCCTAACCGACCGGTTACCGGTCTCAAACCGTTTGAACTACGCCGTTTGAATTCAAAATGATTCAAAATGCAAACCGATCGAATTTGGGGCGGTTTGGAGCGGTTACCGCGGTTACCGGCAAACCGCCGACGGGCGGTTCCCGGCCACGGGTCGGTAACAAAAACCCTGGTGACGATGCCTTCCTCCTCTTCCTTGGGGAGCAGTAAGAATACGTTCCTCTTGAGTCTCCAATTCTTATGGTTTTAATCCCCCTCGTGTTTAATCCACACACACACAAAAAAAAAACACGACTCTGGATGGATTCGTTGTTGGCGGTTGGCCTACAATAATATCGCAAGATTTTGGATCGTTTTGTATAACGGGTGCTTCTGATCATACTGTATGGTTGTGGATGGGCGGTTACTATCATCTAATTGGAGTTTTAGTTAGTTTTCTGAAATGTGTTTCAGTAAAAGGAGTGATCCTCCTAATTTCCTTGTACTATTAAGTACTAACAATCTACAGGCACAAACTCGTGCTGCTAAGCAATAGTCTTCAGTATCATTTTTTTTTCTGCAATAGGTTATATTTTGTTGACACTCTTAAGCATACTTGTGTCTAGTAATATTTCCTGGCAGCGTGAAAATAAGGGAGGTGATCACTGTTAGTGTTGTGACTTTTTTTTTAAGAAACAGGAGCCCCTACTGAAACTATATTAAGAACAGAAAAGACTATAAAGTACTATAAGGTACAGGGTTGCTCCTACTGTTTTGTGACTTCCGATGACAAGATGGGTCTGTCTTCTTTTGAAAGAAAGAAATGAAAAATACCAATAGTATGTTGGTGTATCACTGAAAATGTCTGATCATGGATCTGGGCAAAACTTCTCATCATCATATATCATAACATTGGGATTGGCAACACGTGGATTACCAATTAGGAGTGAGAAATGTAACAGTGTCAGAGGTTGTAGGGTGACACTGACAAAGTATAAATGTCTCTATTGGGTTATCTGTCAGATTGCCTCAACCTTACACACTATTCCCATCATTTGCCACCCTTGCAAAGTGCACATGATCACACATCACCGCATAGAAAAAAAATTCTCTTCTTTCCCAACATAACTTACGATAGTGTCAGCTTATGTATTAACTTGGCAACGTATATTAGCTTCTTCGAACCTAAGAACATTCTTCTTTGGTTTGTTCATAGTAGTGCAGTACTAGGTGAAATGATGGAACTTCCTATAGTAAATTACATATTAACTACGCAACAGAATTCAGGTGAATTCTAGGTGCCAAAGTACAGAATTTATGCTACAAGCAGTGGCTGCTAGAGGCTAACTGACACTTTCCTCATTTGATATTTCACAGTTAAATCATCTTTCAGTTAGCCTTCTAAATGATGAAACGGTGATGGTATTTTAGCGTCATCTAAACTGCCTTGATCTATAAATTTCCACCTCTTAAGTCTTTTGTTGCATATTATTGCGGTTATGCAACTTTGTTGAAATAAGACTAGATCTGTCCTTGCATGTTTTATTTGGATTCAGTATAATATTTCTTTTTTTAGAATCATAGTTCGGTAGTTGTTTATTGAGCCAAAATGCTGTCTTTGCAGGGCACCATCACTGAAGAGTCTTCGCCTGATCTCTTGCTATGATGTCTCGAATGAAGGGTTTGCAGAGGCAATAAAGAAGCTCCCTTTGCTTGAAGAGCTTGAGCTTTCACTTTCAAAAAATGTATTTGGGCAGGAAGTATTCGAGACTGTTGGCAAGTCTTGTCCTCTCCTCAAACGCTTCAGGCTCAGCAAACATGGGTTTCGGACTTTTGAAGATGTCGACTACAACAAGAATGGGGAAGCCCTGGGCATAGCAACAATGACTGAGCTACGTTCCCTGCAGATCTTTGGTAGTAACCTCACCAATGAAGGGCTGACAGCCATCCTGGACAACTGCTGTCATCTGGAGTCCCTGGACATACGCCATTGCTTCAACATCGAAATGGACAACACCCTCCGAGCAAAGTGTGCTGGTATCAAGACACTGAGGCTTCCCAATGACTCAACTGATGATTATGAATTCAGAGTTTCAGATCCTGTTTGGGACAATGACACCCAGAACCCGAGTGAGGATGACTTGGATGGTGACATGGGATATGATGTTTACTATGAACTGGACTCTGAGCTCGATGATGATGCTGATATCTATGATCCTTCCAACTACATTGATGGTATACACTACGTCAAAAGAGTTTCTGCAGCGTTGCCTAAATACCCTCAGTGGCGGACATTAGTTTTGCCCGCTGTAGAAAATCTCATGATTTATCACAATGGGTATTTTTTTTATTTACTCTAACGGACATTTTTTGCTCGCTGCGGTAAATCGACGTAGCGGATATCTTAACGTGTCCACTGCGGTAAATACCCCGCTGCGGTAAATCGATTTACCGCAGCGGGCATGTTATGAGGCCCGTCACGGGAAAGATTGAGGCCCAACCGGCCCAAAGACAGGCTCAGTATTCATAGTCATATATATATATACAGAACTTAGGGTTTTCAATAGACACTCTCTCCCTCTCTCTCATTCAACGTAGCGGCGGCCGCCTCCTTCCCCGCGCCGTGCGCGACTATTCCCCCGCGCCGCGTGCTGCGCGCCTCTTCTGCCGACTCCTTCGACATCCGCCTCACCCTTAGCTCCAAGGACTGCCTCTCCGTCACGCTCTGCGTGCACCGCCACGTACTCGTTGCCCACAGCAGGATCTTCGTCGCTAAGTTGTCCGACCGCTGGTCCAAGCAGCAGCGGACGCTGCCACACATCGTTGAGATCTCCGACTGGGACGACGTCGAGGTGTACGCCGAGACGCTGCGCCTAATGTACTGCAAGGATCTCCGCCGGAGGCTCATGCGGGAGGATGTATGACGCCTTCTCTTTTTTTTCCGTATCACGACCTTCTCTTAGTTTCTCGTCTCATTTATGCCTATTCCATGGAATGATTTTCCTTTTCTTTTCTTTGACACTGAAGTATTTCTCTCCCTCTCTCTTCCTCTCCTGAGCATGCTGCTCCCGACGAAGGCCGCGTGCGCGTAGGGGGACGCGTGCATAGATGGCGAGCCACGTGCGGCATGGATCCGGGCGGAGCTCGCGCGCTCGGCTGCAAGGTGGCGGCAGATCCGGCGAATGGAGGGCGGATCTCCTTCGCTGACCAGCTCCACCACCATTAGCGGCGGCGGATCCGGCGAAGAGGAGCCCGCTGGCAGCAGATCCGACGGCGGATCTAGCGAGGTGCAACGATGGCAGGCTCTGAACGGGCTCGTCGGTGGGCTCAAAAACGGGCTCGCTAGCGGGCTCGTGGTTTTTTTTTGGTTTTTTTAAACAATTAACCGAGGCAGGCATTCTAATGTGCCCGCCTCGGTTAATCAATTTACCACAGCGGGCAAAGCCGCCCGCCGCGGGAAGGCCGCGATTTACCGTGTCCTTTGCTTCGCGGCGGACAACTTTGCCCGCTGCGAAAAAGCCAAAGTGACCGCCGCGAAAAATAATTATTGTAGTAGTGATAGATGAAGATGATGAAGAAGCTAAGATGATCCTTAGGGGTTTGTGGGCGCTGATGAAATGAAATGTACTCCCTCCATCCCAAATTGTAAGTCATTCCAAGAATCTTGGAGAGTCAAAACATCTCAAGTTTGACCAAGAATTATAGATAAAACTATAAAGATTTATAACATCAAATAGGTATACTATGAAAATATAATTGATAACGAATCTAATAATACTTATTTGACATCATAAATATTATTATATTGTTATATAAGTTTGGTCAAACTTGAGAAACTTTGACTCTCCAAGATTTTTGGAATGACTTACAATTTGGGATGGAGGGAGTATATATCTAGATGCTGTGATGGAAGTGCCCAGAGATGAATGTTTCTATCGCTCAAGCTCGTGCAAATATGTGTTAGTGGGCATGATCCATCCTTCATCAGTGCCGTTGGTGGTGGAATGCATCAATGTGATCGGTTATGTATCACCTTTCGCTCAAAGACTGCTAGCTAGTCTATCGTCGGACTCTTGTTATTGTGTTCATTTGTTATGTGACCTTGTGAACGCCGGGGTTCATAAATAGTATTTGGGAGTCTTTTGGTAAGTCTAGCAAATTATATATATATGCCTGCAGTGCAAACAAGACTTTGTTGTTTATCATACTTTACTCGCAATTGCACCGTGTGAACTCTGACTCAAACCAGGATAACTGCTATACCGTCTTTGGTGAATCTGCCATTGGACATAGTTAGATGAGTATGAAGATCCGTTATTAATCCCTTATTAGGGCTATGACAAGTTTGTGCATTCCTGAGATGAACTAGACATGCGTGTTGTTTCCAGGGAAATTTTATCCCTCAAACAGAATCACCTCTCGAAATTTTAGAAACAGATTATCTTTTTTTTTAGACCAGAAAAACGGTGAATCGCTTGTATATGTCACTATGTATTATATGTGTTTGAGCCGAGTGAGTTTTGAGCCATAATTTTTGGAGTTTCAAAATTTGATCTAGGGATTACTAAAAATGTTAAGTCGGGATTCCTAGTAGCTCAGATAATTTCTCAAATAGAAAAAAACGATATCAACTCTGAAATGGCAAATACTCCATCCATTCAAAATTATAAGTCGTTTTGATTTTTTTAGTTTATCTAATTTAGTATGTATCTAAATATATTATTATATCTAGATACATCGTAGTAAAAAAAAAAATTAAAGCTCTGACTTATAATTTGGAACAGAAAGAGACTATCTTAATTTGAACCAACTTTATAGAAAAGAGTAATAACATCTATCATACGGAATAGCTACATTATATATTTCATGATGTACCTAGTGATATTAATGGGTCTTATAAATATTGATACTTTTCAAATTTAAAATAGTTTAATTTAAGGCAACTCCAATAATTGATTTATATTAGAATAAAGAGAATAGTTAGATTTTTTACTTGATTTTATAACCTCTAAATGTATATGACATTTTTTTTGAATAATGATGGGCATTAACAATCAATAGTGATTGGACCTTTTGATCCCGAGCATTTATGATCCGTCACTAATGATGTGGAATAGTAATAGGCACTAGTAGAAAATAGGTCTTTGGTCGATGTGCAATAGTCTCCGTGAATTTTGTATCTGTGAATAAATACGAATTAGTCCCAATTCTATATACTGACCGGGACTAAAAAATTGTCTTTAGTCCCGGTTGATATTACGAACTGGGACTAAAGGTACCAGGACCTTTAATCTCAGTTGGTAATACCAACTCAGACTAAAGGTAGGTCTTTTAGTCTCAATTGGTAACACTAATCGGCTAAAGGACCCTTTACGGTCTAAAAACAACTATTTTGCTGATGGGATAAACCGTTTACTCAAAAAAGAGAGAATCTTTTCTAATATCAAAGTGGGTCTTCATTCTTGATTTACATGTGACATACTCACCATTCCAAATAAATGTGGCTATGGTATTCGTGTTAGTCAAACCTTCTTAAGTTTGATAAGATTCCTAAAAATAATAGGAATATTTATATCTCCAAATAAGTTTTTATTAAAATTAAGTTTAATAATCTATTTAATAATATTAACTAATACTATAAATATTAATGTTTTCTTATATATATTTAGTTAAAGTTAAAAAGTTTAATTCCTCAAAAGAAGAATGACACTTGTTTTGGGCGGAGGAAATTTTGGGACAGCGAGAGTAGCGGCGGTGACTGTGAATACAACGAATACTGCTCAAATATTGACTTACTCCCTCTATCCATGAAAGAATACAGTTCTCACTTTTTGAGAAATAGAGCAATTTAAACTTGGACTAAATTTATAAAAGACTATTAACTTTCATGATATAAAATAAGTACTATGAGATTAGGTATACAATATATTTTCATAATTAATTTATATAGAGACAAAAAATTATATCTAAGACATAAACTTAGTTAAAGTTAAGCTATTTTTTTGACACGGACTCATAATTGCATTCTTTTATGAACGCACAATAAGGTGATGATGTGACATGCACATCTGCCTTGATGTTGAACTGAGTTTGCACTCTTCCATCTTGTTTATTCATGGCATATTTTTTCAAGCAGGCCACATAATACCGATTAAGGGCACCCAAGATGGTATTAGTTATTATTTCTAAACCAACTTCATCAGTAATGCTAACTTTTATCGTATAGCTTATACCGTGGATAGCCTCACAAACACTCTCACGTCATCTTGGAATATGAGTATGAATCTACAGCCTGTTCGCTTGGCTTTTCAGCCGGTTTAAATCTAGTCAGAACAGTGTTTTTCTCTTACAAAAAATCAACCAACAATGCATAATCCTACCAGAACAGTACATAATCCTGCCAAGCGAACAGACCCCTAGTTTTTCATCGAGAACTAGTTTCTATCTTCTATTTTAAATATGAAAAAAATGCTAGCTTAGACTTAGCTTATAAGTAATCATTGGGAGTGGCCGTGCAGTACCACAGTGCCACCACGTCATCTTGTAGAAAAGTCATTCTTAGGTCAGTCTTAGTGGGGATTTCGTATCCCAGTTTTCAATATTGTCATGTGTTAAAAAACTGTAACATCCTAAAAATTTGAATTAGAAATTAGGGTTTAATTTGAGTAGATTTGATTTAATTTAGGTTTTTGTGTGAAGCATAGAATTAAATATATAAAACTAAATTAAATATCATGTTAGGTTACCACATGTTTGTGCATCTCATGCCCCTGCATTTTTATTGTGTGGCTTGGTTTTCAAAACCCTAGAAATCATATTCAAAATCTATTTTTTGGAAATTGATTTGCAAAATTCAAATTGGAAAAACAAAAAGAAATTGAAAAAACTCTCTGATCTCCTTTCTGGCCCAGTGGCCCAGCCCCGCGGCCTCTTTCCCCCTCTCCCTTTCTACTCTCTGGGCCGGCCTGCCCTGCACCACGGCCCACTCGGCCGCAGCCGCACCGCGTCCCTCCCTCTCTCTTTCACTGGCTTGGTGACCCCACCTGTCGGCGCCGCTCGCCTCCCTCCTTTTCCCTCTCTCTACCGCTGACACCCCAGGCCCGTTTGTCAGCGCCCCGCCTTCTTCCTCCTTGAGTCCGGGACGGACACGCCTCGCCGCGCCGCGACGCGTCGGCCGCAACCGCCTCCACGGTTTCCACGCCTCGTAGCCGCGTAGGACTCGACCCCCGGCTCCTTTATATAGCGCCGAGTCCCTCGCGCCGTAGCCCTCATCTTCTCGCCCTCGGTTCGCCGCAAACGCAGTAGTGCAGTGCCGCCATCGCCGCCGCGTTCCGCCGTCGAGCCGTTGCCGTTCCGAGCTTCACAGACCTCGGTGAGTCCCTCCGAACCGCGCATAACCTTCGCGAGCTTGTGGAACAGCTCCTCTCCCTCTTCTCTCCCTCCCTTGCGCTCTGTTTCATCCCGCTACCGTGCACCGATGTCGCGCCGCCGCTGTTCGTCGAGGCCGGCCCTCCTCGGCCGTCCTCAGGCTTTTCCGAGCCTCACATTCGCCTCACGCGGGTGCGGAACACATTTCCCCCTCTGTTCCCCTCGCTTTTGGGCACTGGTTTGCCTGCGCCGCCGTTGCAGAGCACCGCCACCGCCGTGCTACGCCGTCGGCACTCTCCGTTCATCCCCAAGCCTTGCCATGGCTCTAGGCGAGTTCGCCTTCGCATCCTCGATCTCCCGGTGCTTTCGGTTGAGCAAATCGAGCACCACAGCTCGGGTTTGCCCATCGCCGGTGAGCTCTGGCCGTCGGACAGGGAGCACCGCCGTGCGCCGCCCTCTCTGCGCCGCCCGGTTCCCTCCCCCTTCTAATCTCCACCATCTGACTCAGATCCAACGGCTCTGGATGCCCCGTACCCCTTCGGTGGTATTCTTGCTAAAGAGCCCTCGGGCTTTTGATCTCTGAACCCGCAATCCATAAAGCGTACTTCAGCAATGCGCTTTCCCCTTTGGAAGGCGTAATCCCTTTTTAATCTGTTTTAATTCGAAAATAAAATAAAACCCTAATTTCCTATTTTGTCTCTAAACTTCAAATGTCTATATTTTCTTCGTTTTAAATCCAAATCGATCCGTTCAAGTTGCGTTAGATCCGTAATTTCATGATCTATCTAATGGTACAGTTTTCACCTATGTTAAAGTCTTTTGAAAATAAAAGTAAATTAATTCTTTAATGTTTTAATCTTGCCCTCTTCAAAATCTTGTTTAATTTATAAATCTCTCGTTCTAGATCTGTTTTGTTCCGTTCGAGTTGCGTTGGTTTCGTAACGATAAGATCTACCTGTTAGTATCAATGTTAAATATGTTTTATTCTCTGAAATAAACTGATAATTGATTAATCTATATGATCAATGGTTTTCCAATTTAAAATCAATTAGGGTTTTCCACCTCGGCTTTTCATAAAACAAAACATACTTAGTTTAATCTTGTTTTTACAAAGCAAAGTAATGTGACTTAATTTAATTTGGGTATTTCTCTGAAGTATCCAATATATGTTTTTTATATAGATAAAATAAATGAAGTCTAATTCTCTTTTAAAAGCTAATCTTCGATAGACGTTTCTTTTCGTTATAGATCCGATTAGCATGGTGCTCACGTCCGTGTGATCGTAGAGATCCGTAGATTTCTTTTAAATCTTTTTCATTGATTGGTGTATTGTTCTGAAGTAGATATATTGTATGCTTTTTATGATTGTTCAGATGCTTGTGTGGTGTTTATGATCTTGTCCAATCGGTGAGATTTACGTGGAGATCAAGAAGAAGTCATCAGAAGATCGAGAATCAAGTGAAGAAAGGATCTAAGAGTTTAAGGCAAGTTTAACATGGGATCATCCTTGTTACCTATTCACTTTAATTCATCTAATCATATTGTATGTGTCTGAATTTGATTCCTATTTAGATCTATACCATAGCTTGTTACCTTGTACCTTGTCACCATGGGTTTCTATGCATATGGGTAGCTCTGCTATGCTTTACATGATGAATATGGAATCGAATATTGATTAATGATATATGCAACAATGAGATAAAATTGGCTTTTATAGCAACATGGAATAGGGCCCCACTGTAGGGCAAAAGCAGGGACTCAAATGCAACCACGAGTGCTATATGGCTCTGGCTTTAGTCAAGTATAAAGATTCGTACTAGCATGTTGGCAGTTCGTGAAAGGCACCATTGCCGAGCTGGTTGTAGGGCATGTTCTAGGGTGGTTACCGCTTCGAAAGGTACCATCGAGTAGAGGCTTTACATACCCCTTGCCCTTGGGTCCGTAGGGTCTGTCAACATGTTGGGAAGACTTTTGAAAGACTTCATAGTGTTCCCTGCCCGCTCACCTTGGAAGTGTTTTGAGAGTTGCAAACCCGGGCATATGGGCAACACGGCTTGTGGGTAAAGTGCGTAACCTCTGCAGAGTGTAAATCTATCATGATAGCCGTGCTCACGGTCACGAGTGACCTGGAAAACTCACAGTGTTAGATACTCCTGTTGTTGAACAACTTATGATAGTAAGTTTGGAGATATGATTTATGAGATTGTTTCATTAATGATCATGTGGTTACCAACTGGGTTAAGCATAACTAAAGCTAATTATGGTTAAAACTTGACCAAGTTAAAAGCAACCGCAGTAAGCCAGTGTCAGCCTTTTGAGCTTCATAACCCTGTGTTATTCTTGCTGAGTACTTTAAGTTCTCACCCTTGCCTTATCAACCATAGCAGATTACAAAGAGCAACAGTTAAAGGAGTTAGGCTTGTGATCAACCAGTCAGTTGTCCCTGTGAAGTTGGAGTCTTCGCCTGAAGATCGGAGTCGTCTTTCCGCTGTTCGTTGTGTTGAGGTTATCCTTTGACCTTATATGTTATATATTTAAGTATTGTCTTTCGATATCGGCTTAATTTGTGGCTATATGTGAGATTTGACTCCCTGAGCTCACATATGGTGTAAATCTGATTTTATTCTTAAAACCGAGTGTGACAAAAACAGTGTTGAATAGTTTCATAGGGATGAAACTCTCTCTATTTCCATGAAACTCGTATCATGTTTCACTTCATAAATAGAGCGACATGTCATCCTATTTAATGTCTATAAAATTCTATGAAACTCCCATTGAGACTGACCTTATAATAATTACAGGTACTAAAACCACGGTCACAACAGCGGTTAAAACTACAGTATGTTGTGAGTACTAAAAAAGCCGCAGCTGTAACGCCTATAGGCTGTGGCTGCTTAGCGATCTGTTATCCTACCCATCGAATTGACTGTGTGTCACCATGCGGTTAACCATGTATGTTCTTCTACTTTTCTGAACCGTACCCCCCCCTCCTCCTCCCACCTCTCATCCATCTCGTATCATTTTGCCCCTTTAAGATATCCCCATTTTCATTGCTTTCTTATCTTGAGTTGATTCGTGAGCATCTCAACTATCATTGTGATAATATCTGCCATTAGTTTTAAGTGTTGTTTATTTTTTTCATTTTGCTTTTAGGATTATCACTTTCATTGTTTTCTTGTCTTTAGTTGATCTGTGATCATTGATAGAACTATAGGATCGTCTAGGTCTCGATCTAGCGGGGTACAAGTTCCTTTTCGAGATAAACAAGAGAGATCCGAGAGTGGAGAAGAGAGAGAGAGGTTAAGGTTATTTACCGGTTGTAGACGATCTGGTCGTCGCTGGTTTGTTGATGGAAGCTGTGCATGGGCATCGACGGTTGGGGAGAGGGCGGTGTAGATTAACGACGTCGGGATGCAGAAATGATGTGGCTGGTGGCTTCCCATCACTGGTTGCGCCCCTCTCTGATCAGATTAGGGTTTGAGTCGGTGAGGAGCACGGTGGCATTGAACCTCGTATTGAGAGCCACCGGCTCTACCTCTATTTATTGCGCAGTATGACAAAGGCCCTCCAGCCATTAGATGGGCTGGGCGTCCCCGATCAAGGCACGGATCAAGGCCCAATAGATCGTTGGGCTTATTGATAGAGAGATCTAACATTCATCTCAACTTGCTCATTATGATAATATCTGCCATAAGTTCTGTTTTGTTTTCCTCAAATCCCTCGGCGAAGATGCATATGTAGTCATAGTTACTGTACTACGACTCAAGTCAAGCAAGTGTTGATACAAAAAGGTTATCTATATTTAGCACCAATAATAGCTCGGACGGAGTGGCACTAAAAACGCAACAAGAAAATTGAAACTCCAACTACTCAAAGGACTTGAGTGGCACTGGCACCAGAGAAAGTAGAAGTACATTGGAAGCCAATTAAGTTAAGGACAAAACAGTCATTTTCATTTGCGGTTTGACACTGTTTATAGCCTAAAATAGACCGAATTGAAGTGACATGGAGCACACAAAAAAAAAGTTGTTTATAGCAGTATCATGAGAGACTCACAAATTTGTTTAGTGACGCAAATAAAATTAGGATATTTTAAAGTAAAAAAATCTTATTGTAGTGGACAGCAGGACGGGCAAAGAGACCGACTAACTAGTAGACTAGTAGTGATGGAAAAATGTTTTTTTTTTCTTGGACAACACTGTGATAATTGGGCTGAGATCGAGGCTCAAGGCAGCAGCCTGAAATGGTCGAGCGCAGATCGTCCGTCGAGACCCTTGTCCCTATAGTAGCCAAGGAACTCACCGGCGGTGACGCTCCTGTACCGCGGGATCTCCGGCGGTTTGACAAGGTCCGGTAAGGGACCATACACCCTGGAGTACGCGGCGGCGCCGGCGGGCCTGAAGAAGGAGGCCGCCGAGACCCGTGCGGCGGCGGTGCCAGGAACAGCCACCACCCGGTGCTCGACGCTCTTGAACCTATCGTTGGACATGAGCTGAAGGAAGTCACCGACGTTGACCACGAGCGCGCCGGGCAGCGGAGGCACGTCCACCCATCCTCCGGCGCCGCCGCCGTCAACGAGCACCTGCAGGCCGCCGACGGCGTCCTGCAGGAGCACCGTGAGGAAGCTGGGGTCGGAGTGCCTGGTGGTGCCCAGCGTGAGCCGCGGCTCCGGGCACGGCGGGTAGTAGTGGCAGGCGAGCGCGGCCCCGCCGTCGAGGCACCCGGCGTCGCGCTGCAGGTAGCCGGCGTCGAGGTCCAGCGCCTCCGACAGCAGCGCGAGCAGGTGCGCGCCGAGCTCACGCACCCGCCGCGTGTACTCCGGCACGACGTCCCTGAACGCCGGCGGCATCTCCTCGGGCGCCGCCGCCGCCGCCGCGGACTCGATGAAGATCGTGTCGCGCCAGTTGGCGGCCGGCGAGTAGAAGAGGTCGAAGTTGCTCTGGTACCTCACGCGCCGAGATGGGTCTCTGGTGTAGTAGCGCCGCCGTGCCTCGGCCGGCGACTCGTTGAAGCTTCTCACGGACGCGAGCATGCGGGTGAGGAGGTCCCCTGGCACGCCGTGGTTGATGACCTGGAAGAAGCCCACGGTCTCCGCGGCCGCCTTCACCTCGGCGACCAGCTGCTGGTGTTGATGGTGGTTGGCGGTGGCGTTGGTATTGGTTGCTGGAAAGGCGGCGGCGAGGTCGATGACCGGGATTGTTGCGCCGCCGGCGGCGGTGGCATGGGCGTTGGAGGCGGCGTCGTGGGGGTCGGGCGGGTGATGGAAGATGGGCGGGACGGCGGTGACGCCCGCGTCTACGAGGCCCTTGACGCCGGCCTTGGTGTCGTCGAAGGCCTTGAGCTGGGTGAGGCGGTCGGTGCCGGCGGTGGAGGCCATGATAGATGATTGGGGATGGGATCATGATCATGCATGGGACAGGGCCGGAGCCTAGATATGTATGGTGGTGCTAGGTGCAGCGACTGCGACTTTTTTTTATATATATTTTAATCTTTTTATAGAATATTTTTAGTAATAACCGCTTTCAAAACAATTTAAACTTTTTTTTCACGACAAAATAACACTATCGTGGCGACACATGTGGCTTAGCAACATCTATCTAGACGATATTTTCAACGTGGAAAAAAACTTGTCGCTCCATTTTCGGTTGGTATGACCGTCACGCCACCACGAGTGATGTGGCAATACTAAACATTAAAAAAATCATAAGTTTTTGATAAGATGTCGGGTGAAGATAATTTTTATAATAGAATTATAGATCTCAACGAGATCTGCAACTTTTTAAAGTTTAGTTACGCAAATTCCTATGACGTGATAAAATAATACTGTTATGTAAAGTAAGTAGTACGATAACCTTTATCATGTCGAAAACACTTACTAACATGGTAAATTTTGCCACGCCATATGCGTTGGCGTAGCATTATTTGATCGCATTAGTCCGACTGGCATAATAAAAAAGTCAAATCTATGTTGCATTATTTGATCGTATTGGTCCGACTGGCATAATAAAAAGATCAAATCTATTAATTTGTTTTGGAACCATTATTATTAAAATATTGAATAAAAAATATTAAAAAAAATTCACGAGATGAGGTCGATCCGTGGTGTGGCGTGGCGTGCTTGTGCCCCTGCAACGCGGCCATTGCAGGATCCACGCAAGTCAGGCCGGCAACCGGCCTGCACACTGCAGCCGATCAGCGTCAACATTCATGCCAGAATCACCCGATGGTGATGGCATAACAGTAACAGACAGAGAGTCCAAACCACCAATAGGTCCGGACGTCCGGTACGGTACACCGAGTGCACAAAAGTACGGAACCCCAGCATGTGCGGGTAGGATTAGCCTAGTAGCCATTGTAGACCACACATCAGGTAAAATTAATTAGGCTCGGTTCATCCACCCATGTAAAATTTATAGTTACCTAAAATTTCAATGTCAAATTTTAGCCAGCTAAAATTTTTTGGATCTAAACATTGACCAGGATGTTTGAATCCTCCTGCTGATAGACTCAACTAAACTTTAAATGAATTTCGGTGACTAAACTGAGCTAAATGTTAACGGGTCTTTTTAGCAGGGATCCAACTCTAAAAACACAGCTCTAGAGCAGGTGCTCTACCATGGAGCAGCTCTACATACACTAGAGCTGAGCTCACACCAAACCGTTTGGTAGAGCTCTAACTATTAGATGGATTTAAGAACTCGATCCATAGATTTTATAAAACTCCTGATTGGGTGCTCCAAAACCTAGAGTTTCATTTTTTTCTTTGATCTACCCACTGCTCACGAGCGCATGACACCTAATGCCCCGCACTCGGCCTGTCGTCTCTACCACACCCAACACCATGTTTGCCCATGGTCCCCCACACCCACCCACCTAGTCTTGGCTTTCATGTGCTCTCCTCGTCTGCCCAGAGCCTTGACCTTCCTTCATCGTGGGCTCAGCTTCTCGTCGAGACTCTCTCATCATTGAAGTGGGTAGTGAATGCAGTGAGTCCACTCTGTTTGGTGATGTGGTATGAAGATTCACAGAGGGCATGTACACTTTCTGGTTTAAAACTAAGAATGAGGACAACCACATAGCATGCTATGGAAGCATGACTTCATACAAGGACGCTTCAATTTCTTTGATTTATGAATAAGGTGACCAAGAGGGTTCAAAGCATGGAAACAAATACACCAATGAAAGATCTAGTTTGGTTTTGAGTAATTGATGAAATCTTAAGTACTAACCTATTATATTATCTCTAAGTGCGAATTTGAGATAGGCTGGTATACATTAAGTGATTGAGACAAGTGATGATCATGATGATACATGATGAAGATCACATGTAAAAGATAAAGTGCTCCAACTTGAAAAAAAAGAGAAAAAACAAAAAGAGATCAAGGCAAAGGTATGAATTAATAGGGCTCTTTTGTTTTGGCACTCAAGACACCAGCCACTGAGTAAGTCCAATCAATGCTGACCGGACGCGTCCGATCACCAAATATCATTTCTAAAACATTGCTAGAAACGACCGAACTGTAACCGGACGTGATGGTCGCACTATTCAAGTGTCCGATCAATGTGACGTGGTAAGCTAAGAAGAGGGAGAAGTGTACCAGACGCTAGTCGGAGTCCAATCATCATGGACCAGCATTATTGGGCTCCCTATTTAAACGTGTTGGCCAGCTATTTGCTTCACTTGACATACCCTAGAGCTAAGATACTCCTCTCCCACCACTTCTACTTGATTATTGATCATTCTAGTGAGTTGGGAGAGCAAGCTAATGCATTTGCATCATGTTGGCGCATCTAGTGGATATTGGGCTTGCATCATTGCGATTTCTCTTGTTACTCTTGGAGTTTGTCGACTCCTAGATGGCTTGGAGTAACAAGGATCATTGAGTCGAGGTTGGTGATTGTCTCTGGCTTTGATCCGTGGATTGTGAGGGGATATTAAGCCTTCCATATGGGAGTTCATGAAATACATCTCTACTGGATTGCTCGTAGCTTATGGATTCCCATCTTGTGTTGATTGTGTGGCACCCGATTATAGGTTAGGCGTGTCAAGCCTATTAGCATGTGAATCATCAAGTGAGTGTATCTCTACAACGAGGAGTAGCTTGCTGACAAACATGTGAATCTAGGTAAAAAAATCGTGTCATCTCTTTCCTGAGGATCTCTTGTGTATTGAATATATTGGATATCATTGGTATAATCTCCTCCACTCTATCTTTGTATTTGCATTGTTATCTTATTGTAACGTAGAGTAACTATCTATCAAGTGTATTTTGTCTATCTCTAGAATAGATAGTTTCTTATTCTTTAGCTAGAGTTCCTGTTTCTTCCTTATGTGCCATAGATTTGCTAGAAACTAGTTTTATTGGATAGGTGGCTTGCATCCTTTTGGTAGTGCTAGTTGTAAACTTACTTATAATCATTTTTTACTAATCGCATTTTTAGTGTATTTGTAGAATTTTTATTAGGCTATTCATCCCCCTCTAGCCATATTAGGACCTTTCAACTAATGGTTGCAAGTATTGGAAATTGTCTCTATCATTTAACTGTTCTGTCCCTATAATCTAGCTGCACCTTGAAATCTAATTGCTCTATTCCATATTATGTAGCTATTGTTCTTGATCATGAGACCCACTATACACACAATTTTAGCAAGAATCCAAAAATATGCTTTAGCACTTGTTGACGGTCGTTAGCGTCAACTTTTAATACAATTATAAACATAATAAATGGATCAATCACATGAAAATAATAGAAATATAGGGGGTTATCTAACAAATTCTACGAGTTTTGGTGTTCTATTATTTTCCAGGGACTATTCCACAAAAGGCGTAATAAGGGAAGCAAATCAGAATAAATATCGGAAGAAATCCACGACGGGATAGTTTCCATTTAACTAAGAAAGGATCGGGAAGGCACACGGAGGAAGCGGGACCGGGGCGGCTGCCAGGTGGGGCCGGCCGGCCCCACCCCATGCCGGCACCCCCCTGGGCCCACCTCAGCCCCCCTTCTGGAAGCTTCCTCCACCGCCTCTAGGGAGTCATCTCGGCCCTATATGTTAAGTCGGTTTGATCCAACGGCCATCGTGCGTCCCACCGAGCTATAATAGAGGGTAGAACCCCCTGGAGGCAATTCATCTCATCCCAGTTCAACTCAATTCATTTAGAGATCCATCATCATAATCATAGGCCAGAGGTGTCCCCCGAATGGACAACCTCTCTAGATATTAGTTCTTAGATCTAGATAATAGAGAGATGGGGAGCGAGGGAAGAGTTTTGGAGGAGGTACCGGCCTGTCGGTGCATCTTCTTTGGCTTGTACTTCGGCGGGATCAAGCTCTTCCTGAGCTTGTTCTTGAGATGTCTTCCGTAATCAAGTTCTGATGTAAGTAAGATTTTGTTTGTATTGTTATTTTGGTTCATGGCTCTTTTAAGTGCTCTAATCCTTATGCATGCTTTGGTTAGAGTTTTATCGTAAGTGTAAGTGTGGTACTTAGACTTAGGTAAACATGAATGTCCCCTATATTCTGGATCGGTGGTAGATCGCGTACGTGACAGGTGCGTTGAGTCCTCTGTAGTCCACCTCCCATTTATAGGACCTCACAAGTTGTATAGTTATCTAAGTTGTGGTGTACTCTGTTTGCGACCCTTCTAGATAATGGCCCCAGATGAATCGTAGAAGACATATATCTTACCCAAGTTAGAACTAGAAGACCTAAGTTATCCTCTCTATACTCCTATTATCAACCCCATCCTTGATTGTCGTTTTCGAACAAGTTATCTTTAGTTTATTTTTTTACCTTATCTTATTTATACCCTAGATTCTATCTACCCCTTTTTGTTAAGTTACAACGTAGTTGATCGGACACGTTTTCCTGCGGATACGATATTTTAAAACCCCTGGGTGAAAGCTACAACGGTATCCGTGCGCTTGCGGATTTATCTATGTGCGTCTTAAAAAATACCAACAACACTAACAGATGCAATATAGAAGATGTCACATACATCTAATGATGTTGTTCAAGCAATGAAGGAAATCACAGTCTATCGAGAGTTCCTCAAGAGGTTTGGCGAGCCCATAGCATGTGCCGAAGCATCAACCATGACACCTAATAAGTCCTATCTAACAACATCTTGATGAAAACTAGTGTATGGCAGCATATAATGAAAACTTGAATCCAGCATATTGTTTCATGATGTGTTTCATCAAGCAACTATGAGAGAAATTAGAACATATTTACATTAGCGCATACAAAGATTAGAAATTTCCTTGGATATGACAAGCTACATAAGCTCGTGCAATTGTGAACACATGGTAGATAAGTACCCATGAATGTTCAGTTTTGATGATGAGTGATTGACCAACACATGAGTGTTTCGGTTTGAGCATTTACTACTAATCTTTGCGAAAGAAAATGTGTGCCTGTCTATCGGCTTGTGGTGTGCAGGTACTATGCCTAGTGACAGTGGTCAATGGCGTGGAGAAGGTCAAGTAGAGGCTTGCCGTGCCGATGGACTGAGAGCGGTGAAGGGCGGAAGCGGGGCTCGGACTGAGGGACCATGGGCGCCGGCGGACTAGCTGTGGTGGCTAGTACTTGGCACCGACGAGTGCGAGAAGACATGGAGGTAGACCGAGTTGACCAAGTCAAGACGGCGGACGAGCGGGTCGAGCGGAGGCTCATGGGACTCAGAGTCCGACCGGGCGAGGACAAGGTGGCTCGAGTCGAGCGGTTTGGTGGTTTGGGCCTCAAAACCATCGGAGGACGGTTTCCGGGTTTGGGCCTCAAAACTCGGGGTTCGGTAGTTGAGCCGAAAGCTACCGGTGGCGGGTTTCGCGGGTTTGGGCCTCAAAACCCGGGCAGAGCTTTCCGAGGAAGCGGGGATGGCATGTGGCGGAATCCTGGAGGTTGCGTCAAGGCGACGACAACTCCTGGCAGGAAGCGGGGCCGTCCATTCAAACGAGTGGCTAAGAGTTATCGACTTGGATTACAATGTCTTAGGGCTAGGTAATTCGGTCATGTATCTAGGGGGGTCTTTGGGAAATAGCCAAAGCCCTAATAAATAGAAGATGAAGGGGTATCCTCATCCTATCTCTTGAACCCTAATCATTTTGCCCCAACTCTCTCTCTCTCTCTACCCTCTCTCTAGTTCATGAGATCCCTAGGTTGATCTCACCAACCTCTGTAAGAACTTGAGTTTGTTGCGAGGAATTGGAGGCCGTAACCTCCGTAAGCCATGGTGGCTTCGATTTCGTGATTGTGTCCCCGTTTTTCTTGCGTTCTTCGCGTTTTGCTTTGTCTCTCTCTTTTTCTCGAGATGATTTCTCTTTGTAGGGAGTAGCTTTGCGAAATCCGTTTGAACCAAGTTGTTCGTACTCATGAGGAGCATCTTTGCACCGAAGGAATTTTTCTAAAACCTCACAAGCCCACAGATCGGGCGTTTTATTTGCGGTGTTCTTCGTTCTTGCCCGTTTTCCCCCAAATCCTCGTTTCCCCTTTATTCTCACTAAATTGAGCGATGATTTCCTCAGGATAGCTCCTCCATAGCACTAGAAACATGCCTACCAAGTTGGGTTGCTAGTGGAGAACATTTGGTCAAGTTTTTGGGAAGATTTGGTGGAGAGAAAATCGTTTTTCGCCTTTACTGCGCGTTTGTTGGGGGCGTCGGACGCTCCGAGGGCTTTGCGTCGGACGCTGGTGCGTGCTGACGTCAGCGTCCGTCGCTAGGCGTGTCTGCGTCTTTCGATTTGGCGTCGGACACTCTTCAGAGTCCATTGCCCAGCGTCCGTCGCGTCTTGTGCGCTGTGCAGTTTTGTTTTGCTCTCGGGTAGGCTGACGGGCGATCTTCACAGCGTCCGTCGCCGACCGTCCGTCGCCTCGGTAGTTTCTCTGTCTCTGTCAGGCTCTCTGAAAGGCCGACGGACGCTCGCCTAAGCGTCCGTCGCCCTGCTGTCTAGCGTCCGACGCCTGTCTTTTGGGCTATTTTGCTTGGGATTCTTGCCTCTTTCTCATAGGGGTTGAGAACTCATTCTTGGGGGTTTCCGGTGAGTTTTCCTCCACTGCGGTGAGCTTTCACTTGTTCGTTTTTCGTCTGAATCCCCGCTCACATTGCTCGGGGGAGTTTGAGCACCCATCAACTGGGTGTGTGTTTTTGGGAAGAGGGGCCCGAATATTTCGAGAGAAATTTGAGGCTCCCATTCACCCCCCCCCTCTGGTCGCCGTTCTTGGTCCTTCAATTGGTATCAGAGCCGGTTAAGGATCATTCCACCTTAAACGGTTCTTGATCTGCGAAGGCGACATGGAGCGAGGTGTTGGCAAACCTTCGTTTTTCGATGGAACGAACTTCTCCTACTGGAAGGTGCGCATGTCCGCCTATCTACAAGGAGTTGATTCGAACATATGGGAGATCTGTGAGAATGAGGGCTATTGTGTTCTTGCGGCTCGTGTTGACCAACTCCAAATCACTCAACACAACGCAAACAGTCGAGCATGGAGTATCCTCTTCTCGAGTTTGTCACTTCCTGAGTTTGAGCAAGTTTCGAATCTCACTATGGCGCGAGAGATCTGGCAAACACTTGTGCGATATCATGAGGGTAATCCTCAGATCAAGTCCAGACCCTTTGACACATACCGTAGGGAGTACGAGAACTTCGTACAGTTGGCCGGCGAATCTATTGACGGGATGTTCACTCGCTTCCAATCTATCGTCAACAAGATGCGTGCTAATCGAGCCAACTTGTCCTATGATGATCATGAGATGGCTATCAAGCTTTTGCATGCTCTTGATCGGAGGGTGTGGGAGATGAAGGTGGCTGCCATCAGGAGTCACCGGGCTATGATGCCCTGACCGTGGACGAGCTATTCAGCAAGCTCAAGTCCTCGGAGATTGATCACCAGACCCGGGCCAAGCTTGAGAACCCGTCGAACCCATCCATGGCGTTGGTTTTCGGCCCCGGCGGTGTGTCTTCTTCTTCCTCTAACCCTTCACACTCTTCGTTCGCTTTGTCCTTGATGTCTGTGACAGAGGAACAAGTGGAGGCGCTTGGAGATGATGAGCTGGCCTTGGTCATCACTAAGTTCTCACGGTTTCACAACAACCATTTGAACCGACGACGTGGTGGCTCGGCCAAGGGGTGCTACCATTGCGGTGATGAGGATCACTTCATCGCAAACTGCCCCAAGAAAGCTGCAGGTGACTTCACCAAGCGCAAGGACAAGCGCGAGCACCGTTTCGAGGACAAGCACAAGGCCAAGGGCGGCTACAACAGGAGATCCTCAAAGAAGGTGATTGACAAGGTGAAGACCAAGCACCGAGCCTTCCTCGCCTCCCTTAGCGACATCGATGCTTCCTCCGACGGGGGTTCTTCCTCGAGCGACGATGAGTCGAAGGGAAAGGTTGAGGACAAGCTCAACGGCCTCTGCTTCTACGCCGACGCCAAGCACGATGGTTTTTGCACCATGGCGATTGAAGAAGGCAAGGTCGGGAAGCGCAAAGATGGCCCCGACTACGACTACGACTCCGACACACCCGAGGTATCACCCACCATCGAATCCCTCTCTCTCGAGCTTGAGTCTCTGAACGATACCTTGCTTAGTCAGGATGCTTTGCTCAAGCGTGCCGCTTGTGAGAGGAACGATTTCAAGGCGAAGTACCTTAGCACGCTTCATGAGCTAGAGTTTGCTAAGGCACAAGTGGTGGTTACCGAGGAGGTGGAGTGTGATGCTTGCGCCATTCACATGTCTGATCTTGTCACTCTCCAGGACAAGTATGGCACTCTACTTGAGGAGGTCAGTGAGCTGAAGGCTAGGCCTAGCTTACTTGGTGCGTGCAAGTCTTGCTTAGGCTTGCGTTCTGAGCTGGCATAGAAGGATGCTAGGATCGCTGTGTTAGAGAAGGTCAGCTCAGATAGCACTAGAGAGTCGGATCGCTTTGAGGCTTTGGAGCTTGAGATCGTGTCGTGCAGACACGACAAGATGCGTATCGAGGAAGAAAACACATACCTTCGGTCCATCTTGAGCTGGGTGTCTTGCTGAGAGCCGTAGTTGGGGATGATGCTTAGCCAATGCAAGCGAGCTAGCAGCATGGGAGTAGGCTTTGCTATAGGTGGGAAGGACGATAGCATGTTCGGTAAGATCGGTGAGTGCAGTGGTTTGAACGAGAATGAGAAACCCACCACAACACCCAAGCTTACCAAGATCACTCCTCCTAAGCCTACCGACCCTCCAAGTTTCCTGTGAGAGATGGTGTGTTTGAAGAGCCACCCAAAACCACTCCACAAAAGCAAGTGTGGATTGCCAAACCGAACCATCTTCGTAACCCACTTGACACACTGCCAGACATCTCTAGTGATCCCCTTCCTAAGAAAGCTAGAGCCACCCAACCCAACAAGAGAGTGCCTACCAAGAGTGTGGTGAGGTACCATTGTGAGTATTGTGAGCGGGATGGGCACTTAGCTGAGTTTTGCTATAGGAGGAAGAGAGATGATCGGAGGCAGGTTGAGTTGAACAACCGGGACATGTACCACCCATGAGTTAGGGTGCGTGAACCGGAAGTTTAGAGGTGCACTTCTAGGCCTAGAGGTACAATGCCTCAAGGTGCTAGGCCTCAGGAGGCGAGACCACGTGGTGGTCGTGCCCGACGGGGTATCGGTCGTGATCCATACGACTACGGGCCTCGTGGCGGTGGCTTTACTCCTCCCTTTGTTAGCGGACCACGTTTTCCCTATCGTGGTGATCGCTATTCCCCCGTGGGGCAGGAGATGTTTGGTTTTTCTCCTAACCCATTCTTTGGGCAAGTGGGACAACACTGGTATCCTTCACAGTTTACTAACCCCAGTGTTGGTCTGTTTGCTCACCCTATGTCTTTTTATTGATGTAGGAAGGAGGACTAGAGGATACTTGGCTTGTGGATTCCGGATGCTCACGCCATATGACCGGAAGTGCCAAGTGGTTCTCCAGCCTCGACCTCGTGCGCCACACCGAGTACATCACTTTCGGGGACAAGAGTAAAGGTAAGGTTGTCTCCCGGGGGTCCATTCGAGTCAATTCGTCTTTTGTCCTCAAGGATGTTGCTTTGGTTGCGAATTTGCATTTTAACCTTCTATCGGTTTCACAACTCCTTGAAGAAGGTTTTGAGGTGAGCTTTAAGCCAATCTTGTCTCGGATTTTGGACTCTCATGGTGAGCTTGTTTGCTGGATTTTACCCTTTGGGAAGGTTCTTCGTGAGGATTTTTCTATCTCTTCTGAACCTTCTCGCTGTCTTCTTGCCGGTTCTTCTTCCGAGCTTTGGAAGTGGCATAGGAGATTGGGACATTTGAGTTTTGACTTGCTTGCAAGGCTTAGCTTAATGGACGTTATCCAAGGATTGCCAAAGCTGAAGTTTGAGAAAGATTTGGTTTGCCATCCTTGCAGACATAGCAAGATGGTTGCTGCTTCCCATCCTCCCGTAACTCAGATTATGACCTCACAACTTGGCGAGCTCTTACACATGGACACAGTTGGTCTAGCTCGGGTTAGGTCGGAAGGAGGGAAGTGGTATGTTGTAGTAGTCGTTGATGACTACTCGAGGTACTCTTGGGTGTTCTTTTTGGAGAGTAAGGATGAGACTTTTATGCATGTGCGTGATCTGATTTTGAGATTGCAAAATGAGCTACCTAAGCATGCCATGAGAGCTATTCGCACTGACAATGGCACAAAATTCAAGAATGCTCAATTTGCATCTCTTTGCTCTTCTTTGGGTTTGGATCACCAATTTTCCTCTCCTTACACTCCCCAGCAGAACGGTGTTGTTGAGCGTAAGAATTGGACCCTTGTTGAGATGGCCAGGACGATGCTCAATGAGCATAGGACTCCTAGGCGGTATTGGGCCGAAGCACTCAGTTCCGCTTGCTATGTTTCCAATCGCATTTTTCTCTGAGATTTCAAGAAGAAGACTTCTTATGAGTTGCGATTTGGGAGACCACCCAAGGTAAGTCACCTACGGGTGTTTGGGTGCAGGTGCTTCATCCTCAAAAAGGGCGGTAAGTTGGACAAATTTGAATCACGGTCTTCTGACGGTATCTTTCTTGGTTATTCTATTCACTCTCGTGCTTATCGTGCTCTTAACCTTGAGACTAACCGAGTGATGGACACTTGTGAGATTACCTTCGATGAGACTATGCCCTGTGTTTCCACTGCTTTTGAGCTTGCAGGTGATGATGAGGTGAACACTAGCATCTTTGTGGAGGAGGAGTAGGACGATGCCGATTGGGGTGATCCCGAGCCAACTCCATCAGCTGCCCCCATCGACCCTGCGACGTCCACTTCGGCTCACGGCCCCAACCCCTCTACTTCTTCGACTTGGGCACCGTTCGAGCAGCTTCCTCAGTCCGTGCCCATTGCACCTGAGGGAGCTCCAGCTGCTGTCGAGGTGGAGGCGACTTATTCACGTGAGGCACTGCTACACATTCAGCATCGCCACCCTCCTCAGACTATGATTGGCGACATCAACGAGCGTACCACACGCTCCAGGTCATATCGTATCTCTCATTTTTCTCATTCGGCTTTTGTCGCATCTTTTGAGCCCCGAGATGTTGGAGACGCATTGATGGATCCGGATTGGGTTAATGCCATGCATGATGAGTTAGAAAACTTTGAGCGAAACCACGTTTGGGTCTTAATTCCTCCACCACCTAGTTGCCATCCCATAGGTACCAAATGGGGTTTTTCAAAAATAAACAAAGTGAAGATGGGGTGGTAGTGTGAAACAAGGCTAGGTTGGTAGCGCAAGGCTTTTGTCAAAAGGAGGGAATAGATTATGAGGAAACCTTTGCTCCTGTAGCTCGTTTAGAAGCCATTAGAATCCTTCTAGCTTTTGCGGCTTCTAAGGGTTTTAAACTTTTTCAAATGGACGTTAAAAGTGCTTTCTTAAACGGCTACATAGAAGAGGAAGTGTATGTTAGGCAACCTCCCGGTTTCGAAAATCCTAAGCTTCCAAACCATGTTTTTAAACTTCACAAAGCTTTGTATGGTTTGAAACAAGCCCCTAGAGCATGGTATGATAGATTGCGAACCTTTTTGCTAGCTAAGGGTTTTAAAATGGGATCGGTAGATAAGACGTTGTTTCTCCTCAAGCAAGGAAAAGACACTCTCCTTGTCCAAATATACGTGGATGATATCATCTTTGGTGCTTCTTCTCATGCTCTTGTTGCCAAGTTTGCAGATCTTATGAGCAGGGAATTTGAGATGAGCATGATGGGAGAGTTGACTTTCTTTCTCGGGTTGCAAATCAAGCAAACCCGAGAAGGGACGTTTGTGCACCAAGGCAAGTACACGAAAGATATCTTAAAGAAGTTTGACATGGGCGAGGCAAAGCCCCTCTCGACGCCTATGTCAACTACTACTGCCTTGGATGCGGATGAGGAAGGAGAAGCGGTGGACCAGACGGAGTACCGCAGCATGATCGGGTCGCTTCTGTACCTGATGGCGACCCGGCTGGACATTCAGTTCGCCGTCTGCCTGTGTGCTCGCTTTCAGGCGTCCCCACAGACATCGCACAAGCAGGCAGTGAAACGCATCATGAGGTATTTGCGCTTCACTCCTGAATTTGGTCTTTGGTTTTCCACCTCCTCCTCTCTTGTACTTTGTGGTTATTCTGATGTCGACTTTGCTGGTTGCCGTCTTGATCGGAAGTCCACTTCTGGAACTTGTCAGTTTCTCGGGTCTTCTCTTGTGTCTTGGTCTTCTCGTAAACAATCTAGCATGGAACAGTCGACGTGCGAAGCTGAGTACATTGCCGCAGCTAGCTGTTTCTCTCAGTTGCTTTGGATGATTGCAACTTTGAAGGACTTTGGTCTTGAGCTTACTAAAGTGCCTCTGCTGTGTGATAGCACAAGTGCCATTAGTGTGGCCAAAAACCCTGTGCTCCATTCTAAGACCAAGCACATTGATGTTCGATTTCATTTTCTGAGAGACCACTATGAGAAGGGTGACATTGACCTCCGGCATGTCGAGACCCAAAACCAGCTTGTGGATATTCTCACAAAACCTCTTGATCAAGCTGTGTTTTCTCATCTTCGGGGCGAGTTGGATGTTTGCTTTCCTTTTTAGAGGAGGAAAGCTTTGTGTATCATAGTTCTTTTGGTTCTCATTCGCCTTTTGGTGTCTCTTTAGTTGTTAATTGGTGTCATTGCATTTTGCATCTCATTTGCATTTGTGACTTAGTTCATTTTAAGCTTCATACCTATAGCCGATATAATGAATCTATGCTTTGTTTGAGGTAATTTATGTGTCTATGGTGTTGCCTAACTTAGACTCTCTTTCATCTCTTGATATGCAATAGAGCTAAGTTAGAAAAGCTTTAAAACTGAATTTAATTCCCCATGTCACCTCTAAAATGGCACTAGCATGTGTAGGCTTTTGAAGATCCTTCTTGGCTGTTTTGTATATAGCTTGTAACTATGGCTCTTCATTGCTTCATTCACTTCCTTTAAGCACCATGATTAAAATTGATCTAAAATGAAATTGCTCTCTGCTTTGTGAATTGGAAAGATCGAGTTGGGTCTGCATTGTGAGCACTTCACCGTGTGTTCGAGACTGCTATCCATATGGGTGGAACTTGTGCGGTGTCGTGTATGACCAAAACTGGTGTGTCAAGCTCTTTGGCTTTGCCTGGTTGGTAAGCAGTGGCATCACTTTGCTTACAACCACTCGCATACAACTTAAATGTGCCTAAAACTGAAATTTGGCTGCAAAACTCTGAAATTTGAAAAATTCATTCAGTTGGGTCATTGGATTGTTGTATGAACTTTGCTAGGGATAGTTTTACTTGCTATACATGAGATTGTTTTGAGATAGGTCCTATCTTGTTTGCCATGTCTAGTTGTCTCTAGGAGGTGATACCCATTCCTTGCTCGCTGTAACACCCAAAAATTTGAATTTTTAAAATAGATTGAAATTGGGTTAATTTTGAATTTTGTGCTCATGAAAATGCAGGAAAATAAAAACGTTTTCATCAAATTAAAAATTGACCTAGGGTTTAGCAACCTTTGCTTGAGCATTCATGCCTCTGCATTATCCTTTTTGTGATGCTTGGTTTTGCAAAACTCAAAGCTTTTCAAAACGGTTTAGAAAATGGTTTTCAAAAAGGATTTAAGAAAAGCTTTGAAAACAAAAAGAAAAGGAATAGGATCAAATCCTCTCTTCCTCACCTTCTGGCCCAACCAGCCTAGCCGGCCTGGTTCCCTCTCCCCTTCCATCTACATGGGCTGCTTTGCCTCGCCCCGGCCCGCGCGCATTTCCCCCTTCCCTTTTTCCTATGCGTCCCAGCACGTCGACCTGCCCTGCTCCCTCCCCTTGTCTCGCCGACGCGATGGTCCCACGCTGTCAGCGCCTTCCCCTCCTCACGCCGCCGAGCTCGCTCCGTGCTTTGCCACCACCGTAAGGAGATCACCGAGCTTCGGGACATTCTTCTGAACTCGCCTAACTTCTTTATCCCTCTGCGTTACTCTCAGGTGCTCGGCATACCGTGCAGAACAACTCCGCCCGCCTCTTCTCGTTGCCGGCCCGCACCGTACTCCTCCGTTCCTCCCTATCGGTACAGGTGAACTCACATCTCCTTCACCTACCTCCTGGAACCCTTCGCGAGTCCATTCCGGCTCAAACCGCCCGTGCCGGCGTGGAGCAGAGCTCCCGTCCATGGCGTTCACCGCCGGGCCACTGTTCCCCCGGTGGGGAATCCATCTCCCTCCCCTCCATCTAATCTGGGCCATTGGCCTTAGATCCAACGATCCCTAATCCAAGATACCCCTTCGGCCGGTTATCTTGCTAAAGAGCCCTTGATATCTTAAGTATTTAACCCGCAGTCCACGGCTGGGTTTAAAATCTGATTTTCTCTTTTGTTTTATTCCGAAACTAGATCCACCTAATTTACAAGTTTACCTCTATCCAGCATGTCTTCGTCTTTTCTATCATCAAATTCATTGTTCCCTAACTCCATCCTCTTGTTTGGAGTTTCCCAAGAATTCTTTTATTTTGACCCTAAATCATTCTCTTGAGTCCATCATTCATAAAAATATCTCTAAAATCTTCCGGGGAATTTTTCTGGCTTTTTCAGAACCTTTTCTCATTTTTCCATGAGCTTAATCTAATTTTTAGATGCTCCAAAATATCTTTTCATGAGCTCCAAATACTTTATTTGGGTTCATAATATTCCAAAGTGTCTCCGAGAATTTTTCTAGAATTTTTGGAGACTTCAGAGTATTTTTCGTGACTTAAATATTAGTTCTAGACTTTTCTGGAATTATTTTATTCACGAAAATAATTTATTCTGAAAATACATAATAAATATCTCAATTTCCCACCGGTCCTCAAAGCCCATGTGCAATAATCCTAATAAATCTCAAAAGTCCATGCATTTATTTACTAATGGACTTTTATGTCTAATTGACCCATTAGTAAATGTGGAAGTGCACCATCAATTAGTACCATATCGCCAGTTGATGAACATGTAGGGAGTTTTTCTCCCTATATATATCTAGCAGCTTCTTGTCAAAGCACACCACAACTACCGCAAGAGGAGCCCCTAGTTTGAGAAATCTCTCGTGTAGTAAATTATAGTTTTCTCTCTTCCTATCATATCTTTGGCGGTCAACTCCGGCGAACTCTCCAGCGAGCTTTTCTGGTGCTACAAGGTTCGTCTTGTTTTTCTCTTCGTCGTAGTGTATCCCTTCCATCCAAAGCGGTTTTCACGTTTACGTTTTCCCCTCTGGAAAGCGTATTCTCTTTTTAGATCTGTTTAATTCGGTTTTAAATGAAAATCCCTATTTACATATTTGCCATCCGATTTCAAAACCCTATAACTTCTTTGTTTTTAATCCAAATCGATCCGTTCAAGTTGCGTTAGATTCATAGTTTTATGATCTATCCAGTAGTATAGTTTTCATCTATGTTAATTACTTTTGAAAATCAAAGTAAATTAATTCTTTTAATGCTTTAATCTTGCCCTTTTCAAAATCTAGTTTAATCTATAGTTTATTCGTTTTAGATCCGTTTTGTCCCGTTCGAGTTGCGTTGGTTTCGTAACGATAAGATCTACCTGTTAGTAACAATATTAAATATGTTTTATTCTCTGAAATAAAATGATAATTGATTAATCTATATAATCAATGGTTTTCCAATTAAAATCAATTAGGGTTTTCCACCTCGGCTTTTCATAAAACAAAACATACTTAGTTTAATCTTGTTTTTACAAAGCAAAGTAATGTGACTTAATTTAATTTGGGTATTTCTCTGAAGTATCCAATATATGCTTTTTAAATAAAATAAATGAAGTTTAATTATCTTATAAAAGCTAATCTTTCGGTAGTCGTTTCTTTTCCTTTATAGATCCGATTAGCGTGATTCTCGCGTCTGCGTGATCGTAGCAATACGTAGATTTCTTTTAAACCTTTTTCGTTGATTTGTGTATTGTTCTAAAGTAGATATATTGTATGCTTTGTATGATTGTTCAGATGCTTGTGTGGTGTTTATGATCTTGTCCAATCGGTGAGATTTACGTGGAGATCAAGAAGAAGTCATCAGAAGATCGAGAATCAAGTGAAGAAAAGATCTAAGAGTTTAAGGCAAGTTTAACATGGGATCATACTTGTTACCTATTCACCATAATTCAATCTAGTCATATTGCATGTGTCTAATTTGATTCCTATTAGATCTATACCATAACTTTGTTATCCTTTACCTTGTCACCATGGGTTTTCATGCATATGGGTAGCTTTTCTATGCTTTACAATGATGGATCTTGAGATGAATCTTGACTAAGGATATATGCAACAATGAGATAAAATTAGCTTTTATAGCAACATGGAATAGGACCCCACTGTAGGGCAAAAGCTGGGACTTAAATACAACCACGAGTGCTATAATGGCTCTGGCTTTAGTCAAGTATAAAGATTCGTACTAGCATATTGGCAGTTCGTGAAAGGCACCATTGCCGAGCTGGTTGTAGGGCATGTCCTAGGGTGGTTACCGCTTTGAAAGGTACCATCGAGTAGGGGCTTTACATACCCCTTGCCCTTGGGTCCGTAGGGCCTGGCAACATGTTGGGAAGACTTTTGAAAGACTTCATAGTGTTCCCTGCCCACTCACCTTGGAAGTGTTATGGGAGTAATTAACCCGGGCATATGGGTAACATGGCTTGTGGGTAAAGTGTATAACCTCTGCAGAGTGTAAATCTATCATGATAGCCGTGCTCACGGTTACGAGCGGCCTGGAAAACTCACAGTGTTAGATACTCATGTTGTTGAACAACTTATGATGGTAAGTTCGAAGATATGATATATGAGATTGTTTCATTAATGATCATGTGGTTACCAACTGGGTTAAGCATAACTAAAGCTAATTGTTGTTAAAACTTGACCAAGTTAAAAGCAACCGCAGTAAGCCAGTGTCAGCCTTTTGAGCTTCATAACCCTGTGTTAATCTTGCTGAGTACTTTAAGTGCTCACTCTTGCCTTATCAACCATATATCAGATTGCAAAGAGCAACAGTTAAAGGAGTTAGGCTTGTGATCAACCAGTCAGTTGTCCCTGTGAAGTTGGAGTCTTCACCTGAAGTTCGGAGTTGTCTTCCCGTTGTTCGCTGTGTTGAGGTTATCCTTTGACCTTATATGTTATGTATTTAAGTATTGTCTTTTGATACTTCCTTAATTTGTGGCTATATGTGAGATTTGACTTCCTGGGCTCACATATGGTGTAAATCTGGTTTTGTTCTTAAAACTGGGTGTGACACTCGCACATGTAATGCTCTCTAAAATAGCTTCTAAAGTGATCTTTAGCTCAACCTGAGTCTTTTTTAGGCATGATGAGCTTTTCCTATTCTCACATGATCACATCACTTAGAGCATTTATTCATTGTCTTAGCTCTATGTATGAAGCTTGTTTCACTCATTTTGCATATCGTAGCTTTTGTGGCCGGTTCTTGAGTGTTGCGTTTTGATGAGCTACATGTGTCAAAAAGGGGGAGAGATGTGCATTTCACTCTATCTACACTTAAGGGGGAGAGTTGTGCATTGTGGGAAGAAAGCATGGGGGAGAGATAGGTGATCAAGGGGGAGAAAATGTGCTTCTTGTGAAATTCTTGCATTTTGGCTCCTTTCACCCTTCCTTGGTATCCTGTGTATGCTTTCGCTCAGGGGGAGCTTTTGCTAGACGTGTTGAACCTTTGCCTCTTCTGGAGGGCCTAGCTTGTGTTTTGGCTCCGACAGTTTTCGATTGGCTTCTTGAGTTTTATGCGCTTTAATTGGTATCTTTGAGCTCCCTTAGTGCTTCAATTGGTATCTTGAGCTTTGAGAGCTTTGATTGGTATCTTTGACTTGCTAGCAGCGTTGAGCCCATTTCTGCCTCTTCTTGAGGGCTAGTTTTGTTTTGCTTGGTTGCGTTGAGCCGTTACCCATGTCTTTGGGAACCAAGTTTTGGATGCGTTTTGGTTCTCTCAAGTGACCCTGTTTTGGCTTTCTTAGCTTTTGGTCATTTGGAGAGCTTTACCTTGTTGGCTCAAATCTGAAATGCACTTGTGTTGACAATGCACTCATCAAGGGGGACATTGCGAACACATGATAGATAAGTACCCATGAATGTTCAGTTTTGATGATGAGTGATTGACTAACACATGAGTGTTTCAGTTTGAGCGTTTACTACTAATCTTTGCGAAAGCAAATGTGTGCCTGTCTATCGGCTTGTGGTGTGCAGGTACTATGCCTAGTGACAGTGGTCAATGGCGTGGAGAAGGTCGAGTAGAGGCTTGCCATGCCGATGGACTGAGAGCGGTGAAGGGCGGAAGCGGGGCTTGGACTAAGGGACCATGGGTGCCGACGAACTAGCTGTGGTGGCTAGTACTTGGCACCGGCGAGTGCGAGAAGACATGGAGGTAGACCGAGTTGACCAAGTCAAGACGGCGGACGAGCGGGGCGAGCGGGGGCTCATGGGACTCGGAGTCCGACCGGGCGAGGACAAGGTGGCTCGAGTCGAGCGGTTTGGTGGTTTGGGCCTCGAAACCATCGGAGGACGGTTTCCGAGTTTGGGCCTCAAAACTCGGGGTTCGGTAGTTGAGCCGAAAACTCTCTCTTTGTCCTGAGATGATTTCTCTTTGTAGGGAGTAGCTTTGCGAAATCTGTTTGAACCAAGTTGTCCGTACTCGTGAGGAGCATCTTTGCACCGAAGGAATTTTCCTAAAACCTCATGAGCACATAGATCGGGCATTTTCTTTGCGATGTTCTTCGTTCTTGCCCGTTTTCCCCCAAATCCTCGTTTCCCCTTGATTCTCACTAAATTGAGCGATGATTTCCTCGGTATAGCTCCTCCATAGCACTAGAAACATGCCTACCAAGTTGGGTTGCTAGTGGAGAACATTTGGTCGAGTTTTTGGGAAGATTTGGTGGAGAGAAAATTGTTTTTCGCCTTTACTGCATGTTTGTCGGGGGCATCGGATGCTCCGAGGGTTTTGCGTCGGACGCTGGTGCGTGCTGACGTCAGCATCCATCGCTAGGCGTGTTTGCGTCTTTCGATTTGGCGTCGGATGCTCTTCAGAGTCCGTCGCCCAGCGTCCGTCGCGTCTTGTGCGCTGTGCAGTTTTGTTTTGCTCTCGAGTAAGCCGACGGACGATCTTCACAGTGTCCGTCGCCGACCGTCGGTCGCCTCGGTAGTTTCTCAGTCTCTGTCAGGCTCTCTGGAAGGCCGACGGACGCTCGCCTAAGCGTCCGACGCCCTGCCCTGGAGCGTCCGTCGCGCTATCTTCCAGCGTCCGTCGCCCTGCTGTCTAGCGTTCGGCGCCTGTCTTTTGGGCTGTTTTGCTTGGGATTCTTGCCTCTTTCTCATAGGGGTTGAGAACTCATTCTTGGGGGTTTCCGGTGAGTTTTCCTCCACTGTCGGTGAGCTTTCACTTGTTCGTTTTTCGTCTGGGTGTGTGTTTGAGCACCCATCAACTGGGTGTGTGTTTTTGGGAAGAGTGGCCCGAATATTTCAAGAGAAATTTGAGGCTCCCATTCACCCCCTCCCTCTGGTCGCCGTTCTCGGTCCTTCAATGTCCATTACAACTTGAATGAACGTATTAAAGATGAGGGTGGACAATAGCAAAAGGAAGTTGATCCTTCTGCTATGATGATGGATCGAGTCTACAATATTTGATGAGGAAAATCTTATATGGGATTGGATGGACAAGTCTATGAGTGATCTAGGTCCTAATTTGGATGAATGTCCCCTATATTCTGGATCGGTGGTAGATCGCGTACGTGACAGGTGCGTTGAGTCCTCTGTAGTCCACCTCCCATTTATAGGACCTCACAAGTTGTATAGTTATCTAAGTTGTGGTGTACTCTGTTTGCGACCCTTCTAGATAATGGCCCCAGATGAATCGTAGAAGACATATATCTTACCCAAGTTATAACTAGAAGACCTAAGTTATCCTCTCTATACTCCTATTATCGACCCCATCCTTGATTGTCGTTTCCGAACAAGTTATCTTTAGTTTAATTTTTACCTTATCTTATTTATACCCTAGATTCTATCTACCCCTTTTTGTTAAGTTACAACGTAGTTGATCGGACACGTTTTCCTGCGGATATGATATTTTAAAACCCCCTGGGTGAAAGCTACAACGGTATCCGTGCGCTTGCGGATTTATCTATGTGCGTCTTAAAAATGCCGACAACACTAACAGATGCAATACAGAAGATGTCACATACATCTAATGATGTTGTTCAAGCAATGAAGGAAATCACAGTCTATCAAGAGTTCCTCAAGAGGTTTGGCGAGCCCATAGCATGTGCCGAAGCATCAACCATGACACCTAATAAGTCCTATCTAACAACATCTTGATGAAAACTAGTGTATGGCAGCATATAATGAAAACTTGAATCCAGCATATTGTTTCACGATGTGTTTCATCAAGCAACTATGAGAGAAATTAGAACATATTTACATTAGTGCATACAAAGATTAGAAATTTCCTTGGATATGACAAGCTACATAAGCTCGTGCATGTCCATTACAACTTGAATGAACGTATTAAAGATGAGAGTGGACAACAACAAAAGGAAGTTGATCCTTCTGCTATGATGATGGATCGAGTCTACAAATTTTTTATGAGGAAAATCTTATATGGGATTGGATGGACAAGTCTATGAGTGATCTAGGTCCTAATTTGGATGATATATACCTAAGTTGGTTAGATAGTGCTACTCATGGTAAGAATGATAGAAATAAGAATGAAAAGAGGGTAAGCAAGGATGATGAGATAGAGTTTGACTTTGAGGTAAGTGAAGATGAGCATGAAGATGAATTTGAAGATGCCTTATTGAAGGTGGTGATGATGAGAGTGTTAAAGAGCTTGGTTGTGACACTGATGATGAAGATGATGATCACATAGAAGCCATACCAAGAGTTGAAGAAGATGTGGAAGTTTCAAGGGATGAAGAGATCATGCTTCAAGAGATGGAGATCATGGCCATAGATCTGTGAGACTCAGGCAAAAGAAGTTGATGCTTCAAACCCTCTACGAAAGAGAGTAGCAAGTTGTTTGGTTGTACCAATAGAAATTTAAACGTAAATGAAAATGAATTGCAGATGTTACCGGTGGGAACATATTTGAGCTAGCTAACATTTACGTTTGCATAGGAACCAAACTGTTGGGAATATGCCCTAGAGCTAATCATGTAGATGATTATATTCCGATTGTATCCATGATTAATAAAGTGTTTTGAGAATATCCATTATAGACAACTAGTATTGATCGACAATTATGTGAATTGTTTGTGGAACTCAATTACCTGAATGGTTATTCTAAAAGTTGTCCCTGGTCGGCATTCTTGTAAGAGCACACTTGAATATTAGACCAGCACATGTATTAGTTGATGGCTATGTTTCACAAGTCATAGACATGGAGATGTCAAACTAATAATGTGGGCACATGTGAGACATGTAGGCTGGACTGACCCAACAAGAGAAAGTCTCTATTCATGTCATGTACGTTATGTCCTTAGACCTGAGATTGTGGTATGTACTCAAGATGTGAAACGATCTACTTAGAGACTATCAAACGCTACTCCGTAATTGGGTAGTTATAAAGGTGGTCCTTGGGTGGTCGGGAAACATGCTATGAGACATAGACAATCAAGATGGAATTTGCCCCTCTCTACATGAGAGAGATATCACTGGATCACTCATGTGATTGGATCAACAAATGCATGGCCATGCTTGGGTTAAGTGTTAACCCACGAGTTGAACCATATATCGAGTGGCGAAGGGAATAACTTGTACATGGTCATAGTGGTTCGTCTGATATGATCATAGCGTATGCATAGGAGTTGACACGCCTTGCTAGAGGCTGCTATCAACTATTGGTCGAGTAAGAGTACTTGGGCTATGTCTATGTATGCGTGAGCCCATAGGGTCGCACGCTTAAGGGGCTGGAAGCCTAATGGACCCGAATTAGACTAGGTTTAGGGTTTCTAATGGGCCTCCACCGTGGGAGCTCGTTAGGACGCCTATATAAGCAAGGGGTGGGCGCGGGGCGAATTGATCCGCGCCTTTTGGCAGCCGCCGTCGCCTCCCCACGCTCGCGCCTTTTGCTCCTCGCGGACCTAGCAGTCCGAAGGCGCAACGCTTCCTCCCTGCACGTGTGGGATTCCTCGGAGGTGCTGCATCTGGAGCACAAGGACAAACCGCGCGAAGGGGACGTTGAGACGGACGACCACGCAACTGCACTGCCTGCTACGACGCGCACGACTACATCAAGTCGTCTTCCGCTGCACCTGCGCGTCTAGTGGTAATCCCGTAACCTATAGCTAGCAGTAGATCCTGGTTTATGAGGTCGAAAAGTTTTGTTTTCTGGCTAGCATAGCAACCTCGTATTCCTTCACAAACAGCTTGTAGATATCATCTATCAAACACTAGTGCAGAACCGGCTTTTAGCCCCGGTGCGTAAGGGCCTTTAGCCCCGGTGGCTGAACCAGGGCTAAGGATTCGGGACTAAATGTACCCCCTTTAGCCCCGGTTCGCAGGCCCGGGACTAAAGCCCGACCTTTAGCAATACCAACCGGGGCTAAAGGGTGCGCCAGATGGCGCAGGCGGGCCACGCGTGCTAGCAGCCTTTAGCCCCGGGCCACCTGGCGCACCCTTTAGCCCCGGTTGGTATTACCGACCGGACTAAAGACCCATTTTTTTCTTATTTTGGTATTTCTTATTTTGGTTTTCCAATTAGATTAGGTATTCAAATGTGTGTATTCTTCGCTTCTAATACATGTATTCGCTACTAATACATGTATTCACACACTTATAAATTAGTTTCAAGCATTAAACACAAATAAACTATTAAACTCTCTATATAAATATATATATATACATAAGTATAATATATATATATGCACATAAAATTTACATCATTATCCATTGTTACTTGACTTAAGACACAACCGCTCTCGCCACTTAAATATCACACAGATGTTCGTCTTGATTTGGCTTGAGTGGTTCGGCCGGGTCGTAATAGTACTCGCCTTTAGGGTTGACCACTTTTTCAAGAAAAAATCCAGCAAGGGTCTCTTGAATTCCTTTGAGGCGGACTTCTTGCAACACTTGTTGCTGCAACCATAGCGTCTTCAATTTGCATTATAAAGAAACAAGTGTTAATATACATAAGATTTAGTTAATAGAAACAAATAAATAAAATAGATGTATTATATATACATATCACATACTCTTAGTTGCAGTTCTTCTTGCATACACCGTGAGGAACTCGCAAACGTAGTATCCACACAGATTGTTGCCTTGCGGCTGCCTTAGAACCCACTGTAAGATATGAAAAGATTACTATCGTCATCATACGCATATGTTAAAGCATGATAAGGTAACATATTATGAGAGCTAGTAGAACTTACATTTAGCAGACGAGGACCCTTTAGTGCCACTTCTAGTTCCGGATAGTGTTTCGGGACGAATCAAGCCCAAACCCTGCTCAATAATTGGATCATTAGTTAATTAACTCTTGTAGTGTAGTTAAAGAGCAGGAATCCATATTTAAAGATTAAAGTTACCCTTGATAATGTCTATCATATCTTGGTAATCTCCCAGTGGTTTTCTCAATGAGTCAAAGATTATCAATTGACTTCTTCTCATATCGAAGACTATGAGTATCCAGTGAAAACTGCATTTGTTTATAGAGTCAACATATATATCTTTATGCTGAATTGAGTAATAAGTAAGACAAATTGTGCAAACGATAACAACACTCACCCAAAGTTGTATGGGAAGAGTATATATTCTCTGGTCTTTTGGTTGACCAGGAACCTCCGAAAATTCCTCTCCGTTTGAGGTATCCATTGATCGCGGGGAGTGTTTGGATCTAAGAATATGATTGATGGATCAATGAAACTAATATCCGTGTCTCCGTTACGTTTGAGCAATAACATCAAGAATCTGCATATATATGTTTGAGGATAGTTAGTTACTATACATATACATATGCTATAGTCCGATTACTAAAAGAAATGATCACTTACAGACAGTAGCAGCTCATCACAGATTTGTCTAGTGCGTCCATATGGCATAGTTGGTGGAGCTCACTATACGGAACAAATATAAGGTCATCGCCCCGGAAGTAATGTCCTTGTCTAATTCTGACGCAAATGCAGTCGTCATCTAGGTTTTTGGTACATGCCTCCATGTATCATGAGTTTAACCTGCGCATTTGGGTACCAAGTTCCCTGAGGGCCCATGGGTTGTAGAGACTTCTGCCACGCACATAAGTTCTCTTCCACTCATCGACTATAGTGGCATTTGCGATGAGTGCATTTCCTAGAAATTGAGTCGCGGTTAGACCAGCTCCTGACAAGAACTCTTCCATACCATCATAATTGACCCTGGGGCCACTGTAGTCTTCTAGCACGCTCATGTTTGAACCATATTGATTCCCAACAACTAGAGGGAGCACTGATTGATTAGATTGTTCCCTGAGTTGTGGGACACCCTTCCCTGCTCTTCTCTCTTTATTCTTCTTCTCGTCAATTGCCTTTTTGAGAGTGCGGTCATAGTCTGATAGTGGAGAACTCTTCTGAGCATCACGTAGCTTTCTCTTCTTTTCTTCCACCGCTTGCCTTAGAGCTGATTGATGTAAGAAGAATGGTTGTTTAGCTTCTTTCCTTGCTTTACGGTCGTATTCTATTTTCTTGAAATGTGCGTCCACTGAGGCCTTTACTGAAGCGTCTATTTCTTCTTCAGTCTTCTCATACGAAAGTTTCTGAGGAATCTTAACTTTCCTTGTAGCTTGCCTCTTTGCTTTTGGTTGGGAGGCCGACACCTTTGCTTTTGTGGTGGTCCTCTTATTTGGCGTGGGGCCGGTGTTGGCGTTGGATATCGTCGTGGAGGCGATGGGGCCGGTTTTGGCGTTGGAGAACGTCGTGGAGGCGATGGGGTCAGTTTTGGAGATGGAGACTGCCTTGGAGGTTCTGGGGACGAAGCCGTGTTGTGCATTTCACCATCATCATCCCTCGCAACACTATGACCAGCAGGTGATGACTGGTGACTTAGGTCTCTGGGTGAGGTCCTGCAGTGAAAACAACGAGTGTGAATAAAGTATCGCTATTTAAGCCAATACAAAGTTAGTGAAAAAGAGCTAGGTATATATGATTCACTTTCATTCACACCTAGGATGACGAGGAGGAGGCAGCGATGGTACAATAGGAGGTGATGCCCTAGGAATAATGATATAGTGCTTGCGCCAACAAATAAATGTCTTCTCCGCTTGTCCTAAAGTTGTCTCCCCATCACCTCCTTCAATGTCAAGCTTAACATCGCGATGACCTTTTTGAACTCTATCCACCGAGACGCGAGCATATCCAGCTGGTATTTTTAACCCATGGCATATTGGTGTCTTCATAGGGTCGATAGAAGATACAACACCGGTAGACACCATGATTGTGGTAGCCCCCTCTGGAATGTGCAGCTCACGTGGTGTATTCGGTTCTGTGATGTCATCCACGGGGAAGCGTAGCTTTTCGTCATCACCAGGTTGAGGCACTTCCATGGAAGCACAACTGCTTTTCAACTGAGCTGATGGGCTGATGTTGACTTTCGGTACTGATCTAGTACTTTGCATTCGGCTCATTGCTAACTCCACTTGCCTTTTGATTTCCTCGCTCATTCTTGCTTCAAGTTTCTCTTCTCGCTCTTTTGCTTGAATAGCTGCTTCGCGTGCTTCACTAAGCATTTGCGACATGCTAAGTTTCATAGCTTCCTCCTTTTTCTTATTTCTCTGGTGGCTTCTATATGTATCTTTGTCTTGAGGGAAGGCATGCTTCCATGGCACCGCTCCATGACCTCTCGTTCGCCCACCATGTTCCGCAGTCCCCAGGGCATATGTCAGCTCATCCTTATCTCTATCTGGTGACCATACTCCTTGTTCCCTCAAAGATTGAGCGTAAACCAGTTTCCTTGCTGCTTCTGTGAGTCCTTCGGTATACGATAATCTCCCGGTTTGAGGGTCAAGGCCTCCCTCGTGACCAAAAAACCACCACTTACCGTGCTCAGACCAGTTACCTGATTCTGGTTGGATTCCCCTAGCTTGAAGGTCCTCTTCTAATTTTTCCCACTTAGGAATGGCAGTCATGTAGCCACCTGATCCCATGTGATGATGGTATTGCTTTTCTCGGGCATTCTGTTGGTTCTGTTGCGCTCGTGTTGCGCCCACTACGGATGTCTTGAAAGCTACAAAGTCATCCCAAAATGGTCTCAACTTGACGTAGGCCTTATTGTTGAAATTTGGAGTAAGGTTCTTCTTAATAAAATCGGTGTGCAATTTCTTCTTCCAGGCCTGGAATTGTGTTGCCATCTTCTTCATAGCCCAGTCCCTAACTCTCCCCTTCAAAGCTTCATCTTCTGTATCGAGCGAGAAATGTTGAAGGATTTCTTGCCAAATAAGTTCCTTGTCACGATCAAAGGCAAAACTAATTTCAGGACGTCCTTTCCTTTGCCGCCATTCACGAGCACTGATCGGAAGCCTATCCCTTACAAGGTAACCACAGTTGCTGATAAATCTATGTGCATTTGGTCCAAGTACTGCCCCTGTTTCGTGATAATGTACCGACCCCCCAATGGCTTCTTCGGGCCTCGTACAATTTTACTCTTCCCCGTAGTTGTCGTTGATGCAGACGGCTATGTATGTAGACACACAAAACTTAGTGTAATTATTTTTATTTTCATGTATACACAAGAGATTGTAGACATATATATACCTCTGCAACATTGTCTTGCGCGATATTTTCTTGCTCAACATCTACTTGATTGGTGTCGTCATCTACTTGATTAGTGCCGTCGTTGATCATTGAAATCAAGAAAGCCTCCATGTCATTCGGGTCGTTCATTTCTGGGTCGCTCATTTCTGCAACTATATATAGTAAAAGGGTTTAAACACTTAGTGTGTGTGTGTAAACCGTAAACAAGCTAAGTGTGTAACACTTAGAGTAACCAAAAGGGTAGATACTTAGAGTAGACAATAATGTGTGTGTGTGTAAACCCTAAACACAAGTATGTAACACACTTAGGTTTAGAGTAGACACTTAGTGTGTGTAAGTTTGTACACTTTCTTAGAGTAACCAAAGGGTAGACACTTAGTGTAGGCACTAGGGGTACACACTTAGGGTTTAGGGTTTAGGGTACACACTTAGATTAGGCACACTTGGGGTAGACACTTAGTCTTTGTGTGACTAATAAAAGGGTTTAGGGTAGACACTTAGAGTTAGGCACACACTAGGGGTAGACACTTAGGATAAAAGGGTAGACATCACTTAGGGTTTAGGGTTTAGGGTAGACACTTAGTGTGTGTGTAATAAAAGGGTTTAGGGTTTAGGGTAGACACTTAGGATGTATATCTATAGGGTTTAGACACTTAGGGGTTTAGGGTAGACACTTAGTGTGTGTGTGTGTGTGTAATAAAAGGGTAGACAATAATGGAATGTCAATATTTCTCTAACAAATCAGCTCTATACAAATGAAGCTCTATACATATTTTACTAAACATTACTAAAATACATTACTAAACAAATGAAAGATATATACACTTAGTCTTTGTGTGTGTAAACCCTAAACAAATGAAGCTCTATACATATTTTACTAGCAATATAATGAATATACATATATATCAAATCATATATAGCAATAATGGAATTAAGTTCAATATATATTTCTCTAACAAATCCATCTATCAAATCATATATATACATGTTTTCTTGCAATAATGGAAGGTCAATATTTCTCTAACAAATCCATATCTAACAATTCACCTTTAATTTTCCTCTTCTTCTTCTTCTTCTTCTTCTTCTTCTTCTTCTTCTTCTCCTCCTCGATGTCCTCTCGAGCCGCCTAGAAAAACATGTATATATATAAAATGTTAGTGTGTGTGAAAACAAGCAACTAATATATATATATATATATATATATATATATATATATATGTCGTTAATTTTCCTTTTTTTCTAACAAATCCATTTAGAAATCAACTTTTTTTTCTTTTTTCTTTTTTCTTTTTTCTTTTTTCCTCTCCTTTCTTCTTCCTTCTCACCCTTACCTTTCTTCCTTCTTTTCTTCCCGGCCTTCTTTTCCTTCTAATTCCGCCTTCTTTCTTTTCTCTCTCCTCTCCCTTCCTTCTCTCTCTCCCGCGCGCGGCCCTGGTGGCGTGGTGGAGGCGCGACGGCGGTAGATCTGGATGGCGGCGGTGCGCGCGGCAGCGGCTTGCGCGGCGCAGCGGCGCGATGACGTACCGGCAGCGCGGCGCGGTGGCGCGACGACCTAGCTACGGCAGCGGTGGCGCGGCGGCGGCGCTCGCGGGCGAGCTGAGTGGGACCGGGGCCGGACCGGGGCAAGGAGGGGAAGCGCGGCGGCTGCGGGGGCGTTGGCGTGTCGGCGATGGCGATGGCGATGGCGACGACGGCAGCAGCGCTCGGCGGCGGTTGGCGTCGAGGAGGGCGAAGATCGACGAAGATAGGCCGGGCGCGATGAGGGAGGAAGGAGGGAGAGAGGCGGGGGCTTATATAGGTAGGCGGCCTTTAGCCCCGGTTGGTAATACCAACCGCGGCTAAAGGCTTCTTTAGGCGTTAAACGAAATTTTGGAGGGCTGTTGTATACGTTTTGGTATTTCATATAGTTTAATATATGTATAAATTGCTCTAGCTCTTGTTAATTGCATAATAAATTAAATACATGGCACAATTTTTTTTAAAAATAACCATTACATTTCCTTTTGATTTATTATACACTATAAAAATGTATAACATAAAATCTTTTACCTTTTTCATAATATTAAATATAAATGTAACTAACCATTAGTATTTGGTTAATGCAAAAGTACATTGTTGAATTAAAAAAACTAAAATGCTTGGTTACCAACAGGAAATTAGTTTATGCATTATTTTAACGTTAATCTTTTTGTTTTTCACCATTAATTGTTCAATTATGCGACAAATAAGTTTACCATTAAATAGGAAATTATTAATGAGACACTAAATGACCTCATATCAAAAACTTTTGAATACAAAGGTTTTAGAACTCATCAATATCTATCTTTTTTTAGTAGTTCATATTTCTATTTGAGGAAGTGTTAGTAAACATTAGTCACAAAATCTTGAAGATACAAAAGAAGTATTAGTAAACATTAGTCACTAAATGCAAAATTGACCAAATACAAATGTAGATCTTTATTTATTTGACCAAAATGACCAATACACATGTCACTTGATCGACATCACTGCTAAGCTAGCTACATCAAGTGGGCACAATAGTGATCTTCTTCTTGACATATGTCCCTTGGTCATGATCATGTCGTAACCATGGAGTGTCCTTGGTATTTAGAAGGATGCTTGGGTCTTTGGTCACATTGAATGGCGCAATTCGGTCATCCCTTTCGTAAAGTTCTGACATGTCTGAGTTGTTCTCAATTCTCAAAATGTTTCTTTTCCCTGAAAAAACTATGTGACGCTTGGGCTCATTGATGCTTGATTTGTCATCGTTTTTTCCTTTCTTTGGTTTTGTAGACATGTCTTTTACATAGAACACCTGATTCACATCAGCAGCCAGGACGAATGGTTCGTCTTTGTACCCAATAGTATCGAGGTCCACTGTTGTCATCCCATAATCCTTGTCAATTGTTACCCCGGCTTCGGTCATCTTCACCCATTGGCACTTAAACAAAGGGACTTTAAAATTAGATGCATAGTATAGTTCCCAAATCTCAACTGTGCGGCCATAATATGTTTGCCTATTTCCATTTGGGTCAATGGCATCTATGAGAACACCACTGTTTTGGTTGGTGCTCCTTTTATCTTGGTCTACCGTGTAAAATGTATTTCCATTTATCTCGTAGGCTTTGTACGTGAGGATGTGCCATGATGGTTGTCTAGCCAACAAATACAGTTGGTCATCAATACTGTCATCACCAACACATTTTTTCGCAACCAATCGCCGAAAGTTTTCATGTGTTCACGCATAATCCAAGCTTCATTCTTCCCTGAAAACTGGGATCGTAGGAACTTCTTGTGTACCTCGACATATGGCTCTACCACGAAGGAGTTTTGAAGAACTGTGTAGTGTGCTTTGTTGAAATAATCATCCCCCGTACTGATATATGTTTTCTTCCCTAGTGTTCCTTTCCCACTAAGTCTCCCCTCGTGTCTTGATTCAGGAACACCAATCGGGTCAAGGTCGGGAATATAGTCAACACAAAACTGAATGACCTCCTCTGTCCCGTAGCGCTTAGCGATGCTTCCTTCTGGGCGAGCACGTTGGTGAACATATTTTTTCAGGACTCCCATGAACCTTTCAAAGGGGAACATGTTGTGTAGGAACACAGGACCGAGAATACTAATCTCCTTGACCAGGTGAACTAGGAGGTGTTCCATGATATTAAAGAAGGATGGAGGGAAAATCAACTCAAAGCTGACAAGGCACTGAACCACATCATTATGTAGAGCAGCTAGTTCTATTGGATCGATTGCCTTCTGAGAAATTGCATTGAGGAATGCACATAGCTTCAAAGTGGCTAGACGTAAATGTGGAGGTAGAATTCCTCTTAACACAACCGGAAGTAATTGCGTCATAAGCACGTGGCAGTCATGAGACTTTAAGTTTAGGAATTTCTTCTCTGACACATTTATTATATTCTTTATATTGGAGGAAAATCCAGATGGGACCTTGATGCTGCTTAGACATTCAAACATGCTTTCCTTCTCTTCTTTGCTAAGAGTGTAGCTAGCAAGCTTTAAATAATGGCGTCCATCTTCTGTCTTCTCTGGATGCAGGTTGTCGCGTTCTTTCATGTCTTGCAAGTCCTGTCGTGCTTCAAGTGTATCTTTGGCTTTTTCATACACACCCATGAATCCTAGCAGGTTCACACAAACATTCTTTGTCAAGTGCATCACGTCGATCGCATGGCGGACCTCTAGGACATGCCAATAGGGTAGCTCCCAAAATATGGACTTCTTCTTCCACATGGGTGCGCGTCCATCAGCATCTTTTGGAACTGGTAAGGCCCCTTCTCCCTTTCCAAAGACTACTTGCACAGCCTTGACCATATCAAGTACATCCTCTCTAGTTTTGTTGTGAGGCTTGGTTTGTTTCACTTCTTCTTTACAATGCTTGCCTTTCTTTCTGGCTTGGTGATTCTTAGGAAGAAAACGACGATGGCCAAGGTACACGACCTTTCGATATTTTTTTAGATATACACAGTCAAGGTCATCAAAACAGTGTGTGCATGCATTATATCCCTTGTTTGTCTGTCCTGAAAGATTACTTAGGGCAGGCCAATCATTGATTGTTATGTACAACAATGCTCGCAGGTCGAAGTGTTCCTGTTTGTACTCATCCCACACATGTACACCTGGTTTGCTCCATAAAAGCATAAGTTCCTCAACTAAGGGCCTCAGGAAGACATTGATGTCGTTGTCAGGTTGCTTCGAGCCTTGGATCAGCACCGACATCATAATGAACTTCCGCTTCATGCATAACCATGGAGGAAGGTTGTAGATACATAGAGTAACAGGCCAAGTGCTATGATTACTGCTCTGCTCCCCAAAAGGATTCATACCATTCGTGCTCAAACTGAACCTTAAGTTTCTTGTGTCTTCTGCAAACTCCGGGAATTCTCTGTCAATTGCTCTCCACTAGGACCCATCAGCAGGGTGTCTCAACATGTTGTCTGCCTTACGGTCTTCTTTGTGCCATCACAACAACTTTGCATGGTCCTTGTTTCTGAACAGACGTTTCAGGCGTGGTATTATAGGAGCATACCACATAACTTTGGCAGGGATTTTCTACCTAGGACGCTCTTCACCCTCAACATCGCCAGGGTCATCTTGCCTGATCTTATACCGCGATGCTTTACATACGGGGCATTCATCCAAATTCTCGTAGTCCTTGCCACGTTACAGGATGCAATCATTAGGACATGCATGTATCTTCAGGATTTCTAATCTCAGAGGGCATATGACCTGTTTTGCTTCGTACGTAGTGGCAGACAATTCGTTAGGCTTCGAAAGCATCTTTTTTTGGATCTTGAGTAATTGCCCAAATGCCTTGTCGGATATGCCATTTTTTGCCTTCCATTGTAGCAACTCCAGTGTTGTACCCAACTTATTTTGCCAATCTTCGGCGCTCGGGTACAGTAGTTTCTTGTGATCCTCTAGCATGCGGTCAAACTTAACTTTCTCTTTTTCACTTTCACAATCTCTTTGTGCATCACGAATGACTACACCAAGACCATCATCTTCAGAGAGTGTGTCCTCTGTCCCTGCCTCTTCTTCTGCTTCCACCATTGCAGTATCATTGAAGTCACCATATTGAGCAATAATGTCATCAGGGTCCAATTGCTCTTCTTCGTCTTCTTCCATCATAATTACGGTTTCTCCATGCTTGATCCAACAAATATAGTTTGACATGAAACCCGACTTCAACAAGTGTGAGTGAAGAGTTCTTGAGCTACAATATTCCTTCAAATTCTTGCACAAGGTGTATGGATAACACATGAAATTACCATCTCGCTTGTTTGCCTCAGCCGCTCTTAATAAATCATGCACGCCATCAATGAACTCTTTGGAGCGGCGATTTACATTGTACATCCAATAACGTGTCATCGTCTGTATTATAGGGCCCAAAACATAATTAAATTTCTCATTTTGGTCAAAAAATGAAATTATAAAAATATTGAAAGGTCTGCATTAAAATAATATGATATGGAACACCATCATGTGTCATTTCCGAGTTACACAAAGACTAATATATGCTCTATGAAAGCCTCGACATAACGTATGCTAAGACAGCTAGCACTATATATAGAAAACTTAAAATGCACTTCAGTAGCATAATGATCTCCCGACCAATCCCAACTAAAACAGACAGATCATTATTCGTCTGTTCAACATCGACGAGCTCCTTGAGTTGGCTCGCTGCTTCATCAGCCTTCGTAGCCTCCGTCACATGTTTAACATAATCTTCCTCCCAGTACCAGCCGCGACATCTAGTGCCTTCCCACTGAAAATAGAAATAAAAAATCAACATTTTAATCAGAATCATCAGGAAATATAGGTACAAATTAACCATAACCGTCAAATGAGACAAAATATATAACTCACATTGCGATCTGGACACTTATAGAAGATCCGACCGTTGTTGGGACCTGCCTTCCCCACTTGGTACTCTTTCACAGTCTTTTGCATACACTTGCCACAGGTAATGAGAGGGAGGTCTGACCTTAGTCGCTTTGAAACCCGATCAGAGTCCGAGTACCCCGAAGCAGTTGTCATCTACTCTCTATAATCATTTTTCAAACTAGATATTATAAATTCCTCATATTCTAAACAAAGAAAATAAAACAACCAAAATTTACATTTATCTAAAATCATCAAATGTGTCATGTAGACAACTAAAGTATTCTAGGTAGCTAATTTCTTCATCTAAATATATAATTATTTTGAGCTCAAGTGGCATATATATAAATCAAGAACAATCCACCATAAATAAATTCATCATTTAATAATATCCTAAAAATCTATATTTCTCAAACTAAGCTAAACTAATATTGAAATGTGGAACATATAATACCCTAGAAATGAAAGGTGTATACTTAGAATACTAGTTTTAGTTGTATTCTTCAAAATATTCAAAACAATGTCAAGTGAAGCTTAAAATGGCAAAAAAGAGAAAATCACATATAAAACAAGAAACAATATATGTTGCCGCTAAAACATGAGAGGTTGAAGATAGTAACCTTTCAACGAGTCGATGGAGGCGTAGAAGTGATCAAATGAAGCAATGACCGAAGAGGAGATGAAGAACACACCAAGAACAAGCAAGAACAGAGAGGAAGAAATGAGCTCTCAGGCTCGGGCACGAGGAGGAAGAGAGTTCAAATAGGGGGGGGCTTTAGTCCCGGTCCATAGAACCAGCCGGGACTAAAGGCCCAGAATTAGCCTCGGTTTGTGCCTTAAACCGGGGCTAAAGGTCTAACCCCGGTTGGTAATACCAACCGCGTCTAAAGGTGGACCTTTAGACTAAAAGTCCCCCCTGACAATGTCTGACCACCGAGCCATTGAGAGGGGACTTTTAGTCCCAGTTGGTGTTACCAACCGGGACTAAAGGTACCTTTAGCTCCGGGCGCAATTTTCGTCGGGGCTAAAGCCGATTTTGGAAATCAGCCAAAGGTGTGTTCTGTAGTAGTGAAAGTAACATGTTACATTCTTTGCATATTACAAATTCTTTCAACTACGGTACATGTATATATAATTGTTGCTTCTATATTTGATCGTGTATTTCCATAAATGAATAGTTATCCTTTCCTTTTGAAGTTAATTCACAATTAGTTAATTCTGTGCGATATATTTTACTAAGCGGTCATTTAGATCATTTTATTTGGAGGAACTGAAATCTACTTAATAACTAGGCTATTTGGCTTGAAATGTAGCATATCCAACAACTTGGAAAAATTGAGTTGCTATATCTCATGGTTTAGCAAGTTGTAAATTTATTTGACAAGTGAAAAAAAGTCTTTCTCCAACAATTTGCTATTTCAACTTGCTAAACTTAAAAAAAGAAGACCCACTAGGTGGGTGTCGCCACAACATAGAAAAAAAAATCGCAGGAGGAGAAAAAATAGCGGCAGAAAAAAAAATCGCCGGAGAAATCACATGCATGCATTCATGCATGCAAATCATCGTGGGAGGAGAAAAAATAGCGGTAGAAAAAAAAATGCCGGAGAAATCACATGCATGCATGCAAATAATCGCGGGAGGAGAAAAATAGCGGCAGAAAAAAAAACGCGGCGGAAAAAAAATCGCCGGAGAAAAAAATTCCGGGAGGTTTGGAAGCAATTTTTTTGGTGTGCACGTAGTGATGGATGGATGATTGCCATGAAACATAAAAGGTGCACGTATGTTGGCTGGACTGCTCCTTTGAACTATTTATAGAGTGGTGAACTAGAGTTCAAGTGGGCTTTGATTTGGCCTATGTTGTGTAGTACGTACTTGATTTGGACTCTAAACTATTTATATGGAGCGATATGAACAAACTCTTTTGGACTGTGTTATCTAATATTGGCTCTATTTATGTTGTGTCCTTGTGCCACTTGTGAAATTAAATTTGTGCTAGCTGTAGCCTATGTATTTGGAAACTAGTATTAATATAAAGTATCTATGACCCAGCCGCCTATGCAAAGTATTTATTGGCTCTATTTAATTGATTTCTCTGCTGTCCTGTTTTTAATTAAAAAAATTCAGACTAAGTTTATCGAAATTTTGGTCTAATTTCAGTTAGAATTCGAACAAATACGAAATGTTAATTCGCCCATTTTGATGAGTTCTTGTTTTTTTTTTTCACGTTTTGAATCCCAGAACCTTGCTTGAGAGCAGACTTTATAGCTTCTTATTTCTTTCTAGGAGACTTACCGTTGTATAAGTAGTGCACTAGTAATGGGCAACTTGCCAACTTGCCAACAACTTTGATGAGTCCTTTAATTTTTTTTGTAAATTAAAGGACTTGGCCTCCTTTAATTTTGTACACACTACCGGTGCTAGGTAATTACCATTTAGATATGTAGTAGCATGGTAGCATCTTCCTTCTGAATTCTGATGATTATAGACTCCCGTAGATGGACGCTGACGAATAAGAGACGCCACGAGGGCTAAAGTCATTTGGAAACAATTTTTTCGTCCGAATGGTCAGCGTGCCGCCCGGTGAGAACGTTCCAATGCATGCTACCGGTGGGGCCCGCGGTGGGCCGGACTAACTGGCTATATAGTTATCCGATATTTTGTGTGTCCAACTCGATGCCTTTACTGTTTACTCACAGTTGACAGTCGTCAGTCCCCTCTTCTCGTACGATAAACTCCAAAGTCCAAACAGTTGCAACCAACCTCCGGCGCCACGCGGTGCGGCTCCGAACGCAAGCACCACCACGACGACGACGACGGTGGCCGGAGCTAATTAAGGTCGTCTCCGCCGCCGGCCAAGGTAATTATAGGCAAAGCTGCTAACTACATACGTACTAGTCCCCTTTTCGTTGTCAGGTGTTGTTGCTGACTCGATCTGTTGCCAAAGGATCGGAGCAAGAAGAATTAATGGGGGCAGGGACTCCGTCCGAGCCCGAGCCGACGCCGCCGCCGTCGGACGGCAGCAGTAGGGACTGGTCGGAGCTGCCGCTGGACGCGCTGGTGCTGGTGTTCGCGAGGCTAGGCCCCGTGGAGATCCTCATGGGCTCCGGCCTCGTGTGCCACTCATGGCTCCAGGCGGCGAAGGAGACGGAGCTGTGGGCACACCTGGACATGGCGAACCACAGGGTGGTGGAGGAGAAGCACGCCGGCGTGCTGCGCGGAATGGCCAGGGCCGCCGTGGACCGCTCCAAGGGCCGGCTGGTGGCCTTCTCGGGGAAGTACTTCGTCACCGACGAGCTTCTCAACCACATATCATCGCGCAGCAGGCCATCATCAGCATCGTCTCCGAGTCGACTGAGGAGGCTTAGCCTTGTATCCTGCGACGAGGTCACCAACAAAGGGTTCACGGAGCTGGTGACGGGGTCGCCGGAGCTAGAGGAGCTGTCACTGGAGCTGTGCCCGAACGTGGGCGGGCGCCACGTGTTGGAGACCGCCGGCAGAGCGTGCCCGCGGCTGAGGCGCTTTAGCCTGCGCAGGGAGTGCTTCCGCTTCTCCCTCAACTACTCCCGGCGCACCAAGGAGGCGCTCGGGATCGCGGCGGCGATGCCCGGGCTTCGTAGCCTCTCCCTCGTCAGCTGCAACGTCAACAACGACGAGCTGGCCGCCGTCGTCGACGGCTGCCCAAGCCTCGAGACGCTCTGCCTTAGGGATTGCTACAAAGTCATCGCTGATGCCTCACTCCGGGCCAAGTGTGCCGCCATCACGACGCTGACGCTTCCCGACGATCGAGTTTGATGAGTCACATGGCCTGCTGGGGCCCTCTAGTAGCTAGCTGGGCTGGGCTGTATGTTATCAGGAAATTACACAAGAGTTATCTGATGACTGTGCTTCGGATCAGGACTTGTTTGCTAGTAGAGCATTGCATTGTGTGCTGCGACTAGATAAGCATTTCATAATTGCCACGAAATTAAATAAAGGAAGTCGTCATTCCTTAAGGCTTTTAAGATTTATGTTTTAGAGAAAATATTCATGATCGGTACTTTAGCTTGACGATGGATGTAATTCAGGTCGCTCTAATTTGTAAATGTTATTTCTAGATTCAAATGAGTTTAGCTATCCTTCAGGTCCAAACCCGCTCTACATGTGTGATGTGGCGTGCTGACGGCTCCTACATATGAAGGCCACATGTAAGTTGGTTTGGATATATTCCTATTATTTATTTATTCATTTCACTATGTCAACATCTACAAAATATCGGGGTTTTATCCGTTTGGAGTTTAGACCCAAATAATACCTGAAGTTAATTTATAGGCCTAGAAATACGTACCATTTTAATTAGAGTAAAGTGATTTAGATGACACTTCTCGCTAAATTAAATTAAAAACCGACCATAAAAATTCCTCTATGTTTCGTTTGTGTATCTCTATACTGTCTGTGTCCTTAATTTCTTTGTAAGAGTAGTAAAGTACACTGCTCTAACTGCCCTTGTGCTCCGCGCCGCGATGGCCGCCTGCCTGCGACCCGCGCCGGCCACCTACGCCACGCGCCCTGCGCCCCGCCTGCCCACGCCGCCCGCACTACACGAACGCCGCGCCCGCGCTGCCCGAACGAGAGATGGTGTGTTTTTTTATAAGGGGTAGTATAGTTTTTCTCCATTTTTTTCTTTTTTAAAAACATTTTTTAAATTATGTTATTTACCAACAACTAATAGTGTTAAGAAATAGGGGCAAACGTCACATTCAATTTCGAAAAACAGAGGCAAACATGCATAGTTAAAAAAATAGGGACAAACGTGTAGTTAGAGCTCAAAACAAGGACAGTTACGCAATTGTCCCTACAAAATATTATTCATGTTATAAATAGCACAACTCAAAACCTAACCCATTAATCGCTTTGAAATATAGATGACTGCACAGACAAACACTCGGTAAATAGTCTAGAATCGAAGATCTTTTTCTTCTTTCTAGTGTCTTCCTTCTTTTTTCTGCCACTGAAGAAAGAGGAAGGCTGGTCTGAAAATTGTTCTCCCGAGCTAGTTTTTCGTCGAGACTAGATCTAACCACAACAAAACGGAGAAAAATCTGCATAAAATTATTCCATGACGACGATATCATCTCCGTCTTGATGACGTCGTTCTAAAAAAATCGTAATGTCATCGTGTCAATGAAGATGGTGACGCTCAAGTTGTCATCCTCATCTTCAACGGAGCCACCATGTGAAAGACGATTTCACCCTTCTTCTTTACCGTTACCAGAGAAGTATGTAACATGTGGAATATACATTTTATTTAGTAAAATTGGATTAATAAGATAAGATTTGGATTTAAAAAAACTTTCTTTTAGATCTAATTGATGCATTTATGATTGGTCGGACGTGATAACTTTTTCCATTTGCAACTTTTGTACGTAGACTTAGCGTCCGAGCTGTTACTTTACCGACAGATTATACATAAACACAAGAATCGTATGTGGCCTGTTAGGTAGAAGCAATATAATGGTACAACCTTTCCTCTGACATGTACCGGTGCTTCACATTTGACTAGATTTTTAATAAATAGTATTTATATTAGCTCAAAATTAATTTATTACAAAAAAAATGTTCATAACTAATCTATTAATGTTTATTTGATATATAAATTATTTATATTTTTAATATATAATTGATTAAATTGAGCATACTAAACTATAATACTGTTTCAGAATTGTATTCTTTTAGTAACACTAGCTAGTAGTACTTAGGTCATTGTTTGGTAGAATTTCTATTGGCTTCAGCTTCTCGGCTCTCCTCTCTCTTCTCATAAAACGTGTGGGAGTAGTTGAATGAGAAAAAACTAACTTCAAGCCGAAAAAACTGATTTCTTCAATTTTCTTCACTATAATTGAACACTTCAAGTATATCTAGACCCACCCACACAAACGTCCCCCGCTGAGAGATCTCACATTTGTGTATCCAAAAAATTATACACATAAATTTATCTTCATTAAAATCAATGGCTCACGAAATATCAAAGTCAGATCCAACGACTCACGGAGGATGTTTGTCCCAGGCTTCTCACCCCGCTCTCACCCGCGCCCCTCACGCACCCGGCCCCACACCGCGCGACGCTTGAGCGGACAGGTTCGATTCCCATCCAGCGTCCTATTTTCTGTTCTTAAAAAAACATTGGTCACTCGGGCTTCCGCCATCGATGCCGTCGGCTCCACCTTGGGCGTGGGCTCGCCGCGGCGGCTCCTGCACCCACAGCCTCGCCAGCCACCGCCGTGGGCGTGCATAGACTGCCGTGTACGCCTGACGCCACGGCCTTGGCCGTGTCGGCACCCCACCCATTGTTCCCGCCGACCGCAACCTCCCGGATCCGAGATCCAGGCACCAATCACGCCCTCCCCTTGCGAAATCCAGGCACCAGTTCCCCCGCGCGGCATAGCTTCCTCTGCCTTCCTCCCATCCCCTCCCTTCTCTCTCCACGCGCTCGCCCATGCCACCGCCGCGCCCTCCCCCTCTCGCCGTTGCACCAGCACGCCTCTCCCTGCACACTCACCCGCCAAGATCTGCCCCCTGCGTGCCGTCCTCACCGTCACGCGGCCCTCTCCTGCCGTCCTCAGCGTCGCGTGGGCGGTCCTCGTCGTCGAAAGTGCCCAGCACACTGCCACGTCCGCCGCTATCGCCCATGCCTCGACCTCGTCAATACCCGGTCCACCGCAGCGGCGGCGACCGCCAAGGGAGCGCGCAGGAGTCTGTGGACTCGTCGGTGACTATGGCCGCCGTCGAGCAGGCTGCCGTCTACTGCTCCCCGCAAGCTGCCGGCGCCACCGACTGTTCTACCTCCAGGCTGTGACGGTGATGCACGTCTTCCTCTCCCCCCTATCAACTACATCCTCTGGATAATGCATTTTGGTTTGATTGAGTAGCCTCTAGCCCTCTACCAGTAGAAAGGGCATCACTGACTATTATGTTTATGAATTGGAAATAAAGATTACAAAAGAAATTTTACCACTTCCTCAGCCTGGGCCAAGTTAAATTTGTGTGCCTGACTATTTGGCTAAAGGTAATATCCTGACTATTTGGTTCAGCTAATATCTACTATTTTAAGTCCGATTATCTCTTTTCATTACTCTTGACTGTTGAGCTCAAAGTCCATATTTTCCCTATTTGGCTAAAGGTAATATCCTGACTATTTGGTTCAGGTAATATCTACTATTTTAAGTCTGATTATCTCTTTTCATTACTCTTGACTGTTGAGCTCAAAGTCCATATTTTTCAAAAAAAAAAATTCCCTACCTCTATTTTCTTATATTTTGTTATTCTTTTGCCATTGTACTTTCCAAAATTTGCATAGGCAAAACAATAAAAAAACTTTTGATTCTATGATGAAAATACAACATCCAACTTCTAACTGTCCAAGCATTGTGGGTTTGTTATAATCTAATGATACTCCACATGCATGCAGCTTGTGGTATGATGTGATGAAATTAGGAGTTATTATTGGATTATTGTTATAATCCAATAATAATCATCTAGCTTATTATAATCCTATGTTTTTTATTACCTTTGATAGTGCCGTGAATCTTCTTTTTGAAAAGGTGTTGTTCAAATGATTGTCGCTGTAAAAAAAATGTGAGATAAGTTAAGTAGTTAACACTAAGAAATGAATTAATATTGGATGTCATATACTCCCTCCATATTGTAAAAGAAGTCATTATTTTAATTCTTTTACAGGGAAGATGGGATGGCTCATTGCCGGCGCGAGCCTCCTCGTCGGAAGGTTGTCACCTGCTGGCAAGGTGCTTTCGAAGAGGAGAATGCAGGTGAGACGTTGATGATGCTACAGAAGTGGTTTTTCAGTTTGGTGCTCTCTAGATCATTTTTCTTTAATTTAGCTGATTTGGTTTTCGCCACTTGTCGGACAGCGAGGGATAACGTTGTGCCGATTCCAGATGAACTGCTCAGTCATTGCAAGGATGCCATTGAGTTTGCAGTTTTCTTTTTATCAGGAGAGAGTGATGATGTGGATTCCAGATGAACTGCTCAGTTATTGCAAGGATGCCAATGGGAGGGCCCTAGACCTGGATCCTATATAAAAGAACTTCGCCATTGAGTCTGCAGTTTTCTTTTTAAGAGGAGTGAGTGATGATGTGGTGTGCGAAATTATCCATTGCTGCCTGGTGAGAACTGACAAATGATTCCCGCCCATACATGTTTATGGTATTTTCCTCAAACTTTGTTGTTAGCAACTGTACTAAATGTTTTTGTTCTTTCACCGTATGAATTGGTAGTCTGATGATCACACATACAAAAATGCACTTGTCTGAACCAAGTGAAGTTAATGGAAGTTTCTGTGCTATGCATCCAAGCCATTGGATTTCACTTTTTTCCATAAAACAGGGCAGTATAAAAATGAAATGTTGTTTTGATGGAAAGCATATCTTGCTTTAGCTCTCAGGCTTTTCTTAGTGAGTTTCTTGAGAGTGGATATGGTGATGCAAGGGGCATTTCGAATTATCATGAATCTATAACCGGAACAGGTACTGATTAGTTTTAGATGATTAAATTTCTCAATTAAATCAGTTTGGCGGGGCGGGGGGGGGGGGGGGGGGGGGGGGGACGGTGCCTAACATCATTTTAGTCTGTCAAAAAACTGCAGATCATTTTGCTCAAAAAACATGCCACATATGTTAAAAATGTAGATGCTGCTAGACTGCAAGATCCTATGAGTATTGTTTATGTGAAATATCAAATATTTGATTAGATGTTTCCTATGCAGGGCTTGCTCTTTGTAAATAAATTTATGAATCCATTTTGGTTTGATGAAGCGTGACTATTAAGGTATGCATCATGTGTACTGCATACTACATTTGAATTGCTTTGTCCTCTGGTGCCCAGTTTTCTAAGTCTTGTTTGTGGATGACCATTTACTATGCCAAGTTTTCAAACGGATAAGCCTCAGACTCTATTACTCCTATGAAGCTATATCTTACATGACCATATCTGCTCTTTTCCTACGTTGCATGAACTTGGAAGATGATCATTACTTACTAAATAATTATGTCTTGTGTCTTCTAGTATTTTTAGGAACAAGCGAGACCATGATTTCCAATGAGGACCATTGTTTAGAAAGCATAGCCTTGTCTATTAAATTCCTGAAAGTGTTATTCTTGCTTTGGAGATTAGGTTAAGTCCTTTGATTTATAAATGTGATTAAGTAGCATGTATTTGAGTTCCCTACGAGCACTTTATTTATAACATGGTTCCAGAGGTAGTAGCACATTTTGATTTTTTTACAGCATCTCCACTACTGTTAAAGGACTCAAATAACATGGTTTTTTTAATATAAATAGGACATGCAGGCTCTAAAGCCACTTTCAATACGATGAAATAAAATGTGTTCCCACTGCCGAGGAGTCGCTGGAGGTAGCCGATGACGTCCTGGTGGTCGTGCTCCGCTTCCTAGGTGGGGTGGATGTGCAACGCCTCCTCGCCAGTGACCGGCTTTGCGGCACACTCCGCTAAAGGGAGCAGGGTCACAGATCACATGAGGAAGGGAGTAGACACCACGGCGATTTTGTTTCCATTTAAAACAACTCAAGGATGTTTTATTCATGAGTGATGACTTATGAGAACAGGAAATGTTGTATTTGTAGGCTAGAGAGAATATTATCGTTCACACAAAGGGGTGAATGAATGAATGATCGTTTCTCATTTGATAGGTGAGCTAGATTGCAAGTTTATGCAGCAGGCTCTCATATAAAATGAGTAAATGAGTAAATGATGATTGATTAATATAACTCGTAGCGTTAGTACGGGCAAATATACTATATTAATAGTGTACCAATAGAAACAAGAACTGGTCGATCAGTTATGCGGTAAGAAACAAGGCCTTACACAGAAAGCGACGGTAGTACCACAAATTATTTATTGTATAATGCATATATAGGTAACCTCCACGGCATTAATGGTGTGTCGTCAGATTCAGCCCTGGCCCAAGTTGGCTGCGTGCGATAGGAACCGGGCAAACGCAGCACGCGACGAGCCGCCATCATCCTTCCATGCCATGGCCGCACCTTCCCTGTGGTTGGACACCCGTGCCCTCAGCAGCTTGCCTTGCTCCGACTCCGACTCCATGACCAGCCTCACCTTGGCCTCCACCTCGTCGGCCTCAACAAGTCGTCCCTGCTGCCACCCGGCCATCTCCACGCCGACTCCGAATTCCTCCACCATGAACACCTTGTTCATCTTCTGCTCCGCGTACAACGGCCAGCAGAGCATGGGCACACCAGCAACAATCCCCTCCAGCACCGAGTTCCACCCACAGTGCGTGACGAACGCCCCCGTCGCCGCGTGCTGGAGCACGTCCACCTGCGGCGCCCACAGCTTGACGACGAGACCGCGGCCCCTGGTCCTCTCTAAGAATCCCGCCGGCAGAAGCGCGTCGAGGTCCGGGTCCGCACGCGGGTCGTCGTGGGTCGGCGCGCGCAGCACCCACAGGAACCGGTGGCCGGACCTCTCCAGACCGGTGGCTATCTCCTCCACCTGCTCCTTGGAGTGGTTGACGGCGCCCGTGCTTCCGAAGCAGAGGAACACCACGCTGTGCTCCGGCTGCTCGTCGAGCCACGCCAGACACTCGTGCTTCGTCTCTTCTGTCGCCTGGCCGCCGGCGACCAACGGCCCGACGCAGTACACCGGAGGCATTCTCGGGAAGCTCCGTGGATCGCCGAGGGCTGACACGGCACGAGGCTCAATCGATGCGGACGTGTTCACCAGTATGCCACTGGCTTCTTGTATCCTGCGAAACATGTTCACCGTCGCCTTGAATGTCGTCGCGCTCCCTTGATCCTTGAGAATTTCAGCAGGGAGATGAGAAGCTGGCATAGGTGGCACGCCATGGAAGTTTAGAGGCGCGTCGTCTCCTAGCTCCCGGAAACTTGGCTGCCCTTCCGATGATAAAGCCTGGACGGACACGGCAAGGGCGGAGGCATTCGCGGGGAAGAAGACGTAAGCCGGGATCCCGAGCTTGCTGGTGACGACGTCGAGCGCCTCGACGGATAACATGTCGACAAGCACGGCGTGGACGCTGCCGGGAGGCATGGAGAGGAGGAAGTCGTGGAGGTGCTGGCTGTAGCCGCCCACGAATTCGAGGTACCTGACCAAGAACTCCGAGTCATGGACGAAGGAGGGAGCGTCCTCGGTCCGTGGGAGCATGTGGAACACCACGGACGGCTTGGAGGCGGCGACGCGGTCGATCACGGCGGCCAAGGCGATGTCGCCTTTCAGGGCGGGGTCGATCAACGCCACCACCACGGCGTAACCCTCCTCCAGGAGCACGTCCGCGAGCTGCACCATGGGGACGAAGTGGCTCACGGCGAGGCCCGGGTACAGGACGACGGTCTTCTTCATGGCTTTTTAGCTTTTGCTAGCTCCTGTACGTACAGGTATATTGCTCCAGTAGCCCGATTTCTTGATCCTTGATTTAAAGGGAGAATGGTGCTGTTGTGAGCCGTGGAGGGCTGCAGGCAAATGAGCAAGGAAGCAGTGGACTTTCTACTGCGGCGTTGCAACTGCATCGTCAGCACTCAGCACTCAGCACTCGCTACCTACCACCGCCGCGTTGGCTTACCTTTATCAGCCCGACTTATCATCTATGGTATAGTGTTTTTTTTTCTTATATCAGCCAAACATGACGGTTTCTGTCAAACCGAATCAAGTGGAGGAGTACTCCGTACTCACTCCATCACAAAATGTATGTTGTCACGAGTTACTTGTCGATAACTTTGACTTGTTTTATAAAAAATAGTGTAACATTTGTATCTCTAAACAAATTTACTTTCTCTGTCTCGAAAAGAATAGATTCCTAAAATTATCTTAAGTTAAATTTTTTAAATCTAACATACCATAAAATATATTTTCACATGGTATTTATTTTATGTCAGAAATATTATTTTTTTCTATAAAGTTAGTCAAAGTTAGAAAAAGTTTGACTGACACAGATTTTAGATTTTAATTTATTCAAGGGTAGAGGAAGTATTAAAAAAACTAGATTCAAATATCTATCCAATAGTACTAATTATGTACTATAAATATTAATATTTTTTAATATATATTTAGTCAAAGTTGTTTCTCAGGAAACGAAAACGATACATATTTAGAGACTGAGTGATTACTGTACAATATGTCTATTAGATGTAATTGCTAGCAATAATTCGTTTGCTTAGCTCATCGGTTGCTGCGAGGGCGCCAAATATACGATTCAGCATGTGCGGAAACAAGGAAATTAAAATATCGTACCCAAGGCATCATCATCGGCCCATCGCAACCACGACCCACGGTCGCGGCCCACTGCAGACTATTGTGCGGTGGTGGTGGTGGTGGTGTGTTTAGGCTAGTCCCAATCGTGGTTTTATGGATATTAAATATGTTGATATGACACTATATTGATGAAGAGAGAGATTGTAAGAGTTTTATGGAAATAGAGATAGTTCCATAGTGAAAAAACTCTTCTGCATTATTTCTAAAATATGGCTGCTTTGCAAATTGGGACATGAAACTCTCATTGAGAATGACCTTAGCGCGATGTGCGCACTACCATTTCTCCGAAAATCCAAATCATGGACCATCTGTGTGTTTAATGCTCGTAGTTGATGAGATGCTCGTGTCCACGACGTAGCACCATTTAATTCTCCCCCCAACTATAGATGTTCAACGGGTCAGCCCGGCTCGGCCCGACACGGGCCCGTGCAGGAACGGCCCGACCTCCATCGGTCCGGCACGGCACGTCATGCCTCCCGGACCGTGCCGAGGTGGGCCTTGTGCCCAGGCATGGCCTGCTGGGCTTATTTTTTGGCTAGGTCGGCCCGAGAAGCACGGCCTCGCTGGTAATTGGGTTGGCCCGAGGCCCAGGAGGAAGCCACATGAAGCGGTGGTGGCGGCGCTAAGACGAGGCCGGAGGAGAGGAAGGAGCTGAGGAAGAAGCCGGGAAGAAGAAGGACGGGCTTCTCCGACAGCGCGATGAAGGGTCTCCGGCGGCACAATCTGGGGAAGGGGAAGGGAGTGTGCCCGACGCCGACGGGAGCATAACTTCCCTCACCAATGGGGAAGAGGAAAGGGTGCATGCCCCCGCTGGTTCCCGAGGTGGCGCACCAGTAGAGGCTGGGAAGGAGAGTCGGGAGTGGGGGAGGCCGAGCGGCGACGGCTGGGAAGAGGTTCGGGGTGAGGCAGGCCGAGTGGCGGTGGCGACTGGGAAGGCTCGAAAGAGGATCGGTGTGGGAGGACGAGCGGCGACGACACTCGGAAAGAAAGTGAGAGATGAAGGTTAATGTTTATATATATATATATATATTGGGTCGTTTATCGGGCCTTAGACAAATAACGGGTCGGGTCGTGCCAGCCCACGTGCCTAGGCTATGGCCCAGGCATGGCCTACTCTACGTGTTGGGTCGACCCGAGCCTGTAGCCACCGAGCTCATGCCGTGCTTAGGCCGAGCCAAAATCATGGGCTTCGTGCCGAGCTAACAGGCTCAGGCCACATAGACATTTATACCCCCAAGGCAAGAATTGAGCTCGCACTACTCCCAACTCCCAAACATGTGTTGCGTAGTAGTGCTAGAAAAGCAAGCAAAGCCATCAAGAAGAAGACCATGGTTGTGTACTGTGACAGAACCTCTTAAGACAGGGCTTACTTGTCAGAATTAACGTCCAACCGACTTAATCCAAAACAAATGATCCAAGTCTTAATTAGTCCGTCAGGTGTCATCGCTTTGCAACGGGTCATCCACCTTTTTCTGAGCAGGATCTCCTCATTACACACATTGCAGAAGTAATACAATAATTTAATTTACATTAAAGTAGCGAAATTTAAAGTCGTATTACAAACCATAGGTTTTTGAAACATAACATAAGTGTCATACAAACTTATTACATTAAGCTAGTGATAGAGTATAAACAAGAAACAGAAGCACTCTTGCCCAAGAGTCACACAACAACATTTATTCCTCGTTCTCATCCACTATGACAACGGTCATGCAGCACGAGGCTACACAAACCGGGTTAGGACCCTCATCTACAACAGGGGTTAACAAACCCTGAATACGGGAGTACTCAAAAAGACTTATCCGATAAATAAAATATTTGGTGAACAAAAAGGTATGCAAGTCATAGGATTCAAGATGGGATTTACAAGGATAAAATATTTTGCATAAATGAGCATTTTGTAAAACAATTGAGATTCATTTATTCTGTTCATTCAATTACTCAAGTACTGATCTAGAGTTATGATCGATAACGAGGTAATACAACATCCATAAAAGGAACCATCAAGTATCCAATTTAAGTTTCATTAACTACGATGAAGAAAAATAGGGTTATGTTTCCATATCCGAGGAACACGACGATTCGAACCGGTTAAACCCAGCTGAGGCTTCCCTATCACATGACATATACAACACTAAAGCACGTATATGACTACCTTTCCCTGGATCCTCCAGTCAAGACCGGGGTTCCACCACCCGAGAGCATAGTACACCTCCACCCTACTCCTTGAGTCAGGAGGGTACACTCTACTCTCGCCATCTCTCCACTCCCAGTGCGGGTTAACCGTTCTTAAGACTGGAATAGCCAGAGTCCAGCTTCCCCAAAGTATGTGATAAGTACTTCAAAGTCAGAACCCTAGTCATACAACAACGGACGGTCCCTAATGACACAGGCGGAGAGAACCCGCTCACCAGTCACCACTGGTGGCTCCCAAACACCGTGTCCGTCCGGTTTTGATTATTACTTCCAACAAAGTTCTTTTCTCAAAAGTACATAACCATTTGCCGAAGCAATACGCTATGTGTAGATGACTGGAAATCACCTATTAGAAAAGTTATAAGCATACTAAGCAATTTTTACAGAAGTTGCATCTTTAAATCAGGTATCAAGGTAAATGATTAAATATTACAAGGATAAAGGTCATGCAACAAGTAGGAATTTAATAAAGTAGGAACAATGCAATAATAACCATAAATGTATTTAAAACAATAATTTAAATACAAGGAAGGGTTAAATGCACCGGGGCTTGCCTTGGTTGAAGGGATACACAAACTCTGGATCAGATTCAACAACATAAAAACCCACTTCACTAGATAGATTATCCACTCCAACAATCGAGATATCTACACGATATTATGATATGCTTATATGATGCTTGAATTAATAAACATGATGCTAACAAACATACAAGCATGAACTCAAGGGATGAACATTTCATACTTATGAACCTTGAGTACAACTTACCTTCATGAAGGTAAACAACACTAGAGCATGAAGTAATTAATTAAACCATGATTAAATTGTTTAGCTAGTTTAATAATTATATCCAATAGAACTGAGCATACCACATATCATTATCATACATGTCCATGTTGTGGTTGCCACTGGACAATGGCCATTTGCATCAAACAAACCAAAATCACATAAGACATGAAGTGATTAGGGTTTTTAATTAATTAAAACCTATAATTAACTAAATAGACATGTGTAAAAGTTTGTCCAAAAATTATCAAACTTTTTGTACAGCAAGATACAAATGTAAAAAGGTTACAAAAAAAATTTCATAATTTTTGGAACATCATACAGAGCATGAAAAATCAATGAAACTGCATTTTTCATTTAACTTAAGCATTTTTATAGGATTAAAAATGCATTGAACATATGCATATTATATTTTTATAAAATACAACACATCTTAGAGAGCATACACAATTTTTTTCCGAATTTAAACAAGCACGGAATTAAAGATACAAAAATAACAAAAACTGGAACTGTGCAAAACATAAATTAGCAAACCCTAACTCTAACAGACATTGACGCGTGGGGCCACGCTGTCAGCGTTACCCACCCCGACACAGCGGCGCCGGCGCCCACAAAACACGGCGGCGCGTCGCTGTCGGTGATCTAACCGAACAACCAACTCTCGCATTGCCTTCCTCTCTTCACCCCGAACCCAACGAGGTGCGACATGCCCTAAACTATCCCTCGCAACACCCTCACCGGCGGCAACGGCGGCGACCCGAGCTCGGCCGCACACACGCCGGTGACCACAGACCATCACCGGCTCAACCAAACACACTGACGGACTCAGGGTGACACCACGAACGCAACGCACCAGAAAAACGATACCGAGAACCACAGAGATGACCTCGACGACGGCCATGGCAGATGGCGGAGATCCGCGCGTCATGCGCCAGGCAAATCACGCCTCTGTGTGAACAACCAACTCCACGACTAGACTCAGAAAGGCTAGGCGAAGCTAGCGCAACACTCAGACGCAAAAACGACCGACTATCGAGACCTACCGACGAGCGCACCGCTGCGGCGGCCATGAAATGCGACGGCGCTCGCGGACAGAGCACGAAGGCTCGATTCAAGAACAACCAAGCACGCAGAGAGATCAAGGATCTCACCCCGATCGCGATGCTCGCACAAACTTGGCCTGAGGAGAAGTAGAGCGAGTTGGCGACGAAGACCGTGCCGGCGAGGAAGACGAACGGCAGCAAAGGTGACGTTCCTGGAGTTGCGATCCACCAAAGACAAAATGGAGAGGCGCAACAGCATCAGTGAGGAACGAGGGACAAGAAACAAAGAAGAAAGAAACAATGCGGCTCCTGCGTAGCCGTGGCGACAGCGAACCCGAACGGGTGGTGATTCCGCCGGAGTTGAAGAAGACGACCTCGCGTTGGTCGAACGGGTGTTCGATGGCTTCAACGAAGCGGCTTAGGCGAGGCGCGTGGTCAAGGCGAAGACAGTGGCGCAGATTTAGTGGCTTGGTAGTGGACAGCGAGCTCTCGCGAGCTCGTCGGAGACGACGATGCGCGTGGCGGCGTGAGCAGAGTGGCAGCGCAAGTGTCAAAGGGAGGAAAGGAGAGCGCGTCGTCTCGTTTTAACGATGGCAACGTGACCGCGGCGTTTCCACGCACGCGACGGGACATGTGTTGCGGCTAGGAGGCGCACGGCGAGCTCGGCAGCTGGCTGGCCAGGTGTCGGTGGCACCGCTCGACCAACACGCAGGTGCTTGGTGAAATGCCAGAACTACCCTAATGCAAAAAAACCAAAAACTTCCTCTTCTGATGATTTTCATGAAAAACTTTGAATACCAAAGTTGCTCAAAATTTCATGCTCTACAAAGTTGTCAACATGCACTTTCCAAATTCGGCCTAGTTTTTGAAATGCATTTTTGAATTTGAAAAACCCTATTCAAAAGAACTAGCCCCTTTTCAATTACTCTAGATTTTTTAATAAAACTTGAAAAACTCCAAACATGACTTTTGCAATTGAAACAGAGCTCTACAACTTTGCTTTAACAACCATATGCAAACTCTTTTTAGATTTTGAAATTCATGTTTAGGGTATGATTTACCCCCTTTGGAAATTAGGGTTTTGAATAAAAGGTTGAAAATTTGAATTTGGATTCACAACAAGCATTCACAATTTGAGATAAGCACAACCAAATAAACTTATTTTAGTTCAATGCATGACAAGGTTCTCAATCAAGTGAATGATGCTTTATGCATATGATGACATGGCCAGTTTTAATTAAGTTAAACACTAGAGGTGTTACATGTACCCGGCCTCTCAGTCAACCACTTGGTCCCAATGATGCAGCCTACTGATGCTCTCGTGAAGGAGGGCTATGCCGTCACGGTCGTCCTTGTCGACCCCAGCCTAAGACAGGACATCACACTGGCTGCCATTGTCGACCACGTGTTGTCATCCTCCAAGCCGACAATCACCTTCCGCAAGCTCCCACGGATCCAGCGGGACCCTCCGCCCATCGTCCATGATGAGAAGTTCCTTGTCAAGTACTACAACCTCATGAGCCGCTGCGCCAAGCTTCTCCACGACTACCTATGCTCGATGCCTCCTAGCAGCGTCCACGCGATGGTTACCGACTTCGCATCCTCCGGCGCGCTCCATGTCTCCAAGAACCTGGGGATAGATCTTGGCCTACTCCTTCGTGCCTATAAATGCCTCTGCGTTTTCTATATTTTCACAACTTCCTTTGATCTGCACCGAGGGTTAGCCAACCATGAAGGACCTTAGAGACACCCCTCTCAGCTTCCATGGCATCCCACCGATACTGGCGTCTCACATCAACACTAAGAACCTCGAGGGCCCGGAGAGAGAGAAGGTTCTGCTAGATGGGATGGTTGATGTTCAGTGTTCAGGAACTTGTGATGCCTCACTAATGGTTGAAAATGAAACCCTAAAGAAGGAGGTTAATGAGCTCATTCTTGCCTTAGGCAATGCCTATGGTGGAGATGGTCGCTTACTTAAATGCTTGGGTAACCAAAGGTTTTCCCTTTGCAAAGAGGGATTGAGCTATACCCCAAGAAAGATAAGGCAGCCTTTGTAACTCCAAAGCCTAACTTTGTGATGGTCAATGGTTGGTTTTGCACTAGTTGCAAGTAAGTAGAGCATGAAGAGCAACATTGCAAACTTAATAAATGCAAGATCAAGTTCTCTAATGTTTTATCTATTCGCTTTGATTCTTGCTAGAAGGGAGGAAGCACGACGCGTGGACATGGGCGTGGCAAACATTCGACTACTGTAGGCACGATCGAACAACCATCGTTGGTGAACTATAGATGAATAGGATTCTAACTAGAAATCGATGGAGAACTGTTCATGAACAGTAGGAATCACCACGTTTAAAGCCTTTATAGATGTCTTATTCCAAATTAAAAGTAAAATAGTAAATAACCGAAAAAATCAGGAGCAAAATCACATGACTATATTCCTCGTCTTGTACAAAAGTTAATAGGAAGGATAACAGAAAAGGGGAAAGTGGTACTCCCTTCATGTTACTGAAGGTGAAGGAAGCCACTTTATGTGGTCTAAGTCGAATATTGTAACTTTAATTACAAATAATTTTTTTGGGGTTGACTTTGAAAATATGAAAGTGATATAAGGAAATTTATCTTGAAATGTAGTTTTATTAAAGTATATATTCATTATATTTTATAAATATTAGAAAAAGTAGCGGTCGAAATTGTTTGGAATTGTTTTTTGAGATTGTGTTGTCCAAAACAGAGTATTCTCTCCATATCAAATTAGAAGGCATTTCAAGAAATTGTGGAGTCAAACTATCTCAAGTTTGAACAAATTTATATGATAATATAATAACATTTATGATGTCAATTAAGTATTACTAGATTTTTTATCAATTATTTTTTTATAGTATACATATTTGATATTATAACTTTTTATATAATTTTGATTAAACTTGAGATGTTTTTTACTTTGTAGGATTTTTGAAATGTCTTATAATTTACTAGGTGTTTGGTTGTAGAAAGGTAATGGTAACATAAATGAAATATTTTCTCAACTAGAACGGTAAGGGAATAGTTAATTATATGAAATGTTTGGTTCGACTAGGGTAACTGAACGAATCGGAATTGGACGGGTGGGATCCATTACCTGCTACTAGATCCCGTTGGTTGTGAAATAAATATGAAGGATCACCATCGGTTTATACGGTAATTGGTTCACGTCTATAAAATAAATGTTCGAACCAAAGAGTATCTTAAATTAATAATTTATAAGATAGAGGGAGTACAAAGATTTGAAAACACCCGGACAAATTCACGAGATTAAAAAACCAGAGGCAAAACAAAATGCAAAGAGTAAGCTGTTAAGTAGGCAAACACCCAAGCATTTGATAAGTAGGCTGTTACCCACTGACGCTCCTTGGTGCTCCCATTTCTTGGGAAATTTAAATATTTGTCATCCCTCTGGTTGGCACTCATTGAGATAGGACTTTTAGAATGACAATTACACATTTGCCATCTGAACAGTGTCCGGTGCTATATTTTTATCCGTTTTGGACTCGTGACAGGCCAGATCAGTGTGACACGGTGGATCGGGCAGGGGAAAAGACACCCGTGCCCCTGGCTCCTTTATGCAATCGCTCGGGCCCATCGGTTAGTCATTCCCGTTCCCGTTCCCATTCATTCCCCACCACCTCCTTTCTCTTCTCTTTCCCCTCTCCCGTGCGACCGCGGCGGCGACTGAGACGGCGGCGCCATGTCTAGGATGGGAAGCTTTGCAACGCCCCAATCTAGTGGAAGTCGAGCGTCGAGGATGGTCCAGCGACACGTCCAGGAGTCAAGCTCGAGGATTCATCTATAGGAGTTCCCACTTGGGGAGGAAACCGGGCTCCCTTGATCCCGTGCCCTGATTGTGGGCTTGCGAGGGTGATGGAGAGGCGCTCTGGGAAGGAGACAACCAAGAACTACCTGTGTGTGTTCTTCAAGTGTCCACGCAACGGGGTGAGCATGTCCCTTGTTCCCCCTTGTTTTCAGATTCTTCCATTTTGAGCATGCCCAGATCCCCCCAATCTGTGTCAGCTAGGGTTAATATTCCCTTTTTTATGTAGTTTCGTAAACTGTGCGGGTTCTACAAATTTCAAAGGGAGTATTTGGATAAATTGAAGGAGTTGGGCATTGTTCGAATCCTTACATCCCCAGCACTGGAGATTGCCGATGAAGCTACTGAGGGAGAGGAAGCAATATCTGGGAACACTGGTAGAGAGATGAAGGTCGAGGGAAAGAAGAATGCAAAGCTTTCCTGAAAGATGGAGGATTTGTTGTGGAAGTTTAACATGTTAATGTTTGTTTTTGCAGTTCTTCTTGGTGCTGTTTTTATGTATGTTGCAGTTGTAGCCAAGTAGATGGGGGATCAGTAGATGGTGTTGTGTTTATGTATGTTGCATTTTGTAATGAACCAGATGTTGGAGTAGTAATGAAAATGCTTTGTAATGATGCAAGAAAAAGGCAACAAATGCAATGTATCTTGTATGTATTGTGAACAAATGCAGTGTATCTTCTATGTATTGTGTTTATTGGTTTTTGAAACTTTGACAGGATGACAACAGTTGGGGAAAACATTCACATCAAATATCCTTGAAACTTAAGAACCAAATATATATATGAAACATGCACATCAACAAATACATGGGTACAGTAGATGCTCCCAGCACATTCACATAAGAACAAAAGCCACACCATTAGCTAAATAGACCATTAATGTTATAGTAGATTCTCCCAGCAGGGATACATGGTTCTCATAGCATTCCAAGAGGTCATATAAAAGTTTTGACCAACAAGCTTACACTAACAGGGCCATTTAACAAGTCTTTGGCCAACATAGTACAAAATAGGGCCATTTAATAGTATCTTGGCCAAAATGCTAACATAGCACACTCAAAAGAACACAAAAGTCACCTCACTTCAATTCATCTGCTCATTTGGCTGCTACTTTTTGATTTTCCTAGCCAGTTGCTTCTTCCTGGGTGTTATCTTCTTGGCACCAGTCTACACAACTTGTAGGTCGACTTGTGCTTCAACCTGGGTTCCACCCAAGTTCAATCTCCTGGGAAAACACAGATTTGCAAAGTAAATAGCAAGCACAACTTGTACAATTTTTAATAAGAAGGCAAAGATTGTGATTGTGTACCTCCTACTGCTTGGACCTGGTGGGGTTTCTGGAGGTGCTAGCTCAATTTGCAGAGGCACTGGTTCATTTGGGAGCTCTCTGTTTGCTTCTCTTGCTGCTGCTTCAGCGGCCTCCAGTGCTGCTCTAGCTTTGCCTTCAGCTATTTCTGCTTCTTGACTTGCCCTTATTGCAGCTTCCCTAGCAACAGCTGTTCTGGTCCTTAGGGTGGCCTGTTCAGGAGCAGGGCTGTCCCCAACCTTTGTCTTCTTCCTCCCAGCCTTCACGCTTGTCTTCTTAGTTCTCTTTCTGCAAAAACAACAAAAACATGGTTTACAGATTTGAAAAAAAAACATCCACATAAATGTCAGGTGAAGTATATACCTTTTCTTAGTTCCTGTCAGATGACACCTCCAGCTACCTTGCCTATGACCATATTCACCACATCCTTTACATAAGGCTTGTCTTGTGGCCTTCCCACTTCTTTCAGCTCCTGGTTTGGTCCTCAACTTTTTCTGTCTTCCTGGTCCTCTCTTTTTCCCAATTGGAGGATGAAGATGAAATCCCTTGTCCATTTCATGCCATTGATTTCTGTTTGTGAGATTTGCTACAATTCCTGCATAAGAAGCTTGGAACCTTTGAATAGAGTAGTAGCTGTCCACAAAGTCATCCATGTTGGGTTGTCTTGTGCTAGTGATGACTGCTAGTGCATGTGGACAGGGTTTCCCAGTAACTTGCCACTCCCTACAAATGCATGCCCTTTGAGTTAAATACACAACATGCCTCCTCGCTTCTTCATTCTTGTAGAATTCAGTTACTTCTGTTTGCTCAGGATGTCCTTTGGTGACTTTGAGGTTGCTGAGCCCTTGGATGCTGCATTCAGTTGGTGAATGACAGCTGGGAGTGTGCCATGACTTAAGGCCCTAGAGATCTTTCTCCTTTTCTCAAACAGCACCACTACCTTTTCTCCCTTAAAGCATCTACCAAACAGTGAGGAGGTTGATCCTTCAAGTCCTTCACCCATGCATTCCAACCTTCAGCAAGGTTGTTGTTAATGTAATAATATTTGATGTCCTCACTAAATTTGCTTCTTGCCCACAACAACTTGTGGTGATCATCTAGCCACTTCCTAATTCCTGGGCTTGCTACCAGTACCTTGTTAAAAAAGTACTTGAATCTGTGTGGAGTAGGCTCTAGCTGCAGGCCACATATTTTTACCATAAACCTCTCCAGTATAGTACTTTTTCATATTCTCCATGAGATGTCTGAAGCACTCTCTGTTCTGCCCATGGAAACACTTTTTTTCACTGATGCTTCAAGGCCCTTACATGCATCAGTGCAAACAGCTAACCTAGGAAGAGGGTCTATTGATTTTCCTAGCTGTTCCATGAACCATGTCCAATTTTCAGTGGTTTCTGTGTCAAAGAAACCAAAGGCTAATGGAAACATCCAATTATGCCCATCTAATGCTACAGCTAAAGCCAATTGCCCATCCCACTCCCCATTTAAATGTGTGGAGTCAATGCTAATGTAAGGCCTACCGCCATATAAGAAACCATCTATGCAAGCCTTGAAGGTGTGGTAGAACCGTCCAAATTATAAGAGATCAAGTACCAAAGTAGCCGATTTAACCGCCACTTAAAGCACTTGAGCCCATATAATCCCGGTAGTCCGGAAATCTCGAAGGATTTCTAACAATCGTATATCCAACCCAGATTGCGCAAACTCAGGTATGCACATTCGAACGAACCAACAATTAAACGAAAATACTTGAAGTACGAAATAAAGTTATTACAATACTTGTTCCAAATAAAGTAGTGCTCACACCACGACACCTGTGGCCAAATAAAACATTGTTTTGAAATTCGAACCCAAAGTCTTACTCCACGCTAATACCATTTAAAAGATAAGGGTGCCCACGAGTTCTCGTCCACAACAGCAAAAGATGAGCTCGTAGAAGACCTTGCCCAAAGCTTACTCCTCTTCTCTTTCGACAGGATAGAGACAGTGCTTACAATAGCCAAAGTATACTTGGCCATCTGCAACAAACGGGATAAACCCTGAGTACGGGAATGTACTCAGCTAGACTTACCCGTCTAACTGAAAATAAGGACTCCAAGGATATGCATGACTATATATGTGGATCGGGATAAACTTTGCTTTTGCGGAAACGCGAACAATATGAAACTTAAAGATTAGAGAGCAGCCATTTTCCATCCTATTATTATCTCTAGGTTTGCACCTGTACTAGAGCACACACTTGATCTAAGCAATCAATATAATAACATATATCCAATTCCTTTATCAACATTTTAGTAGAACCATTACGATGTCACATGGAGTTGTATCATGGTGAAGCTCAGCATAATCCCCCACTATCCGGTGGGAGGCGGCGACTCGAATCGATATACAACCAGCTGGCAAGATTACCTTTAACACACGCCCACACTTTCCCCGTCGGGTCCATGTATTGGGTTACCGCTCAACACTGTCCAGGTAGTACGTCGCGAGCTCAACGTAATCCACCCAATTGGAGAAATCAATTGGCCACCACGGGGCAAGTCGTATCTCCAAACTAGAGGGAGCCAAAAGTAGACTGAGAGTCGGCCCGGACAGTGTTTACTCGGCTTCGGGGTCGATACTCGCAACAACCCCTATGTGAAAGGGCGCATTCAAAGATGTAAGAGGGCCACCATCGTGTACAAACCTATACGATCCAACGGACGGACTGCCCCCAAGTCTTGAGCACTTGGTGCACTTGCCTTCCAGTTGACCGCATTCATTACTACCATTGGTTCTTTCCACGATAGCAAAATATAGCCAACCGTGATCGATACTATCCACAAGGGATAATACGAACATAAATATAAATGTAATCATTATTCTAAGTAGACTAAGCGGTTGCATTTACTTTTGTTAACAGGGTAACAAGGTAGGTAAAACAATAATCAAGGAAGGTAATGCAGCAATTAGAATTCAAACAACTCCTCTCACCTAATGCATCACAGTATAAAATACTCAAGTAGATTAATTATAAACTGCTGGGAGGATTAAAGATGTTCCGGGGCTTGCCTTGAGTGAAGGTGGAGGGCTGGTGATCAGGGCACTCGGGGAGGTTAGTGTCGAGCTCGTGGTGCTCATCGTTCAGCTCCTGCACCTCCTGGACTTCTGCTTCTGGAGGTGGCACCTGAAGTTCCTTCACTGATCCTAAATGGATGCAATGCATATAAGTACACTTGATGGTGCAGGGATGATGCTTTAGCAAGATTTAAAACACTAAAAGGTGGACTTCAGCATTTAACTAAATAATTACCCTAAAGCCACTTTACACAACAAGCCTATTATAAACTTCTCAGAAACATCTACAAAAATTACAGAGGATAGAGCATGCTTAAAGTACACTACTGCAGAAAATTCACCCATAGCAAAGCTACCAGCTGGCAGATACAAAAAGATGAATTTAAATGCAGAAAAAGAACTTTGAACTAGACCTACTGGCTAACAGGGTGAAACATGCTATATCTTATTTTAACAAGTTCTTTACTCAGAAACATATTTATCAAGAAAGTTCCATGATCAGCACAAACATAATATACTCTATATGATTTTCCAAAGAAAACCCTAGAAAAGGACACTTGAACTACAAGTATCTTTTCTGCTATACAACACACTATATTTTATATTTTTCTTTGACAGAGCATGACATACAGAGACTACACAAAAAGTTTCATGATTTATACATGCACAAATTTACCACAAGAATTAATCTAAGAAAGCAGCAGAAACACATTTTAATAGATGATAAATAAAACTTACACAAAAACATGGCATGTTACATTTTTCCTAGCTTCTACACAGGATAATAGAGCTAGCATAAAAACCTTGAATTTTTATCAGATCATTTCATACAGTAACAGATTTAACTTTGATAAATGCAGAAAAGGATTATTTAAACATTAGTACTGAAGACATTCTCCAAAAATTACTTTTTTTATTTTTAACAGAAAGATCACCATTTATAGAGTCTAACAAAATTGATTTCACCATTTTAGGATTTACCAAACTCTAGATACAAAATAAACAAGCATTAACCAATGTACTGAAAATAGAAAAAGGAAATGCATTTCAGAATTCGGCTCGTGGATGAACAGTGTTGGGCTCGGCCCAGTGCTCGCGGGCGCGCCTGGGGTGACTGACAGGCGGGGCCCGCGGTCAACTTTGGCCCACTGGCAGCGAGCCAGGGCAGAGCACCGGCGCTGACCGGTGATTTCTCGCCGACGGCGAGCTTGCCGGCGGTGAGGTTGGATGCGCTGGACTCGTGGTGACGTCGCGCATCGATTGGTGGGGTTGGTAGAGCCAGCGCGACCCTGTAGCGAGCTGGCGGCATGCGATGGCGGAGCAGCGCGGCGGTGCAAGTAGCGAGCTGGCGGCATGCGGTGGCGGAGCAGCGCGGCGGTGCAAAGCGGCGAGGTGATTACCGGTGGTGTGGTGCTAGGCTAGCGGTTGCGTGAGCACCGTGGTGGTGTGGGGAGTGCAGCGCAAGTGTTGGTTGAACCGAAGAGGCTCTATGGAAGCCTGGCCACGTGCAAGCTCTACGACGGCGACAATGACACACGGTCAACGGTGCTGCGTTATTCCAGGGTGAAATAGAGCTGGCAGAAGGGTGTTCTCACCTCTACTATCTCCGGTGAAGCTTCCACGAAGATGGAGGCGACAGAAGCGGGTCGGAGAGGGGTGAACGGGAGTTTGGTCGTTGCGGTGGAAACTCCGAGCCGAAGAACGGCGACGGCGGTCCGGCAACGGTGAAGCTTGGCTGGCTAAAGCGAGGCGAGCAGGGCGTGTGCGAGGCGAAGGCGATTGCGAGTGCGAGATGGATCGAGCAAAGGCGCTCGGGTGGAGGTGAATTTGAAAAGGGGGCGCTGCGGTGCGTTTTGTGCTCGGCATGGCGAGAGCAGAGGCAGCGCGAGCGAGAGAGCGAGTGCGGGCGAGTGCTTGCGAGTGGGAGAGGGGCAGGAGGTGTAGGCGCTCCTGCTGACGCGGTCATCGCCGACCGGTGAGGCCGGTGGGGGCCGTGACACGACGACGCGGTGGTCGACAGCGGGGGAGGCGTGTCCGCAGCGTGCGGGCAGAGCGAGGCTTGGTCTTCGCGCCGTTAGGGTGGATGCGGCACTTGATCGCGACTGCGACGGGGCAAGCGGTTGATCGGACGCAGCACTGCGGCGGCGATGCAACGGCGAGGGTAGGCGCGGCGCAGCGCTGTGTGTCTGCGCGGGCAGAGGCGGCAAGAGTAGAGCAGGGGTGTCGGCAGGGCGCAGCGCTCGGTCCTCGCGCTGTTTGCGCGGATACGCGCTCAGACGCGATCGAGACGGAACGGGCGCTGGTCGGCGGCAGGCGCTGCGGCAGTGTCAATGTGACTCGACGACACGGCGTGAAGGCGGGGCAGCGCGGTGACGCAGCGCGTCTGCGGCACGGTGCAGAGCGGGCAGCGGCAGTGCTGACGGCGCGGCGTGGCGTGTTCGGCGCTCGTCGGCAGGAATCGTCGGCCATGTGGCAGGCGACGCCGACGTACGGCGCATCCGCGTTCGGGCGTGGGTGCGCGTGCGTGCGCAGCACGGGCGGAGCGCGTGCGCGGGGCAGCGTGGGCGTGAGCGGGGCGCGAGCTGGGCCGCGGGTAAGGCCAAGCGGGCCGAAAGGTGAGACTCGGCCCGTTTCCGATTTCCTTTCCTTTTTCCAATTTCATTTATTTGATTCAAATTGAATTTGCTTCAAAACAGTTTCAAAAACTCCAAACTAAGTTTTGACACTTAAACCAAAGTTGTTCAGAATAATATGCTCTACATTTTTCATGCAGGTCACATTTTCTGAAAACCATTAGTTTAAGGGTTGAGGATTAAAAGCTTATTAATCCAATTAAGAAAAGAACTACTTTTATTCTTAACAAATAAACTAAACTTAATTAGGCAGGGTAATTAGCAAGGAGAGCAATCTACTCTTTAATCTAAGCATAGCAAACTTAGCTAAACAAGTTGATCAAGAATTAGAACACCAAACACCTATCCATATCTAGTTTCCAAAAACATTAAAGACACACACATGAAATGATAACACCATCAAACATGAATGCAATGCAATGCAATGCTTATGCTTAGTGGCTAATGATGATCCCAATGCAAGCTTGACACAGGGTGTCACAGAAGGCACAAAAAACCTAGTGAAATGTACTTTGCCATCAACTGTGACTGTGTCAATCTCTACAACACTGCCAGGTGACCTTAGCTCTACCTCAGCTTTGAATCTATACAGACAATCATAAGAATCAGACCACTTACCAAATGGTTTGTCTGCTGCTCTTTGTCTGCCATACCAAATAGTTTGGTAGTTAATATTTATGTTGTACTTGTCCTCAAGCTCGTCCTTAAGTGCACTAGCACCCATTGTTGGCTTTCTCTTCAATAGAGGTATAACTCTCTCTGCAACCCAACCAATATAAGCCATCTTGCCAATAACTCTAGCCCTTGATGGATAGACATGAACAATGCTATTGATTTGAATCTGCAGAACAAAACATTGAGCATTAGATACAACAGGATATTAATTTGAAGGACACATAAGTACATTGCAATGCTAATGAATTGTCAATTAGTTAAAAATAGTACCTTGACACTCTTATCACATTGAGTCCTAGCTCTAATAATCCATGGGCACCCTGCAGACCTACAGTAACCCCTGAACCTAGATGTATCAGATTTCTCAGTCCCAAGTTCAAATTCATTCATAATGGCATGTTGCCTAACAGCCAACCTGAAATCAACCATACAAGGACAGTGTGTGCCAACTGACATATCAGGACAGTCCCTATCCCAATCAGCCATAGGCTCAGCAGGGTCTGTGTCATCAACAGGAATAGCAACATCTTCCATCTCTCTCTGAAGCTCACTAGACATGCAAGGGATGGGAATTTCCTCTCTAGCAGCTTCCTCTGCCCTCTCATCAGCTGCTTTGAAACCCATTGCCTCATAGATTTCATCCTCATCTGCTATTGCATTGGCCTCACCATCCTGTGCTTCATCTTGTATGATGGTCAGTGTAGTCCAATCAACTGGAACTGGCTCATCACCATCCTTTGGTGGAGAGGTACAAGTGTCACTAATGCCATCTGCAGTAGCTGTATCACAAGAAGCATCAGCATTGGTGACACCAGACCTAGGAGGAATGCCACTGTTGTTAACCTTGGATGCTACTGAGCTATCATTTCTCTCATATCCATCCTTCGTAATAACCTCCACAGAAATGGCCGCCATCCTTTCATTCCATTTCTCCTCTATCATCTGTTGCCAGTGCTCATCCCTTCTAATTTTCCATTCAGAGCCAGTATCACTTTCCAAAACCCAAACTGACAATGTCTGGCTACTTCCCCATATAATCTTTATGGCGACATCATCATGAAATTGAGCTAGACTGTACCCAACACTCCTATCCAGCCACAACTCATGATCTTGGTCAACCATTTCAACCAGACCATATTCAACATCAGTGGTGTACTTAGCAACCTTAAGAACTACTCTAAACTCATTGCCAGGTTTGATCCTGGCATGAATATCAACATAAAAAGTTAAAAACATTCCACATTTAACCATATACCTAGTCTACACAATCAGTTACTCGTAGTGGAGGGAGCAGGACTTACCAAGGGGGGGCAGCCGTCCCCTGGATCCATGGTCACAGTTAAAGATCGATTGCCTACTACATCAACCGCCTACGAATCAACGAGATCCCCGAATGAACATACAAGTTCGGGTAAAAGTTCACCGTAGAACCGTAGAACCCTAACCCTATAGTTCGGCATAATAAGCGGGGAGTGGAATTACTAACCTGCTTTGCGTTCGAAGCGCCTTTGAGAACTGCAGATCAGCGGAGCACGAGCGCCAGGGGCTACCGTCGTCGCTAGGGTTTGGCGCCGCCGTCTCAGTCGCCGCCGCGGTCGCACGGGAGAGGGGAAAGAGAAGAGAGAGGAGGCGGTGGGGAATGAATGGGAACGGGAACGGGAATGACTGACCGATGGGCCCGAGCGATTGCATAAAGGAGCCAGGGGCACGGGTGTCTTTTCCCCTACCCGATCCACCGTGTCACACTGATGTGGCCTGCCACAAGTCCAAAACGGGTAAAAATATAGCACCGAACACTGTTCAGATGGTAAATATGTAATTGTCATTCTAAGAGCAACTCCAAGAGATTAGCTAAAAATAGATTACAATATCCACGATTTAGTCATCTTCTAAAATAAAATCTCTTACAAGAAACATGGATTCTCCAACAGCCATGGTAAATTTTCTATTTTCATAGTCAAAACTTGCCACGTCATCTACTATTCGTTTTAGTTCCACCAATCTTGTTCCCAGGGATTTCAAAACGGCCGAAACCGGCGAAAACCGGCAAAAACCGGTCCTACCGGTCATGACCGATATTGACCGGTATCGGACCGGTATTGACCGGTTTCGTAATTTTTTAAAATTTTTGATCGAAATTTAGCCAAATTTTGAAGTATTTTGATCCAAAAACCGGCGAAAACCGGCCGACAACCGGTCTACCGGTTTTACCGGCCCCCCTCCGATATTTTTTCCGAAACCGAAATTGAAAAATTGAAAACCATGACGTGAAATCAGCATGCGAGAACGGATGGCGAGCCTTCCAGGCTTGCTTTTTCTAGCTAGCTGAAAAGATGGAATAACCTACTAGGTATTTTGGAAACTCAGATAGCATGTCTGTTAGAGTCTATTTTATATCACAGATTATTTAAAATGGACTCAAAATCAAAAATAGCATCTCTGTTGATTGCTCTTAAGGTCCTATCTCATAGAGTGCCAAGCAGAGGGATGGCAAATATTTAAATTTCCCCCATTTCTTCTCCACCAGCGTACTTTGTAGTCTGTACTAATCACCGAGCCTAAAAGCCTAAACCCTTCTTCCCGTCTCGTCCCAACTCCCCACCGGGCCATCGTGATGCCTTCCACCTCTCGCCGCCGCCGCCGCCGCCGCCACAACAAACCTGCAACGCCCGCGCCGCATCCGGAGGCGGTAGGGCCGGCGATGGACCCTTCAGGGGTGCCGCGGCTTCCTCCGCCCGCCGCCTTCGCACGCAGGCTCCACCCCGCCGCGGATGCGGCGGCGGTCGAGCGGGCGAGGGGGGCCGTACCGTTGCCGCGGCTTCCTCCGCCCGCCGTCTTCACACGCAAGCCCGACCCCGCGCCGCGCCCGGCTCCGCCAAACCCTAGCCCACTCGAACCCGAGGCTGGCAGTGCCCCGATGCCGCCACCCTCGTCGTCGTCCTCCTCCTCTAGGCGCCGCCGCCGCCGCAACCGCGGGCGCGGCCGCAAGAAGGACGAGGCCCAGGAGACGAGGGACTGGGCGGCGCTGCCGCTGGACGCGATATCGGCCATCCTCCGCAAGCTCGACCACATCGAGATCCTCTTGGGCCCCGGGAAGGTGTGCCGCTCCTGGCGCCAGGCCGCGCGCGACGAGCCCGTGCTGTGGCGCCGCATCGACATGCTCGGACACCCCGACCTCGACCGCCGGGTCAACCTCTACGGGATGGCGCAGGCCGCCATCCGCCGCGCCAAGGGCCAGTGCGAGGCATTCTGGGCCGAGTACGCGGCCGATGACGATGTGCTCCATCTTCTCGGCGATCAGTGAGATTTCGACCCCCCCGCTCCAAATTCGATCTTATGGATTTTGTTTCGTGCTAATTGGTTGGGTTAAACTCGTGGTATTATGCCCCGTGTGCTTGATTTTGGCCCACCAAGTGATGTTTGAATATATCAGTTGTACCTTTCGGTATGGGGTTGTAGTAATTAATATTAAGCTGCACCCACAGTTCATCCACTTCTCATCATGAACTGTACTTTTAGGTAAAGCTATAGATTTATTTACTAGGTTTTGGCAAATAAAGATATGTTGATGCTTTGGACGATGTGCAATGCTCTTCCTGTAGAGAGTTTTAGCATACCATTTCTATGTTGTAGCATGGAATTATTTTCTGTCAGAATTTTAGTCTAATACTGACTATAATGATTTTTCTAAGTTTACATGTATTGTTGGTATAAAGTTTCATTTCCTGCAAAGCATGAAGCATTGGACCATGATCCATATCATAGTGTATTCTTACATCATTGCGTTGATATTATAGATTTATAGTGATGTGTTTCTGATTGTGAGTGAAATGTATCTAATGGGTGACTCTGGATATCTTCATGTTTAGTGTTTTATTTACTCCATTGGATGTTTCCCAGTCGATCATTTAACTAACCTTAGATCAAGTGTTTTATATACTCCATTGGATGTTTCCCAGTCGATCATTTTACTAACCTTAGATCAACTGCAAAAAGTATGTGCTATCCTTACAGTTAATGAAGAAACTTATGGTGTTATCATCTTATATGTGGAATGGTCTGAGGTTTCCTGAAGGTGGCCTTTGGTCGAACAAATTTGTAGGTTTACCTACTATCAGCTTGTTGATACAATGGAAGTCTCCTTAATTTGAAGCGAATTGTAATTGCGTTCTAGTGTTTTCAGTGATGTACATCTGTAATAAGTGGAACAAACTCGCTGAACTGGTGCAATTGTGCTGCTATCGTAATTTATAACAGCATTTCTATCCCAGTTTGTCCATCTATTGTTTCTCAGGCCAAAAAATAAATGAGTCTAGTACCAGTAAACTCTTCCAAATTATGACTTGTTATTATATGTGATTATCCTCTCAAATGACTTAACCCCTGTTTACACTCATTTTTTATTGCTCTTTCATATCAGGACAAATGTGGTAGCTAGTTATTGTTTTGTACATCATACTTCTGTCTCTCTTTTTGAAGGAACTGTTATTGTTTAATCTTGTACTTCACTACAGTTATATCCAACTGCTGTTTCATAGCTGATAACTGCAACTTTATCACAACAAGAATGGGTGCTTGTTATATGGAGTTGTTTGTACAGCAAAGGTGTATTTCTTGGTTACTAATGAACAAATACTACCTTTGCAGGGCACCAGCCTTAAAGAGTCTCCGCCTCATTTCTTGTCAAGACATCCTTGAATTTGAAGAGGAGATAAAGAAGTTTCCGCTGCTTGAGGAGCTTGAGATTTCACTCTTTACAAATATAGGTGGGAAGCATGTGTTTGAGGAGGTTGGCAAAGCATGCCCGGAGCTGAAGCACTTCAGATTTAATAAGTACCGCTTCTACAACTTTGGAGACACTGCGTACTCGGAGGAGGATGATAGCGAGTTCAAGTACAACAAGGATGATTATGCCCTGGGGATTGCAAATATGCATGGGCTGCGCTCTCTGCAGCTCTTTGGTAATGACTTCACCAATGAAGGACTGACAGCCATCCTTGACAATTGCCACCACCTGGAGTTCCTCGACATCCGTCATTGCTTCAACATCCAGATGGACGATGCCCTCAGGGTAAAATGTGCTGCAATCAAGACTCTGAAGCTTCCCTGTGATTCAACGGATGACTATAATTTACAGTTTGAAGGACCAATCTGGTCACCTTCTGGGCTTGGTATTGACTTCGACACAGACAGTGATGATTGTGTCTATGGAGGACCTGACTATATTCTGGACTCAGACGAGTATGATGGTTACTGTGATCCATTTCGCTACCTTAATGGTGTCTATGAGTCCGAGCTTGGCCCAGAAGATCGGATGTTCCTCAAGGGTATGCGCATGCTAATGAAAGATGACGACGATGATGATTACTGAGTCATTGTGGTCCTTAGCACCGCAATCTTTGATGGCAACTATGTGGATTCCTTGAAGATGTGATATTCGTTGCACCTCACATGTTTCTGAAATAAATGTGACATGGGTATTGCTGGCGCTTGGAATCTCAAACCTTTTTGCTGTAATATTGCTTGGCAGCTTTATCACTGACGTGACTCTATTATCACTGATATGACTCGTATTTGTTTATTTTCCGTGTGTTCATTGAGTAATAATGTGAACTCGTAGAGCTGACAGTGTGCTTCACTTGAGATGATTCTTCCACAATTGGAGGTAGTTGGAACTGGGGGTGTTGGCATACACCCTCCTAAACGAATGAAGCCTAAAAGTGTATGGATGGGTCGATCCTCTAACTGGTGTATGGATGCAAGACCACAAGGTATGAGTTTGCCCCCAAGCGGAATATGCCATACATATTTAGGTTACTCTCGTCCCCTCAAAACGTGCAAATCAGGTCATCCAATATCATTTTTGTTGTTGGGCGTCTTCTCTTGTGCGGTCGAGGTGTGTGGCAGCAATGTCACCTTCTATGCCGAGCTCATGATGGCACCAAGTGGTGCTCTTGCGTTGAACTTGCGATGACGCCCGGCGGTGAGGTGGCTTGTGTCACGACGTCGAAGTGGCTCGAGGACGGAACGACGAAGTGGCAAGATTTCGATGTTGCAAAATACATGGAGAAAAGAGAAGAGTAGGTTGACGAAATTTGCTTAGGTTGAAGAGTGGTCCTAGCCCCCACAATGACAAAATGGGGCCAACGAGTCAACGACTATTATGAGTTAACGACATAGAAAATGGTGTTCATCCCATTCCATTCATCCCTCTACCGAAGGACTAGAATGAACCCATAGCTGCCAACCAAACAAGAGATACAATGGTCCCATTCTAAAAATTATTGATAAAACTATTCCCTCCGATGGTCCCACCATGTCCTCAAAGGCTCAAACCAAACACATGCTAAGCTCGTCGGTGGTGAGATTATTCTCAAGGATGGAATCATCATAGTTCCATGTCAATGCTAAAGAAAACATGTGGAATTGGCGTAACTAAACATATGTTTAGATCCATCGAGACCATAACCAAACAATGTCATGTTTATGCCCATAAAAATCCATAGAATCGGAGCCAATCCCCCCGGAAAGGCAAACGTCATGCGTGTAGCCGCACTAGCAATCTTCACCATTGATTTCTCTTCCTCCTTGGGGCACGAATCTTGTTGCAATATCGACCACCAATCCATCCAACTATCTCTTACCAGAACAAATGTCAAACCAAAATGGATGGTTGAGATAATCCTTGTGGACACATTAGAAATCCACTCTCCAATTCCCTCCTCAAGAACCCTCGCCGCCATGCTGCTCAGAACCCTCGCCCACCAAAGTTATCCGATTGGACGGGAGCCTCTATCGTCGTTAACCCCATAACCCCTCTGTCCCCTGGGCCTTGACGCCACCATTGAAGGTAATCTTGGTGAATCATAGTTTCATTTCGTTCCTAGCCCAGCTATTGTAAGACGCCAACTGTAGTATCTTGGGTTAATTGGAACCATACCATTACAACTTTCACAATTTGAAAAACTGTTATTACTATTTATCATATTAGAATGGTGCCATTATAATTCTATGTGCATATGAGATTTGTCACTTTGACGCTTTAGATACCGTTAGGCCCACATGTAGGCGTTCATATTTTTGTATGCCCCAAAATACCCCTACTACAGCCCCTATTTCCATCCAATGACATGCGGAACCCATGTGTCATCCTCTAAACTTGTTGACACATGTGTCCCACTAGTCATCCTCTTCCTACTCTTCCTGTCCTTCTTCCCACGAGATTGTTTATTTTATCATTCAACCAATTGACATCTAGCCATCCGCGACCAATTAAATCCATGTAGTGTGTTCGAGCTCCATTCTGACGGCGACATGAGCTGTGGGACGACTTTACGGCGTCCCCAGTGGCCGACTATTTAGCTAGCTAGGAGCAACACAGTGTCGACGTGGATGTGAGAGATCAACCAAAATGTCGTCGCTAGCGCTGAACTAATCGATAGTCTCGCACGGTTCCCAGAAAATGTTCGTTCTCTACTGCCTGCCCTCACCTCACGCCTACCGAGCTTTTCTTTGTTTTTTATTTGGGACCGTGCCATGTCAGCTGGCGATTTCAAAAACTTGTTACGGACGCCCTTAGTCCGGGTGGTTGAGCCATGGCCAGGGAGACGACGGGCTGGGCAGAGCGCTTGGTTCCTGTGCGGGCACAAAAGCTCGCCGCAGACTAGGTAAATGTTACCCTCGGCGCCACTGTGTTCCAATGCTCAGGCACCGACACAGCTGCAGATCCCCGCGAGCCTCAAAGGCAGAGGACATCAGTGATCATCATGCACAGAAGAGCGAGGTGATTTGGTAGAAGTTGGTCTGGTTCCGACACATACTGAACGGGAACAGGTGTGCCACCTCGTGACGCCCTCTACGTTCCGTGACTTGTCGTTGGCTTTGTGGAGGTGGCTGAGTTAGAGGAAGAAGACATGTATGTGGACAAAGGAGGAGAGGATGATGCCTACCCCGCATGTCTGAGAATCTGAGATGGAGAGAGGTGTTGTAACATGGGTATTTTGGAGCATATACAAATACAAATGTCTATATGGGTCTAACATTGTCTAGAGCGTATAAAGTGACTTATCTCATATGGATATAGAATTATAATGACACTGGTTCAATATATTCCCTTCGTCCCAAAATGTCTGTTGTTTTTCTTCTCGAGAAACAATTTTAACGAAATATATATTAAAAATATTAATATTAATATTAATGCTACATAATTATTATCATTAGATTAATATTTGAATTTATGTTTTTAATAAATTTATTTAGAGATATAAATATTATACGTGTTTTTTTATATGTTAAGTCAAACTTATCCAGATATAAATCGTGACGACAGACAATTAAATATATTAGGAATAATAAATAATAATAGCAGTTTTTTAATCTAAAAAGTGTAATAGTATGATTTCCATTAACCCTATCAAGCAATTGAATATACGAGTACGATCCACTCAAGACGTGCTGGTCTGACCTCACTTACTCCTACCTCAGACAGAAGTCGTTTTTTTTTAAAAATAAAAGTAAAATAAAATAAAAATAAAAGAGAGAACAAAGACCAAACTAAAGTCTCCCCCTTTCTACTAGTACTGCGATTCGGTGGTTGTTGCTCGTCGCGCTCGGGGACCGACACCACCGAGGCCTCTGAGGTACGGCAAACGACGGACATCTGCTGTTCCTCGTCTCTACCTACCTGGAACGTCCGTGCAAAACCTAACCTTTTTCTTTTGGGGTCTTGGGTTCTCTTGGCGGCGGCTGTTGTAGCGGTTCTTCATTAGTGGCGGCGTCTATTACCTGATGCGGAAGTTGATTACGTGGCCCTTTCTTTGATCTGTTCCGGTTGTGGGTGTGATTCGGACATCGGGCTTGCCGGATGGGGGTTTTTGTCCTGTCGGATTTAGTTTTTATTCGTGGTCCTGACGGTGACGAATAGCGATAAGGCAATTTGTCGCCTTTGCGGGGGTTGTAGTTTATTGCTTTTATTTTGAAGCTACTACTTCCTCTGTTTTTATATAGATAGATATATAGACAAAAATGGTCATTATTAGTTCACGCCGAGGGAGTACTATTTTACTTTCGATCGTGGTGTTTAATCTAAGTAAAATTAGGAGATGGGGCCAAAATGGAGGTAGAGGGGATGAGATGAGGAAGAACAAGCCTCTTTTTTTTTGTCTTTTATGTGTAGTAACTGAATTTTAACTGAAACGAAAGTGAAAAAGTTTTTTAGTTCCTTGAACCTGTTACAAAATGCCGAATATTGTTCCTCAATTTTTTTTGTTGTATTTCTTTGCCATGTTCGCTTGAACTTACAAGCCCAGCTTATCTGTAACACCCTAAAATTTACTTTATGGAAAATAAAAATAAAATGATTTATTTTGAATTTGATGTTCATGAAATCATAGGAAATAAAAACTTTTTATGAAATTAAAATATCCTTTGGTAGAAATATGGTTGAGCATGCATGCCCTTGCATTTGTTGTTGCATTGTCTGTTTTTTTTAAATGAAGTTTCAAATTTGATTTTCAAAATGGTTTTGGAAATATCTTTGAAAAATGTGTTTGGAAATTCAGAAAATAAAAAGAAAAAGGCAAAATCCCCCCTGTATCTGGCCCAAGAGCCCACACCCCTCTTCCCCCCCGCAGGCCTGCCCCACCCCGGCCTGCTCCAGCACCACGCTGGGCCTCGGCCCACTGCCACCCGGCCTGCCCAGGCGCGGACGCGCCTCCCTCTCTCTCTGGCTGACGGCCTGACCCCGCCTCCCTGCTCGCTGACAGCCCGGCCCCGCGCCGTTTCTTTCTCTCTGCTCGCTGACAAACCGGTCCCACCCATCAGGGTCTTCTTCCTCCCCTTCCTTTCTTCTCTTCTCCCCTTTCCTTTGCTCCGGCGCCGACTCTACTCCCTCGACCGAGCTCGATGCGGAGCAAGTAATCCCCCTTCCCTTTTCCGTGGCGCCCGAACCGATCACCGCCCGCCACGACCCTTTCCTTTCTTCCCTCTCCTCTCTTTCCTTCTCTGCCGCCGGCCGCCGCCTTCCCCTTTCTGCCGATCGCGAAATCCGCGGCGGAGTTGCCCTCTTTCCATCTTGGCCGCGTCCAGGGGCTATTTAAGCCGAGCCGCGCCTCCTCCGCCCTCGTTCCACCCCCCTGAGCCCCGCAGCAGTACACCAGAGCCGCCGCCGCGACCGAGCACCGCCTCTGCCTCCGCCGTCGCCCTTCTGCGTCACCGCCTCTCTGGCGTTCCTAGCCGTTCGTCGAGCTGCGCATCGCGGTAAGGAAAGCCCCTAGGGCTCCAGCTGTTCCCCTCTGTCCCTCTCTCTCTCTGCTCCCGTTCCCCGGAGCTCCGCCGGATGAGCAGCGCCGCCATGACGAACCCGCCGCTGTTTCTATGCCTCAATCGGCGCGACCGAGAGCGTCACCGAGCCCGCACCGTCCCCCTCGTTTTCCTGATGCCCCGCTCTTGCTCTCTCTCGCTCTCTGGACCCCTGTGCACGCGCACCAGTGCCGTAGCGCCGCCGCCGCACGTGGACCGCCCTCTGGATCCCCTCTCAGCTTCAACCAGTGGCCCAGACGTGCTCGCCGTCGCCTCCTCTCTCCCCGACCCTTCCGCGTTGCACATAGTGTCCCGTAGCCGTAGTTTGGCTTGCGCCGCCCGTCCCCGGCCATGGCGCCGCCGCACCACCTCTCTGCGCCGCCGTGGGAGCGCCGCCCCGGCGACCATCCCCGCCTGCGCCCTTCTGAACCGTCCGATCCCGCCCAGACGGCTGGGATTAGAAACCCCGAAGCGGTATGCCCTCGGTCCACCATAGACCCGTAGACCGAGACCCCGCACGCGGTCCACAGCCACGTGATACACCGCGCCAGTCACAACACGCCACGTGGCGCCCGTCAGCCCCACCGCAGATCCCTTGGCGCACCCTCGGGTTTACGCTTTCTCGTTTTGGAAAACGTAATACTTTCTCGGTTTAATCAAAATACGTTTTCCTTCTATTTACAGATCTGCCCCTCCTATTCAAATGCTTATAATTTCCCCGTTTCAACTCCGTTTTGACCCAAACGAGTTGCGTTAGATCCGTAATTTCATAATCTATATAATGGTACAGTTTTTATCTATGTTAATTACTTTTGAAAATCAAAGAAAATTAATTTGTTAATGTTTTAATCTTGCCTTTTCAAAATCTTGTTTAAATCATATCTCCTCCGTTTTAAATCCGTTTCGTTCCGTTCATGTTGTGTTGGCTTCGTATTGACGTAACCTTTCCTTTAGTGATCTTTAATACCATGTTATAGCCCTGTATTTTCATGATGTAAAACCCTAATTTGATTAACCCCTTTATAACTTGTTTTATACATGAAATAATGATAGTTTCAACTTCCGTTTTCGAAATCCAAATACAATTTTGACCTAATTTAATCAAGGTGTTTCCTGGAAATACTTTGTACACTCTTTTATATAGTAAAATTAATAAAGCTTATAGTTCTCTTTTATAAAAGCAAATCTTCCGTTAGTTGTATCTCGATCATCGTAGCTCCGTTTAGTGTGTTCTTCGCGACTGTGTGATCGTAGAGTTGCGTAGGTTTCTTTTTAAATCGTTTTTATTGATTGGTGTATTGATCTAATTTTAGCCATGTTTGTGTTCTTTGTATGATCAGAATGCTTGTATGGTGATTTGGTAATTATTGTCCAATCGGTGAGAGTTACGTTGGAGATCAAGAAGTTGGTGTTTCAGAAGATCTTTGAAGACGTTGATCTTTGAAGAAAGGATCTGTTTTAAGGCAAGTATTATATGGGACCTTCCTTGATGTCCTATTCATGAAGTTTTTTAATAAAATCATATGCATGTGTCTAATATTGTCACCATAGGGTTTACCTAGAATTGTCACCTTGAACCTTGAAATCCTATGGGTTACCTTTGCATCTGGGTAGTTATTGCTAGTGCTTCACATTAATACGCATGATCCTTTAATCTTGATTAATGACTACATGAGATGGTAAAGTAAAACTTGACTTTTTAGTAACATGGATTTAGGACCCTATCTGTCAGCAAAAGCTGGGACATACAATACAACCACGAGGGCTATAATGGCTCTGGCTTTAGTTCAGTATGAGGGCAACTCTCTCGCATGTGGCAGTTCGCGAAAGTTGCCATTGCCGAGCGGTTGCGGAGCGGCTGGAGTGGGGACCGCTGCGTGTGTGTACCACCGAAGGGCTCCTATATACCCCTTGCCCGTGGATCCGTAGTGTCTGTTGTTTGTCAGTGAGCCCCTTTGAAAGACTTCATAGTGAACCCTGCCGACCTTCCTTGGAAGTGGGTAATGAGGGTCGCGTCCTCTGGCGAAAGGGTAAATCACGACTCGTGGGTAAAGTGTACAACCTCTGCAGAGTGTTAAAAACTATCATGATAGCCGTGCTCACGGACACGAGCGGTCCGGAAAACTCACAGACTCTTTGGTTACTTGTTGGTTATCTTTATGAGTTACTTTATTATGATGTTATGATGTTCATTCAATTGTTATATGATCATGTGGTTTAATTTAGGGGCTTAAGCATAACTTATGACACATCACATATAAAGTTTTGTTACAAATTAAAAATGCTTATCGCAGTAAACCAGTGTCAACTTTTTGAGCCTCATGAACCCCATATAAGCTTGTTGAGTACGAAAGTACTTACGCTTGCTTTATTCTTTTCAATCTTTGGATAAAATCCCGGATGGGTACCAGTTTGCAAGAGTTGGAAGAGTTAGACTTGTGATCAACCAGTCAGTTGGTCCCTGTGGAGTGGAGTCTTCACCTGAAGTTCGGAGTGTCTTACCGCTGTTTGCTCTCTCAAGGTTATTCCTTTGACCATATATGTTATATACTTAAAGTATTGTCTTTTGATATTACCTTGTTCTGTGACTATATGTGGGATTTGACTTCCTGGGCTCACATATAGGGTATATCTGGTTTTGTTCTTAAAACCGGGTGTGACAGATTGGTATCAGAGCAATGCTGACTGTAGGACGCAAGCCTAGATAGAACTGGTCGTTTTAGCAAGCTTTCAACCTTGTCTAGTTCTTGCTTTCTCTCTACCCTTGATAATTGTTTAAAGTTATGCTTACTCTACCTCTACTCTATTATAAATGCATTGTCTCAGTTCTCACCCTTTGTTCTCTATAGATGATGCGTAACGAGAAGGCTGCTCGTGTCAACTTTGGAGGACCATGCTACCTCGGAGGAAGCTCTGTCCTCATAGAACCACCAGTTCAGCAGACTTGTTGGCACAAGGAGTACAACACTACCTGCTACAACAATGAAGCTTTCTTTCATCACCGGCTCATGCAAATGCTTCAAGTTCTCTATCCTGATCAACAAGCCAGAGTGGAGTATAAATGCACCAGTTGGACTCATCCTAAGTATGAGAGCCATTGGAGCATAGAGGCACACATCACGAGACATAATCTGATTACGGGATCGCAAATGGTGGAATCCATTCATAGGTCTATCGCGGATCAGTATAGCGTGCATGCTGGCATATCAGATGCTGCTTATCAAGCATTTTTGGTATACCATGGGAAATGTTATGAAGAGATGCATAATGACAAGCAGAAGTATTTTCCGCGACGTCCACTAGGAAGCTTGCAGTGTGTGGTTACTGACCCTCATTCAGAACCAAATGAGCAAGTAAAGGAGATGGCACTGGCTATGCGGTTTCTCCACCAAAAGCTGGAAGATAGTCAACTGGAATTGGCAGAAGTAAGGCAACACTATGAAGAAGCCTTGGACGAGATAGATGATTGGAGGAGTCAAGCTGGACTACCCAAGATCAATGTGGTTGAAGATGTGTCTCGTTCAACCCCACGCAAGAGATGCTACCCGGGATGTCGCTGCAGTCGTACCTTGTTCAAGAAGTAGGAGTTTATGTCCCTTGTAATAAATACGTTAGTCGAGTCTGTGTGTCCTGTGAACCTTTAAGTGATTGGTTGGTTTGTTATAGTGCTTATGCTTGATTTGCATCTTTGTAATGAGTGCAATGATCTTGTGAGGTCTTCCCACAATTTCATTTAGTTTGTAAGTTTAAGTTTTAATGAAATAAAAAGTTGGGTTTCGTTTATCTCATGTGTCTCTTTATCCTATCTTACAAGTGCAATCTATCTTTCTCCTCTAAAATCTCTGTCTGCTGGAAGATAAGAGTTACGGGAAAATGTTGGATAAAAGTACACCTCCTTATCTCCTTCTCTATCCGCAAGAACCACCCTAGTTGCCATCTTGGAATATGGAGTTATGAAAATAACAAAGTGGCACATCTGCGTTATTGTTTTGCACTCAAGGAGAGTTGTGTTGTTGGTTCACACTTTGGCACAAAGGTTTCTTTAGAATAACAAAAAGGATATGAGGACAGTTAGTTTAAGTCAAGGAATAGGTAAGCTACCTCGGTGTCCCTAGTTCATCCTTCTTAAGGGGGATAGCCAAGTTAAAGAAGTTGCAACATGGATTTGCAGAGAAGCTAGTGCCTTGCTCGAAAGGATTGCTTATCACCATGATTGAGTTTTCTTTGAGTTTCCGTGCTATACCTGGACATCTTATGGAGTTGCATTTAAGGAAGCCTTGAATGACCAAATCCTAATGTAGTTGTGTTCCAAACAGATGGACGCTACATGGGAATTCACTTCACAGGATGAAAAAAGGAATGTTCCCAATCCGGATCCTCCCTCTAGAAAACAAGCTTTGAGGGTATATCTGGTTTTGTTCTTAAAACCGGGTTGTGACATTATCTGTCACTGTACATTATTTTTCTCTCTCGTAACAAGACAACATCAGCCGATTTATCATCTGCAGAAATCATCAGTATAATCCCTCCTTATTAGGAAATGGATTTCTGTCTTTGTGATCATAATTCATTGCATGTAGTAGTCAAGAATAAAACGGTATCAGTGGCTCTCTGTACTTCTGCGGAACGACAAACTTCATCTGTTATTTACTCTTGCCCAATTCCCCGTAGGGCAATTTAGATCGGTGCATCAGTGCATCAGTGCATCTGAGGTAACACTGAGCCTGTGGGCTGTGCAGTTGTGCTAGTGACAAGCTGCTATAGGTCTCTGTCTTTGACAAAGGATTAACTTTGTTTTCCTGATGCACAATTTTCTGGATATTATGAAGACAATTGGGGTTTACCTGCTTTCAAGCATTGCTTGTACAATGTTGAAGTCCTGATGTTCTTGAGCTAAGCATGTCTTTTATTTTTTTTGTAAATTATAGATCCTGCACTAGCTCAACACTGAAGTGCATCTTGGGACATCATGAAGGAGCAACCCTCACAGGGTATCATGGATGAAGGTGTGACGGATGGTAAAACTGAAACCCCTGCAGCATATGCTGCACCAACATGCCAACCTGCAGCATTGGCATCTGTATTACCATCAGCGAGTGCTGTTGTGTCTCCGGCCTTCCAGCTTGCTCCTCCAATCATCTTTCCACAACCCTCAGATCAGCACCAAATTGCACTCCAGGGAGTCCAGCATGCCAACCTGCAGCAACAGCTCCAGGTCTTCTGGTCTGACAAACTCTCCGAGATCAATCAGACAACCAAGTTCAATTTCAATGGTCTTCCCCTCGAAAGGATAAAAAAGATCATGAAGACTGATGCTGATGTTCAGAGGATGTCTGATGATGCACCGGTTTTTTTGGCCAAGGCTTGTGAGATGTTCATCCAGGAACTAACACTTCGGGCATGGCATCACACCAAACAAAATAAGAGGACGACATTGCAAAGGAAGGATATCTCTGTGGCGTTGGCTACGACTGATGTCTTTGATTTCCTGGTGGATATCAGTCCGTTCAACACGCTGGAGCCAGAAGGCGTAGAGTTGTTGGCTGACCCTTTACTGCCCCCGCCTCCAGAGGTTAAAGTTGAGCATAAGGGCAATGGCATGGGGTTGCTGAGTACGAATTCTGTGCAGCCTATTGTCCTGCAGGAAAATGCTGCTGCTCTGCTGCTAGCACCAACAACAACAACCAACAAGGTGATGCCAAACCTGCACCTAGAGAATTTCAATCCTGTGCAGAACTACATGGGTTCAAGTCCTAGAACAATTAATCACAATCAGGTAAGCCTCAAGCATCACCTTTTTTTTTGTGAAATGGAGATTGGTATCGCTCCTTGAATACATACATCTCGTCACGTGCACTCCATGTGGCAACCATCTTTTGAGTTTTTACTCAGAAAGTTTATTTTACACTTATGATGCCCTCATTCTTAGGTGCCACTTTGCACAATGGATGTTGACTCAAGCCCCTTACAAGCGTCAGACATGAGGGATTGGTCTGAGCTTCCATTTGATGCTCTGTCCTCAATTTTCATGAAGCTTGGGACCATTGAGATCCTAATGGTCGCAGGGTTTGTGTGCCACTCATGGTTGGCAGCTGCAAAGGCACCTGAACTTTGGCGCTTCGTGGACATGACGCGCCACAAGTTGGTTTTCTCGAAGCGTGTAGATACGATGTGTGACATGGCAAAAGTGGCTATAGATCGCTCTGAGGGACAGATAGAGTCATTTTGGGCTCAGAAGTTTGTTACTTGTGAACTCTTGGATTACATTGCGAGTAGGTATTGTTTCTTGCCTTGCTAAACTTTGTCCGTGCATTTAAAAACTTGGACTAAGTTGTGCCTGTGTTGTGAGAGATTTTTTCTTACTATTTAGTAATTATCCTCACTGATCAATTTCCTTGGAATATCTTCACGAGGACAAAAGAATATATACACTTAATTTTTTTCCTGTACATTTCATAGTTATATATGCTTCCTATAAACCACTTAATAAGTAATCCAACCACACATGTTCTGTTAATTTACTGCAGTTTCTCAGAGGAACCATGCTATATTAGGCTAAGTTAACCTGCAGTTACGTGATATATAATTCAGTATACTACTAATTGAATAGGATACATGCTTCACTAGTGACTGCATTGGTTATGTTTTAACTTATGGAAATATATATAAGAAAAATATGCAGTGTTGCTGAGAGATTTCTGGACAGTACTTTTACTCAGCCGAGATTAAATAAAAGGGAACTGAATGGTGTGTGGAGTGAGGAAATCAGGAGGATGTTATCTGTTGCTACTTGGCAAACTTGTGTTATGTACTTATGTGATTTAAAATATCCTCACATACTCTATTTTGGGTTACCTCTATTGGTACAGCATGATATTGCTCAGTCTGTTTCACTTCCTATCCATTTTTGGGCTTACCTCTGCAGGGCCAATTCATTGAAGAGCATTCGACTCATTGGGTGCACATTTTTTTGGATCAAATCATTGGCAAAGGTTGCCGCTATGTGTCCACTTTTAGAGGAAATAGAGTGCTCACATAATAAATTGCCAGCAGAATTTTTCAGATATCTTGGCAGCAAGAGGCCGCAGCTGAGGCGTCTAAGAATCCATATGCAGTGGTTTGATCATGATCAGATGATGCATGAGTTAGGAATGGGAAATCGTCAAAATAATGAGGACGACGAATATGAGGAGCCGGAGGAATCTGATGAGGCTTGGGAGGCAAGGAAAAATGTGGATGCCTTTGCCATTGCAGAAAGCTTGCACGAGCTACGTCTTCTTCAGATGGCAGGCAACAGCTTGACAAACATAGGGGTCTATGCTATCCTTGAGGGGTGCCCCAATCTCGAATGCCTTGACATCTCCGCATGCTACCATGTTGATGTCATTGATGAACTCAAAGCCCATTGCGCAAGGCTTAAGCATGTCTGGTTACCTAGGCAGCATACTTATGTTCGCTGCCCGGATCTTCGTGTCATTGGAGAGCATGAAGGAGAAGACTGTGGTCTCACAATGCACGACCTGTGGGAAACTGAGGTTGAGTCTCTGCGTGTCGAGGTAGAGATAGACAACGATGGTTCGTATGGTGAAATGTACCGGGATGACTACTGATCAGGCATGGCTCACAAGACTTTTGACTGGCTGGTGTAGCTCAGTACGTGCTCATAGTAGTTTGGACACGAGCACAATATTTTGTAGTATGAATATACTGGCAAGGCAAGGTTCTTTTGTGTAGCTGAATGAATGACCATCCTGCTCTGCGTTATGTTGTAACATCCAGTGCAATAGTCAGGCAGGCATGGATACCCCTATAGGCACTAGACAGTATATGTAAGTTGAATATGTTAATGTAGATCCTTGATGCTGTGTACTATGGCATACATCCCTTAATAGATGCATGGTCAATGGTTTTGCATATTGACAGGGTCCTCGAAACATAATTTCATTTATCAAAACTGAAAATGATTTCAATTTCTGTAGTGACCAAGTTAATCTACCACAATGAAGAGGTAGATTATAAAACTATGTGCATTTATGTTTGACCAAGTTTATAGAGAAAGATATTAACATCTATCACATTAAAGAGGTAAATTATAAAACTATTTACATTTCATAACGTATCTAACAATGCTAATTTGTCGTTATAGATATTATTGTTCTTTTCTATAAAGTTTTAGTTAAATTTAGGAATGCTCAAAACCCCTTATATTTTAAGAGCAAGGAGTATATGGAGGGGCCTTTTTTTTGTCTGTCATGGTTTTGGGAAAATATTGTATCAATAAACTTTAGTTAGTAAATTTGAGATGCGCAAAGACACTTTAGAGAAACAAAGAGGTCTTAAATGAAGTTTCTAAAACTTGAAAAATTCTATATTTTTAGCAATACTATGGTTTGTAAAAATTAAAGTATCCTACAAAACTATAGTATATATATTAAATAAACCAAAAAAATATTTTTGCATCCTACCAATGCCTAAAGTCGCTCAATACGATGGAAGCCTAGTAAACTTAGACTTGGTGACTAAAATTTCATATTTCAAAATAAGTTTGTATTTTTGATTGAATTATTTTATTAAAATATGTCAACTCTCTCCGCTCGGAACAAGACCTTTAAACAGTTTTAGCATTAAATAAGGAGTCTAACTAATTAAAAACTAATGTTTCACTCAGTAATTAGTTAGTTTGGTTGTCAACATGCTTATAATTTCCTAATAATGCATAGTTTGAAAAGAGAGTACACGTACCATTGATTTGAGATGCCATTTTACGCAGTATATGAGGTTTAAAAGGCACACAAGTATGGGTAATAACTAATAAGGTTTAAAACACATACATACCTATATGGATGGGATGGGATGGGATGGGATGGAACAATACAGAATACCTTATTATATTTATAATGCCTTTTGAACGTTCCGTGTCTCTCTTGTAGGAATACATATATTCAGCAAACTGAAAACAAACCGGACTCAACCGCATTCTGGGCCTGTCGGCACATAGAATACTCGACCCACCCCGACAGAAGCAAATCGACTAGGAATCGCCTCCCTCTCTTTCAACTCCGCTCTCTTTCTTTCTTGGTCCGTGCGGTTGCGCGAGTCCTCGGTCCTCGCCCGGCGAAGTTGCTCAGGAACCTCAGCAGCAGCCGCCGCCGCCGGTGGCGAAGGTAACGAAATGAATGATCAATCTCCCGTGGCTAGTTGTGGTTTTGTTCGTCCGGTACCAAGATCTGAATTTTCGTCGCCTTAGGGCCACGCTTATTGGGACGGGAAAATGCTGAAATCTCTGGCCGATGAACGGATTTGATAAAACAAAGTTTTGTGTCAATTTGGTTGCGCTCGTCATTTTTTTATTTTTATTTCTTTGTCATCGGGAAGATGTTCTAGTAGCTAGTTCAGTTCATCATCGTTGCATGAGTTCGTTCTAGGAGCAGGGGATCTTGTTCTCAGTTTTTTTTTTTAAAAAAAACATGTAGGTCGACACAAAGTCCTCTTCTTTCGATCGATCGATCCTAGTTTGTTACGAACTTTTACCTTGGTAATCGTTCCCCTCTTCTTTTCTTTGCAGCAGCCACAACTCATAACTGTTTTTGGTATGAGATATAGCGTCATAATTTAATCTACTCAGATCAGAGCTTAATTTGTGCTTGTTTTAATCTAAGTCTTATGACGCCCGTAGGTTTTTCTTATTAGTTTCATTCCTGACTTGGTAATCGTTCCCCTCTTCTTTTCTTTGCAGCAGCCACAACTCATAACTGTTTTTGGTATGAGATATAGCGTCATAATTTAATCTACTCAGATCAGAGCTTAATTTGTGCTTGTTTTAATCTAAGTCTTATGACGCCCGTAGGTTTTTCTTATTAGTTTCTATGTGATCTGGTGTTGTGAAATACTAGCTTATATATGTTGGATGGGACAAGCTACTAGCTTGCAAACACAGTGCTGTTTTGTGGTGGTTTCGACATATTATTGACCCAGGGTTTTATCCAAACTGTCTCTTGTAGTACAAATGACAAATGTACATACAATCGATCTATTGAGTTGGGAGGTGGTCTTGCATCTTATAACCGTCCAAGTTTGAGTTCTGTTGTACTCAAATTTATGTGCATATTTTCTTCTTATAATGAAAAACCACCTAATTCATCCTACACTGGCGTGTCTGCTTTGTAAATTTTTTTTACTGATTCCAGTCTTAGGTACCAGTTTGCACAATGGATGTAGACCCAAGCCCCTTGCTAGAGTCACCTGTGAGGGATTGGTCTGAGCTCCCACTCGACCCTCTCTCCTATATCTTCGTGAAGCTTGGGGCCATTGAGGTCCTCATGGGCGCAGGCCTTGTGGCAGCTCATGGCTGGCAGCTGCAAAGGCACCAGAAATTTGGCGTTTCGTGGACATGACTCGCCATAAGTTAGTTTTCTCCAAGGGCACACGTACCTTGTGTGCCATGGCAAAAGTAGCCATAGATCGCTCAGATGGAAGGATGGAGTCATTCTGGGGTCAGCAGTTTGTTACCGATGAACTCTTGGATTACATTGGAAATAGGTAAATTTCAGTTCTTAATTTCTTATTAGGGCAAGTTTTGGGGCTTTAGGAACTTTAACTTCGCTTCATTTCCGGATTTATTTATGCAGTATTTCAATTATTTAACCCCACTAAGCAGTAGCTATACCGCTTTTCACCACCAATGACACCCATGTTATGCATACAGATGATTCCTATGGATCTCTCCCATTAATAACACGATGTCACTTCAGCCATAATTATATTTTGAGTTTCTCTTATGTTTGTAATTGTCCAATGCAGCCACCAATTGAACACTTGTCTACCTGCAAACACCAATTGTGTATTTATTCCCACCAGTTAATGCCTATATGGACTTGATTTTCAGGGAAAAAATGCCTATATAGACTTGATTTTCAGGAAAAAAAATGCCTAAACGGACTTTGGGTCAACCAGTGTGATATTTTTATAACCTGATTGACTTTACCCCAAGTTGTTATTTTTTCACATAATCATGGCCTGGATATAATTTTTGCCAACTTTGCTGGTACTTGGTATTTGTTCATTTGATTCGATCTCTTGTCCATTTTTGTCCCTATATCTGCAGGGTCAATTCTTTGAAGAGCATTCGGCTTGTCGCATGCGCATACTTTTGGCATATGCCATTAGTTAAGATGGTAGATAAATGTCCGCTTCTGGAGGAGATAGAATGTTCTTATCAAATAATGCCAGAAGAGTTTTTCAGATATCTAGCCATTGTGTGCCCCCAGCTAAAGCGCTTAAGAATCCATATTGAGGAGGAGTGGTATGACTCTGAGGAGATCAAGCGTGAAATGGAGATGGAATCTCGTCGGCAACAATACGGTAGCGGAGATGAAGACGAGGAATCAGAGGAGGAAACTGCCGAAGCTTGGGAAGCGAGGAAAAATGAGGTTGCCTTTGCCACTGCAGAGAGCTTGCCTGAGCTTCGGCTTCTTCAGATGGCCGGCAACAGCCTGACCAACAAAGGGCTCTATGCCATTCTCAAGGCCTGCCCCCACCTCGAATGCCTTGACATCTCTGACTGCTCCAATATTCGTGTCAATGATGAACTGCGAGCTCGATGCTCTAACCTCAAACATGTCTTGTTACACAAACAGCAGAATAAGGTCTGCTGCCCCGAACTTCATGTCATCGGAGAGAAAGAGGGTGAAGACTACAAGCTCACTATGCCCTATCTTTCAGAAGACGAAGATATGTTGTACGATGAGGGGGGATCGAGTGATGGTTCTTATGGTAACTACTGGGAGGACTACTGACTCCTCTCGTCCCCTGATGAGTGATTCCGTCCTTATTTGAGCAGACTGAGCTGTGATGACACAAGATTCTACGATGACATACATGAGTACTATTCTCTGTGACTATCTTAGTTTCTTTTTGAACCGTTGTGGATTGTGCTGTAAGTTGTTTATGTCACTGTCATGGTGTGTGCTCCAAGTTGGTTCAACATCAACATCAACATCAACAAAGCCTGTAGTCCCAAGCAAGTTGGGGTAGGCTAGAGTTGAAACCCAACAAGATACCCAACTCATGGTTCCGGCACTTCAATAGCTGCTTTCCAGGCAATCCTATCCAAACATAGATCCCTAGATATATCCCAAGCTTTTAAATCCCTATTCACTGCCTCCGCCCATGTCAACTTCGGCCTTCCTCTACCTCTCCTTATATTATTAGCTTGGCTTGGGACTCCACAGCGCACTGGTGCATCTGGCGGTCTCCTCTGGACATGGCCAAACCATCTCAACCGATGTTGGACAAGCTTTTCTTCAATTGGTGCCACCCCTAGGCGATCACGTATATCATCATTCCGAACTCGGTCTATTCTTGTGTGACCACAGATCCAACGCAACATGCGCATTTCTGCAACACTCATTTGTTGAACATGTCGAGCCTTTGTGGGCCAACATTCGGCTCCATACAACATCGCAGGTCTAATAGCTGTCCTATAGAACTTGCCTTTTAGCTTTTGGGGTACCCTCTTGTCACATAGAATGCCAGAAGCTTGACGCCACTTGATCCATCCTGCTTTGATTCTATGGCTAACGTCTGCATCAATATCTCCATCCCTTTGTAGCATCAATCCCAGATATCGGAAGGTGTCCTTTTTAGGCACAACTTGACCTTCCAAACTCACATCTCCCTCATCCTGAGCCGTTGTGCCAAAGTCGCATTTCATATACTCGGTTTTAGTCCGACTTAGTCTAAAACCTTTAGACTCAAGGGTCTGCCGCCACAGCTCAAGATTCCTATTTACTCCCGCCAAGCTTTCATCAACTAACACTACATCATCGGCAAAGAGCATGCACCAAGGGATGTCCCCTTGAATGTCCCTTGTAATCTCGTCCATTACCAAGGCAAAGAGATACGGGCTCAAGGCTGACCCTTGATGAAGCCCAATTCTAATCGGGAAGTAATCAGTATTACCATCGTTGGTTCGAACGCTAGTCACAACATTGTTGTACATGTCCTTGATGAGGGCCACGTACTTTGTTGGGACTTTATGTCTATCCAAAGCCCACCACATAACATTTCTTGGTATCTTGTCATAAGCCTTCTCCAAGTCAATGAAAACCATATTCTTCTGCTCTCTAAATCGCTCCATAACTTGTCTTAACAAGAAGATTGCTTCTGTGGTTGACCTTCCAGGCATGAAACCAAATTGGTTGGTAGATACTCGTGTCCTTCTTCGCAGGCGGTGCTCGATGACTCTCTCCCATAGCTTCATAGTGTGGCTCATCAACTTAATCCCACGGTAGTTATTACAACTCTGGATGTCACCCTTGTTCTTGTAGATTGGTACCAAAGTGCTTCTTCTCCACTCCTCAGGCATCTTGTTCGATCGGAAGATATTATTGAACATCTTGGTTAGCCAGACTATAGCTATATCCCCAAGGCATCTCCACACCTTGATTGGGATACCATCCGGGCCCATCGCTTTGCTCCCTTTCATCCTTTTCAACGCTTCTCTGACCTCCGATTCTTGAATCCTCCGCTCAAAGTGCCTATTGTTGTCATCAAACGAGTCGTCCAACTGAACAGGGGAGTTCTCGTTCTCCCCATTGAACAATTTGTCAAAATACTCTTGCCATCTTTGTCTGATCTCATCCTCTTTCACCAAGAGTTGCTCCCTCTCATCCTTAATGCACTTGACTTGAGTAAAGTCCCTCATCTTCCTTTCACGAGTCCTAGCCATCCTATAGATGTCCTTTTCTCCTTCCTTCGTATCAAGACGCTTGTACAAATCTTCATAAGCCCGTCCCTTTGCCTCCGCCACTGCCCGTTTTGCAGCCTTCTTTGCCACCTTATACTTCTCTATGTTATCTGCACTCCGGTCCTGGAACAAGCTCTTATAGCCTTCCTTCTTCTCCTTAATTTCCTTTTGAACATCCTCATTCCACCACCAAGTGTCTTTCATAGCGCATCCACTTCCTTTGGTCACACCTAGCACCTCTGCAGCAACCTTTCGAACGTATGTCGCCATCTTCTCCCACATATTGTTGGCGTCACCTTCGTCCTTCCATGGGCCCTCTTCAATAACTCTTGCCTTGAAGATCTTTGATGTCTCCCCTTCTAAATTCCACCACTTTGTTCTTGCAATCTTGGCTTGTTTAGCCCTACAAGTTTGCATCAGAAAGCGGAAGTCAGCCACCACTAGCTTGTGCTGAGACACCACACATTCCCCAGGTATCACCTTACAATCCACGCAAGCACGTTTATCTCTCCTTCTTGCAAGGACGAAGTCAATCTGACTGTAGGACAAGCCACTACTAAAGGTCACTAAGTGGGACTCTCGCTTTTGGAAGAAAGTGTTTGTTACCATCATATCAAAAGCTGTAGCAAAGTCTAGGATATCCTCTCCCTCCTGGTTCCTTCTTCCGGAACCAAAACCTCCATGTGCTGCCTCGTAACCTGTACTAGATGCTCCTACATGGCCATTAAGGTCCCCTCCAATGAAGAGCTTCTCGCTACTTGGTACAGCCCTGACTATGCCATCCAAATCCTCCCAAAATTGCCTCTTAGCACACTCATCAAGGCCTACTTGGGGAGCATACGCACTAATAACGTTTAAGACTAAATCACTAATGACAAGTTTAACTAAGATAATCCTATCTCCTTGCCTTTTCACCTCCACCACACCACCTTGGAGGCTCTTATCGATCAAAACTCCGACTCCATTTCTACTCGAAGTTGTCCCTGTGTACCATAGCTTGAAGCCTGTATTGTCCACCTCCTTCGCCTTTTGACCCTTTCATTTGGTCTCTTGAACGCACAAGATATTTACACGTCTCCTAACCATAGTGTCAACTAGCTCTCTTAACCTACCCGTGAGGGACCCAACATTCCAGCTACCTAAACGGATCTTGGTTGGTTCGACTAGCTTCCTTACCCTTCGCACCCGCCGAGGGAGGTGTGAAGACCCTTGCTCATTTTGCACCACATCCGGGCGCCGATGTGGCGCGCCACTAAGGATGCGACGACCCGATCCTTGCTCACTTGACACCGTGCCCAGATCAAGACACGACGCGCCACGGGGGTGACGACCCGGCCCTTGCTCATTTAACACCATACCCGGGTTCCGGCATGACGCGTCGCTAAGAGGGTTACGCCCCAACGGGAATCTTTTGGGTCTCATTTCCATGAAAGTGGCTAAGTTTTGATGTTGGCTCGCCAAGCCTATCACACCCACCTCCTTTACCAGGGCTTGGGACCTGCTATGCTGGAACACCAAAGGCACCAAGTTGGTTAAGTCTAAATAATAGTGTTTTGGAAGTGTGTTTACATCTGCGTTTACATTGTTGCTACCTTTGGAAAAGCCGGATTCTTGGTCCCTGTGGAAGTTGAACTTATTCATATATTGTGTTAAGAGTCGCAGATCACAAGTTTGATCGAGTTGCTTCGTGACCTGTTAACGTTCTGTTCCTTTTGAACTTGTGGTTTGTACTGGATAGGTTTATGCTTGTATATCAGTATATCCATTCGTGGAGACATGCATGTATGCAAAGGTTACTGCTAGTACTTGGCATGGCATCACATTAAAGATTCACGAAATGGTATTTGAAAGAACTCACTGACATTACTTGTATATGATAGTAATAATCATTGTTGTCCTTTTCAAAACTCAAATGATACACTAAACTTTGAGGATCTTGGCATGATGTTTCCTATGTCTATTGCTTGATTCCGACAGGTTAATGTTGATACTAATGTAAGTGCTAAAAACAAGTTTATGTGGGTTAATTCCGACGGATGTCCCGTACCATAGTGTGATCATTACTAACATCATCCCTAGCCAAACTTTGTAAAGATTTATAACTTTATAAAGTTATTACGAGCTCATACGGTTACTTGTTGCCTGCAAATTGTAGATTTAATTTTGCTCAGCTTTTCTGTTTAGTGTGTTGGCCTAAATCAATACAACTATAGTTCAGTGAAAGCAATTTCAAGAAAAATAAAAACATGTGTCCCGTACGTCTTGGTTGCTCTCACAATACACCTCTAGTTAGCTAGTTAATATTCGTAACCAATGTTTTGATTGCTTGCTCTCTACATATTTATCTTCAGTGGCATGTATATAATATTTGATTCGTTTTCATACCTTCCCTTTGTTCATGTGATTGCTATGATTTTTTTTACCTGCCCAACATTCTGTTTGGCCTCACAGCGCATCCTCCCGTTTGTTGCTAGTTAATTCATCCTTATGAGTACCTTTGAATGACTAAACAATGTTGTTAAAGTGAGCACCCTGTCAAGACAAGGACCTCATCCATGCTCAGTTGGTCTCTAATGGAATCTATTTTCTCCAATTCTTTTTTTACGAGACCCAGTTACAGACGCAGACGCTCATCGATGAAGTCTACAGGCGTCTCGCTGTCAACGGGCACGTCACCTACCACTAAAAGAATAGCGTCGTTAAATTCTGGAATAAATCTAGGAAAATGCGAGCACCCATGTCAAATCGGAGACACCACAAGAAACCCAACCAACTGAGCTACGCTCAATTCGCCTATTTTCTCCAATTCAAAGTATAAGATATAAAGCTTTAGCTATGCTCCTAAATATAAATATTGTAAAAATAATGTATCTAAAAAAGCTAAAATCTTTTATATTTTAGAATGGAGAGTATACCATTTATAATTAGTTTTCCTCTTATGTTCCCCTTCGAAGGAAAGAGAAAGAGTTGATTCATAGAGTAAAGAACTGAAGAATCATGACCCTATTGGTTTCGGTGATTAACGACAAATGAAGATTATTATGGTTAATGTGTGTTTTGCAGAGGCTATGCGTAGCTTAACCATAGTGATCAATGAGAATGAGCATCAATGGTTATCACTTAGCCCCCAAGATGGATATCGTTTCGGATTTCAAAAGACAAGATGATGAAGACCCTAGAGTGATAGGTCTAAGTGTCATAAGGAGATGAATGGTACTTAGCATAGATAGGACTTTATTTGATCTTTGACCGTACTATTAAGAGGGGTTGAGACTAGTAGCTTGACTTAGGAGAGCTTCATGATTTAGGTGCGGTGCACACTTGACATCCTTAGCTCTAAGCAAGCCTATGGTGACCGTAAGATAACCTAGAACAACTTCTATATTCATCGCAAAGAAAACCAAAGTTGAGAGAGCCATTTTCTGGGCGACGGACGATGGAGACCTAGGCGTCGGACGCTGTCCGTCGTGCCAGACAGTGGCGTCGGACGCTGGGGTATTTGCCCTCGAGCGTCCGTCGGCCTTCCAGTGAGTGGCAGAAAACCTCGTGTGAGTTCGTGTGCGACGGACGCTGTCCGTTGGGTTGGCGTCGGACGCTGAGGAGCGACCGTTGGCCTTCTAGATGGGGCTGTTTTTCAGCCAGGAGCGTCGGACGCTGATGTGCAGCGTCCATCGCCAAAGCGACGGAGCATCCGTTGCCCGTTCGAATGTACAACAACTAGCCATTGGGAGGAGCGACGGAGCGTCCGTCGCCAACTAAAACTGTCGGTTTTCCTGCCCGAGGCTGAGTTGTGTGAGGGGGTATTTATACCCCATCCTTGCCTTCCCCACTTGCCTTTGCTCATTTGGATTGCTGAGAAACCTTGTGTGGTGTGGGAAGAGAGCAAGAGCCCCATTGAGAGAGATTTGCGAATCCATCCATCAACTTCTCTCCTTAGTTTATCCAAGAGATCAAGTGTGCATCCACTCTAGTTGTGAGGCTTGATTGAGTCAAGTGAAGATCAAGACTTATTACTCTTGGTGATCGACATCACCTAGACGGTCCGGTGGTGCTCGAAGGAAGGTGATCGTCGGAGGATTGTCGGCGACCCTTCTCCATCGACTTGTGATCGGTTGTGGGTGGTTCACCGAGCCGGAGTGGCGAAGAACCAGTCCGTAGAGAGCACTCATCCCTTACGCGGGATTGAGGGGGAGAAATACCTTGCGAGGTGCTCCAACGAGGACTAGGGGGGAGTGTCGACTCCTCGATACCTCGGCAAAATATCGTCGTGTCAAGAATCTCTTTCCCTAGTTTTTTCATACCGCATTACATTCCGCACTTGTTCTCAATTCCTTACTAGAATCGTGTAGGGTGTTCTTCCTTTATATGCCTTGCTACTGCTTTCTAGTTAGAACACACAACCGGTAGGCACCAGAGGGATTGACATTTGTTTAGGATTTCATATTTGCTTTAGAAATTTGAAATAAGTCCAATTCACTCCCTCTTAGACATCTTGATCCTTTCAAGACAATAAAAATTGGACGTGCATGCTCCTTTTTCTCCCACACCGAGGAGAAAAGTATGGGAACAGTTATACTAGTAAAGTTTATTGATTTGGATGTGGGACTCCTACAGCTTGGTTTGGTCATGAATCGATTCATCTCTTGCTTGACGTGTCTACCATTTTCTGCCATGCATATGTTCACTACTGTTGATGCCCTTATAGCTAATTAAATGTTGTTCTTTTTTCTGTAAATTTCATTACTGTTCTTAAGTTTTTTTAGTTTTAATTTGTATTGCAAAACAAATGTTAATTTAGTTGTTATCTATGCTCTTGCTAAGTTACTATAGATGTATATACATTTCATTATGTATGGTTGTTTGCAGTATTGCCATGGCTTTATTCTGGTTCTTCCCTTGTCCCAGAATTTAATCGACCTTGATGCTGAATGTATGGGTCTGGTTTTTGGAATATGATCTGGATCCCGAGAGCTAACACATTGTGGTGATCCTTCCCTGCTGCCTTGATGGCATCGGTGAAGATGAACTCCTGAAGAGTCATTACTTACAGAGGCTGCTTTGATGGCATCGGTGAAGATGAACTCCTGAAGAGTCATTACTTACAGAGGCGGAGGGTAATAGAGGCAAAACTAGACGTCCATCCCCATTTGTTGTTTTAGAGAACGAACTAGAGGGGCCGAGGCCCCTACTGGGAATTTATTTCAAAATGTACAAAAATGATACCACTACAGAGACGATCAGTTAGAAACACATAGGAAAATGATACAAGTACGAAGACGATCAATTAGAAACAGAGGGAGTAGATGTTGTTAAATACTCCCTCCGTATCGTTATTATGACGTAGGTACGGTAGGAAAATGATACAAGTACGGAGACGATCAATTAGAAATTGCGGAAAAAAGAACTCCTGAAGAGTCATTACTTACAGAGGCAGAGGGTAATAGAGGCAAAACTAGACGTCCATCCCCATTTGTTGTTTTAAAGAACGAACTAGAGGGGCCGAGGCCCCTACTGGGAATTTATTTCAAAATGTACGAAAATGATACCACTACGGAGACGATTAGTCAGAAACACGTAGGAAATAAATACTCCCTCCGTATCGTTATGATACCACTACGAATACTCTCTCCGTATCATCCGTATCGTTATGATACCACTACGAATACTCTCTCCGTATCGTTATGATACCACTACGGAGACGATCAGTTAGAAACACTTAGGAAATAAATACTCCCTCCGTATCGTTATGATACCACTACGAATACTCCCTCCGTATCGTTATTATGACGTAGGTAAAATACTAGTGGCTGTGAGAGTCCACCTCCTCGTTGTCGTCTCCGATTCGACGGTTACTGTTCACCGCGTGACAACTCGCCACGGGGCCGCTTCCTCCGCGGTACGGTGCCCGTCATACGCCATCTCTATCAACTTGGCACCGCGCGCTGTTAAACCTATATATTTTTCAATCCAAACTGGGGTTTTGTTTTTATATATTGGCTGCGGTTGGGCCGGGTTTTGTGATCCGATTTTTGCGACATTGCGATACTGCGATGAACAAAGGTGTGGCAAACGGTGATACCATTCCTTCAGACTTCCAGGATGCCCCCGTCATCCAACCTCCACTCTCAGATCACCACCAGGTTGCGTCCCAGCAAGACGGTCGCTGCCAGCAATCGCTCCAAGCCTTTTGGTCAGGCTAGCTGGCCGAGATCAAGCAGACATCTTGTTAATTCTCTAAAAGAAATATTTCATCCTATTTTTAATAAAAATATTAATGATGCAATAAATTATGTTTAAGATGTCATTAATGTGTTTTGTATATAATGTGTAATGAATAATGCCTTTTATAAAATAGTTTTGTGGCCAAAATATTCATATTTTGGTCCCTACCTTTTGAAAATTATTTACAACTAAGTACTTTTAATTATAATAAATCCCTAAAACTTCAAAAGCTTACAAGTTTTTAATCGTAGCTCCGTTTTAGTTGGTTCTTGTGCTCACTACTTCATAGCGATGAGTAGTATACATTAGTTACCTTTAAAGTATGCTCTTGTAATGCTTGGTGTCTTGTTCATATGTTCTTATGATGTTTGTATTAGTTGTTTCTTGATGGTAGAAGTAAAGCTCTACAAGGATGATCTAGAAGAGTTTTGTAAGTTGGATGGAAAGCTTTTGGAAGGCAAGTGTGACATGAGTATCCTTGCTACCTAATAACTATGCATGTGTGTAATATGATGAAACAGTAAGGACAATACCTAGGAATTTTGATTATCATGTATCCTTGTTACCTAAGGTGAAAACATCTAGGTCCCTATAGGTTTCAATGATTAACGACAATGTAAGATTATTATGACTAACATATATTTTGTAGAGGAAAATTGAGTTAGGTCATAGTAATGGTGATTGATTTGGCAACCAATGATTTTCATGCCCCTAACAATGAATATCATTTTGGTTTTTGAAGGTTGAAAACAAGGCTAAGAACGATCTAGTTCTAAATGTTAATTAGATTTGAGAGACGCTGAGAGTAGACTAGGGCTTTGTTCCTAAGTGTCAATTGGAGTTGAGAGACACTTATATAAGTCTAATATTTTAGGTGTGGTGCACACTTGTCAAACTTAGTCCTAAATAGCTTGATGTTGGCCCTTAGATTAGTTGAAACAACTTTTATTCTTGACGAAATTCGATTTAGAGTTGTTTGGGGTATTTTTATATGCACCGTATGCTGGTGCACCTGGCACCGAACGTGTCCAGTTAGTGTAAGGTGGCTAGGGTAAGCCACCAGATGCACCCCCGTGGGTCACCGAATGTGACAGTGAACTCATGCAGTCCTACTCTTGGCACTGGACTCCGCATCAGACGCATCTGTTCGATGTGTTCGGACATTTCTAGTAAGGGTGCAAAATGATTTTCAGTGGACCGGATGCGTCCGATCACTACACATAGAGGTTCAAGAGAGTGCAAATGCTCACCCATGAGTAGTGATCAGACACTCACCAGCGTCCGATCAATGTGACCAGTTTGAATGTAGGTAGCCATTGGGCTATGACCGGATGTAACAGAACCGTCCAAATTACAAAAACTTAAGTCCAAAAACCATCGCTGGTGTGATAAATTTTAGTCCTTAGGCTTTCATAACCCCGGTAGTCTGTGAAACCACGACAAATTTCATTCCTTACTCTTCTCAGCCTAGATCGCTTAGTTCAAGGGTACCATCCATACGTTACATAAAGTTCACAATACGAATTACATCAGAGTACGAATAAAAGTTATTACTGTAACGCCCTAGAGTCCAAACGGCTCAGATCCACTCTTCACGCTGAGCGAACCACACCCACCACCATCCCACTTAAGCTTTCGTCCTCGCTTTGCTTAAAAGGATTAACCCGGGGATGGTGGGATGGACTCTAGAAGCCTTATATGTTGGTCTATCCCACCCTAAATAACCAAGGTGGGACTAAACCCTTCACAATATATCATTAACACACATGGGCCACTACGGGTCAAACGGGTCGGATGTGACAATTACATAACCAAATGTCTTGCAGCGGAAATAGTTTTGAACAACTCACACACACTTAGTTCATTACAGTGCCAATACCAAGTTGTTTCTCACAAAAGCATAGATAAGACTTCAGAAGCGACCATAGCCCATGTTCCTAGTTGTCTCCCATAACTAGGTAGAGACAGTTGATGTAGTATCCATAATACATTTGGCCATCTGCAACAACAATGACAATAAAGCCCTGAGTACGAGAATGTACTCGGCTAGACTTAACCGTCTTAAACTAAAATAAGAGACACCAAGGATCATGCAGGCTTAATGGTAGTAGAAAGGTCGGACTCTCTTTTGTGGAAAAGCTCAACAAAGTAGTTGCTACTGAATGAGTATACTTAGCCATCTTTTAATAGTGATTACCTATCATCTATGTAAGCACATATGCTAAGCATTACACTTTTTCAATCAAAGAATAACCAATTTGCTCTCTTGGTCCATCAATATCATTTCATTGTGACCGTTCAAGTATATCATTGTTCCCATGCCAGTGTAGCAATTGTCAAGTTCTCACTAATGGGGAGAGACTGCGATTCGAATTGAATTCCTATCTAGCTGGAGAGTTTATTCCCCACTCAAACCTCAACCCTTGAACGGGGGCGCAGTAGTCGCCTAGCAAACCTTTCGAACCAAGATTGCGCCACGACCATCAACAAGCCCGAGGACCACCTGGCACCCAGTACTTTCGACTAGAGATCAGCTAGCCGACCATTGGACTTACTCTCCGCATCCTCATCACCCCGCACCAACAAGCGGTCAGGTTCGGCCTTGGTTTGACCAGTAAGCAGGTTTCGCGGTCGAACGAGTTATTTGGCCAACTAAAAGTGAGGCATACGTTCAACATGACACGAGGGACACCACCTGATCGGCCCTTAAGTGGTCACATTTGTAAAATACTGGCCTAGGGCGCATAGCTCTCCTAGATGTTGCTAGTATCCTACGTCCGGCCAATTTACCAACCTTCCTGATTGCCTTTCCATTTCATGATCTCTCTTCACACCACTGGTTTGCCACGTAGAGCATTACGTGACAGAGGATCACCGATGTTCCATCTTAATTTAGTAGTGCTAAGCATCTATATTTTCTATACTAGTAGGCTAACAAGGATACATGGATATCAAAAGCAAGGAGGGTAGTATGCAACAATTAGGTTCACACAACTCCTATACTTAATGCAACAACCATAATATAACATAGTAGATTAATATCATAAAGTAGAGTTAGGATGCTCTGGGGCTTGCCTTTCTCGAACGAGCTAGGCTGGTGATTGGGGCACTCTTGGAGTTCCTCTTTTGGTTTCACTTTCACGGGCCCGTCGTTGACTTTGGGCTGACTGGCTCCTTCTAGCTCCTAGGGTGTGGTGTATTGTGTTTCCTCCTACGATCCTGTATGATGCGAATGTGCGAATGATATGAGACAAGTATATTATCAAATTGTGCAATATCACTATGGATGATGAGATATGCAATGTTCATGATGTTCTTTTCTTTAATTCTTTATAGTAGGTGCAAATCTCTTTTGTAATTTCTTATTATACTTATTATAAAAAGAATTCATTTTATTACACAAGGCACATACTACTACCAGCAGGGTACTGATTCAAGTTTACTTCAGCAACTTAAGTACTTTGCACTTCAAAGATACACCAAAGCAACTAATTACTTAAACCTATTTATTAGCAATTAATATCAATGGAATTGAGAGCAACAAATGACACCCTATGAAAACAGCTCATAAAATTCTACAAACATTACAGTAGTATCAACAGGAACACATTATTTCATCCTAATTTTTCCAGGTTTATTTGAACAGTATTCTATTCTACACAAAAATACCAAGTTTAAAGCATAAAAGCACTTAAAAATACTTAGTACAGTGAAATTGATGCAATGACCAAGTTATTATTTTTAACACCTACTAAACATTACTGGAAAGCTACAAAAAAAGTTGTAAGCCTTTTTACCAAGTACTTTAATTATTAAAATTGCTACAAGTTATCAGCTAAACACCATTTAATTACTCATAATTTATTTTTCTATAGAAACTACTCATGATATATTTTTCCCAGCAATAGTATCTACTTATTTACTTAATAAAACAAGAATCACATTTTTAGCATATCTAGGTAATTACTTATGTATTAAACTAGATTCAATCAATATAAACAATTAATTAATTCTACACAAAAAAGTATTACCAAAAATACTCACAATATTTTTATACAGTAGATCTATGCATAAACAACACTCACAATTAGTTTCAGGATTTTTAGATCATTTTCAAGTGAGATATGCAATTTCTAAGTATTAAAAGCATTTCTGAAAAATCATTTTCAAATAAAAATCCTAAATCTACTCGGCCCACGGGGTCCATGGGCGCGGTCCACTGGAGCAGAGCCACTGGCGCGTGGGGCGACGCTGCAGGCCGGTCCACCGTGGCAGAGCCGGTGGACCGCCGGCCATAGCTTGTCGCCGGTGTGTTCTCTGGTGAAGGCGAGGGCACCAGTGGGTTCCCCTTCGCGAGGCGGATGCAGCGCACCACTCGATTGAACCTAGGGTTCACCGACGGGGCCGCCATCGCGTATGGCGGCATGACGGCGTGGTGAGATGGCCATCGGCCAGCTCAGGCCACCGTGGGGAAAACTTAGTGGCTCTAGGGTTCCATGGCGTGAAGGTGATGGTGGTGCGCGTGTTGGCTAGGGCTAGAGACGGTCGAAGCACGGGGGTTGACGGTGAGCCTCGCGGCGAAAACGATGCCGAACCACGGTCAACAGGTTCTAAGGAGAGTAGACCTTACCAGAGCTTATCGAGCATTGTTGTGAGCTCAGGGAGGCGAGGCGGAGCTTCGGTGAAGGTGGAGGGAGGAATGGTGGAGCGGCGGGGTCGGAACGGCAGTGATGCCGACGCGGTGGCACGACGGCGTCGCTACGGCTCGTGCGTTCTCGTGTGTGAGAACGAGAGAGGGAAAGATGGGGGCGAGTGGGAGGTAGAATGGAGGGAGTGGAGGCGGATGGCGTCCCAGTCGGGCCTTGGCAGAGGCGCGGGCAGGGGTCGTCGGCCACGTGCGGCTCGTCGTCAACATGCGGACGCCACGCGGCACGCGCGCTCTGCCGCTGTCACTCACGTGCAATGCGCGTGCGCGGGAGAGGGCGGGAAACAGCATGACGCGAGTGCGGGGGCAGGCTGGGCCGACGTCTCACGCTGGGCCGATTGGTTCGCCTCGGCCCACGAAGGTAAGTTTCTTTTTTTTTGTTTTTATTCAAATCCTTTTCTAAATGCAATCAAAGCTCAAAACTAGGTCTTGCTGTAATTACAAAAGTTGCTCAAAATAATTTAAACTACTACTTTTCTTAAAGGATCAAAGTCAAATTCTTAATGGATTTTGAAATTTAGTTTAAAACCTAATTTAGGCTTTTTAAACTATTTAAGGAATCATTTTGAAAAAGGATTTTTATTCTTTTATTTTTGGCATAAAACTTAGTGTTAACTTCACACTTAACTATTTTAAGTGTTGCCCGATCTTACACAAAGCACAAACCTCTAATGGACTAGCTAACACAAGCAGTCAAAGCAATTCAATTAAAATCCAATTTAAACATGAAATGATATGATGCCATGTGATGATGATAATGACATGAATGCTTTGCAACTAATCATGTGGATTTATGCAATGCTTAACACTTGGGTGTTACAACCCTTCCCCCCTTAAGAAAATCTCGTCCCAAGATTTGGGTACTAACCACTGGTTACAGAAGCTGGGGTAAACTTCTTGTAAGTACTCTTTGGTCTCCCAAGTTGCATCTCCTTTGTCATGATAACCCCATTGTATCTTGTAAACTCTGGTAACTCGATTATGAGTTACACGGTCCTTACTATCTAGCACTTTCACAGGATGCTCTTGATAGGTTAAGTCCAATCTAAGCTTAATATCCTTGACTACCACCCCTTCTTCAGGTACTCGCAAACACTTCTTTAGTTGTGACACATGGAAAACTAGAAAGATATAGCTCATTTCTGATGGTAAGTCCAACTGATATGCAACTTCTCCTTTCTTGTTTATGATCTTATAGGGACCCACATACCTAGGCTTGAGCTTTCCTTTCACTCCAAATCTTTGTACACCTTTCATTGGTGACACTTTTAAGTATACGTGGTCACCTACCTCAAAGGATAAGGGTCTCCTCTGCTTATTTGTGTAGCTCTTATGTCGTGGCTGGGTAGCTTTCATGTTTCGATGGATTGTGCAAACTTTTTCTTCCGCTTCATCGACAGTCAATTCCATAGAACCTTCTTTCTCCAGGTTCTACCCAATTTGTAGGTGTTCTACACTTGCAACCATATAAAGCTTCAAAAGGCATCATTTTGATACTCTCTTGATAACTGTTGTTGTAAGATAACTCTATCAACGATAGCCATGATTCCCATGAACCTCCTGAAGATATGACACATCCTCGGAGCATATCCTCAAGAACTTGATTCAACCTCTCAGTCTGACCTAAAGTATGAGGATGATACATGGAACTGCATACTAAACTAGTACCCAAACATTTATGTAACCGTTCCAAAAAAAATGAGCGGTGAACTGAGGACCTCGGTCTGATATTACTGTTTCTGGTAGCCCATGCAATCTGACTATCTCTACAAAGTATTTGTCAGCATATTCTGGCGGTCTATCCGTTGTCTTGACTGGAAGAAAGTGGGCTGACTTGGTAAGACGATACACAATCACCTAGATGGAATCATTTCCTTTGCGTGTCATAGGAAGACCAGTGATAAAATCCATACTAATGTCATCCCATTTCTGTTGACGCTAAGAATGTCATAATTTTCTATACTCAAAATCACCGTCAATAGCCTCATAATGAAGGGACATAAGCAAATCATGAGTATATTCTATCCAATAAATAGTTCCACATGTCTATGGAGTATTTCTTGTAGAACTATAGGAAATGGAGAGAAATGAGCTAGTGGCACCCACATAGGGGGGTCGGCTGACCACCCTATGGGGCCCATCAGCCATCCCAAGCACCCACATGGTAGGAGGGCCCACCTGTCATAGTAAGAGTGTCACTACCCCTCTTGTGTAGATCGGTCGACCTATAAATGGAAACCACCAAGTATTCCAGCCACTCCATGACAGGTGGGCCATGCTTCTAGAAGGTTGGCAGTGGCCCACATGTCATAGGGGGGTCGGCCGACCCCCAAGGTGGCTTGGTGGCCACTCCTTTATCCCACCGTCATTTGCATGCCTCCATGCAAAGAAGCACATATTGTATGCAAAGATGCACATGCTGAATTAAAGAAGCACATGGGAAATTTCTCTCCACCCTTGATCTGAAGGCGGTTGGGATCCAAGGGCACTCATCACCCATCACGTGGATCAATGACGTGGCGGTGGAGTAGCCCCCTACTCCACCTCTCCACTATAAATACCCCTAGGCCTTCACTCTCATTCATGACACATTGGAGGAAAACTACTCCTTAGTAGCTTAGCGAAGTTCTGTTGTAGTGCTATGCTAGTTGGAAGAGAGTGAGGAGAGTTTGGAGGAGAGCCAGGCCTGTCTGGTATCTTCTCCAAGCTGTACCTCAGCGGATGCAATCATCTTGTAAGTTATAAACTTGTAAGTGATACATCTGAGTTCTTTATAGTATTTGATCTTCTAATTCTGGCATAGCTGTTATACATCTTTTCGTGCTTGTTCATCGCTTTACTTTAAGTAGAGTGCTTTAGCCTTAACGTAGGGTTAAAGTAGTAAGAATAGTGTAGATGTGGTGTCTAGACTAGATCTTGCCTTTGTAAACCGCTTATGGCACGAATTGTTTGTGGTAGTTAGGAGGTGGTGACAGCTCTGTCTGGTCTTTGTATTCCACCACATGTGTAACAGAAGTTCTTAAAAGGTAGGGCCTCAATACAACATGATGGCGCAGTCCAGTAGGAGTTTTGTCCTCCTACTGATCTATCCCATCGCCTCCTGCAAGAGAAGGGCTGATAAAGCCACTATAACCCAGCTTTGCCTAGTTAGATATCTTTGCTATAACGAACCTCTCAACCCAATTATCATAGTCTCTCTTGTCTCATCATAGTACATAACCTTGATCACTAGTTAATATATTTCTCGTTCCCTAAGGAAAATACGATACCTAGAATACTCCCGGTGAAAGCTACACTTGACAGCCGTACGCTTGCGGTCTTTTCCCATTTGCCACTTCTGGTGTCAACAAGCTTTCTGGCGCCGTTGCTGGGGAACGGTAGTTGTTTTAACTAGAACCTAGTGGTCCTACTTATCCTTGTTTTATCTTTCTTTCCATTTTATCCTTTTCACACCATGAACCAATCTTTCATCTCTCATCTTGCGTCTCCAAAGGGCCATAGTTTGGAGCCTTCCTTGATATAGCTTCTAGGAGAGCCTTCCTGTGTTTACCTATTAATGAAGGGAAGAGTCTTCTCACGAAGATTCTTGAAAACACCCCTACACTAACGTTTATGATGAAGGACCCATAGAAGGAGAAAAACCAGCCCCTAGAAAAGAAATCTCGATAGCCGAATCATCATCACTCCTATCCGAAGATTGTGCCATCGATCCTGAACCACAAATACCACAAATCTTGAAGGAAGAAGAAATCTGACACCTAAACCATTCCTTTAAGTTCGAGGCCAACCTCCAATCTAATCTTGCTGGTTTTGGGAATGCCCAAAATTATCCTTTCCTAAAAGACCTTCTAAGAAACATCTTTCTAGACCTCTCATGAAGGGATCTCTTCGAAAACCTCCCAAATCAACATCATCTTGAACCTCGACTTCCCACATGGCACATCAGGAAAAGCTTGGGATTCCTGATAAAGAAACATCGAGTGAGCATAAAGAACAAGATTTAAAGTGTTTAGAAGCCAAATCTATCTTCTCCTTCTCTATGCCCACACCTGACTTATCTTATGAACCCATCCTTGATCCTGATAATCCCCCATGTGTTCCTTCATTCAAGTCTTATGATGACCCACTTAATGACTCTAGGAATTCATTAAGACACCCGAGGTATGGAAGCCATGAGGGCCATAAATCTGACCAAGAGGAGCAAAGTCAATGGTTAGAGCCTCTACCTACCGTTGTAAGCCAAGAATGGAAGAATGGTTGGATGAGGCCGAACCCTCAAAGGAAGTTGCTAAAATGCCCACACATGTAAGGAGAATATCCTGTCAGGTGTTGGGAATTAATGGTGAAATTTGCTATGATCCTAGCCTCGAGATCAACATCATTCCTTATTTCATGTTCCAACATCATCAAAAGATCATCTATCCCAATCACAAAAGCATCTTAGACTCCCCAATGGTCAAATCCTTGATTGTTTAGGAGTCCTCCATGATGTTCTTGTGGTCATTGATGATCTTAAGATCTTCCTAGATTTCCATATCTTTGACCTTCCTGGACTTTCCTTTCATCTCACCTTTATCGGAAGGCCAATCATGAGAATCTTGGAGAACACTTTAGGAAATGAGAAGCTTGGTCATAGAATAGGTGAAGATTATCTACCTGTTTGGTCTTCCCGACCTCTCATCAAAGGGTTAGAATCCAAACCTATTCTTGATCCAAGGGGTGAGTTTATGTCAATCTCGTTAACAGCCATGACCCATTCAAGCCAGGAGTATGACTTGAAATGTGTTGAGAATGCTCACCCATTCCTGCAAATGGAAGATTCGACAAATGAGCATGGAAGTTATTCCCCGATCTTCCCATCAAATCCAGGCTCAAGTGAGAAATCTCCCAAATCAATCCTTCCCTCTGCCATCACCACACACATGATCTACAACCCCTTCATGCTTCTTGTTTCTAAAATCTTTGCAAGGTTGGTTGTAGATGTGTTTGTCTACCATAAATTTTGCAAATCTTGTAGTGGTTTTGGTCTTGAGGATAGGTTCAAAAATGTTGGAGTTGGAGAGGAAACCGCTTCACCAACATGAGATGCACTTGAAGGTTTCCCAAAGACAAGCTTGTGTCTTAAAAATAAGCACTTTCGGGAGATAACCCGAGCCCTTTTTATTTTCTACTAAAATTTGTTTGTTAAAAAATATAAAACAAAATAAAATATTTTTTATTTCCCAAAATTCTGAAATAAATAAAATGACTGTGTAAAATGAGATTAAGGGAATATTTGTGAAAGTGTTCCTTCAGGTATTTTTGTGACTAACCATTTAAGGTTTGAACAAAAAGAATGATGGAGAAAAACACAAGGCATGTCCAACCAAACATCCTTCAATAATGAAGCACATTCAAAAGAAAAAAAGTCCACATCCTAGACTTGGATTTTCTCATTATCAAATGTTGCAAAATCCAAGTATGGGGGAGTGGATTTCTCTAAGAGACTCATGTCATGCTTCATTACTTAATTTTGTTTGGTTGTCTGTACCTTGCTTTCTCTTTATACCTTGCTCATCTTGCTAAGTCACAAAAATAAAATAAAAATAAAATAAATAAAATAAAAAACAAAAACAAAAACAAAAGAATGCTCATCTAGTTCACCATCCATGCTCTTGTCTCTTTTTAAATGAACATCTTTATTCGTTCACGATTTCTGGTTTTGTTATAAGTATGCTTTGGTTTGGGAGTAGTGCGCATACTCCTATAAGCTCTTTAAATTAAGAATGGTGCTTAGGTTAAATAGCCTACCTTAATCAAATTAGACATGTTGTCAAGTTTGATTATTGAACCAAAAGTATACTTGTGTGGAATTTGGTTGTACTTTTGGACTAACCCATGCAGGATGACTTCCAAATTTTGGTGGGTAAGTCATGAGATCATTCATAAGAGACGAATCAAGGTTTGAGGTAGTATTGAAATAATCTTGCACATCTTGGCCTTAACCTTGCTTGGTGAACAATGATGGAACATCTCTTTCTGTGCTAAAATACTAAAGCCAAATTTTTTATAGCATAGAAGATGTCCTCTATTTCTATGACAATAATGCCCTTGCTTCAAAACTATTCGTGAATTCCTTCGGGTATGTGTTGTCCACTAATCCTTCGTAGGAGAGAAGCAATGAATGGAGGAAAGGGTCTGAGTACAATGCGATGATTCGCAGGAGAAAGACCATTCTTCATCATCAATGTTGACACATGGAATCATCACGCTCCAGGACGACGACAGCAAAATCTTCAAGGTAAATGGCGAACGTCTTAAAATTTTCCATGAAGATGAATCACCTAAGCATAAAATTGACATGATAGATTTCGTCCTTAATCCAACTTAGAACTAAAATCTACATGTTTTAATTTTTTTGTTCTTTTTTCATGTTTGACCTTAGATTTAGCTTAGACTTAGCCTTAGCCCCTCCCATGCAAAATTTGGGCCCATTTGACCCAAAATGGTGTCGACCGATCTCCTTAAGAAGCTTCAGGGCCCGACACTGCGTGGACCAAAGAACCTAACCTGTGGGACCTTGAATCCTGGCTTGGTCGAGCCAAAACTCCCAAAAGGGTGTCGGCCGACCGGGTTTTGGCCCTTCAGCCATGCCCGTTGCTCCTGAATGTTGGACCAATGTTCCTCTCCTGTTTCCGGCACGATCCAAGCAAAAATAGAGGCGCGAGACGTTGGACTCTCTCTTCTTCACCTCTCCCTCTCCTTAGTCATCCTCTAGAGCCATCAACACAACCTACATCATGGCTCTGATAGAAGAGAGCGTGACAAGATACTTGTCATCCCTTACGCTAAGGCTTTAGGACCTTCTCTCTCCATCTTCTCCCTTAACACACCTTATCCCGTCTTTGCAACAAGACACTTAGGCTTGTTAGTCTATCACTCATGAATCAATGAACATGTGCCTAAGCTATCAATGACAAATGAAACTCTTGGTTCTACTGGTATGTTACCCCAACAGAACCCCTACATTTGATCTTTCTGTTCTATGCTCCAGTATGCAGTGAAACAAGTATGGGGATGTTGGTCGACATCCCAATAGGCCATTTGACAAGAATGACCACTACATCATGATGTACATGGCCATGGCACATTCCACAAAAAATTTGGAAACCAACGACCACTTTTTAGTATCGGCCAATACACATTAGAAGCCAACGGGCAGAACTGACAGAGCAGAAGAACATTCAGAGGTAAGAGATCTTATTTCAGGGACCAACGTGGCCAAAGCCCTCTAAGTGGTGTCGGCCGACACCACTATAGAGCTCCAGGCCCACCAGCCAGGATCCACTCAACGTTATCATCACCCCTGTCTGGTTTGCCATGTCTCCTCCCTTTTTCTTTTACGTTTTTATTTGCTTAACTTATTTCCCTTCTAAAAATAAAAAAATAAAATATTATTTCTTCATGAAATTAATAGCTTAGTTTATTTCCCTTTTAATTTTGAATAAAAACAAGAAGATCGCATCTGAACTTAAAATTTGAAAAGTGACATGATCTATGACGTTCGAAGGGTAAAAGCATCATAAAGATGAATTCAGGCTTTTGCTTATGCTAGTGGGAAAATATCTTGATAGGAAACCATATTGACTAAGTTGTTGATCAATGAGATATAAGTTCTCGACTCATGATTCATACCATGTTTATTTAAAGTACTTGGAGATTAATTTTTGAAAATGTCATAAAACCATAATGTCACTACTCCTCTATAGTGAGAAATTCATACCAAAGCCATACATGTTTATACATGATCAAAAACCTTCCTCATATGCTTCTTGTATTTGCTTTGAGTTTGGTCAAACCTTGTTGACCCTTGTTGAGAATTTTGTCATAGTTCAAAGATCAAGATCACACACACCCCACATATATACACTGCTTCTACACTGGAAGTACGCAAAACATGCCTTTCATTTACATGTTCCATTTTCATCCAATAAATACTCTAAAAAATGTTATGATCTCTCTCAAAATTCTTCAAAAGAGATATGGCTATCATAGATGATGAAAAAATGATGAGCAAGTAAAGCTCAGCAAAAAAAGAAAGAAAGAAAGATAGTCATATCTCAAATAATCATAAAGTTAGAGAGATCATACATGGTTAAAGAGTACAATAAAGTCCACTATCATATTCCATACACATGCACATCTTGATCTAGGATTATGGCATTTTCTCCCTTGGATCCTTGTTTTGACTTTACAATATAAGTAATGCAAGTATGCTACATTGTTTATCCCTACCTAAGCTCCACATAAGCCATTTAGAAGTAGGAAGATAAAAGGAAGGCAACCTCATGTTACGCCTTGGTAAGGAATCATATACCTTGTGAGTGATCTAGAGTGTTATATGAGGAGTAAGTTGACTTATGTGCTTTCTTTTGAAAAACTTACCAAAAACTCCAAGTACTAAAATATGATTTGGGATGATGACTTTGCCTTGAGAACTATTCCATTTATCAACCTCTTAAGGATATATGCTAGATAATACCACATATCCCACTGGTATGACAAAATGTCTTGAGTAAATCTTTATGCTTGCTTTATACTTTGAGAATAGCATAGTTATGTTTACTTTTATCCTTTACTCGAGGACGAGCAAAGATGTAAGTATGGGGGATCTTGTTGACGCTAAGAATGTCATAATTTTCTATACTCAAAATCACTATCAACAGCCTCATAATGAAGGGACATAAGCAAATCATGAGTATATTTTATCCAATAAATAGTTCCACATGTCCATGGAGTATTTCTTGCAGGACTATAGGAAATGGAGAGAAATGAGCTAGTGGGACCCACATAGGGGGGTCGGTTGACCACGCTATGGGGCCCACCAGCCATCCCAAGCACCCACAGGTAGGAGGGCCAACCTGTCATAGTAAGAGGGTCACTACCCCTCTTGTGCAGATCGGCCGACCTATAAATGGCAACCACCAAGTATTCCAGCCACTCCATGACAGATGGGCCATGATTCTAGAAGGTTGGCAGTGGCCTACATGTCATAGGGGGGTTGTCCGACCCCCCCCCCCCCCCAAGGTGGCTTGGTGGCCACTCCTTTATCCCACTGTCATTTGCATGCCTCCATGCAAAGAAGCACATGTTGCATGCAAAGATGCACATGCTGAATTAAATAAGCACATGGGTAATTTCTCTCCACCCTTGATCTGAAGGCGGTTGGGATCCAAGGGCTCTCATCACCCCATCACGTGGATCGATGACGTGGCAGTGGAGTAGCCCCTACTCCACCTCTCCACTATAAATACCCCCTAGGCCTTCATTCCTATTCATGACACATTAGAGGAAAACTACTCCTTAGTAGCTTAGCGAAGCTCTGCTATAGTGCTCTGCTAGTTGGAAGAGAGTGAGGAGAGTTTGGAGGAGAGCTGGGCCTGTCTAGCGTCTTCTCCGAGCTGTACCTCAGCGGATGCGATCATTTTGTAAGTTATACACTTGTAAGTGATACATTTGAGTTCTTTATAGTATTTGATCTTCTAATTCTGGCATAGCTGTTATACATCTTTTCGCACTTGTTCATCGCTTTACTTTAAGTAGAGTGCTTTAGCCTTAACGTAGGGTTAAAGTAGTAAGAATAGTGTAGACGTGGTGTCTAGACTAGATCTTGCCTTTATAAACTGCTTATGGCACGAATTGTTTGTGGTAGCTACCAGGTGGTGACAACCCTGTCTGGTCTTTGTATTCCACCACGTGTGTAACATAAGTTCTTAAAAGGTAGGGCCTCAATACAACAATATGGCGTGATCCGGTAGGAGTTTTGTTCTCCTACTAATCTATCTCATCGCCTCCTGCAAGAGAAGGGCTGATAAAGCCAGTATAACTAGCTTTGCCTAGTTAGATATCTTTGCTATCGAACCTCTCAACCCAATTACCAGTCTCCCTTGTCTCATCATAGGACATAACCTTGATCACTAGTTAATACACTTCTCGTTCCCTGAGGAAAATATGATACCTGGAATACTCCCAGTGAAAGCTACACTTGACAACCGTACGCTTGCGGTCTTTTCCCGTTTGCCACTTCTGGTGTTAACAAGCTTTCTGGCACCGTTGCCGGGGAACGGTAGCTGTTTTAACTAGAACCTAGTGGTCCTACTTATCCTTGTTTTATCTTTCTTTCCATTTTATCCTTTTCACACTGTGAACCAATCTTTCATCTCTCATCTTGCGTCTCCAAAGGGCCGTAGTTTGGAGCCACCACCATCATCACAACCCATCCTTTCACCTGGCTATGAGCTTCGCCCTAGCTTCATAGCCAAAGTTCGGGAACAATCTTTTTTGAGGACAAAGATGAAAATCCTTACACTCTCCTACGTGACTTTGAATAATTATGTTCATGTGTCCACATCTAAGGATTAGACGAAGTACCCTTAAGTGGAAGCTATTTTCATTTTCTTTGACAGGAATAGCCAAACGATGGTACTTTCGCCACGTAGATAGTGCAAATGGAGATTAGGAAAGCTACAATCCAAATTCTGCCTATCTTTCTTCCCAATTTCTCATGTTGTTCATCTTCGAATAGAGGTCATCAACTTCTCACAAAAGGAGAAAGAACCTCTAGGTGTGGCTTGGGCCCGTCTTTTAGATCTAGCATCATCTGGCCCTGATCTTGCTATAACCGAGCCAACACTGTTACAACACTTTTATGTCGGTGTTGGCAAAGATTTTGCACAACTTCTTGATATAGCTTCTAGGGGAGCCTTCCTGTGTTTACCCGATAATGAAGGGAAGACAATGGGTGCAATGGGTGCAATAAGTCGGCGGGTCTGAGATGTACAACTTTTACACTGCAACAAACGTCACATCTGGCAAAATAAGCTGCTATCTCTTTCTTCATCTTGGTCCACCAAAATTTGGATCTCAAATCATGGTACATCTTACTGCTACCAGGATGAACTGATATCTTAGAATGATGAGCTTCGTCCATAATCATGTTTCTAAGTTTTTGATCTTTAGGTACTACTAGACGATTATTGAACCATAGCACATCCTTCTCATTGGTGCAGAAATGCTTAGTCAATCCTTCTCATACCTTAGCCTTGATATGGAAAATTCCTTTATCTAAGGCCTGTTGTTTGATGATATCACTTTCTAAAGTGCAACTGAGTTGAATATTGAATAGAACTTCAGGGTGTAATAAGTTGAAACCATCTTCGAACAAAGGCTGCACTGCTAGAAAATGTGACTTTCTGCTCAAGGCATCGGCTACCACATTTGCCTTGCCACGATGGTATTGCACATTCAGATTGTAGTCCTTGATCAATGCCAACCATCTTCGCTGATGCATGTTCAACTTGGACTGCATGAAGATATATTTGAGGTTCTTGTGGTCGGTGAAGATGTTACACTCATTACCAAGTAGATAATGTCTCTATATTTTTAGCGCATGCACAACTGTTGCAAGCTCTAAATCATGGGTCGGGTAGTTAACCTCATGCTTTCTAAGTTGGTGTGAGGCATAAGCAATGACTCATCCATCTTGCATTAGTACACAACCCAAACCGGTCTTGGATGCATCGCAAAACACATCAAATGGTTTCTCTAGATTGGGTTGGGCTAGAATGGTGTTGTGGTTAACAGTTTCCGCAGAGTGTGGAAAGATGTTTCACACTCATCCGTCCAAGCAAACTTGTGATCCTTTTGTAACAGGCTGGTCATTAGCTTAGCTATCTTCAAAAAGTCTGGTATGAAACGGCAATAATAGCCTGCCAACCCAAGAAAACTTTGCACTTCGTGGATGGTGGTAGGTGCCTTCCAGTCCATTACTTCTTCAGTCTCGCTGGGGTCTACTGAGATTCCATTTTTTGAGAAGATGAGTCCAAGGAAAGGAACTTTGGTTATCCAAAATTTGCACTTGCTGAATTTGGCATATATCTTGTGTTCATGGAGTCAGGTTAACACTATTCTTAAGTGTTCCTCATGATCCTTTTTGTTCTCCGAGTATACCAGAATGTCATCAATGAGCACGATCACAAACTTGTCTAGTTCTGGCATGAAGACTGAGTTCATTAGATACATAAAGTATGCAGGAGCATTTGTCAAGCCAAAAGACATGATGAGATACTCGTACAAACCGTATCTAGTAGAAAAGGCGGTCTTAGGTACATCTTGTGGCCTGATTTTGATCTGGTGATACCCTAACCTCAAGTCTATCTTGGAAAAGACACGTGCCTTGGACAACTGGTCAAACAAAATGTTGATGTGGGGTAAGGAATATTTATTCTTGATTGTTACTACATTTAACGACCTATAGTCCACACACATTCGTAAGGAATTATCCTTCTTCTTCTTTACGAATAAGGCAGGACAACCCCACTCAGACTTACTTAGTTGTATAAGAACTTTATCTAGCAACCCTTTTAACTGAGTTTTCAGTTCTGCTAACTCATTAGGTGGCATCCAATATGGTTTCTGTGATATCAGTGCAGTTCCCGAGATAAGCTCTATTGCAAACTCCACTTCCCTGTCCGGGGAAAGACCAGGTAATTCCTCTGGAAATACATCAGGGAACTCACTTACTACTAGGATTTCTGTTAAGGAAGCTGTATACAATGCACTAGAGGTGCTAGTCATCTCTACTCTCCTGGGCAACATTACTTGAAAAGTACGCGTACCCTGGGGATCCTTGATAGAGATGTTTCTATTTTAGTGTCCAACACCACTTCCCATTCTTTCATTCATTCCATCCCTAGTATGACATCCAAGGCTAACCCCAACATGATTATTAAGTTCATCTGAAGCTCTCGGTTAGCTATGTTAAGGATCGCTCCTTGCACTATCTGGTTGGTCAACAAGTCAGCCCTGACTGAACTTATCTGATAACCATACTCCAACTTCTTAACCTTTAAATCATGCTTTTTAACAAAGATTTTATTGATGAATGAATGCGATGATCCTAGATCAAACAAAATAACTGTAGGGCGTTGATTGACAGAGAACATACCAGCGGTAACTGGTTCTCCGACTGGGATCTCATCCATGTTGAAAATTCTTGATCAAGTGTCCGCTCTGAGCACACCTATAGCAAGGGCCTTTTACTGCTGTGTTGGCTTTGGTCAGTGGATTCTTAGCTGTCCTAGCTGCTGGAGTAGCCATCTTATACAGCTTGATGTTCCTTTGCTACACTGGGGCATTCTGCTACTTACGCTGGGGTGGCTTGAACTTAGCTTTGGGTACAGGCGGACAATACTGAGGACAATTCACCACCTGTGTCCTGGCTTGAGAAGCACCAGCTTTGAAAGCTCTCTTCCTGCTCTTGGATGTTGCGTACAAGTTGTTATGGTTTTCTTGCATCAAACAGTAACTCACAAAGTCATTGAAACTGGTCCAGGTGGAAGTCCCCACTATCTTCAGCATTTTAGGGTTAAGGCCTCTCTTGAAGCTAGCGATCTTCTTACTCTCGATGTCAACAAACTCGGTAGCATAGCGAGTGAGGTTATTGAAGGCATGCAGATACTCTATCACGGTTTTAGTCCCCTGAGTCAGCTTCATGAACTCTCCCACCTTCATCGCCATGAGCCCTGGTGGAATGTAATTTCCATGGAAGGCTGCAGTGAACTGTCCCCAAGTAATCTGATCTCCCACATAGAAAGTGGCACGGTGGTGAGTCCACTAGACTCCAGCTGGTCCTTGCAGTTGATGAACAACATACCCTTCTTTTAGAGTCTCGGTCAACCTTAGGAGACGAAACTTTTGCTCCATCGTATTGATCCATTCATCTGCCTCTATGGGTTTAGTAGCTTCCTTAAAGATCGGGGGCTTGGTATCCATGAAGTCCTTGAAGGTGCTATACTGGTTACCTTCTAGTCCACCTTGGTTTCTGCCCTGACGAGTATTCTCTATGATATTGCACAAGACTTCCTCCATATTCTGCTGCAAGTTCTTGATATTGGGCCGACTTCCCAGAAATTGAGCAAAGAATTGCTCCATGGTGAGCGGGTGTTGACGACCGTTAACGTCAACATTTAATATAATTATAAACATGATAATTGGATCAACCATATGGAAAATATAGAAGTATTGGGCTTTATCTGACAAATTTCCACGAGTTTTGGTATTCTATTATTTTCTAGGGACTATTCCAGAAAATAGAAATAAAGGGAATCAAATCAGAAAAATCCTGCGAAGAGATATTTACAAAATAATTCAAGAAGGATCAAGAAGACACCGGAGAGAGCGGGACCCGAGCCGCCGCCAGGTGGGGCCGGCCAGCCCCACCCCCTGTAGCCGCCTTCTACCACCTTTTGGAATATTTCTCCATCGCCTCTATGGAGTCATCTCAGCCCTACATTAAGTCGGTTTGATCCAACGAACATCGTGCACCCCACCGGGCTATAAATAGAGGGCAGATCCCACCCCCGGGGGCAACTGGAGCTCCATTTAGTCTAAGTCATTTGAGATCTAGTCATCTAGAGCCACAAACCCTAGTTCATCTAGAGCCTCTCTAGTTCATAGCATAGCTTAGTTAGATCAAGAATAGAGAAAGTCAAGATATGTCAATCGATCTTGGACTACCAACGTTGTCAAGAGATTGGAGTCTGGTACAATTCTTATTCTCTTTTCTCTTAGTGTGATTATCTGCAGTTGCACAATATTTATGAGCAACACTATTCTTCATTATTATGTTCTTGTTTATTTTGTTCATTGCTTACATTAATATGTCTAGTATAATTAGTTTGCTATTGAGTTCATGCACATGTTCGTATAGCGTTCGTCTACTCGATCGTGTGGCAAGTGGTAGGCCGTATGTAGGCGTGGTGCTTAGATAGGCTGCTTATCTGTGGATGCCCCCATCTGAGCCGGGTCGTGGGGTAGATCGTGGACGTGACAGGTCCATTGAGCCCTTTGTAGGCCTCCCCCAGTGCAGTGGTTTGGTAGGGAGGGATTGTCAGGTTGAGGATATCTTGTTATATCTGAGGTTTGAACTCAACTCATCCTGTTCATGGCCCCATTGTGGTTGGGAACATTGGTAGTATTACTTAACGATGATTGCTAGATGTACTTGCACTAAATAGCGTAGCTTTGACGATAGCTAGAATACTTAGGAGTTATTTCTTTATTATTTGTATTGGACGATGCTTGTATAGTGACTAGAGTGTTTTAAGAACTTTATCTTTATTATTATGATGACTGATCACTTACCCTTATCATATATATAAATTTATCATGTGACTTACCCCTGATAAGAGTAGAGTTCTTGGTTGGTTAATCCCTTCATTCATTTCATATGCATGTTATCAATACTATATATTATCAGTTTAACTAGACCTTCCCAGCGATATAAATATAAATCGACAACCTGGTAATACTCTAGGTAAAATGCTACAATGGTGTATTAATCTGTTCGCTCGTAGAATCAATTGTTCTTTATAATTTCATATCCATCATTATTTATTTATGCCTGGTCACACATAAAATAGAATATTTAATAAGTACCATTAATTATTCCTAGCTCTATAATTAGAGATGACAACCTAGTTTCATGCTTAGGAGTATAAGGTAAAAGATAGTGGCTAGTTGCTAAAGACAAGTTAATTACATACCATACATTTTTGGCGCCATTGCTCAGAACCTATGTTCTTGGTGACGACGTTAGAAATGCCAACAAGCATTTTTGGCGTCGTTGTTGGGAAATGTATCTAAACATAGGAAGTATTAATAACCATATGCAAATGAATAATATCGATTAACCAATTAACCTCTTACTCAAACAAATTTACCCTTATTTCTATCTATCTGTGTATCTTATGCAGGGTAAATGATTGCACGGTTTTTCTCTTCGAGATAATTTCACTTCAAATCCATAGAAACTCCTTCAAAGAAAGCCAAAGTTTTCACAAGTGAGGGATACTATTGAATCACAATCCGAAACACCCTCAACAGAAGCTCACTCTTCGAGAGAGGAAGCTCAAACATTTGAAGAAGAACAACCGGAATCCAAGTTAGCAATTGCTTTTGAAGCTGTGGCCGAGAAGACACTGCGAGAGTTCTTTGCCCCAACTACTGCCAACATCCGCACTGAACCTGCAGTTAATGTTGGAGATAACGGATTCGAGCTCAAGTCTACTTTTATTACCAGGGTTCAAGCAAATCAGTTTTGTAGAAAGGCTCATAAATATGCAAGTGCACACTTACAAACACTTTCTAGAAATCTGCAGCACCTTCACGATCAAAGGAGTATCAAGAGATGCTACTATACTCCGCCTTTTCCCATTTTCACTTTTAAGGAAACCAAAATAGTGGTTCTACACAAACAAAGATATCAACACTACATGGGATAAACGTTCCACTACTTTCCTGGCCAAGTTCTTTCCTATAGGCAAGACCAATGCTCTGTGTGGGAAAATTTCAAGCTTTCAACAACAACATGATGAATCGTTTGCCGAAGCAAGGGAACGTTTTTGAGATTATATTGCGAGTTGTTCTCATCATGGAATGGAGGATTGGCTACTAATGCAGACTTTCTATCACGGACTAGTCACTAGTACCCGTGAATCTATGAATGCCACAGCTGGAGGAGCTTTCCTGTCACTTAAGCTCTCGGATGCAACATCACTTTGTGAGAAGATGGCCTCAAATCAAAGTTGGAACGAAGAATGAACCAACCTCGCAAGAGAGAAGGAGGTATACATCAACTCAAGGAAGCTGACATGGTCACCGCCAAGTTAGACCTTATAATGAAGAAGCTAGAAAACCAAGACATTGAGAAGAGAGATGTCATGCACATTAATGATTCTCACATAACTTGTGAAGAATGTGGAGATATTGGACATTCAGGAAACAATTGTCCTGAATTTCAAGAGGATGTAAACTTCATCAATAACAACAACAATTATCGTCCTCAGCAAGGCCAAGGATGGAATCAGCAATCTTGACAAGGTAATTACCAAGGTAACAACAATAGCACTTGCAATTTTCCACCTTTAAGAGAACTAGTTGCTGGTAAATCCAATGTTTAAAAAGGTAGCATCCAATGATAAAGCTCTAGAAAATATAAATACTAGGATGGATACCTTTGCTTCTGCTATCAAAAATCAAAACAACTTCAACAAAATGTTAGAAATTCAATTAGCTCAGCTGGCAGCTATTGTTCCTCTAATGAAAGTAGGGAAGATTCCAGGTCAATTGGAAGATATATAAACTGCAAATCTTGTACACATTTTCAATGCAGCCAACTACTATACTCAGTCCGCTGATGTGAAGTAGATTGACTATTCACTTCCCGAGAAGAAAGGTGATCACTTGCTAGCCTTGCCATACATAGTCAAGAAGGGAGACCCAGGAGTTCGTACCCTTGAATGCATAATCATAAAGATAGTCTTCCCTAAGACTTTCTGCGACACAGGATCAGAGGTCAACATATTGTCAAAGGTAACCTATGATCATTTATTTGATGGTATACCATTATACCCAACCTACATGCAGTTATAGATGACAGACTTAACATTCAGATTTCTCGAAGGCATAGTGTTGCCACAAAATATGACGCACTGTGCCTAACACACAGCAAGCCGGAAAGCGTAGCTTCAATCGGGTGCCCGGGTGTTTCGAAGTCCGGAAACGTACCAGTCAGTTTGACCTGAAACTAACAAGGGATGAAAATCATTAGATATAAAACTAGAACATGCCAGGGGAGATCAGACAGTTCCATATATACGACCCTGAAGCCACTTACAACGACATATAGCTATAGAAGCTATCTGCCAACAAGTTTTATAGATCATTCGGCTAAAACAAACAATGAGTACGTAAAGAGTTGATTGCCGAACATGCATGCATGAGAAAGTACGTATGAACGAATCATTATTAATTATGAATTGAAGCATAACCAACTCGGCTATCCAACCGAATTGGGGTCCGTGATGAAGGAACACGTAAGCAAACACGATCGAACTAATCTAAAGCTTGTATCCGCCGCACGACACCTAAATTTATAAGAGCTCAAACGTACTTGACGTGCATGAACCCGCAACACGTAATAATCTAGATGAAACCAATTCAGTTATCATAAATATAGAATCTATTTGTGGATATAAGCAATTACAAAAGCATAGATAAATCTAAGAGAAAAGATGAAGCCGAACCGTATCAATCTAGATTGGGCAAAAGAGTGTTACAAATATATAAAATATATATGAACATGCAACACGTGGTATCTTAATGAATCTACTAGATCTTGCCAAATCTAATAGAACCGGTAACTATCTTGCTTTGCTAGGTATATCGAGCAAGCACTTGCCGCACGGTATCTACTCATACACAAAACATAAGCGAAGACTTCTTGATTGTCAAGCAAGGACCTGCCGCACGATCATTGAAAACAAACAAGACTACTTGCATCAACATCTAAATCCACCGCATGATACTAGACATGATAACGAGGTTGCCGGGACTTACGGAGGTCGACGGATCGATGGTTCCTCTCGAAGAACTCGACGACACGACAAAGGACTCGAAATTGGCACGGGGCCGGTTGTATTGTATTGGTTGTGAACCGTTTTTACAATGGCCAAGGGTTCATATTTATACTCTGGTCGTGACATGAGTCCTAAAAGGACACGATTACAAAATATTAAAGGAAAAACATGATATATTTAACTTTAATTTCTTCCGGAGTCTTCATTGCCTTAATCGTTGCGGTCTTCGTTGCCCGATCGGCCTTTTGCTTGCCATTTTCGTCGCTTCTTCAACGGAAAACCGCTCCTCCTTAGAATAACCAACCGCATGATCATTTAGCCGAACCTTTGGCGATTAGCTAACCGCACGGACATTTGCCGACTTCTTTGGAAACTGGCCAACCGCACAGACGCTTGCCGAATGGTCTGAGCTCTGCACTGGCCCACCTGTCATCTTTCTGAGCATACCAAAATCCAGTGTTAACACATGCCCCCTCAATTTTGGGATAAAAGTCATTTTATCCTAAAATTGACTACAAGCTCCCCCTTTTCTTCTAGGTCAACACTGTTCAATATCGTAGCCGCCGCCCAGAAAATCCAAGTCTTGACTGGTTATTGGATCTACTTCAACTCTCCAATGACGACCCAGGATGAAATCCTAGAGGTAAGCTTCATTCGCCTCCACGCATTCGGCAATTCTAAATTGATCTCTTACTATCCCCCTGATTCATTCGTTTTTCCCGATTCCGTTATTCTTTGAAGGAATACAAGAACCATATTCTGATCCCTTATGCTGCACACCCCGATTCCTACCTCCTCGGTCCAATGGGAAATCCTGACCCCACCGAGATCATTGAGAAGGAAACTTCAAGAATCCCCTTCAAGTCTGGAGTCACCCCGCCAAACCAATGGCCAAACACTTTCAATACCTGGCCGTTTCCCCCAATTGCTGGATGGTGGAACTGGTACAGAAGGATGCTGGAAAAAAGCAGCAGCCATTGGGATGCTCAGGACATCAACCATTGCCTGGAATTATCCCTGTCAGAGACGCCTAGAAATGAACCCCTCCTGATAGCAGTTGCTCATTTCTGGTCTGATGCCGTCAACGCCTTTGTCTTTGGTCATGGTATGATGACCCCTACCTTGGCTGATGTCTTCATGATGACTGGCTTGAATGTATCACAACCAGTATACCCTTACAAGTATAAGAGCAAAAGCAACTAGAAGGTTGTCAGATCTGGAGGTGGATGGGTTGGATACATTCAGACTTATATGGAAGCGTTTGGTGTCGTTTCTGACAAGGAATGCAGGGCCTTCATGAACATGTGGCTATGCAGGTTCATTTTTTTGTGGAAAATCCAATGAACCAACCCTAAATCACATGATGATGGCTAATGATCTAGTTGCAGGCTCATTAATCCCTTTGGGCAAATACCTCCTAGGATCTGTCTATCATATGATGCATCAGGTCACTGCTCAGATCACCATGGTAAGGAGATTTCTTGCGTGAGTGGTCCTTAGTGGTTCATCCAGATGTGGCTGCAACTGTACATGCACCAGATAGTCTCTATCCCCCTCCATAATTTGAGTTTTCCTTCAGTCAACTATGCCGAAGGCAGCACAGCTAAAACTAAGAGTTGCCAAACTTATGGAGAAGCAGCATCCTCCATCAGCATCGACATGGACATTGGTCACCTCTTCAAATTGTTTTTTAAGGGTTTTAGCAATGTGCTTTGGCTTCCTTATATAGAAAATGACAATCTGACCTTACCTTACAAATTCAGCTTTGAGTCTGGTTGTTCTGACAAGGTAGCTATAGAGATTTTCATCTTTTTTATCAAACCCCGCATATTGCCAGCCAAATTTCATCATGGGAGGTTAGTACAATCTTCCTATGAATTCTACTATCCAAACATGGCATCCAGGCAACTAGGATGTGGACAGTTGCCCCCAAGACCCTTCTTCTCTACAACCATAAAGTACAGGGAGCTGATCACAAGTGAAATAGAAGCCAAGAAAGTTTTTGAGCTTGGATGAGACCTGCCAACATATGAACCTTCTCCATTTGGAATAGTGGATGCTGCTCACCCCTCCTTTGCTTCCTGGTGGCAAGAATGACACAATCACATCTTCAATACACCAGTACACTCTATGCCAGGATTTGCAACCCCAATTCGCTTCTGATAGTGAGGAAACTTGATTGTATTTACTACTTTCTGCTTTGAATCCACTTCTTACCTTAACATTTAGTCATTCTAGGGATTTTGAGCCCACACCCATCACCAAAGTGGTCCAATATTTCATGGTTGGGCCTAACCCTGCTTTGGGTTTTACTGCCCCAAATCTGGCAAGCTTCATGAAGACCCTTGCAATCTTAGCCACTGCAGCCTCAGGAGGAGAAGGCAAGAGGAAAACACTCGAGAATGTCCATGTTTTCAGAAGGGTAAGATCCAAGACAATCAAGCGGTCTCCCAAGGTATGAATCTCTTATTCAGCAATAAACCTCATTCAGCAGCAACTCTGATTATTTTATCTCAATCATTTTTACTATAGCCAGATGTTGATATTCCAAGATCAAGTAATGCCTCAACAACAGTGGAAATCCCTCCTCAAGCTTCTACTGAGGACGCAGAGACTCGTGAAACCGAAGATACAGAAGCTCATGAAGCTGAAGGCACAGATGTTCATGAAACTTTCCAACTCATTGGTATCATTCGGCTAATCACTTCTTTCCCTTCATATGGCATCTTTTCCTTGTTCTTATACTCTTATCATCTGCATTATTGGAAATAGATAAAATCCTAGACGATTTAGCAAAAGAGCACTCTTCTGGTCCAACTCCAGGCCCATCATCCCCGGGTATTCAATCAAGCCTTCAATCAGAGCAAGACATCACCCATCCTGATGACCAACCAACACAATAGGTAATATTTTTGCCTCAAGCTAATCTTTTAGTACATCTATCTGGTCGGCTAACACTTCCTTTTTCTTAAGAAGACCACCAAGCCGATTGCCAGTTATTCTTTCACTGTTGATGACTACATCAATGAAAAAGGTGAAGAAGCCACCTCTCAGTAGACTCTATCAGTGGAAAATCAAGCTCGGTTGAAGGATATAGCTAGTTTGTTAAACAAGGACATCAACATTCTGGTTCTAGATTTAGATCAGATAAAAGATCTCCTTGAGCTCATCAACCAAGATCTTCCACCTGCCCTCAAAGCTTCCCTGAAATCCGCAGCCCACCTTGATGATTATTTTGCTGTTGTGAAGAGGGCAAATAAAAACATAACCTCCTGGAACGACTTGCAGAACAACAGGTTTCTGAAGAAGTAGGAAGTTAAAGCCTTGCACTCCCAAATTCAGACTGCTAAGAATTCATTGGCAACTTTGGAGCCTGAGCTGAAAATCATGGAGGATGAGAAGATCAAGTTGGAGGCCCAATTAGCCGAGCTGAATGTCAGAATTCAGTCTCACAAGGCCAAGATAGTAGATTTGCCAACCTACATAGAAGAAATCTCATAAAAAATATCATCTGTCCTCAAAGAAGATCAATAGCTCAAGGCAAGGATGTCTAACATTCAAAGTTCTGAGGATGAAGACCAGAAGGTGCTGAATAATGTCAGCCGAATCAGAGCTGATGCTTTAGATGCCATCAACCAACTTCTGAGCTAGTAAAAACATGGGTTTGTAATAGTTTAACTATGATATACTCTGTTTTTTAGACAATCGGATATTTCTGTCTTTACCTCTATACACTTCTGTTTATATAGAAATGTAATCAGCTCTTTTATTCTCCCGATTAGAATATAGCCGACCACATTTAGCTTTCCGATCAAAGAATATAGCTGACTGTTCCCATCTTGCCGATTCAGGAATTAGCCGAGCGACCCTCGATTTATCTGAGCCTGGCCTAGTCTAGCAACGACCCATTCGAGAAGGGAAAAACCCTAACTCGTCGTTTGGTATTCTCACTCGGCTTATAAATAAACCTTCTTTCTTCTACCCCTATCAACAGTTCCAGTCAAGCATTCTCATCTCTGTCTCCTCTTCTTCTCTCGTTCAAAACCAATCCAGAAGGAAACCCTAGCCTGCACAGTAGCAATGGCAGGAGGTGACAATCGTGGCAAGCACCCTGCTGAAGGGGAAGCCGAAGGAAACCGAGCATGGCGTAACCGGCAGCGCGGGTAAGATTCGGCTCCTTGCCCCCTTGTATTCCTGTTCATTGTTCATCTTTCTAGTCCTGATCCTTGTTCTTACTCATCAGGATAACGGTGATCTCTTCCAACCACAGCATCCCTTTCTCTTCGGCGACAGCAGTCGAGTCGGGGACTCCATCGTCCGGCTCCTCTGATTCAAGCTCCTACCACTCCAACCCTTGGGATTTGGAGTCGGATGCCATCATGGATGCTCCCTACACCCACGCGGAGGTGGTTACCTTCAGGGGCGAAAGGGATGATGCTCGAGGAGAGTTGGAGAAGATTTCCAAGCAATACGGCATTGACCAACTCGAGTGGGAGAACCAGCGGAAGCAGTTTTGCGACACCATCACCGGTCAGTGCAAACAAATCCATTTCATTTCTTCCCTTTCTTCTGATTCATCTATTCATCTGATCGGTGTTCCATCCTTTCAGCGCTTTCTGCAGAGGTCGAACGCCTGAATATTGCGGCGAACAAGATCGCTGACAAGGTGAACGCCCGGGGAGAAACTGTCGAGGCACGCCTTGATGATGCGGACGGTCATATAGATCAGGCCGTCATCCAAGGTGTGCACCATGGCGTAGTCCTGGGTTGGCGACAATGTCCACATAGAGTAATGAAGACTTCTCTGTCATGCCAGTCGGCTTCCGTGGTGGCAGGCCTACAGAAGGTGTTGAGGACATTGACGACCTCCTGGAGAGCTATGAGGATCATGCAACTGCCCTCGCCCAAGCCACCAATGCTCAGTCTATCCTCAACAGACTGTTTGATGAGTAGTTTGTACTTAGGAATCATGTAAAAACCTGCCTTGTGAAATATTATCTATGACTCCCACTTGTCTCTCCCTTCATGATTTTTTCTGAGAACGATGAATCTGAGGAATGTCGCCTGAATTTGTATGACACTGCTTTGACTGTGTTTAAATTTTTTGCTCTAAAGGCGACACATACCGTGTCGGCTATTCTCTAAATTCTTAGAGTATTTTTTTTTCGGCTAAAGGCGACACTCATACATCGGCTATTTTGTGCACATAACTCCTTAAATTTACTTATGCACCAACCTCAACACTGGGATAAAATTTCTTAAGAAATCTTACATTAATATCCCTAGTAAACTCTTCTCCCAGCAAAGTTTTCAAAATATACGCATTACCAGGTGCATACTTTACTATCCGAAAAGGTCCTTCCCAATTTGGAGACCACTTGCCGAAGGCTTTATCTTTTGTTCCAATCGGCAATACAGTTTTCCAAACCAAATCTCCCTCTGCAAATTGCTTCTCGTTGACCTTTCTATTATAATATTTGGCAACACGCAATTTGTTTTTCTCAATACTTTCTAATGCTTTGAAACGAACCAAATGTAAATCTTCTAATTCATCCATCATGTCCTTATAATCTTCTTTCCTCAAATTATTTTGCAATGTAACTCGCCTTGAACCCGATTGCAGCTCCCATGGTAACACAGCATGATGCCCATAAACCAACTCGTAGGGAGACGCCTGAGTAGACCCATGACAAGTCATTCGATAAGCCCATAAAGCCTCATTAAGAACCGAATGCCACTTCTTTGGTTTCTCATCAATCTTCTTCTGAATAATTTTAATCATGATTTTATTTGATGCCTCAGCTTGGCCATTAGCTTGTGCATAATAAGGAGAAGAATTATATAATTTGATTCTCATGTCTTCGGCAAAATCACAAAACTCAGATGAAGTGAATTGAGTTCCTTGATCTATTGTTATAGTCTGAGGAATTCCAAACCTGTGAATTATATGCTCCTTAACAAAATTGATCATGTTTTCTGATGTAACCTTCTTCAAAGGAATAGCTTCAACCCACTTTGTAAAATAATCAGTAGCCAACATCACAAACTTATGTCCTTTGCTAGAAGGAGGATTAATCTAACCAATTAAATCCATGCCCCATCCTCTAAATGGCCAAGGCTTGATAATTGGGTTCAAAGCTGATGCTGGAGCTCTCTGAATGTTGCCAAATCCCTGACAATCTTGACACCCCTTGTAATATTCAAAGCAATCTTCAAGCATGGTCGGCCAAAAATAACCAGTCCTTCTAATTATCCACTTCATTCGGTAAGTCAATTGATGTGCACCACACACACCCTCATGCACTTCATACATCAGCACTCTGGCCTCTCCCTTACTGAAATACTTGAGGAGTACCCCATCTATAGATTTATAGTACAACTGATCATCAAGGAGCACAAACTTGAGGGATTTGTATCTGAGCTTTCGGGAAACTTTCTGGGATGCATTCTTTAAGTAATCGGTAACTTCATTTCTCCAGTCATCAATTACCCGATTCTCATCCAAAACGCTAATCTCTTGATCCTCTCGATATCCCGAGGTAGCCTGAGCTATTCTATTTGCTTCTTCATTATGCCCCCTAGGGATATGATGCAAGGTTGCTACCCGAAAATTCTTCAAAAGCTCTCGGCATTCTTCATAATATTCCCTTAATACGTCATTCTTTCATTCATATTGGCCGATCAGTTGGTTAATTACCAACTCAGAATCTCCGAACATCTCAACAGCGACGACCTTTATTTCAGCAAGAAGCCGAAGTCCTCTAAGTAGTGCTTCATACTCTGCTTGATTGTTAGTAACACGACATTCAATAGGGATAGCATATTTAAAAATCACTCCTCGTGGAGAAATCAAGAGAATGCCATCACCACCACCTTTGCTACAAGATGAACCATCAAAAAACAAAGTCCAAGGTGCAATATCTGTCATGTTAGCAGAAGGATCACGGTGTTGGGTAACAAAATCAGCAATAATTTGACCCTTTACTGCTTTTGTCGATTCGTACTTTAACTCAAATTCTGATAAAGCCAAAATCCATTTGCCAATTCTTCCGTTTAAAATTGGCATTGATAACATATGTTTTATTACATCAAATTCAGAAACTACCATGCATTCGGCATTCAACAAGTAGTGCCGAAGTTTGGTACATGAGTAATACATGCACAGACAAAGTTTCTCCATATCCGAATACCTTGTCTCTGGATCTAACAGCTTTCGGCTAAGGTAAGCTATCACTCTTTCTTTTCCTTCAAACTCTTGCATGAGGGCCGACCCTATTGTCAGGCTATCGGCCGCCACGTACAACTTAAAAGGCTTGTCAAGCTGTGGAGGTACCAACACAGGTGGCGCCTTCATGTATTCTTTGATCTCATCAAAAGCCTTTTGTTGTACGTCACTCCATACAAATTCTTGATCATTTTTAAGCTTTAACAGTGGAGAGAAAGGCAAGACTTTTTCTGATAAATTAGATATAAATCTTCTTACAAAATTAATCTTGTCGAGCAATGACTGCAACTCTGTGAGATTAGTTGGAGGCACAACCTTGTCTATTGCTTCCATGCTTTTCTTACCGACTTCGATCCCTCCTTTATGGACTAGAAATCCCAAAAACTCACCAGCCGAGACCCCAAAGGCACACTTATTCGGGTTCATCTTCAAACCATGCTTCCTAGTGCACTCCAAGGTCTTCTTTAAATCGGCTAAGTGTCCACCATGATTTCTAGACTTAACCACCACGTCATCAATATAGATCTCCACGATTTTGCCGATCAACTTGTGAAAAATATAGTTCATGGCTCTCTAATAAGTTACACCAGCATTCTTTAAACCAAAATTCATGACGACCCACTCAAATAATCCAATATGACTAGGACATCTGAAAGCCGTTTTTGAAATATCCTCTATTGCCATAAAGATTTGGTTATAACCAGCATTACCATCCATAAAGCTGATGACTTCATAACCAGTTGCTGCATCGACAAGCAAATCGGCAACCGACATTGGGTAACCATCCATTGGCGTAGCTTTATTGAGATCCCTAAAATCAATGCAGACCCTCATTTTCCATTCTTTTTGTATACCGGAACTACGCTCGAAATCCACTCTGCATATCTACATGGCCGAATGAAATTTGCTTCTAATAATCTTTCAACTTCCTTTTTCACATCGGCTAGCACCTCCTCTTTGAAAAATTTCTGAGGAGATTGTTTGTAAGGACGATACCCAGGCTTGATCGGCAATCGATGCTCAACAATAGAACGATCCGGTCCGGGCATCTCTGTGTAATCCCAAGCAAAACAATCATTGAACTCTTTCAGAAGGTTTATCAATTTCAATCTATACTCTGGGTCTAAATTTGCACTGATATACATCGGCCTTGGTTTGATATCATCACCAACATTTATTTCCTCTAGCTTATCGGCCGACATAAAGTCACGTCCCAACTTTCCTTTGTTTCCATCGATCGGGTTCCTCATTAAAAATTGTTTTGAGAGCCGACTGCTTGGATCGGTTGTTGATCCTTGTTGAAGACATTCACAGGACCTTCTTCCCATACTCTTCCAAAGAAACAATCGAAGCCATCATATTCCCAGTAAGTAGGCTCTGCAGCAGCAACACTTACCGAATCATCAGCATGAACAACTTAAACATCATTTCCAATCCACTGAATAAGATCCTGATGCATGGTTGAAGGTATGCAGCAGTTAGCATGGATCCAATCTCTCCCTAAGAGCAGACTATATGCCCCCTTGCCATCAATGACAAATAAAGTAGTAATCAAGGTTTTTGATTCAATTATCAACTCAACATGCACAGCTCCTCGGGTGTTAGAAGGATTGCCAGTAAAGTCCCTGAGCACCATGTCAGTTTTTAGCAGTTCCTCATTGGTCATCCCGAGCTTCCTAAAGGTGGTATAAGGCATAATATTGATGGCAGCTCCTCCATCAACAAACATTTTGGTCAGAGGCTTGCCATTGACGCACCCCTTCACATAAAGTGGCTTCAAATGTCGATGTCTGACCGGTTTATCGAAAACTGCCCGTTCAGTTAGGACAAGTTGGGCCATCAGATCATGATACTCACTCTCATCGAAATATGAGTACACTTCTTCTTGGATATCCTGGTTTTCCGGAGCTAAGAACTCTAATGGAATAAAGAAAGTCATACACGCATCAGCCGACTGGTCTTGCTTGTCAGGCTTTTCCTTAGGACGCCACACTTGCTTCTTTTCGGCAACTGTTTGTGCCAACTCTTTGTTCCTCAAGCGTTGTACCCTTCTTTTCTGGCTCTTCCTCAGCCCTGGTGGACACCATTGTCCTTTCTGCCACACGTACTCACGATGTTCTTCTTCCTCAGCGCTTTCTTCATAATGGATCCACCCTTGATTGGCAAATCTCTTGCTTCGTCGATTTCCAGAGCTGTCCATTTTTACACGCTGGTCGTCTTCAGTAAAATGTGCTCTAAGCCTTTCATGGACCGGACGGCGGTTGGCCTGAGACTGCCTGTACTCTGAATATTGATCACTGCATTCAGGGTAATTATCTTTAGTAGGCAGCTTCAAGCCTTCATTCCAACAATGTTTAAAGAACGAGCATCCCCAATGAGATTGTTCCTGCTCTCTCATGTACTCTTGCTCCCTCTGGTACATCTCTTCCTCGTACCTCTGACATTCCTCCATGAACTCTTGTTCCTCGTAATACCTTCGCTTCCGATACCGTTCTTGCTCCCTTCACCATTTGTTCAAAAGAATCTGTGTCGTGACTCTGGGCTTGGAAGCTTCCCCTCTCTCGGTTCGACCAATTTGGAACCGAGCCTATTTTCGAAACTCTTCATTTGTAATTTGCTGATCAGGGTCAACAGCACCAGTTTTCTTAGCGTTTTGGCATATTGAACAATGTTGGCCCTTGTATTGGACCAATGGTTTCCTCAAAGCATTTATCGGCGGATGGACCGAAGGTACTGACCATGATCAAGCGAAAGGTATTCAGGAAAGTTGTATGATGATTCCTCATAGTTTCGCTCATTGCTTTGTAAACCATCTCAGTCATCTTTCGAGCATCTTCTTCTTCAGTGTAATCGGTTTGATGATGAAGGAGAGTCCTTGGGAGTGACTGTTTCTGAAAAAACTTGTTGCTTTTGTTCTTTGAAAAAGACATCAAGCATTTACGTTGAAACTCATCATATGCTTGCTGGACAATATTCCTCAGGTCTTCCGGCAACTCATCCATAGTCACGTCCAGAACCTGACTATTGTCAATTTCAACCATCTTGAGATGTAGAGTCCCACCGAGTGTGCAAAAAAGTGTGTTGACACAAAATGTGACGCACTGTTCCTAACACACAGCAAGCCGGAAAGTGTAGCTTCAATCGGGTGCCCGGGTGTTTCGAAGTCCGGAAACGTGCCAGTCAGTTTGACCTAAAACTAACAAGGGATGAAAATCATTAGATATAAAACTAGAACATGTCGGGCGAGACCAGACAGTTCCATATATACGGCCCTGAAGCCACTTACAACGACATATAGCTATAGAAGCTATCTGCCAACAAGTTTTATAGATCATTCGACTAAAACAAACAATGAGTATGTAAAGAGTTGATTGCCAAACATGCATGCATGAGAAAGTACGTATGAACGAATCATTATTAATTATGAATTGAAGCATAACCAACTCGGCTATCCAACCGAATTGCGGTCCGTGATGAAGGAACACGTAAGTAAACATGATCGAACTAATCTAAAGCTTGTATCCGCCGCACGACACCTAACTTTATAAGAGCTCAAACGTACTTGACGTGCATGAACCCGCAACACGTAATAATCCAGATGAAACCAATTCGGTTATCATAAATATAGAATCTATTTGTGGATAAAAGCAATTACAAAAGCATAGATAAATCTATGAGAAAAGATGAAGCCAAACCGTATCAATTAATTGGGCAAAAGAGTGTACAATATATAAATATAATGACATGCAACATCTATAATAGAAATCTACTAGATCTTGCCAATCTAATAGAACCAGTAACTATCTTGCTTTGCTAGGTATATCGAGCAAGCACTTGCCGCACGGTATCTACTCATACATAAAACATAAGAGATGACTTCTTGATTGTCAAGCAAGGACCCGCCGCACGATCATTGAAAACAAACAAGACTACTTGCATCAACATCTAAATCCACCGCATGATACTAGACATGATAACAAGGTTGCCGGGACTTACGGAGGTCGACGGATCGATGGTTCCTCTCGAAGAACTCGACAACACGACAAAGGACTCGAAATTGGCACGCGGCCGGTTGTATTGTATTGGTTGTGAACCGTTTTTACAATGGCCAAGGGTTCATATTTATACCCTGGTCGTGACATGAGTCCTAAAAGGACACGGTTACAAAATATTAAAGGAAAAACATGATATCTTTGACTTTAATTTCTTCCGGAGTCTTCATTGCCTTAATCGTCGCGGTCTTCGTTGCCCGATCAGCCCTTTGCTTGCCGTTTTCGTCACTTCTTCAATGGAAAACCGCTCCTCCTTAGAATAACCGATCGCATGATCATTTAGCCGAACCTTTGGCGATTACCCGACCGCACGGACATTTGCCGACTTCTTTGGAAACTGGCCAACCGCACAGACGCTTGCCGAATGCTCTGAGCTCTGCACTAGCCCACCTATCATCTTTCTGAGCATACCAAAATCCAGTGTTAACACATAGCAATGAACGTGGTGGTAAAAATTCAAGATTATTATGTTCCTACAGACTTTGTAGTTCTTGACATACAGGATGAAGATGACATGACTATCATCCTGGGAGACCATTCCTCAACACTACTAGAGCCATCATCTTCATCGAATCTGGACAAATCCACTTCAACTTACCCATTGGAAAGGTATGTTGTAAATTCAATAGTTATACTAATCATATGCAGCCCAAGAAGTGACGCAATAGAAGGAGACGCCATACCTGCCGTCGAGCAACCCAACCATTGAAGGATGGATGAGAGGACTGTCCTGGTGAATTCACAAGGTATGAAGACCAATCCAATGATCAGGAACAAGAAACAGTGAAGCAACCCCGCTGGAGCGAATGGGAGAAAGAAGCTGAAAGAATGGACCAACTTGCAAAAGAAAAGCAGAAGAGACACAAGTACGAGTACAAGAATTGTGGGAGGAGAACCAAGATGCACCACAAGATAATGAGGAACCATCCGAGTCTACCTCAGATGATGAATTAGACAAGTAAGTACTCTCTCCTATCTAGTCCTATCGGTAGACTATAAATCCCGTTCCTTTGCCACAAGGTAAAAATGTTAGTTATCTAGTTAATTAGCATTAGCAACTTTACTACCTTTATCTTTTTGCATATTAAATGAAAACATAATAAATATTTATTTATCATTGCATCATGATAATACTAAGCCCCATGTGATGGAACTTATGGTAATACCATAAGGGAATTTGTTGTGGTGGCATAAAAATAATTTTTATTTCTCTTGTATTATAAAATAGAACATCCTAAAAAGAGATGAGATATTCAATTCCTGCTATAATCTATCAAAGTTTAAATTAGCTCATGATAATATTTAGTTACTCTTTTGGCTGACCGCTAACCCATTATCATAATGGAGCCTCAAATTCTGTTTGTTCTTGTCGGAGTATAACCATGCAGGATTGAAAGCACCAAGGAGGAGTGAGTCTAATCAGAGCTACTACTGAGAAGCTGACTCCAAGGATAATTCAAATCAACATAGCAAAATCAAGCTTGGGGGAGGGCACCCCCAGTTATCAGGTAAGTATACCAATGCGATTATCGAGTCTATCTTATAGTCATAAAATTATCAAAAATATGTGAGCACATGAAGGTTCACCATAGTATCATAAGAAAACTTAAAATTGCCAAAAATACATGGTCTAAGAAGGTCCATGTTTGTTGAGTCTTAAGAGTCCTAAATAAAGATATGCTTAGTTAGAGTGTGTGTTTAATTTGTCTAGAGTCAATAAAAGCTATGAACAATATTTTTTTCTTGGAGATGATGAATAGTTGTTCTGCTATAATCCCTTTTAAGTACCTAGTTTTCAACCTTAAATTCTCCTGAGTTTTGGTTAGAAATGCTTTGATATAAAAATTTACTCTGAACGTAAAACTTGTGGGGGCATATACTTAAACTAAGTCTAGGTGGTTGGGAGATATGACATGAAAGTCTAGCTGCTATTTATCTTACTCCTATCAATACCAAGTTCTGGTGATTTATCTTTTGAAAATTTAAAATATTACATGATGAGCTCTTGTATGACATAGTTTAAATTCCTACCAAAGCCATACATTTATATACATTTAGATTAGGAAGACTCATTCATGCTACTTGTCTTTGTATTGAGTGTTGTTAACCTTTAGACCCTGTGAAGAGTCTAGTCATGCTTTTAAATCAAGATCACATACATACCACCCAAATATGCACTACTCTACACTGGAGTAGGCACAACAACATACCATTCATCCAACAAAAAAAGGTCTTACTCTTACACTGAGAGTAACTATCACCAAAAATATTCCTTCCATTTCCATTTATTCAATAAATGCTCCAAAGTTCTTGTTATATTATTTTAGCAGTTTTTTGGTGATGGAGGTATGAGCTATGCAAAAGCTATTCGAAAAAAAGAGAGAGAGAGGAATTAAAAAAGGACAAGTGTCTAACGCACCTCTGAAAGGATCAAGATGCCCAAGACGGGGGGGTGAATTGGGCTCTTTTTAATTTCTAAACAAGAATTAAACCTATAAAGAGCCAATTAACCCCCTAGTGCCTACCGCTTGTGTGTCCTAGCTAGAAAGCGGTAACAAGGCAATGGAAAGCGAAAACTTCCTACACAATTCTAGTATGAAATGAAAGACAAGTGCGGAAAGTAATGCGGTAATAAAGAGCTAGGGAAAGAGATGCTTGACACGGCGATGTTTTGCCGAGGTATCGAGGAGTCGACACTCCCCCCTAGTCCTCGTTGGAGCACCTCGCAAGGTATAGCTCCCCCTCAATCCCGCGCAAGGGATGAGTGCTCTCTACGGGATGATTCTTCGCCACTCCGGCTCGGTGAATCGCCCACAACCGATCACAACGTCGATGGAGAAGGGCCGCCGACAATCTTCCGGCGATCACCTTCCTCCGAACACCACCGGACCGTCTAGGTGATGTCGATCACCAAGAGTAACAAGCCTCGATCTTCGCTTGACTCACTCAAGCCTCACAACTAGAGGATGCACACTTGAACTCTTGGATGAACTAGAGAGAGGATGGATGGATTCACGAATCACTCTCTCTCTCTAGGGCTCTTGCTCTCTTCCCAACCTTCTCAACAAACTCAGCAACTCAAATGAGCAAAAACAAGGCGGGAGAGAAGTGGGAGGGGCTATAAATAGACCCTCTGAAAACTGCCTCGGGCTGGAATTTTAAGTTGGCGACGGACGCTCCGTCGACTAGGCGACGGACGCTCCGTCGCATGCCCAACGGCTAGTTTCTGTTCATAATTGAGGCGACAGACGCTCCGACGCCTAGGCGACGGACGGTCCGACGCCTCTGTCTAACGGCTAGTTCTGACACACTGTTCCCAGCGATGGACGCTACGTCACTGGGCGACGGACGCTCAGCCACAGCATCCGACGCTGAGCTCTGGCTAGGGTTTAAAAAACACCCTCTCTGGAAGGTCGACGGACGCTCTTCGCAGCGTCCGACGCCTGGCCGACGGACAGCGTCCGACGCACCCTGAAAAACTTAGCCAGAAAACAACCTCTCTGGAAGGCCGACGGACGCTGTGGACTCAACCACCCAGCGTCCGGCGCCTTTGTCCGACGCGACGGACAGCGTCCGGCGCCCCTGCCAAGAGCGTCCGACACCCAGAAAACTATTTTAACAACTCTGTTTTTCGTCGCGATGAATATGGAAGTTGTTCTAGGCTATCTTACGGTCACTATAGGCTTGCTTAGAGCTAAGGAAGTCAAGTGTGCACCACACCTAAACATGAAGCTTTCCTAAGTCAAGCTACTAATCTCAACCCCTCTTAATAGTACGGTCAAAGGTAAAAAAGAGAAGCCCTATCTTATTCTAAGTGCCCTTCATCTCGTTATGGCACTTAGCCTATCATTCTAGGGTCTTCATCATGTCTCCTTAACGACCGAAACAATATCCATCTTGGGGGCTAAGTGATGACCTTTAGAGCCCATTCTCCTTGATCACTATGGCTAAGCTACGCATAGCCTCTGCAAAACACACGTTAGCCATAATAATCTCTAATTGTCGTTAATCACCGAAACCAACTAGGGCCATGATTCTTCAATCTCCCCCTTTTTGGTGATTGACGACAATAGAACCTCGAGTATGGATAAGAGTTTTGGTTAAGATTCAAGGGTGACTTGGAATGGTTGAGCAAGGGTTAGTTAAGATGTAATGACGCATACTTGCTCATCCAAGCCAAATCACAAAACATGGTACTTGTGAAAATGAAAGAAAACGCAGTACCTCATGATATTCTCAAAGGATGTATCGGAGTAAAGTGCGGAAGCTCAAATATCGTTAAGCAAGGAGATATATCATGAACATGAGACAACTCACAAGATGTATTAGAGAAAATCAAGAGTTTGTCACATGCAACCAATATATACAGCAACCATCATCACATCACACATATAGACAAATGCATAAAAGATACATGATGAAAGAGTACGGGGAAAAAACATACAAAAATCCAAATCCCTCCCCCTATCTCTATACTCGACCCTCTCTCCCCCTTTGGCGTCTAGCACCAAAAACTAAGAGTTTGGGGCTGGAGAAGAAGGCGAAGTAGCGGCAGCTCTGCGATCCAGCATGATGAAGTCCTGAAGATCAGACTCGTCTGACTCATCTCACACGGTCTCTGCTGGTGTAGGTGCAACTGGGGTAGTCTCTGAAGCTGTCACTGGCACCTCTGGAGCTGCGGTCGCAACTGACTCGCGCTGAGGCTCTGCTGGTGCCTCTGACGGTCCTGCCTCAGTGGTAGCGGGCCTGGGGGCCCGACGAGTGAAAACTCGAGGCGAGGGAGACGGTGTCACTGCTAGTGCCACTAGGGACACTGCTGCTGCAACCTCTGCAGGCTGAGTCTGACTGGGAGAGGACACTTCCACTGTAACCTCATCTGCTAGAGATATGGCATCCGTCTAAACGGCAGCTGGAGGTGTGGTGACTGTCTGTGCCGACTGCTCAGGTGCGATCTCCGACGATGCAACAGAGGACTGGTGAGTGCTTGTCGCCGGAGGATCCACTGCAGTCGCTGGAGCTGGTGTGACCTGCTGAGGTGCTCCTGGTGAGTCTTCTCCCGTGATCTCAAGATATGAAGCGGACAGATCTCGCGAGGCCTCTGCTAGTGTAGTTCCCCGGGTAGGAATGAATCCCATCTGGAACTCTCCGGGTGAAGCTATCCAAGAGGACACCTGGGTCCTCGGAGTCTGGTACTCTGGAGAAGCTGCTGGCTAGAAGGGAGGTGTAGCTGGTGCCTGACTCTGCTGTCCTCTGGACGGTAACGCTGGAGTGGGCACCACAACTACTGGAGGCTGCGGTGGCGGAGAAGTGAACTGCTGCTGCTGAGAGACGGCAGGCAACTGAAAGTGTGGCGTGGAGGTCTGCCCGGAGCTAGAGGCCAGAAGACGCTCAAGTAAAAGAGTCTGAGTCTTCTGAATCTCTGCCTGATGTAGCTGATAGGCTAGGAACTGGCGCTGGAACTCATCCTGCCTAGCCTGTGTCTGAGCCTGAGCTGCCAGCTGCTGCTCAGTGAGCCTCCGTAAATCTGCAGCCTGTCGTCTCTACTCCTTTGCCTGACGAGATTGCTCCTCCTGCATCCTCGAGAGTATAGTGAGCAGGGTAGCCTCTGAAGAACTGGAGCCTGGAGCTGGAGCTGCTGCGGCTGTGCCGGACCCTCCAGCCTCGTGGTCATGTGTCATAGGTGTATACTCGTGCACGGGCTGGTAGTCCTCGTCAGAGCTGTCAGAGTCGAGATCCTCTCTAAATACTATCTCTGCAGCTGTATCAATCTCAGCATCCAAATCTGCTAGCTCTGCCTGAGCAATCTGCTCAACTGTGGCATCGGTGACCTCGACCGACTGTGGTGGCACTCCGGCCTGCCTCGTGCCTGGTCTGTAGGCTCTGCTGGGGCGAGGCAACTGTCCATGGGCCACAAGCTGGCTCATCGAGTAGACTGGGAACTCAGTCGCTGACCTCGTGAGGGTGACTCTCATAACACCTGACCCAGTCTTGGCAACTATCAAGTATGAGATCCAATGTGCGAACTGTAGCTGCCAATGACCTCTGAACCCAGCAGCTATGATATCCTCGAGCTCGCTCACTATCAAATCCCAGAGGTCGAACTGCTCTTTCCGAACAATGTGAGCTAGGAGTCGAGAACCTCGTGGAGGATCCGAGCCAGAGGAGTGAGGTCTCGTGGCGTACAGCTCGAACCCTCAGTGAACGGCTGCTGAAAACACGGACTGACAAAGTCTGTGGATGGTACAATACCATCGTGAGGTCTGCGAGGGGCCTCCTGATCCCCATAGCAGAGACTGTGGATCCTGGTAGGTGAAGATCCGAGGTGAAAGAGCTCTCGGAACCTGACAGCTGTAACCCTAAAGTCACGTCCCTGATATGCGAAGTGGAGGAACTCGTGATCAGGTGAGATCCACAGAGAAGCATAGAACTGGTAAACCCACTCTTTCTGATATGCCCCTGAGCGTCCCATCAAGTCTATCAAACCCTGAATGTACTAGAGATGCTGCAGGATCTCTGGACCACCGACCCCCTCAATCTGAGTAGATGGGCACACCCTGTGGGCCCTGAGAGGAGCATCGGCGTCAACATACGCTCGGTAGAAATCCTCGTGCACTGTCGTATAGAACTCACGTCCGGCACGGGGGTCCCTCTGAGGTGGGAACCAGGACTGGAAGTCGACGAATCGAAGCAGCTGGACTTGCTTCGCTGTAAGTGTCCTGACCTGGTGCCTCACTGGGTCTAGGAGTCTGGGTCCTGGAGGGCTAGGTGGTGCACCTGAGCCTCGGGAACGAGTAACTCGACGGCTCATCAGCTCTCCAATAGTAGAATGGCCCGCGGCCTCTATCGGCTCAGTCGCTGGGACTGGCTCTGTCGCTGGTGCCTCTGAAACCTCGACGGGCTCTGACACTGGAGGTGGAGGGGACTCACGACGCGCTCCACGGCGAGGCAAGAGCCTCAAGCTGGCGCGACGTCATCCTCGCTCCGCTAACTCAGCTGCCTCTGCTACTGCAAGCGCGGCTACCGAATCCGGATCCATTGCTGGCCTCTTGCGCTTCCGAGAGATGACCTTCTGCTTTCCCTTCCCGCGGTCAGTGGGTGGACGCGGTGGAGGTGGAGGGTCACCACCACTACCGGGGACGGGACCTGCATTCTTCGTCCTTGCCATTTCTCAAGCTCTTGCAATCAACTCACTGACAGGAAACCTCAACAATCAAACCACAACCCCACTGCCAATCAAACACTGTCACTGAAACCACTGACAATCCTCAGAGCCAAAAAGCTGAAAGAGTGGCACGCCGGCCCTGGACTGTCCTTGCGAGGCTTTACCTCGATCCGTACTCGCGGGCTTTGCCCCGAGTTATCTGACACTGCTCACTGTCTGAGTCTCTGATCAACTGACCAACTGACCCTGCTCGTCAGAGATAGATAGAGATATATAAACCATAAGCAATTAACTAGAGGTAAGGATCTATTAGAAGCATGAATCTAGGAAAGAGTAGATCGTTATATCCACTGCCATACCTCGAGCCTCTGACCAAAAAAACAGGAGAAGGTGAGATTCCCCGATCGATCAATCGCGAACCACAATCCGCAATTCAATCCGCACTCTAGTCAAGATAGAGAGAAGATGGATTAGGGTAGGTAGAGGAGGACAGGGTGAATTGCAATTTGGCAAAAGAAAGGATCACAGAAGTGGATCGAAAAGGGAAATTCACCTTTGCACCCTCAAGGAAGAACCGACCTCCAACAGGGAGAGCTCCTTCGACCTAGAGCACTCCTGCTCGGAGGGGTTAGAGCAGGGGACAGATGTGGAGCAGTGGAGGTCCTTGGGCGCGAGGTGGAGGGAAAACACGGCGGTGCAGGGCAGAGTGGAAATGCGGTGCAAAGGGGAGCGGCGCAGGTGCGGGCGGCGCTGGGGAAGGAGCTCGGCGGCGCAGGGAGGAGATCCACGGCGGCACAGGGGGCAGGTGGCGGCGCAGGGATGCACGGCGGCGCTGAACGGGATCCGCGGCGGTTAGGGTTAGGAAAAACGGCGCGGCGGCGGACTAAAGCGAACGGGCGAGACAGAGGAGAAATCAGGGTTTTCAAAAAAATTTCGCCGATTAGTTCGCGACAGACGCTCCGACGCATAGGCGACGGACGCTCCGTCGGCATGCGACGGACGCTCGGGGAGCGTCCGACGGCATCGTCCGTCGGGCTTCCAGAGCTGATTTGAAACGCCCAGTCGCATTGACCGCGATGGACGCTTGAGAGAGCGTCCGTCGCCCTGTTTAGCGGGCAACTTTAATCTCCGGACGATCGCGACGGACGCTGAGGCAATTGACACCGAGCGTCCGTCGGCAGCATCCGACGCCTTAAAAACGGAATTTTTCAAATTTTCTTTTTGCGTCTTTCTCCCAACCAAGTTCCAATCCCAATAAGATCCAAATAACACTTGATTGGACTTGATATGAGAACCATCTCTCAAAGACTCATTTTCAATTATTTTGCCATAGGCTTAAATTTAGTTTTTAGCTCAAAATATTCGAATGGAAGCGCCAAGGAGACATCATATGGCCACAAGAGGGGTAGTTGAGTGATTTGAGCTTGGAATGCTCCCCCTAAGTGGATCACCATAGAGGATGCTCAAGAAACTTAACCAAAGAGAAGGGGCAAACAACACACATGCATATGCTATGCAATACGAAAAGTGAATCTAGGTTGCTTGCAAGTTTAAACCGCGGTTAAGCTTTGTCACACGCTTTGAGGGCGGTTATCTTAACCGCGTTAGCCAAGCCTAAGTGCTTTACCATATTAAACATGTTATATTACACATGAATGCATGGTTCACACAAGATCATCTTTTAGTGAAATTAGAGTGATCAAGCACATTTAACTCGCTTCTCAACCTACAAAAGGTTGTTTCATCGAGTGGTTTAGTGAAGATATCCGCCAATTGTTCTTCGCTCTTAACTCCAACTAGTGTTATGTCTTTCCTAGCCACATGATCTCTAAGAAAGTGATGGCGAATATCTATGTGCTTGGTGCGAGAGTGTTGAACTGGGTTGTTTGCAAGTTTTACGGCGCTTTCATTATCACACAAAAGTGGAACTTCTTTTAAAAACACGCCGTAATCAAAGAGTGTTTGGGTCATATATAAGATTTGTGCACAACTTGCTCCCATGGCAATGTATTCCGCCTCGGCGGTTGACAATGCCACACTATTTTGCATCTTTGAGGACCAAGAAACAAGTGATCTTCCTAGCATGTGGCACCCGCCGGAGGTACTCTTCCTATCAACCTTACACCCGGCGTAATCCGAATCGGAATAGCCAACTAGTTGGAAGGGAGCTCCTTTGGGATACCAAAGACCCATGCTAGGGGTGTGCCTTAAGTACCTAAGGATTATTTTAACCGCACAAAGATGCGACTCCTTAGGGTTTGCTTGAAACCTAGCACACATACACACACTAAACATGATATCCGGCCTAAAGCGGTGAGGTAAAGTAAACTACCGATCATAGAACGATAAAGAGTTTGGTCGATCGGTTTACCTCCCTCATCGAGATCGAGATGCCCATTAGTAGGCATTGGGGTCTTGATTGGCTTGCAATCCTCCATCTTGAATTTCTTGAGCACATCATAAGTGTACTTCTCTTGAGATATGAAGGTGCCCTCCCTCAATTGCTTCACTTGGAAGCCTAGGAAGAAGGTTAGCTCGCCAATCATCGACATCTCGAACTCCTTGGACATCAATGCACCAAATTCCTTGCTATGACCTTGGTTTGTTGACCCAAATATAATGTCATCGACATATACTTGGCAAACAAAGATCTCTCCATCTAGCACCTTGGTGAAGAGTGTGGTATCCACTTTCCCGATCTTGAAGCCCTTCTTGAGTAGGAAGTCCCTTAGCCTCTCATACCAAGCTCTTGGAGCTTGCTTCAATCCATAGAGTGCCTTGGACAACCCATACACATGATTAGGACAATTTGGGTCTTCAAACCCGGGAGGTTGTGAGACAAAAACAAGTTCATTAATGAAACCATTAAGAAAGGCACTCTTCACATCAATTTGAAAAAGTTTCATTTTATGGTGTGAAGCATATGCCAAAAGGATACGAATGGCTTCTAGTCTTGCAACCGGTGCAAAGGTCTCCCCAAAATCCAAGCCTTCAACTTGGGAGAAGCATATGCCAATGATTCTTGCTCCTTTGGGCTTTTCTACTAGTGTCCACACTTCGTTCCGGGTGAGGTTGTTCAACTCTTCGTGCATGGCGTTCACCCAATCCGGATCCGCAAGTGCATCCTCCACACTAGAAGGCTCAACAAAGGAAACAAAGGAGTGATGTTCAACATAAGAAGCAAGTTTAGATCGAGTTGTTACCCCCCTTGATGGACTCCCTATGATGAGGTCTTGAGGATGTGCTTGAAGCATAGGTGTAGATCTTCTATTTATCTCTTGGGGAGGAGGTTGCGGTGCTTCAACATTGCTTGCTTCGGCCTCGGCTTGATCTTGAGGGATGTGAGTGTCTTCTTGAGCTTCCCTCACTTGATCTTCTTCATCAACTTGAGGCGTGTGAGGTGGAGAAGGATCTTGATTCGCTTCATCTTCAACTTCTTCCACCTCTTGTGGGTTGATAGCACCAATTGGCATGTTCTTCATTGCCTCCCTCAAGGGTTCATTACCTACATCATCAAGATTTTCATGCTCTTCTTGAGAGCCATTAGTTTCATCAAACTCCAAGTCACACATTTCTTCAACTAAGCCGGTGGCTTTGTTAAATACACGGTATGCCTTGGATTTAAGTGAATACCCAACTAAGAAACCAATGTCACATCTTCTTTGGAACTTGCCCAAGTGTTGGCGCTTCTTGTAGATGTACACTTTGCAACCGAACACTCGGAAAAAGGATATGTCCAGTTTCTTTCCATTTACAAGCTCATAGGGGGTCTTCTTGAGAAGCCTTTGGACAAATAGCCGGTTGGCCGCATAGCATGCGGTGTTGATTGCTTTGGCCCAAAACTTCTCGGGGGTGTTGTATTCATCAAGCATTGATCTTGCAAGAGTGATAAGTGTCCGGTTCTTCCTCTCTACTACACCATTTTGTTGAGGAGTATAGGTGGCGGATACTTCATGCTTGATTCCAACTTCATCACAATAGTCTTCAATCTTGGTGTTTACAAACTCGGTCCCATTGTCACTTCTTATCTTCTTGATCTTCACATCAAACTCATTTTGAGCTCTAGTTGCAAACTTCTTGAATATTGATTGAGTTTCTCCCTTGTCTTGAAGAAAGAACACCCAAGTGTATCTAGAGTAGTCATCAACTACCACCAAGAAAAAGAGATTGCCGCCAAGGCTAGCATAGGTGTCCAAAAAGATCCATGTGGAGTAGCTATAGAACTCTTGAGGTTGACATGAAAGCTTTGGTTGGATGAGTGTTTGCTACTTGCTTGCCGGCTTGACATGCACTACAAAGTTTGTCTTTCTCAAACACCACATCCTTCACACCTCTAACCAATTCCTTCTTGACAAGCTTCTTCAAAGTTGACATTCCCACATGTGCTAATCTTCTATGCCATAGACAACCCAAAGAACTCTTGGAGAAAAGACATGTTTGCAAACTAGCTTCATTTGAGGTGAAGTCCACTAGGTAGAGATTGTTGTGTCGAAACCCTTTGAATATCAATGATGAATCTTCAATCTTGGACACAACTACCTCATTTGGAGTGAAGAGACATTGGAAACCAAGATCACATAGTTGTCCCACCGATAGCAAGTTGAAGCTCAATGATTGTACTAGCAAGACATTTGATATTGATTGATCATTTGAGATTGCCACTTTGCCTAGACCTTGCACTTTGCCTTTTGAGTTGTCCCCAAAGGTAATCTTGTCTTGCCCTTCACAATCTTCCTCAAGTATAGTGAACATCCGGGAGTCACCGGTCATATGTTGAGTGCATCCACTATCAATCACCCAATGACTTCCACCGGTCTTGTAGTTCACCTACACACAAGCAACTTGAAGTTAAGCTTGTTGTTTGGGAACCCACACTTGGCGAGGTCCCATAGCCTTGTCCACCAACTCCTTAGCAACCCATAGCACTTTGGGCTTGTTCTTCATCTTTGGACCGAGAAATACAACTTGAGGTCTACCCTTGGAGTCCTTGTTGATGATGAAGTGTGCATCATGAGCGAACGGCCTTATGTGCTTGGGCAAGGTCTTGGGAGGTGGAGTCTTGCATTGGGATTGAAGAGGACCCTCTTGACCACATCCAAAGCACTTCTTGGGTTTGGGCTTTGGTGTGTCATAGCTGCTCCTCATAGCCTTGTTCTTGTAATAGTTCTTGGCTTCTATCTTGACCTTGGCCTTCATGATTTGGTTCTCCTTGAACCCAATGCCGGTCTTGTTGGTCTTCATGATAGTGTTCATCAAGAGCTCACTTTGAAGGTTGTGGCCCTTGGTGAACTTCTCCAATCCACTTGTAAGCTTGATCTTCTCAACCTTGAGCTTTGCATTTTCCTCTTTGAGAGACTTGATCAAGGTCATTGCATCTTTGTCATCTTGTTTGGCCGACTTGATAGTGAGTGGCTTGCTTGCCTTGAGGTTGATTAGCTCTTCCTTGAGCTTGGAGTTTTCTTGCCTCATCTTCACATAGTCATCATGCTTGTCGGCCTCAACTACCTTCTTGCCCTTGCACTTTGCATTTTGCTCACTAGCAACTTCATCAAGCAAGTCCTCACAAGAAGTAGCTATATCACACTTAACAACCGGGTTAATAGCAACATGTGTAGCAAGATCATTTGAAAGCAATTCATTAGCTATCACAAGTGTGCCATGTTCATTTTTAACTTGGTTGTAGTCATCTTTTAGCAAGTTGTATCTTGATTGGAGCTCTTGTGTTGACCTCTCAAGCTTATCATGTTTCTCATTTGCTTGCTTGAGTGAGGCTTTGAGCTCCCTAGTGCTAGATGAGAGAGATTTGTTCTCAAGCTTCAATTCATCATTAGCACTAGTCAAGTCATCAAGCTTAGCATGCAAGTTACTATTGGCTTTCTCTAGAGATTCACTTTTGCCTTTATACTTCCTAATGAGCTTAGTGTATTTATTGCAAATTTCAATTAGCTCATCATAGGAAGGTGCTTCAAACTCATCATCACTATCATCACTAGAGCTAGCCTCATCATCACTATCCTCTTTTTGTACCTTTTTGTCACCTTTAGCCATGAGGCATAGGTGTGTAGAGGATGAACCCGGAGATGATGTAGGGGGTGGCGGTGGAGTAGATGAACCAATCACCAAGGCGACCACCTTCTCTTCTTCACTTTCATCTCCGGATGAGTCACTTGAGTCTTCAATGTCAGTGAGCCAATCACCAACAATGTAGGCTTTGCCATTCTTCTTCTTCTTGTGGAAGTTGAAGTTCTTCTTCTTCTTGAATGGCTTGTCATCCTTCTTCTCCTCATCACTTGACTCAACCTTGTTGCCCTTGTTGTACTTGAACTTGTTGTTAGCTTTCTTGCTCTTGTACTTGTCTTTCTTTTCTTCGGGGCACGCATGAGCCAAGTGTCCAAGTTTGCCACAATTGTAGCAATCCATCTTGGAGAGGGGCTTTCTTGAAGAGCTTGTGAAGAATTTCTTCTTCTTTGAGTCAAACTTGACTCCATTCTTGCTTAGCTTCTTCAACATCTTGGTTGTTTTCTTCACCATGAGAGCGAGATCATCATCGTCATCATCGCTTGTGCTCTCATACATGACTTGCATCTTGTGCTTCTCCGAGGAAGATGCCTTGAGTGCCAAGTCCTTCTTTTCTTCCTTCTCTTTTTCTTTCTTCTTGGAGGAAGAAGATGAGCCACCATCACCAATCTTCATGTACATCTCATGGGCATTGATCTTGCCCAAAATTTGTGTTGGTGTAGCGGCGGAGAGATCTCCTTGGTGAAGCACCGTGACGATGTGGCCATACTTCTCAATGGGCAAGACACAAAGAATCTTGCGTACCACATCGGCCGGTTCCATTTGGTTGAGACCGAGCCCATTCAATTCCTCTACAATGATGTTGAGACGTGAGTACATTTCATTTGCATTTTCATTTGCATGCATAGAGAAAGAATTGAGCTTAGCCATAACCAAGTGATAGCATTCTTCACGCTCACTCTTTGTGCCTTCGTGAAGTGCACAAATAGTGGTCCGCAACTCAAATGCGTCTTTGGCATTATGCACTCGGTTGAAGACATCCTTGCTAATGCCACGAAAGAGTATGTTCTTTGCCTTGGCATTGTGCTTCTCAAAGTTGAGGTCCTCCGCGAAGAGAGTACCTCCCTTTGTGGCAGCTTTGAGCACGCCCACGTCAACGGCCTCTAAATAGGCCTCCATACGAACTTTCCAATAAGGAAAGTCGTCTCCATCGAACATGGGAGGTGGTCCATCCCCATGGGACATCTTGCTCTAGGCGGTGAAGCCTAATTTAGAGCAACCTTGCTCTGATACCAATTGAAAGGATCAAGATGCCCAAGAGGGGGGTGAATTGGGCTCTTTTTAATTTCTAAACAAGAATTAAACCTATAAAGAGCCAATTAACCCCCTAGTGCCTACCGCTTGTGTGTCCTAGCTAGAAAGCGGTAACAAGGCAATGGAAAGCGAAAACTTCCTACACAATTCTAGTATGAAATGAAAGACAAGTGCGGAAAGTAATGCGGTAATAAAGAGCTAGGGAAAGAGATGCTTGACACGGCGATGTTTTGCCGAGGTATCGAGGAGTCGACACTCCCCCCTAGTCCTCGTTGGAGCACCTCGCAAGGTATAGCTCCCCCTCAATCCTGCGCAAGGGATGAGTGCTCTCTACGGGCTGATTCTTTGCCACTCCGGCTCGGTGAATCGCCCACAACCGATCACAACGTCGATGGAGAAGGGCCGCCGACAATCTTCCGGCGATCACCTTCCTCCGAACACCACCGGACCGTCTAGGTGATGTCGATCACCAAGAGTAACAAGCCTCGATCTTCGCTTGACTCACTCAAGCCTCACAACTAGAGGATGCACACTTGAACTCTTGGATGAACTAGAGAGAGGATGGATGGATTCGTGAATCACTCTCTCTCTCTCTAGGGCTCTTGCTCTCTTCCCAACCTTCTCAACAAACTCAGCAACTCAAATGAGCAAAAACAAGGCGGGAGAGAAGTGGGAGGGGCTATAAATAGACCCTCTGAAAACTGCCTCGGGCTGGCAATTTAAGTTGGCAACGGACGCTCCGTCGACTAGGCGACGGACGGTCCGTCGCATGCCCAACGGCTAGTTTCTGTTCATAATTGAGGCGACAGACGCTCCGACGCCTAGGCGACGGACGCTCCGACGCCTCTGTCTAATGGCTAGTTCTGACATACTGTTCCCAGCGACGGACGCTACGTCACTGGGCAACGGACGCTCAGCCACAGCGTCCGACGCTGAGCTCTGGCTAGGGTTTGAAAAACACCCTCTCTGGAAGGTCGACGGACGCTCTTCGCAGCGTCCGACGCCTGGCCGACGGACAGCGTCCGACGCATCCTGAAAAACTTAGCCAGAAAACAACCTCTCTGGAAGGCCGACGGACGCTGTGGACTCAACCACCCAGCGTCCGGCGCCTTTGTCCGATGCGACGGACAGCGTCCGGCGCCCTGCCAGGAGCGTCCGACGCCCAGAAAACTATTTTAACAACTCCGTTTTTCGTCGCGATGAATATGGAAGTTGTTCTAGGCTATCTTACGGTCACTATAGGCTTGTTTAGAGCTAAGGAAGTCAAGTGTGCACCACACCTAAACATGAAGCTTTCCTAAGTCAAGCTACTAATCTCAACCCCTCTAATAGTACGGTCAAAGGTAAAAAGAGAAGCCCTATCTAATTCTAAGTGCCCTTCATCTCCTTATGGCACTTAGCCTATAATTCTAGGGTCTTCATCATGTCTCCTTAACAACCGAAATGATATCCATCTTGGGGGCTAAGTGATGACCTTTAGAGCCCATTCTCCTTGATCACTATGGCTAAGCTACGCATAGCCTCTGCAAAACACACGTTAGCCATAATAATCTCTAATTGTCGTTAATCACCGAAACCAACTAGGGCCATGATTCTTCAACCTCTCAGAAAAATAAATAAAGAGTAAGATAGCTCATACTCTCTAGCCATGTTGTTCAAAAATTTCAAAATTCCAAAAGAGAGATTCATTTCAAGGAGCAAAGTAGAATTAGGTTTTCACCATCACCACCATATATCCACCATATTCACAAACATCTTGACTTGATTGTATGACTTTACTCTCTGTGGATCTATTGTTTGACTTTACAATGTATATGAAGTAAGTATGCTAACCTTGTTAAGCCATCCTATGAACTCCACTATATTTACTAGTGTAGGAGGGAATGACATTATTAATGCCTCAGTGAGATCCACAGATACCATATACATAAGAGACTTGAGGGTGTCATACAATTAAGCTCTGAGTTTTATTTCGAAAACATTAGAAAACCCAGAATTTTGGTAGAGTGAAGAGTTTAAGACATAGTGCCTGATTTGATTACTGTATCTTTCGATCGCTCAAGACCCAAGTGATAGTTAAGAAGCCTCATGGTTAAAGGTAATACGGGTGAGTTCGAAAGTTAGAGCAGTTTTTTCTAATTCATAGAAGAATTTTTGTTTGAAACCCTGCGAACTTTTGAGGTGTGAAAGCATTGCAGCAACTCCTGATCCAAGTTTATTAAATAGGCTTTGCTTAGGGACCAGCAAAGGGTAAGCTTGGGGGAGCTTGTTGATGGTCATTAACATCAACATTTAATATAATTATAAACATGATAATTGGATCAACCATATAGAAAATATAGAAGTATAGGGCTTTATCTGACAAATTTCCACGAGTTTTGGTATTCTATTATTTACAGGGACTATTCCAGAAAAGAGTAATAAAGGGACTCAAATCAGAATAAATATCGGAAAAATTCCGCAAGGAGATATTTACCAAATTACTTTGGAAGGATCCAGAAGATACCGGAGAGAAGCGGGGTCCGAGCCACCGCCAAGTGGGGCCGACCAGCCCCACCCTGGCTAGCTGGCTACCCCCATGGTCGCCTTCTACCACCTTCTGGAGTATTCCTCCACTGCCTCTATGGAGTCATCTCGGCCCTACATTAAGTCGGTTTCATCCAACGGACGTCGTGCACCCCATCGGGCTATAAATAGAGGGCAGATCCCACCCCCCAAGGTAACTGGAGTTCATTCAGTCTAAGTCATTTGAGATCTAGTCATCCAGAGCCACAAACCCTAGTTCATCTAGATCCTCTCTAGTTCATAGCATAGCTTAGTTAGATCAAGAGTAGAAGAAGTCAAGATACGTCAATCGATCTTGGACTCCCAACATTGTCAAGAGATTGGAGTCTGGTACAGTTCTTATTCTCTTTTCTCTTATTGTGATTTTCTGCAGTTGCACGATACTTACGAGAAACACTATTCTTCATTATTATGTTTTTGTTTACTTTGTTCATTGCTTACGTTAATATGTCTAGTATAGTTAGTTTGCTATTGAGTTCATGCACATGTTCGTATAGCGCTTGTCTACTCGATCGTGTGGCAAGTGGTAGGCAGTATGTAGGCGTGGTGCTTAGATACTTTGCTTATCTGCGGATGCTACCATATGTGTTGGGTCGTGGGGTCTCATGGACGTGACAAGTCCATTGAGTCCTCTGTAGGCCTCCCCCCATGTAGTGGTTTGGTAGGGAGGGATTGTCAGGTTTAGGATATCTTGTTATATCTGAGGTTTCTAAACTCAACTCATCTTGTTCATGGCCCCATTGTGGTTGGGAACATTGGTAGTATTACTTAAGGATGATTTCTAGATGTACTTGCACTTAATAGCGTAGCTTTGATGGTAGCTAGAATACTTAGGAGTTATTTCTTTATTATTTGTATTGGACGATGCTTGTGTAGTTACTAGAGTGCTCTTAGAACTTTATCTTTATTATTATGATGATTGATCAATTACCCTTATCATATATGTATATATATTTATCATATGACTTACCCCTGTTAAGAGTAGAGTTCTTGGTTGGTTAATCCCTTCATTCATTTCATATGCATGTTATCAATACTATAGATTATTAGTTTAACTAGACCTTCCTAGTGGTATAAATATAAATCGACAACCTAGTAATACTCTAGGTAAAATGGTATTGTCCGCTTGCAGAATCAGTTGTTCTTTATAATTTCACATCCATCATTATTTATTTCCGCCTAGTCACACATAAAATAGAATATTTAATAAGTACCATTAATTATTCCTAGCTCTATAATTAGGGATGACAACCTAGTTTCACGCTTAGGAGTATAAGGTAAAAGATAGTGGCTAGTTGTTAAAGACAAGTTAATTACATACCATACATTTTTGATGCCATTGCTAAGAACCTATGTTCTTAGTGATGACGTTAGAAATGCCAACATGAGGGGAGGATATGGGGATATTACCTCCATATACCTCCATGGACCTACATGGGCCTCTCGACAGAGAACGGCCCAGCTCGCGAGTCCCTACGGCATGCGACCAAGCCCGTTGTGCTCGCCAGGGACTCTATAGAGCCTTGCTCACTAAGGCAGATCCTAGGAGATAGACTCGGATCCCTTTCCTTAAGAGACCGATCGTAATCTGTTAGGATATGGAAATTGCAACCCTATTCCCTGACTGTTGGTATAAATTAGATGCACACGAGTAAGTTAATTATCCGCAAGCGCACAGATAAATACCGATGTAGCACTTCACCGAGAGTAACCCAGTTTTAAATATTGAACCCAAAGGAATAGTGTTATGAGGAAGACTAAGTCTATAAACTTAACCCGTTACACAACCAAGTATAGAAACTAACAATACGAGTAGAAAGAACCAAGGACTATCTAATTCTGGTCACTAGGTAAGCTATATCTTTTATGATCTTTAAGGGTGGTGAGTTAAATAGGAGCAGAAAACAGAGTTCTCTCCTACCAAGCACCTATATATCTACCAAACCTATAACGGTAAACGAACTATAGAGGAATCAACGAAGCTATAAAGTCACCTTCGTGAGCTACCATTATCCAGAAAATCAAGAGACATTCACAAGTAAACCTAGCCTAGGCACCATGCCTACACTATGAATTACTACTTCAATCAAGAAGCTATCAAGATCAAAGCACTCAAGAAGAGTTGCAAACAATAAAGAACAATAAGGATAATGTTGTTTACTTGAACTAGAAGTCAAATACCAGGTTATCTCAGAATGTGAATCCTGGGCGAGAGGACTTGATCCCAAAGAATACAGCGATGAAGAAACACCGATAGGCCAGAACTCCTCCAGAACTCTACTCTCGAACTCTATATCTCTAATCTCTAAACAAAACTAGCTCTAGATAGAACTAATCTCTCTTGATTGCTGGCTGTCGACAAAATATGCGTCGCAGTCTACCTAGGGGGTACCCTACGGTAGTAGATTGTAGGCGGAGGTGTGGCGACTGCGATCAAGCGTAACACAGAGAGTGTAGACGCGGCGATTTATACAGGTTCGGGCCGGCAAATCATCGTAATACCCTACGTCCTGTGTTTTGATGGCTGGATTGATCTTGCGTATTAGGTTACAAGATCTGTAGATGATCTGAGAGAGGTTGTGAGAGAGCTTTTGAGGGAGGTCCCTACTCGCCTTATATAGCCGGGGAGCAGGGTTACAATTCCCATATCCTAACAGATTATGATCGGTTCCCTATGGAAAGGGATCCGAGTCTATCGACTAGGATCTTCCTTGGTGAGCAAGACTTCTTCAGAGTCCTTGGCGAGCACGGCGGGCTAGTCTTCTGGTCGGCAGGCCCATAAGGTCCCTGGGGATATGCCGAGGTAATATCCCCAACACTGGCCTAGATCTATTAGATAGGAATTAGGGCTTCATGCTCTTGAGGTTCAGATCTGGCTTGCCTCTAGGGGGGTACAAGCCTCTATTTATAGCCCGGTGGGATGCACGACGGCCGTTAGATTAAACCAACTTAATGTAGGGCCGAGATGACTCCTTAAAGGCGGGGGAGAGAGTTCCCGCAGTAGGTGGCCAGCCGGACAGGGGTGGAGCTGGCCGGTCCCACCTATTAGGCCCATGGGCCCCACTTCTTTCAGGTTGTTTCTGGATCCTTCCTGAGTATTCTCGCGCATGTTTCCTTCAGCGTCAAGTTTGCTCAATTTCTTGCAATTAGATCCCTCTTTTTGTCTTTTCTGAATAACTCCCTGGAAAATAATAAATCACCAAAACTCATGAAATTTGTCAGTAATAACCCTATGTTTCCTAATATTCTTGTTTCTTGTGAGAAAGGTTGACGGTTTATTTTATACGACAACGAACGTCAATACCGACTATATAAGGCGAGCGGGGACCCCCCTTGAAACATATCTTGTACTCTATATCTCAGATCAATCTAGCCACCAGAACACAAGACGTAGGGTGTTACGGCGATTTGCCAGCTTGAACCTATATAAACCGTCGTGTCTACGCTCTCTGTGTTACGCTTGACTACCATCGCCACACCTCCGTCGCATAATATACTACCTTTGGGTACCCCCTAGGTACCCTAGGTAGACTGCCGACCATATTTCGTCGATAATTGGTGCGCCAAGTGGGGGGTGTCACGACCCCATGGCTCATCAAGCGGTCACATTTCCCGGCTCCATGATCCTTCTCGTGAGCGGCACGAATCTCTAGATTGGATCTATGATTTGGATCATTGACGGCACCACCTCCATCTTGAAGGTCACGGAGCCTGTACAACCTCTTGTGTCGAGCGCCCCTCCATCCGTAGGTCGCACCACTATGCCAACACACCGCACGCCCAGATCCATCGACCTCGACGACCTGATCGAAGCCATCGATCGCGCCAATAACAACCTCGCCGACTGCGTCAACCTCGTGGACGCTGCCCAACGCCAGCTCTCGGATCATGACCATTGCCAATGCCGCCGCTATGCGTCAATGGGGACGTTAGATGCACAACCCGCCAGAAGGGCCTCGCATGAAGCTCCACAGCACCGACCAGCGCGCACTACCACTAGTGTTGGCGCCATACAGGGACACTCCCACAATGATGCCCACCAGAAGATCCTCGATGGTTCGTGCCCTCTTCATAGGAGGGCCGAACACTCCATGCAAGAGTGCATCGCTCTCGAATCGGCCATCAGAAGCAAGCCCAGCAGGAAGCACCCATATCATAGTTAGGATTAAGGGACGGAGCCAACCGCGTGTACTTTCTCCATATTTGGTGGATAGTTCATTGGCAATGAAAAACGACACCACCACCCTAGCGCCGCCAACAATGACGCCAACGACACAACTCGCCCCGACTGGTTGAAGTGCTAAATCACCTTCTCTATAGGCTACCAGTGGTCGCATCACGCCTACCCTGGTCACTTCCCTCTAGTCATCAGCTCAGTAATCATGACCCGTTGTTTTCGGAAAGAGCTCGTTGACGGAGGCAGTGCCCTTAATATCATCTTTGCCAACACCTTCTGTCAACTCGACTGCTCCAAAGAAGACCTTCGGCCAGTGGATTTCCCTTTCTGGGGCATCATCCCAGATAAGGTCTCCATGCCCATTGCGTAGGTTACACTCCCGGTACAGTTTAGCTCCACCGACCACTTCCATGAGGAACACATCAGTTTTGTCATCGCCGACTTCGAGACCTCCTACCACGCTATCCTCGGTCGTCCGGTCTCGCCAAGCTCATGGCAGTCCTGCACTACGCGTACCTAATGTTGAAGGTGCCAATGCAGCAAGGCATTCTCAACCTCCGAGCAGATCTCTAGGTGGCATATGAGTGTGAGCAGCAGGCACTCAACAATGCGGCAAGGCAAGAATAGTGGCTGGGCGTAGAGGCTTGCCTTTCCAACGCTGCCAGACTCCGTGTTGAGGATCTTAACATTCTGGAACCTTCAACCACGTGCGCCTCCAAGAATTCCAAGGAAACCAAGACGGTGGTCCTTGTCGATGGTGATCCCAAGAAGACCGCCGTCATCGGCATCGACCTCGATCCCAAATAGGAAAGCGCACTCGTCAGCTTCCTACGGTTGGAAACCAGTAGATATGCCTAGAGTCCCCTAGAAGTTTGTCGAGCACTCCTTAAACGTCTCCAAAAGCGCACTAGAAACGTCTCCAAAAGCCAACCCACTAGAAGCTCTGTCGGTTCACACATGATCGCAAAGAGGCCATTAAGGCAGAAATAACCCGGCTCCTAGCTACTGGTTTCATTAAAGAGGTGTATCACCCCAATTGGCTCGTCAATCCCGTTCTTGTATGTAAAAAGAATAACGAATGGAGAATGTGCGTCGACTATACCAGTCTCAATAAACATTGCCCCCAGATCCAATCCCCCTCCCACGTATCGACGAGGTCGTCGACTTGACCATTGGGTGCGAGCTACTCTCCTTCCTCGATGTCCTTTGGCACCTACTGCTACACTACGATGTCCTTCGGGCTCAAAAACATAGGTGTCATGTATCAGCATGCCATTCAGGAATGCCTGAAAGAGCTCATCCCAGAGAAAGTCGCAACCTATGTTGATGACGTGGTCGTCAAGATGCATTCCGCTGATACGCTTATCGCCGACCTCGAGGAACCTTCAAGTCCCTCAACAAGTTTAGATGGAAGTTGAACCTGAAGAAGTGCATCTTTGGCGTAAATTCGGGGAACCTCCTGCTTAGGAACATCATCAATCGCTCGGGCATTCCGGCAAACCCCAAAAAGACGGCCGCCATGCTCCAAATGAAGCCTCCCTCCAACGTCAAGGACGTCCAGAAGCTTGCCGAGTCCATGGACACCTTAAGTTGCTTCATCGCCCACCTCGGCGAAAAGGGTCTTCCCTTCTTCAGGCTCCTCAAGGGCGGCCAAAAGTTCACATGGGACACCGAGGATGATCAAGCCTTCGCCGACCTAAAAAAGTACCTCACGGAACCCCATGTACTCACTACCCCGAGGGACGATGAGCCCATGCTGCTTTACATTGCCGCCACCAATCGGGTCGTCAGCACCGTCATGGTGGTCGAAGGCGAGGAAGACGGACACACCTACCCAGTCCAGTGACCATGCTATTTTGCCAGCGAGGTGCTCAACGAATCCAAGATGTGATACCCTTAGGTGCAGAAACTCCTCTACGTTGTACTCATCACCACCTGAAAGCTCCGATATTACTTTCAGCGCCTCTCAAGGTGACCGTCGTCACCAAGTTTCCACTGGGGGACATCCTACACAACAAGGACACTACCGACCGAATCATCAAATGGGCGGTCATCGGTACGTTCAACATCGCCTTCCAAGGTCGCCAAACCATCAAGTCGTATGTGCTCACCGACTTCATCGCTGAATGGATTGACATTCAAACGCCAATGCTGATGGAGGCCCCCAAAACATTGGACCTTGTTCTTCGCGGTTCCTTAACCATCCATGGCCCCATCTAGAGACAAGGTCTATTATGTCCTTCGCTTGTTGTTCCCAGCATCCAACAATGTCGCCGAGTACGAAGCTGCTCTCCATGGACTTCGCATCGCCAGTGAACTCAGTGTCAAGCAAATCATCATCAATGGTCACTCAGCTCTAGTAATCAACTAGTTGAACAAAGATTGGAGCTGCTCCAATGAAAAGATGAGCGCGTACTGCATGGACATCTGGAAACTAGAGGGGAAGTTCTTCGGCGTCGAATACCACCATGTTCTCCGTGTTCGGAATCAAGCAGTTGATGAGTTGTCCAAGCTAGGGTCATCACGGTCTCCTATACCTGCGGGGGAATTCATTCAAGACTTGCCCAAACCCTCCGTCTCCGACATCCATGAAGCGCCAACAACCACCGATATACCACCTCCGCCCATCAAAGAATTGGTCGAAGTCGTGCCCATCAAATCTGTAGACTAGCACGACGATTTCATCCAATACTTCTCCGACAACCTCATGCCATACGATAAGACAAAGGCAGAGCGCCTCGTCCACCGCATCCACAACCACGTCTTCGTCGATGGTGCATTGATGCGAAAGAACTCCAAATCTGAGGTACTGTAGAAGTGCGTCTCCAGGGAAGAAGGCGCTTCAATTCTACTAGACATCCACACCGGCATGTGCGGCAGCCATGCCTTCGCAAGAACACTGGTACGTAAGGCCTTCCAAGCAGGCTTTTACTGGCTAACCACAATCACTGACACTGAGAGAATGGTTCATAGCTGCAAGGGGTGTTAATTCTTCGCCAAGCAAACTCATGTGTCGGCTTAAGAGCTCCAAGCAATACCAGCCTCCTGGCCCTTCGCCTGCTGGGACTCGACATGATCAGCCCCTTCTGACCAGCCTCGGGCAACTTCAAATGGATCTACGTCACCATGGACAAATTCTCCAAGTGGATCAATGCCAAGCCGATCACTAAGGCTTCCGCCAAGAATGCTGCCACCTTCATAGAAGAAACCATATACCACTTTGGCCTACCAAACTCCATCATCACCGACCTCGGCTCCAACTTCACAGGCAACGTCTTTGGGACTCCTGTGAAGAACATGGCGTGCTCATCAAGTATGTCTCTGTCGCCCATCCCCAAGCAAACAGCCAAGCAGAGCGCACCAACGGCATGATACTTGACACGCTCAAGAAGCACTTATATTATAAGGAAGAGAAGAATCCCGGTCGCTGGCTGCGCGAGCTCCCTCTGGTGTTATGGGGTTTGTGCACCCAGCCCAGCCACAACACGAGCGTATCCCCATACTTCATGGTCTTTGGCTTCGAAGTCGTCATCCCAGTCGACATCTCCTTTTGTTCCCCATGCGTCGATCACTACGATGAAGCGACGTTCGACCAGGCGCGTTCGGATGACCTTGATCGCCTTGAAGAGCAACGACTAGCCTCCTGTCTCTGAACAACCAAATACCTCGAAGGTGTCCGCCGCTACAACCATAACATGAAGGACAGATCCTTCGCCATCGGTGACCTCGTCCTGAAAGGGAAGCTCAAGACCGACGGCTTGCACAAGCTCTCATCGCACTGGGACGGCCCCTACGTAGTGAAGGAGGTCACCTGACCAGGGTCCTACCGGCTCTCTGACCCCGAAGGCATCAACGTCCTAAACTCTTGAAGTATAGAACACCTTAGAAGATTCTACGCCTAAAATGGCTTATACCATGTACCCTCAATAATAAATAAAGGTTCACCAATATGCTTCAATATGCTATCTACTTTTCACTCTTTTTTTCAAAGGCGCTCTCAGCATTCGACGACCTCTTCAAAATGCTCTCAATGTTCGACGATCTCTTCAAAACGCTCTCAGTGTTCGACGACCACTTCAAAACGCTCTCAGCGTTCGATGACCTCTCCAAAACGCTCTCAGCATTCGATGACCACTTCAAAAAATGCTCGCAGCGTTCAATGACCTCTCCAAAATGCTGTCAGCGTTTGACGACCACTTCAAAATGCTCTCAGTGTTGAACGACCTCTTCAAAACGTTCTCAGCGTTCGACGACCACATCAAAACGCACTCAGCATTCGACGACCTCTCCAAAACACTCTCAGCGTTCGACGACCTCTCCAAAATGCTATTAGCGTTCGATGACCTCTCCAAACAGCTTGGCTGTAACTGGAAATTAGCCTCAGAGCTAGGTCCGCCGACACATCATAAGCGTGCACAAGCGGCTACCCTCTGCGCTATGACAAAGTCCACAGACCTCCCGAGTAATGCCCCAACCTCTCAGTGCATGCACGAGCATCTGCCCTCTGCGCCATGAAGGAAGGGCCCAATCATAGAACGATCGATGACCCTACAAGCAGCATGGCTATTCACCTAGTGTCTGCAGGCAGGGTCTTCATACGCCCTAGTCACGCCAAGATTGAGCCTCTCGGAAAAGACCCTATCCCTGGTACCTCCCTATGCATGCAAGAGCATTTGCCCTCTGCCCGCGGGCTACCAGCAGCTCGCTCCCTAGCGATTCCCACAACTCCTACATGTGCAGCGACTCTATGCCCTATGATATGGACCGTGGGATACCCAGGGCCGAACGATTCATCGCTACGGCTCACGACTAAGTTGGCATACGAGGACATACAGTGAAATAAAAGCTCACCGCCTCGATAAAACAAAGCTTTAACACATTTCACTTACAAGTCCTCTACAACTTGTATCCTAGATATAATTAACGGCTGCCCTGTAGCAAAAAATTCTATATCTCCTAGAAGGTCTTCAGCAACTGGGTATGCCTCCATCTCGAGACGACACATATCCTCCTCTGAGGTACCGGCAGCAAAGCCGTTCCGCACCCTCTCCATGTCTATCCGCGGATAGTGTGAGCAAAGAATGGCAAGACCATGGGCAACAACCTCTTGTGCCGCCAATGTCGAAAAGACTTAAATAATCCCACGATGCCTCACGCCCTTGCTAGAACACCATCCGTGGTCGCCTCCAACGGCGGCTCTGGGATAAGTGGCTCTTCATCTATATAGCGCACCACAGGGTTGATCTCCTTCGCCAACAACCAAAAGTGGTCGCGCAAGATGCCCGCCCTAGCCTCCAGCTTTGCAAAAGATACAAGGGTGAAAAATCAACCAAAAACATGCACCACATGAGGAGGACATCCCCAAAACACAAGTGGCCAGGGGGCAATAGTGGGACTCACCCGTCTGTGTCACCTGCATCCGTTGAACTTTCAAGTTCACGGTCGCGACCTCCTCCTAGGCCTTTTTAACCTATGCGAGAAGCTCCGAGTTCTCGCGCTCTCTCTCCAGGACGGTGGCCTCTAGCGAGCGCGACCACGTGTGGGCATCCTCCAAGCTTGCCTCTAGGCCAGCAAATTGGTCCTTGACCCACCTAGCCTCAACACACAACTATGTGCTCTCCGCCGCTAGCAGTGCCAGTCTATCAATTTGGAACATATGCTCCTTCCCGACCTTCAGGAGAACCTGAGACAAAGCAGCAAACAGGTCAGCCCATAGACAAAGTCGCTAACAACCAAGTAGGCAGAGAAAAAATGGCTAAAGCACCGCGATGCGCCCCATCAGGTTTTGTGCGTCACCCAAGAACATGACCTCCTCCTCCTCGTCCTCATCTTCGTCAACAAAGATACACTTATCTCCGTCGGTGCAAATGACGTGCACCAGGCCATGCTTTGGCACCTTCTCTGAGCGAGGGAGCTCCTCAACATCCGGGTCTGCGACCAACGAAGCCGGCATCCTCCTCCTCTTCCTCGAGCGCAGCTTGAGGGAGAGCAATGCGGTAGCATCCCTAGAATCCCCCTCCGCCTGGATAGAACCAGGCACATTGCCATTAGCAACTAAAGGGCTGGCTGGATATGCCGCCACGGCAAGAACTCTATCACATTCTCGGTCAATGATCGCCTCGGCTTCTGACCTTGCTGCTGGCTCCTTAGCAACAGCCGCCCCTGGCTCCTGGCCCTCCTCTCTGACCGGTGCCTGGTCCGCATTCCCCGACACCTCATCAATCGACAACCCTAGGTCGTCAGTCATCGCTGCACTGCGAAACACATACAGCGCACCTTAAGTCACTTTATGCCACAAATGATAAACTACACAAAGAATGGATACTCACAAAGTCGACGTCCTCCATGTCTTGGCAAAATGATGGACTCGCCTTAGCGGCACAGCACCCACCTCTAGAGCCACTCCTTGCGGCCGTGTTGGCTATTTTCCCCCGGATGCTTAACGCCATGACTCCGCCCTCCTGGGCGTCCCAGGCGACTGTTGTGGCCTCCCCGCCTTTGGGGGGGAAGTCGAGCCACCAACCTCTGCCAACGTCCACAACCCAAAATGGGCACTGAGTGGCACATCATCTACACTGGTGGAGCTGCCCTCCGGCAAGTCTTCTAGCGAAGAGCCATGCCGCGTCACGCCCCCGTCAACATTAAAGCTGTCGCCGGCCTCGAGTGATGGCCTGGTCTTCATAGGTGATGGAGAAGCTTCATCCCCCTTGGGGTCACCACGTGCTCAGCGCCCATGTGCCCGAGCAGCAGGGGTTCGCTCCCTCTGTGACTCCTCAACGGCCGTTCCCTTTCCGTCGTGCCCGTTCCACCGTGAAAGTTAGTGCGTGCCGGCTGGTTGACAAGACCCTTTGGCCAGTCGGAGGACAAGACCATGGAGCCCTGACCATGCAGTCAATATGACCCATTTATCATTATACCCCGTTATTTACCTCAACGACCTCGACGACCTCCTAGCCCATGGCCTTGGTACTTGCTCGCCAGTTTCTCCCTGATCTCTTCTATAAGCAGACTTGGGGACGGTGGCTCAGAGACTGCATCGACCACAGTAAATTCTTCGGTAAAGATCGTGACCCTGCTACAAGGACCGTCTCGCTCCTTACAGCAGGCTCGGGGACTACGGGTATTCAGTGTCATTTTTTACAAAAACTCTAATCTTCCTTTTCGTTTAAACAGTTTATAGCTAGGCACCATGTGTATACTACACCTACTACCAAGCTCGGAGACTAAGGGGGTACACTTCACCTTGCGGTGAATGTATTCATTTTTCTTCTCAGCAAACCCTGTTGTTCCATGTTGTTTTGCAGGGTCTAAGTGGGTACACTTCACCTGGAAAAAGACTTTCAAATTTTTCTTCAGCACCTCACATCCTCTCGACAAGCGACTATAGATCTCTGATGAAGCGACCTGCTCGCTAACCAAGCTCCAATGGTTCCGACCAATTTGACCTAGTCGTAAGGCTTCTCTGAATTACATCCCGGCCAAACCACCTGGTCGGAGGTCCTCGATGATGCTGATAAAGGAAGGCGACTAGATCACGCCTACTCGGAGGACTTCAGGACAGCTTGCCAGAAGGATGCAACGTGCTCGATGACTAGCTGTGGGGATATTACCTCTGTATACCCCCATGGACCTACATGGGCCTCTCGACCGAAGATGGCCCAGCTTGCAGGCCATGCGGCACGTGACCAGGTCCATTGTGCTTGCCAGGGACTCTACAGAGTCTTACTCGCCAAGGCAGATCCTAGGAGATAGACTTGGATCCATTTCCTTAAGGGACCGATTGTAATCTGTTAGGATATGGAAATTATAACCCTGCTCCCCGACTATATAAGGCGAGCGGGGACCCCCTCGAAACACATCTTGTACTCTGTATCTCAGATCAATCTAGCCACCAGAACACAGGACATAGGGTGTTACGGCGATTTGCCGCTTGACCGCCGTCGCCACACCTCTGCCGCATAATCTATTACCTTGGGGTACCCCCTAGGTAGACTGCCGACCATATTTCATCGATAGTGGATCTGCTCCATTATTCCTGGAACCACCGGCTATAGTACGACGGGTTTTCAGCATCTGCATATGATAGTATCAAGTTATTAGACAGCGTGGTACAAATTGTAGGTGACATGTAGTTATGTCATACTGAATTAACTAGACACAAAGCAATCCACTCAATAAAGTAGAGGCACAATAATTCAACCACAAATACCACGTTACTTCCAACCACATGATCACTATGCATAGGGTGCAAATGCATGTCAAGGTTGCTAGCATACATACACTAGACTTTAGTGCTTATCACCATCATGTCTCGCTTACATCAAGTTTAACCAACATATGGTTACATCCAAACGTGATACAAAAGCAACAAAAGACTAACTATCCATGGCCTCCATGCATCTAGTCCTGTGACTCGTGGTCGCTATCCACGTCTGACGTCGCTGCGTTGCCCACCTCGGCTGCTCCTGGAAGAGGGTGAAGCTGAGAGTACAACTGATGCACCTGCTCGTGCAAAGCGTCATTGTAGTCATATGCGTTGTTCAACTGAGCCCCGAAGTTGTCCTCGACATTCCAAGCAGCATTCCTCTCAATCCCTGTGCGGGCAAGCATCTTCTCACAGTTTTGTAGAGTAGCATAAGCCCGATCCCTCTGGACCCTGACTGCCAGAAGATTCTGTGCCATCACACTCTTGTCCTCCTCTAGCTGGGTCTTCTGTAGCTTCACCTGCTCCAGCTCCTCTCTGAGCTGCTCTAAGTCCAACTCATACTCACGGCAAAGCTGATGCTTGTCGGCGCAAGCATTGCGGTAGCTATCCTCTATGTGAGCAAAACAAGGCTCTAGGTCATTGTAGGCTATCATCACTGTGAACATAGCACTCATGGAAGGTCCACTACTACTCAGTCCTTCATCTGTGCCTCCTATTAGAGTTGTCCCCTTAGGCTGCTCCCACACCGTAGTGTGAAGGTTGCCACTAGGAAACACCCATGGCATGACACGAGCGAGAACCTCTGGTGAACTCTGCATAATGCTCTAGAGCACACTGTAGGCTGCCCTACATGCACCCTCCCAAGGTGTCCTACCCTTGGAACCAAACATCCAACCTCCAAGTCGCAGCTCTCCTGTCTCCGGTGGAATCACTACCTCCAAGTAGGCAAAAGAACCATCTCCTAGCTGCTCCTTACTCCAATAGTAGCGAGGTGCCTTTCCTGCTGGGTAGCTTGTCGCGCTAAGAACCCTACAAAGAAGCGTGGGCATGCCAAACTTCTCTAGGAACTTGCTCTAAAGATGCAGGGTCTTGGTTGCAAGCTGGTGTCATGGAACTCGACCTCCGGTGGACTTGCGGGTAGTGGTCTTGGTGCGGGCCTTGTGTAGCAAGGTTACAAGCGATTTTGTGAGAATCAATTTTTAAGTACTACGATAATTAAGCAACAATTTTTAACTTGCGAGGGAAGTAGTGAAATGAATGTCATGATGATTCACATGATGCATGCACGTTACGTACGTCCTCACATAGAAGGGTAGGGAAACAATACATCATACTATACGGTGGCATACATCGGTCTCTCATATATACGTAATTAAATGTACTACACAAATGCTCTGTTATGTACCTGCAGAAAATTCATTTTAGCCCATCTCTCACAGTATGAATAATGCATTGCGGAATTGTAAATCTAGTACTCTCATATTACATACCCATATGTACGTATGAAGCACATGCACCCAATCCTCGTCCTAATGATGGCATCGCCATAACAGACGGAATAGCCCACACAAGGATGCCTTCTTATAATCACATGTAAAACATGATTATTGCCCAGCAACATATAAGTCATCCCCTAGACCGGCAGTGTATCCGATCATGCTCTCATAACTCACACTTACCGAGGCGTAGCGGCAATTGATCCATACATTACCACTCAAGTGAATGGCACCCATACAATTTAAACCCGTATGGACAAGTAAATAGAAATATGATGGATAACCCCCAAGTTAGTACTTAGATAAGCCACCTAGATCTTATTGGGCATAGGAGACACGACTACTGGCACACTCTTAGTTTTGTGAAAATAGTATTTTTAAATACACATATGAGCAGTAACCGTTGAACTATGCTCTAACGCCAACTGTAGCAGAATCGCCCAAATTACAAAAACTTAAGTCCAAAAACCATTGCCAGTGCGAAAAAATTTTGTCCTTAGGCTTTCATAACCCCGGTAGTCCGTGAAACCATGATGGGCTTCATTCCCTACTCATCTCAGCCAAGATCGCTTAGTTCAAGAGTACCATCCATACATTACATAAAGTTCACAATACGAATTACATTAGAGTACGAATAAAAGTTATTACATAACCACATGTCTTGCAGCGGAAATAGTTTTGAAACCAACTCACACACTTAGTTCATTACAGTGCCAGTACCAAGTTGTTTCTCACAAAAGCATAGATAAGACTTTAGAAGCGACCATAGCTCATGGTCCTAGTTGTCGCCCATAGCTAGGTAGAGACAGTTGATGCACTATCCATAGTACATCTGGCCATCTGCAACAACAATGGAAACAAAGCCCTTAGTACGGGAATGTAGTCAGCTAGACTTACCCGTCTTAAACTAAAATAAGAGACACCAAAGATCATGCAGGCTTTATGGTAGTAGAAAGGTTGGATTCTCTTTTGTGGAAAAGCTCAACAGAGTAGTTGCTACTGAATTAGTATACTTAGCCATCTTTTAATAGTGATTACCTGTCATCTATGTAAGCACCTAAGCTAAGCATTACACTTGTTTAATCAAAGAATAACCAGTTTGCTCTCCTAGTCCATCGATATCATTTCATCATAACCGTTCAAGTATATCATTGTTCCCACGCAGTGTAGCAATTGCGAAGTTCTCACTAACGGGGAGAGACCGCGATTCGAATCGAATTCCTATCCAGCTGGAGGGTTTATTCCCCACTCAAACCTCACAACCCTTGAACGGTGGCGCAGCAGTCGCCTAGCAAACCTTTCAAACCAAGATCGCGCCACAACCATCAACAAGCCCGAGGACCGCCCGGCACCCAGTACTTCCGACTAAGGATCAGCTAGCCGACCATTGGTTCACCTCGGCCCGCAAAGGTAAGTTTCTTATTTTTTTTATTTTTGTTTTTATTCAAATCCTTTTCTAAATGCAATCAAAGCTCAAAACCAGGTCTTTGTGTAATTACAAAAGTTGCTCAAAATAATTTAAACTACAACTTTGCTTAAAGGATCAAAGTCAAATTCTTAATGGATTTTGAAATTCAGTTTAAAACCTAATTTAGGCTTTTTAAACTATTTAAGGAATCATTTTCCAAAAGGATTTTTAATCTTTTATTTTTGGCATAAAACTTAGTGTTAATTTCACACTTAACTACTTTAAGTGTTGCTAGATCTTACACAAAGCACCTAAACCTCCAATGGACTAGCTAATACAAGCATTTAGAGCAATTCAATTTAAATCAAATTTAAACATGAAATGATATGATGCCACATGATGATGATAATGACATGAATGCCTTGCAACTAATCATGTGGATTTATGCAATGCTTAACACTAGGGTGTTACACCGGACACTTCCGGTCGACCCGATAGACACGTCCGGTCACTACTTAAACAATACATTTTGAGCCCAACGGGTATGTTTGGAGTGGTGAGTATTTATACTTCTCCAACACCTCCAACATACTACCTTTGCTCATTTGATTAGCTGAGAAACACCTTGATAGTGTGAGAGATAGCAAGGGGTCTAGTGAGAATTTATGCTTTGCTAATCCAGATATTAGAAATCTCGTGACTAGTGAGTAGTAAGTGTGTATCCACCCATCTCATTAGATTTGTACGAGTCAAGTGAGAGTTTGTGCTTGTTACTCTTAGTGATCGACATCACCTAGACGGGTGATTGGAAGCTTGGTGATCACCTGGAGGAGATTGTGGATGTCCAACTTCACTTGTGATCAGTTGTGGGTGATTTACCAAGCCGGAGTGGTGAAACTAGGTTGTTATTAACCTCTTGTACGTAAGCTAGAAACACTTTTAGGCACAAGAGATGAATATATGTACTAAGTGATAGGTTTTAATTTTAGCGAGAACTTTAGAATTATCCTAATTCAAACCCCCCCCCCCCCCCTCAATCCTTCCAAGTGGCTCAATATCTAGTCTCCCCTAAAAATGGATCGGTACCATCTGCATCTGCTTGTAAAAATCTCCCCATTATTTTGAGTGGCGATTGGCAATACGAGGCACCTCTACAAATCCAATTATGAGAGTAGCTGACTTAGTGGGGCCGAGGTGAGTGACTATGGTGGTGAGTAATTAAATATCTAGACAAACCTAAATCTATACCTATTAATAAAAAGGTAAAATTTGAGTCTATTTTTTTGGTCTGGGCTGTTTTTGGTCTGGCCCATTCAGCAGCCCAACTGTCGCACTCCTTCCGCGGCCTTCTCCCACGTATGGACGACGACTCGCTTATGGCCCTTCCGAGACTCTCTCCCTCACGTACATGACTCTCCGTTAAAAAAAAACTACCGCATCTCGGCGCTGGCCGCCGATATTTTATAATTTGAACATAATACTTTGACAGGATCGATACTCCTCTACTCTAAAATAAATGATGATAGGGGAATATATAAATAAATTCATTATGAAAATATACATATATAATAATAACTAATCATCTAATGATAGTATAAATATTAATATTTTCGTAGTGATAATTTGGTCAGAGTGAGAAATATTTGACTTGCGGGCCGGGAAAAACACTTATATTTTGGGAAGGAGGGAGTAATTGATGATTATTGCCACAATGATGTGCATATATGAACGATCGAGTACATGTAGTGGAATGCACGTCGTCGTCACCTCCTCTTGTTGTTGCTCCCGAGCAAGAGCGTGAGGTAAAAGAGGAAGCGGTAGAAGAACCCCCAGGCGACGGTGACCCACAGGCACGCCCACTTGCCGAGGTCCGTCACGGCCTGCCAATTCGCGAGGATGTCTGGGACGGCCAAGGCGCAGTAGCTGCTGCTGTTGAAGCCAGCTGGGAGCTGCGTCGACGTTCCTACGAAGCAGTACTTGGCCGGGTCGGCGCGAATCTCGTTCTGCATCACCGCCTGGTACGGGTACTTGACCAGTGACAGGTAGTGGAACCAGATCCAGTACCTCGGGATGCGGTCCCGCATCATGTAGAAGCCGCTGAAGAGCATGAAGTAGGCGAGCACGCCCACCACCACGGCGTACCCGATGATGACGTTGGGGAGTACGACGGACAGGAACGTGACGAAGCCGCTGCCCGCCCATAGGGAGGCGAGGATGACGAGGGCGAAGAAAACGAAGCCAAGGCCGACGGCGAAGAAAGTGATGGCGGCGAACGTGAGGGACAGGAGCAGCAGCAGCGGGAGTGCGGCGATGGCGTTGGCGAGGGTGTAGGAGGAGCTCCGGTACACGTTGTGCGCCGTCTCTCGGAGAAAGATGTGGCGCTCGATGAGGAACACGGGGAACGCGTCTGCGCTGGCGTAGAATATGCTGGACATGGCGATGACGAAGAAGCTGAACCTCTCGTTCATGCCGTTGCGGGTGTCGTCCAGCTGCCAGAACGTGGTGCCCAGGATGATTGCCGTGAGAGTCACGATGCCCAGGCGGATGAGGAACAGCTCCGGCGTGCGTCGCGTGCTGGTGAACGCCCGATGCGTCAGCACACACACTTCCACCCACCAAGGGTTCGCGTACGACGACGATGCTACCTGCTGCTGCTGCTGCTGCTGCTGCTTTGTGTTCTTCGTCCTCGCAGCAGCCGTTGACGATGATGACACCAACAACTTGCCATGCCACGACCTACTGAACTCCATGAGCTCCTTTGTACCGTCGCCGTCCGGGGTGCTGCTGCCGCCCCCCTCTAGCTCACGTATTGTGTCAAGGGCGAACTCGGCGGGGTTTTCACCGTTGGGAATCCATCGGTCGCCCAAACTCCGAGAAGAACAAAGGCAGGCCGGCCGGCCGGTGGGCCGTAGTACACCGTCCGACCCCAGGAGTGGAACAAAAGCCGGCTGAGGAGACCCATGATGCGGTAGCTGGGCTGGTGGATGGACATGATCACGACGCTCCCACTCTGCCGTGCGATGCCCGCAGCACGTTTACAACCATGAACGCGCTGGTCGAGTCGAGCCCGGAGGTGGGCTCGTCGAGGAACAGGATGGTGGGGTCGTGGATCATGTCGACGCCGATGGACACGCGCCGGCGCTCCCCGCCGGACGCCGCCCCTCGTCGCCGATGATGGTGTTCGCCACGGCGCGGAGGCCCAGCCGGTCAATCAGCGCCTCCACGCGGCTACGCTTCTTGGACGCATCAGAGAGCGTGCGCGGGAGCCGGAACTCGGCGGAGTACATGAGCGTCTCGGCGACGGTGAGCATCGGGAACAGGAGGTCGTCCTGCATCACGTACGCCGAGATCACCTTGAGCAGGCGCCCGTCGAGTTCCTCCACATTGAGCGTGACGGAGCCGCGGAGACTCTCGCGCCGGATCCGGCCCGCGAGCGCGTCGATCAGTGTCGTCTTGCCGGCACCACTCGCGCCCAGCACGCCGAGGATCTCCCCATCCCGCGCCTCTCCGCAGACGCTGTCCAGTAGCGTCCGTGCCCTCGTGTTGTTGTTGTTGTTGTTTTGTTGTTGTTGTTGTTACTGATCTCGCCGTCGTCGCGGCGGCTCCGGCGGCGGAACAAGCTCCTCGGCCGCTTCACGCTGTACGTGAGGTCAACGAAAGCCAGCGCGAACTGCGGCACGGCGGGGCGACCGATCAGGTCGTCATCGTCGGGTCTGTTGCTCCTCCCCTCACCATCTTCGGTGCCGGCCATTCTTGGTTGCACGTCGACAACTAGGTGGCCGGACATGCCCATCGTGGCCTTCTTCGACACCGAACTAGGTCTAGGTGAGCTGAGCGCAACAACCTGCTGCTGGTTGAGCTTGAGCAACGGGCTGAAACTGGCAGAGCTGTGGTCTGGTGTCACGTCCCCACCAGCCCGTTTCGACCACTCCCTATGGCCACCGCCAACGGAGGCCGTGGACATGTTGAGACGCAGAGGATGAGAGTTTTTTTTTTTTTTGATTGAGAATATATATGAAAGCCTTTGTTGGAGGGTGTACTGTGCCAGAGGATGAGAGCTCTTGGCGTTTATGTATGGGTCCGGTGGATGACAGGAGCGGAGTCTAATAAAGTCAGAACCGTCGTGCACGCACGCACGCAGGTATGCTGCTCACGAAGTAGTACTTTTATTTAAATAATTATTGTATTACACTATTAAATTATTAAATAGTTGCGGATCTAGAGGCGTGTGCGTCCCCGGCATCTTAAAATAAGATTTTGAAAAGTGAAGAATCATGATCTTATTGGTTTCGGTGATTAACGACAAGTAAAAGACTATTATGGTTAATATATATTTTGCAGAGGCTATGCGTAGCTTAGCCATAGTGATTAATGTAAATGGACATCAATGGTTATCACTTAGCCCTCAAAATGAATGGTTATCACTTAGCCCTCAAGATGAATATCGTTTTGGATTTCAAAGAGACATGATGAAGACCCTAGAGTGATAGGTCTAAGTGTCATAAGGAGATGAAGGGCACTTAGTATAGATAGGGCTTTATTTGATCTTTGACCGTACTATCAAGAGGGGTTGAGACTAGTAGCTTGACTTAGGAGAGCTTCATGACTTATGTGTGGTGCACACTTGACTTCCTTAGCTCTAAGCAAGCCTATGGTGATCGTAAGATAGTCTAAAACAACTTCCATATTCATCATAACGAAAACCAAAGTTGAGAGAGCTCTTCTCTGGGCGTCGGACGCTGAGTGTAGAAGCGACGGACGCTAGGGTATGCACCCTGAGCGTCCGGCGCGCTAACAGAGAGTTCCAGAGAGGGCAGATTTGCGACGGACGTGTCTGTCGCAAGGGCGTCGGACGCTAGCGAGCGTCCGGGAATATTTTTTCAGAAACCCGAGAGCAGCCAGTTGGCGCCGGACGCTGAGGTGTAGCATCCGTCGCCAAGCGACAGAGCGTCCGTCGCCTAATGACGTGAACAGGATCTAGCCGTTGGGGCCAGCGACGGAGCGTCCGTTGCCAACTTAAACAACCTGTTTTCTCAGCCCGAGGGCTGAGTGTGTGGGGGAGTATAAATACTTCACCCCTTGCCTTCTCACCTTGCCTTTACTCATTTGAGTTGCTGAAGACCTTGAGAGGGTTAGGAAGAGAGCAAGAGCCCTAGAGAGAGTGATTTGCGAATCCATCCATCCATCCTCTTCTCTAGTTCATCCAAGAGCTCAAGTGTGCATCCACTCTAGTTGTGAGGCTTGATTGAGTCAAGTGAAGATCAAGGCTTGTTACTCTTGGTGATCGGCATCACCTAAACGGTCCGGTGGTGCATGGAGGAAGGTAATAGCTGGGAGGATTGTCGGCGGCCCTTCTTCATCGACTTGTGGGCGGTTCACCGAGCCGGAGTGGCGAAGAACCAACCCGTAGAGAGCACTCATCCCTTGCGCGGGATTGAGGGGAGCTATACCTTGCGAGGTGCTCCAACGAGGACTAGGGGGGAGTGTCGACTCCTCGATACCTCGGCAAAACATCGTCGTGTCAAGAATCTCTATCCCTAGCTCTTTCATACTGTAATACATTCCACACTTGTTCTTCAATTCATACTAGAATTGTGTAGGGTGTTTTTACTTTCCTTGGCTTGCTACCGCTTTCATAGTCTAAGGCACACGAATCGTTAGACACAGGGTGATTGGCACTTGATAGGATTTCATATTTTCTTTAGAAATTTGAAATAAGCCCAATTCACCCCCCCCCCCTCTTGGGCATCTTGATCCTTTCAATTGGTATCAGGGCCTTGTTGCTCTAAATTAGGCTTCACCGCTTGGAGCAAGATGTCCCATAGGGATGGACCGCCACCCATGTTTGGTGGGAATGATTTTCCTTATTGGAAAATACGGATGGAGGCCTACCTTGAGGCCGTGGATATCAGTGTGCACAAAGCCACTACCATAGGTGGCACCGTGTTCGCCGAGGATCCCTTCTTTGAGAAGAACAAGGCAAAGAACATTCTTTTCCGTGGCATTGGCAAGGATGTGTTCAACCGTGTGCGGAATTGCAAAACCGCACATGATGTTTGGACAAACATTTGTGCGCTACACGAAGGGACCAAATGTGAGCGTGAGGAACGCTACCATTTGATCATGGCAAAGTTGAATTCCTTTACCATGCATGCTAATGAAAATGCTAATGAGATGTACTCACGTCTTAACATCCTTGTAGAGGAATTGAATGGACTTGGGCTCACTCAAATGTCTTTGCCGGATGTGGTGCGCAAGATTCTTTATGTCTTGCCAATTGACAAGTATGGCCATATCGTCACCGTTCTTCATCAAGGGGATCTCTCAACTTCTACACCAACACAATGTTGGGCAAGATCAATGCTCATGAGATGTACATGAAGATCGGTGATGGAGGTTCTTCATCCTCCTCCAAGAAGAAAGACAAGAAGAAAGAGGAGAAGAAAGAGGAGAAGAAAGATTTGGCCCTCAAAGCTTCCACCAAAGAGAAGTGTAAGATACAATTGGTGGTTGAGGACTCAAGTGATGAAGATGATGAAGACAACATCGCTCTCATGGTGAAGAAGACCACCAAAATGTTGAAGAGGCTAAACAAGAATGGAGTCAAGTTTGACTCAAAGAAGACGAAATTCTTCACAAGCTCTTCAAGGAAGCCCATCTCACAAATGAAGTGCTACAATTGTGGGATTTTTGTTCATCTAGCTCATACATGCACCGAAGAGAAGAAAGAGAAGTTCAAGAACAAGAAGTTCAAGAACTATAAGAACAAGATGGATGCACAAGATGACTCAAGCGATCATGACAAGAAGCAAGACAAGTCTTACAAGAAGAAGAAGAACTTCGACTTTCACAAGAAGAAGAAGGATGGAAAGGCTTACATTGTTGGAGATTGGCTCACCGACATTGAAGATTCAAGTGAGCCCTCCTATAGTGAGAGTGAAGATCAGAAGGTGGCCGCCTTGGTGATTGGGTCTTCTATTCCACCGCCACCTCCTCCATCATCACCGGATTCATCCTCTACACACCTATGCCTCATGGCTAAAGGTGACAAGAAGGTTGTTGACAGTCCTTAAATACCAAATCCAACCGTCAACTAAACAAGGAAAATGATCTATATGAATCCAACACCTAGAAATAGGGTGTATACTGACAGAATTCCATGAGTTCTGGTGAATGTCTATTTCTGCAGGGGGATATCAGGAAATATGGAGGATAGGCCCACATGTAAGGATTACATAGAGATAATTATCATCCGCAGGAAAAAGAATACTCTAGAAGGGTCAAGAAGGCGCGGGAAGAAACGAGAGGCCGAGCGGGCCCAGGGGCAGGGTGCCCGCCCTACCCCCTGGGGCGGCCGCCCTAGGGTAAGGCCTAATAGGGTCTGCCTTGTGGGACCACCTCTCCACAACCATTGAGGTTGCATCTAAGCCCTCCATTAAGGTCGGTTTGATCCGACGGTCGACGTTCATTTGAGGAGGCTATATAAGGAAGGCCCCTGACCCTGAGGAGAAGAGCCCCTCTGAAACCCTAATTCATTATCCAAGATCCATCTCAAGAGGAGAGGTCCCTGATCAAACCCTAGAACCACCACATCAACTAGATCTCTAGTTTAGCATAGCTATATAGGATTAGAACTAGAAGGAGTCAATCTTCGATTGGTTTCCGGATCTGTCAGGAGGATTATTGGTAATTCTGTCTCTAGTTCTTTATTGTTCATCATTTGTTCTTCAATATTATGAATATGACTTTGTTCTATTTCATTATATTGTTTATGACTTTACTCTATATGATTATGTTCTCAATTATATTGTTCTTAGTTTATTATGATTATATGCTTGGCATAGTTAGATCTGAATCATATACATGTTTAGGATCGTATAGCGTTTATCCATCAGCGTTGTGGATAAATGATAGATATTGTGTAGGCGTGGTGCCTAGACCGTATTTATCTGCGATTGTACCCTACATTCCGGATCGTGAGGTAGTTCGCGAGAGTGACAGTCCTGTTGAGTCCTTTGTAGTCCTCCTCCCGTTTGTAGGGCAGGCAGAGCAGTACTATTATGGGGAAGTGATTGCTATGTTCTTCATCTTCCTTAGTAATACTCACTACACATAAATATCTCTTATCTCGCCATGATTGCCAAGTGTAATTGCACTAATCATAGTATGCTAGACTGTATAGTTAAGAATGACTTAGGAAATATCTTTATAATTCGTCCTAATTCCATGCTAATGACTTGCTAGAATATCTGTTGAGGTGCTTATCATTATCTTATGTGGCTACATATATGTTGATCAGTATTTATCTTTTGTCACTATTCATTCATTATCTATATCTTATGTGACACTTATCTTGTATTGAGTGAGATAGATGAAAACTCTCCATTACACATGCAGTGATACTCATTAATCATCTTTATTCATTCCTCATTTATTTCTGAGCATTCCCTTCCCAGTGGTAAAAATATAAATAACGATACCTGAAATACTCCTGGTTAAAATGCTACATCAGTATAATCTGTGCGCTTGTAGAAACACATTTATTATCTACTTAGAGCAAATGCATATTTCTATACCACATCTCTTTGGCATGCTGGGGATGACAACCTGGCTTAAGTGTCATAAGAAATGTCAACAAGCATTTTTGGCATCGTTGTCGGGGAAGGTTGATTAGCTATCAAAAGGAATAAATGAGTTATCACTTGCATCACTAATGAGATTGAGAAAACATCAATTCTCTACTCATATAGCCTTACCCTTGATCTTTGCCTATTTTTCCTATCATCTTTATGCAGGGTAATGTATGAATAGATTTGATCTTCCAGACAATTTTGTTGAAAATCCTGAAGCATTAATCAGAAGGACAAAAGCCAAGCTCAAGAAAGTAACAGAATCATCATCATCTCAGCTTGAAGCTTCACCCAATCAAGAAGATCATCAAAACATCGTTCGGTATTTGACACCAGAGTTCGAAGCCATGGCAGACAAGTCAATCCGTGAGTTCTCATCCCCCACCACAGACAACATCCGCACTGGACCCGCTGCAAACATTGATCGGTCATTTGAGCTCAAGCCTGCGCTCGTCAACATGGTGCAAGCAAGCCAGTTCTGTGGGAAAGCACACGAAGATGCCAGTGCTCATCTCCAACACTTCCTAGATATTTGCAGCACATTCACTATCAAGGACATCCCCAGAGACGCCATACTACTTCGCATTTTCCCATTCTCACTCTTGGGAAGAGCGAAGCAGTGGTTCTATGCAACCAAGGAGAAGAATACCACGTGGGCACTATGTTCCACCAATTTCCTAGCAAAGTTCTTTCCCATGGGCAAGACCAATGCTCTCCGTGGGAAGATTTCAAGTTTTCAGCAATAACATGACGAGTCCGTTCCAGAAGCATGGGAGCGCTTCCAAGACTACATCCTAGAATGTCCTCATCATGGAATGGGGAATTGGTTACTTATGCAGACCTTCTATCATGGGCTCAGCAACAGCACACGGAAGACCATGGATGCTGCTGCCGGAGGAGCATTCCTGTCACTCACAATACCACAAGCCACAGCTCTTGTGGAGAAGATGGCATCCAACCAAGGTTGGAGTGAAGAAAGAACTCAAACTCGCAAGAAGAGTGGAGCTATGTACCAGCTCAAAGAGGTAGACATGTTGTCTCCAAAGCTAGACCTGCTCATGATGAGGCTCGACGAGAAAGCTGGAGAAAAGAAAGAAGTTATGAATATTTATGACTCTCACATGACCTGTGAGGAGTGTGGAGACATTGGACACTCAGGCAATCATTGTCCAGAACTGCAAGAGGACATGAACTACAACAACAACAACTACTACAACTGTCCTCAGCAGAATCAAGGTTGGAATCAACAACAACAAAGGCCTAACTACTCAGGTAACTACTTAGGTAATTATCAAGGTAATAATTCCTATAATAATCCTAGTTTTCCACCTTTGAGGGAGTTAGTAGCTAATCAAGGAAAGTTAATGGACAACATGACTAAGAAATTAGCATCCAATGATAAAATACTAGAAACTATAAATAATAGGATGGATAATTTTTCTGTTGCCATCAAGAATCGAATTAGCTTTAATAAAATGATTGAATCTCAGTTAACCCAAATAGCTGTTGTTGTTCCTATCACTAACCCCGGTATTCCATCACAACCAGAAGGATTAGAATCTGCAAATCTTGTAGACATATTTGATGCAGGAGCTTATTGGAACAACCCCACAGAAGAGTGGTGTGGCGACTCTATGCCAACCAAGAAAGGAGATCCAGGAACACCCGTCATCCCAATCTCCATTGGCGTCACGGAGTTTCCTGAAGCACTTTGCGACTTTGGTGCAAGCGTCAATATCATGCCCAGAGTAATTTATGAGAAATACTTTAATTATCCTTTATCAGAAACAACCCTGTGTTTACAGCTTGCAGATCGGACACTATGCTACCCAAGAGGAATATTAAAAGATATCTATGTCCGAATTGGCACCTCATATGTCCCAGCAGACTTCATGGTAATAGAGACCGGTGTTGATGAGAGGTCACCCATCATCCTAGGGAGGCCACTCTTAAACACTGCCAGAGCTGTCATCTATGCCACCATTGTTAGGATCAATTTCTTCATCAAAGGGAAGAAGGAGACATTTATCTTCAGGAACAAGACCATACAAACTCCTGAACAACCTCAAAATGAGCCAAAGAAGAGGACCAATGGAAGGAACAAGCAGAAAAAGCAGAACAAGAACAAGAACAAGAAGCAAGTACGAACAGAATCAGCGAAGATGGTCACGGCACTCCACAATAATCAAGATCACCAAATTAGATCCCCTCATTTGATCAAGAAGGACGACCCAGGTGTCCCAACCATTGAATGCACAATCAACATATGCTCCTTCCAGAAAGCAATCTGTGACACCGGATCGGGCATCAACATTATGGCCAAGTTGACCTATGAATTTCTGTACGGCACAATGCCTCTACATCCAACATACACCCAACTCCAGATGGCAGATCAGACATGCTACACCATCGAAGGCATAGAAAAAGATGTCCCCATCCAGATTGATGACCACTTCATCCCTACAGACTTTCTAGTCGTTGATATGGGAGAAGATGATTATGATCCACCTATCATCCTTGAAAGGTCATTCCTAAGCACCACCAAAGCTATCATCTACATTGGAACAGGATAAGTGCACCTACACTTCCCCTCTGAGAAGGTACGTCGTTACTTTAATGCTAACTACATTGTTGAAGAATCCAAGCAGAATAGAACGAGAAGAAGATGTCGCTACAGCAACCAGAAGAGGCAGAACACCAAGGATGGATGGACATGCTATAAAGGAGAAGTATCAAGATATGAAGAAAGATACCCCAAAGAAGAAGAATCAACATATGCAACTTCACTCTCGAGGCCAAACACACTACCAACTCCAAGGTTGGTAAATGAAAGATCATTCTACGACTACCCCAGGCACGAGAATGGAGAATCTTGGAAAGGAGAGGTACGTCCTTTCAATCATAATGAATATCCAGAAACAAGAGTTTTTCCTAGGAAGGCTACCGCACCAACACAAGTGTGGAGAGAAAAAGAAATCATATCAGAAGAAGAAGCGCAGCCGGAGGCGCCAACTACGCCGTCCAACGAGCCCCAGGACAACTAAGGACATATGGAGTCCTGTTCTGAGGACTTAAACCACCGAACGTCGTGCCAAGAGGTAAAACTTGGTAGTTATCTTTTCCCTTAATTATTTACTTTTTCAAATTAGTTAATCATGTTTACACCATCTTTAAAAAGAAAATAAAAATGTTTAAAACTGTTAAGCCCCATGTGAACAGACTCGTGGCATAAAACCTATAAATATACTCACTGTGGTGGCATAAAAAATAATAATAATAAATATGTTTGTCTTATAAAATAAAAAATATATAAATAATGAGTTTATGATCCTGCTAAATAATAACATCCATTAGAGGAAGCTTGACATGATCAAAGCTAGGAGATTTATAACTAACACTTAATCAGCTCCACAAGCTTTGTTGTCTATTTGAGCTTTCACAGAATTCAAGGATCAACGGAGAACAGTAACCAGAGGACACCTCTGCTACTTGTCAAACTACATCAAAAGAAATTACATCAAAATCAAGCTTGGGGGAGAGCACCCCCACGTTCCAACTACATCAGAAGAAATTACGTCAAAATCCAGCTTGGGGGAGAACACCCCCATACTCAGCTAAGTATTTCTACCTATTGATCTTTATAATATCTATACTCTACTAAAAAATAAAAAGATGCATAATCATAGAAAACCCAATAAATATTTTCCCGCTTATATATATATATATATATATATATATATATATATATATATGTCTTTGCTTAGTTTACAAGTTTGCTAATAAATAAATAGGAGAGAATAAAATAAAATAGCTATGCTAAAATGAACCCCAATGATAAACTCTTAATATGGAGATGATGAATAGTTGCTCTGTCGTAATACCTTTCAAGTACCTAGTTTTCAAATTTGATCTCTCTCTCAAGTTTAGGCATAATTGTTATGATTTGAAATTTGCTCTGAACCTAAAACTTGTGGAAGTACCTGATCTAAGTCTAAGTCATTGACGGATATGATATGGGAAGGTTTGAGTTACTATTGATCTACTCCTAGAGATACTAGAATTCTGGAGAACTTTATCTTTTAAAAACTTTAAAAATACCACATGATGAGTTCCTGTATGACGAGAGCTTAAATTCCTACCACATCCATATATACATACTTACTAGATTAGGAAACCACACATTTTTACATACTGCTTATGAGCATTGAATGTGGTCAAGTTGTGCGACCCTCAGGAACTAGTCATGCGGTTTGAATCAAGATTCACACACATCCATACATGCTGCTTCTACCTCAGAAGTACGCATTCAGTTACACTACACCCACATATGCTACTTCTATCCTGGAAGTACGCATCCACATATATCCACTCATTTCCATCTCCAGATCCACCCACCAAAAACATTCTACTCCTAATCTGGGAGAGAATAGAAACACATAAATATTCTCCTATAACTGTTTTATCCCTGTGAAATAAAGACTCCAGTCAGCGTTCGCTTTATAGCTCTACAAGGATGAGTGCTCTAAAAAAATAGAAGAGAGAGACGAGGAAATAAAAATGGGCAAGTGCCCGCCAACCTCGAAATAATATATATATATATATATATATATATATATATATATATATATATATATTACTATCGAGCATCTCATTCCCTCCAAAAGGTTTTAAATGCAAGAGAGGTATATCCATCAAAAGGGAGGAAAAGTAGAATTAGACTTTCACCTCTGCTATCATCATCATTACCATTACCATCATCACCACCACCACCATCATCACACACCATTCATTCGCCACACATGCACATCTTGATTTGACTTATTGACCTGTTCCTTTGGATCCGCAGTTTGACTATGCAACATATGTCTTGTAAGTATGTATACGCTATCTCCCACCTATGAGCTCCAGATATTAGCCTATTAGAAGTAGGGTGAGAGAGAAGGCAATACCATAATGCTTTATACCACAAATACCACATATTTGAGAGAAAGGCATACACCATTAATTCCTTGGTAAGGATCCAGAAATACCACAAAGGAGAGATTTGAGAGAGTCATACAAGGAATCTCTGAGTTTTATTTTGAAAATCTACAAAAACTCCGGAGCTATAGTTGATCAAAGAGAAGGGTACATGGTGCTTGACTGGACCGTTCTGTCTTTTAACTACCCAAGACACAGGTGACAGTTACAAGCCCCATGGTGGAAGGTAAAATGAGTAAGTTTTAAATCTTAATAGTTGATCTAATCCGGAGATGAGATCTTATTTGAAAGCATGTGTACCTGTAAGGCATGAAAGCATTGCAGCAACTCCTGATCCATCACTGAGTCTATCTTTGCTCAGAGACGAGCAAAAGGTAAGCTTGGGGGAGTTGTTGACGGTCCTTAAATACCAAATCCAACCGTCAACTAAACAAGGAAAAGGATCTATATGAATCCAACACCTAGAAATAGGGTTTATACTGACAGAATTCCATGAGTTTTGGTGAATGTCTATTTCTGCAGGGGGATATCAGTAAATATGGAGGATAGGCCCACATGTAAGGATTACATAGAGATAATTATCATCAGCAGGAAAAAGAATACTCTAGAAGGGTCAAGAAGGCGCGGGAAGAAACGAGAGGCCAAGCGGGCCCAGGGGCAGGGCGCCCGCCCTACCCCCTGGGGCGGCCGCCCTAGGGTAAGGCCTAATAGGGTCTGCCTTGTGGGACCACCTCTCCACAACCATTGAGGTTGCATCTAAGCCCTCCATTAAGGTCGGTTTGATCCGACGGCCGACGTTCATTTGAGGAGGCTATATAAGGAAGGCCCCTGACCCTGAGGAGAAGAGCCCCTCTGAAACCCTAATTCATTATCCAAGATCCATCTCAAGAGGAGAGGTCCCTGATCAAACCCTAGAACCACCACATCAACTAGATCTCTAGTTTAGCATAGCTATATAGGATTAGAACTAGAAGGAGTCAATCTTAGATTGGTTTCCGGATCTGTCAGGAGGATTATTGGTAATTCTGTCTCTAGTTCTTTATTGTTCATCATTTGTTCTTCAATATTATGAATATGACTTTGTTCTATTTCATTATATTGTTTATGACTTTACTCTATTTGATTATGTTCTCAATTATTTTGTTCTTAGTTTATTATGATTATATGCTTGGCATAGTTAGATCTGAATCATATGCATGTTTAGGATCGTATAGCGTTTATCCATCAGCGCTGTGGGTAAATGATAGATATTGTGTAGGCGTGGTGCCTAGACCGTATTTATCTATGATTGTACCCTACATTCCGGATCGAGAGGTAGTTCGCGGGAGTGACAGTCCTGTTGAGTCCTTTGTAGTCCTCCCGTTTGTAGGGCAGGCAGAGCAGTACTATTACGGGGAAGTGATTGCTATGTTCTTCATCTTCCTTAGTAATACTCACTACACATAAATATCTCTTATCTCTCCATGATTGCCAAGTGTAATTGCACTAATCATAGTATGCTAGATTGTATAGTTAAGAATGACTTAGGAAATATCTTTATAGTTCATTCTAATTCCATGCTAATGACTTGCTAGAATATCTGTTGAGGTGCTTATCATTATATTATGTGGCTACATATATGTTGATCAGTATTTATCTTTTGTCACTATTCATTCATTATCTATATCTTATGTGACACTTATCCCTTACTGAGTGAGATAGATGAAAAAATCTCCATTACACATGCAGTGATACTCATTAATCATCTTTATTCATTCCTCATTTATTCCTGAGCATTCCCTTCCCAGTGGTAAAAATATAAATAACGATACCTGGAATACTCCTCGTTAAAATGCTACATCGGTATAATCGGTGCGTTTACATAAACACATTTATTTCTACTTAGAGCAAATGCATATTTCTATACCACATCTCTTTGGCATGTTGGGGGTGACAACCTGGCTTAAGTGTCATAAGAAATATCAACAAAGGTACAAAAAGAGGATGATGGTAGTGATTCCTCTAGTGTGAGTGATGATGAAGAAGCACCTTCATATTTCTATACCACATCTCTTTGGCATGCTTGGGATGACAACCTGGCTTAAGTGTCATAAGAAATGTCAACAAAGGTAAAAAAGAGGATGATGGTAGTGATTCCTCTAGTGATGAGAGTGATGATGAAGAAGCACCTTCCTATGATGAACTAATTAAAATTTACAACAAATACTCGGACATCATAAGGAAGTACAAAGCTAAAAATGTCAAACTCCTTGAGGTGCAAGAGAACTTGCATGCTAGGCTTGATACCTTGTCTAGTGCTAATGATGATTTGAAGCTTGAGAACAAAACTCTCACATCTAGCACTAGGGAGCTCAAAGCCTCACTCAAGCAAGCTAATGAGAAACATGATAAGCTTGAGAGGTCAACACAAGAGCTCCACACAAGGTACAACTTGCTAAAAGATGACTACAACCAAGTGAAAAATAAACATGGCACACTTGTGGTAGCTAATGAATTGCTTACACATGATCTTGCTAAACATGTTGCTATTAACCCAGTTGTTAAGTGTGATAGTGCTACTTCTTGTGATGACTTGCTTGATGATGTGGCTATTGAGCAAAGTGCCAAGTGCAAGGGCAATAAGGTTGTTGAAGCCGACAAGTATGATGACTATGTGAAGATGAGGGAAGAGAACTCAAAGCTCAAGGAAGAGCTAATCAACCTCAAGGCAAACAAGCCCTTCACTATCAAGTCGGTCAAGGAAGATTATAAGGATGCTATCACCTTGATCAACACACTTAGAGAAGAAAATGCAAAGCTCAAGAATGAGAAGATCAATCTAGCAAGTGGGTTTGAGAAGTTCACCAAGGGACACAATCTTCAAAGTGAGCTCTTGATGAACACCGTGATGAAGACCGACAAGACCGGTATTGGGTTTAAGAAGAACCAACTTATGAAGGCCAAGGTCAAGATTGAAGCAAAGAACTACTACAAGAACAAGTAAATGAGCAACAACTATGACAAGCCAAAGCCCAAGCCAAGAAGATGCTTTGAGTGTGGTCAAGTTGGTCACTTTGCTTATGATTGCAAGACTCCACCACCCAAGACCTTGCCCAAGCACACAAGGCCCTTTGCTCATGATGCACACTTTGTCATCAACAAGGATTCCAAGGGTAGACCACTTGTAGTGTTTCTTGGGCCTAAGATGAAGAACAAGCCCAAAGTGCTATGGGTTGCTAAGGAGTTGGTTGACAAGGCTATGGGTCCCCACCAAGTGTGGGTTCCCAAACAACAAGCTTAACTCCAAGTTGCTTGTGTGTAGGTGAACTACAAGAACGGTGGAAGTCATTGGGTGATTGATAGTGGTTGCACTCAACATATAACCGGTGACCCCTGGATGTTCACCACACTTGATGAGGATTGTGTAAATCAAGACAAGATCACATTTGGGGACAATTCAAAGGGCAAGGTTCAAGGGCTTGGCAAAGTGGCTATCTCCAATGATCAATCAATATCAAATGTCTTGTTAGTGCAATCTTTGAGCTTCAATTTGCTATCAGTTGGTCAACTTTGTGATCTCGGGTTCCAATGTCTCTTCACTCCAAATGAGGTGGTTGTGACCAAGATTGAAGATTCATCATTGATATTCAAGGGGTTTCGGCACAACAATCTCTATCTAGTGGACTTCACTTCAAATGAAGCTAGTTTGCAAACATGTCTATTCTCTAAGAGCTCTTTGGGTTGGCTATGACATAGAAGATTAGCACATGAGGGCATGTCAACTTTGAAGAAGCTTGTCAAGAAGGAATTGGTTAGAGGAGTAAAGGATGTGGTGTTTGAGAAGGACAAACTTTGTAGTGCATGTCAAGCCGGCAAGCAAGTGGCAAACACTCATCCAACCAAAGCTTTCATGTCAACCTCAAGAGTCCTAGAGCTACTCCACATGGATCTATTTGGACCTACCACTTACTCTAGCCTTGGAGGCAATCTTTTTTGCTTAGTGGTAGTTGATGACTACTCTAGGTACACTTGGGTATTCTTTCTTCAAGACAAGAGTGAGACACAAGGCATATTCAAGAAGTTTGCAACTAGAGCCCAAAATAAGTTTGATGTGAAGATTAGAAGTGACAATGGGACCGAGTTTGTGAACACCAAGATTGAAGACTATTGTGATGAAGTTGGCATCAAGCATGAAGTGTCCGCCACATATACTCCACAACAAAATGGTGTAGTTGAGAGGAAGAACCAGACCCTAATCACACTTGCTAGATCCATGCTTGATGAATACAACACTCCCGAGAAGTTTTGGGCCTAAGAAATCAACACCACGTGCTATGCGGCCAATTGGCTATTTGTCCAAAGGCTTCTCAAGAAGACCCCCTATGAGCTTGTGAATAGGAAGAAACCGGATATTTCATTCTTCCGGGTGTTTGGATACAAAGTCTACATCTACAAGAAGCGCCAACACTTGGGGAAGTTTCAAAGGCGTTGTGACATTGGTTTCGTTGTTGGTTATTCGCTTAAATCTAAGGCATACCGTGTATTTAACAAAGCCACCGGCTTAGTTGAAGAAACGTATGACTTGGAGTTTGATGAAACTAATGGCTCTCAAGGAGCGCTTGAGAATCTTGATGATGTAGGTGATGAACCCTTGAGGGAGACTATGAAGAATATGTCCGTTGGTGCTATCAATCCACAAGAGGTGGAAGATGTTGAAGATGATGCTAATCAAAATCCATCTCCACCCCGCACGCCTCAAGTTGATGAAGAACAAGAGAGGGAAGCACAAGAATATACATCCATCCCTCAAGATCAAGCCGAGGCGGAAACTCAAAATGTTGAAGCACCACATCCCCCTCCTCAAGAGACTACAAGAAGATCCACACCTATACTTCAAGCTCATCCACTAGAACTCATCATAGGGAGTCCATCAAGGGGGGTAACAACTCGATCTAGACTTGCTTCTTATGTTGAAAATCACTCTTTTGTTTCCTTTGTTGAGCCTACTAGTGTGGAGGATGCACTTGCAGATCCGGATTGGGTGAATACCATGCATGAAGAGCTCAACAACTTCACCCGAAATGAAGTGTGGACACTAGTGGAGAAGCCCAAAGGAGCAAGAATCATTGACACCAAATGGGTGTTTCGGAACAAGCAAGATGATCAAAGCGTGGTTGTGAGGAACAAGGCAAGATTGGTGGCAAAGGGGTTCTCCCAAGTTGAAGGTTTTGATTTTGGGGAGACTTTTGCCCCGGTTGCAAGACTAGAAGCCATTTGTATCCTTTTGGCATATGCTTCACATCACAAAATGAAACTCTTTCAAAGGATGTGAAGAGCGCCTTCTTAAATGGTTTCATTAATGAACTTGTCTTTGTCTCACAACCTCCCGGGTTTGAAGACCCAAATTGTCCTAATCATGTGTATAGGTTGTCCAAGGCGCTCTATGGATTGAAGCAAGCTCCAAGAGCTTAGTATGAGAGGCTAAGGGACTTCCTACTCAAGAAGGGCTTCCAGATCAGGAAAGTGGATACCACACTATTCACCAAGGTGCTAGATGGTGAAATCTTTGTTTGCCAAGTATATGTCGATGACATTATATTTGGGTCAACAAACCAAGATCATTGCAAGGAATTTGGTGCATTGATGTCCAAGGAGTTCAAGATGTCGATGATTGACGAGCTAACCTTCTCCCTTGGCTTCCAAGTGAAGCAATTGAGGGAGGGCACCTTCATATCTCAAGAGAAGTACACTCATGATGTGCTCAAGAAATTCAAGATGGAGGATTGCAAGCCAATCAAGACCCCAATGTCTACTAATGGACATCTCAACCTTGATGAGGGAGGTAAACTGATTGACCAAACTCTCTATCGTTCTATGATCGGTAGTTTACTTTACCTTACCGCATCTAGGTCGGATATCATGTTTAGTGTGTGTGTGTATATGTGCTAGATTTCAAGCAAACCCTAAGGAGTCGCATCTATGTGCGGTTAAAAGAATCCTTAGGTACATAAGGCACACCCCTAGCATTGGCCTTTGGTATCCCAAAGGAGATCCCTTCCAACTTGTGGGCTATTCCAACTCAGATTATGTCGGGTGTAAGGTTGATAGGAAGAGTACCTCCGGAGGGTGCCATATGCTAGGAAGATCACTTGTTTCTTGGTCCTCTAAGAAGCAAAATAGTGTGGCATTGTCTACCGCCGAGGCAGAATACATTGTCGCGGGAGCATGTTGTGCACAAATCTTATACATGACCCAAAGACTTCTTGATTACGGCGTGGTTTTAAAAGATGTTCCACTCTTGTGTGATAATGAAAGCGCCGTAAAGCTTGCAAACAACCCGGTTCAACACTCTCGCACCAAGCACATTGATATTCGCCATCACTTTCTTAGAGATCATGTGGCTAAGAAGGATATCACACTAGTTAGAGTTAGAAGCGAAGAGCAACTGGTGGATATCTTCACAAAACCACTCGATAAAACAACCTTTTGTAGGTTGCGAAGCGAGTTAAATGTTCTTGATCACTCTAACTTCACTAAAAATGATCTTGAGTGAACCAACCTTGCATTCATGTGTAATATAACTTGTTTAATTTAGTAATGCACATAGGCTTGGCTAACATGGTTGTAAAAACCACCATTAAAGCGTGTGGCAAAGCTTAACCGCGGTTCAAACTTGCAAGCAACCTAGATTCAAATTCCGCAATGCATTGCATGTGCATGTGTGTTGTTTGTTGTTTCTTTTCGGTTAAGTTTGAGCATCTGCTGGGTTCGTCCACTTAGGGGGAGCATTCCAAGCTCAAGTCACTTCTATACCCCTCTTGTGGCCCTATGATGTCTCCTTGGAAGTTTCCATTCGAATATTTTGAGCTAAAAACTAAATCTAAGTCTATGGCAAACTACTTGCAAATGAGAGTTTGAGAGATGGTTCTCATATCAAGTCCAATCAGGTGTTATTTGGATTGGGACTTGGTTGGGAGAAAGACGCAAAAATCATATTTGAAAAATTCTATTTCAAAAGGCGTCGGACGCTGCCGACGGACGCTCGGCCTCCCATGCCTCAGCGTCTGTCGCGATCATCCGGAGATTGAAGTCGCTCAGCAAAGGGGCGCTGGACGCTTGCTAGCATCCATCGCGGAGGCGTCAGACGCGTCTGATGCTCCATGGAGCTCTCTGGTTGCTTACTGTAAGGGCGTCGGACGCTCCATAGTGTCCGTCGCAATGGTGTCAGACGCGTCTGTCGCCAGAGGGAGCTCTCTGGACCCTTTCTGTTAGTGCGCCGGACGCTGTGACCTAGCATCCGTCGCTCATGATGGAGCGTCCATCGCGAACTAACCGAGCGCATATGATTTCGAAAACTGCTTCTTCTCCCGCGGTCGATTTCATTCGGTTTAATTCATACGTTGCCTTTCCATCCGCCGCTGCTCGCTCGCCCGTGCCTCGCCACCCTCACCCAACGTCGTGCCGCTCCTCGCCGGAGCTCGCCGCCGCCGATGCTCCTTGGGCCAGTGCCGCCGCTCTCCTCCAGGTTGCGCCGCCCCTGTTCTTCTCCCTCTGCTCGTGTGTTTTGGCCGAGCAGAACCGAGGAAGGTGCCACTTCTTCAGGGGTTTGGACCTTGGCAGTGGATCCTCCTTTACTGTTGTGGATCCTCTTCACTCTCTGCCCTCTTCTCTAAGGTGATTCACCCATGTGTTTCCCTGTCCCTTGATCTCATCTCAAGTTGATCTTTCACTCACTAATTTCCACCTAAACCCTAAATTGCAATCCCTTTCCTTGGTTAAGCTGTGGATTGGATTGGTGATTGATCGAGGACTCTTATCTTTTCCTTTTTTTGATCTCTTGGATAAAGGTATGGCTTGTCAGTTGTGATTCAAATCTTATCTCTTTCATGCTTCTATGATAGAAATTGCTTCCCTCTAGATTACATGCTCACTGGTTATATATACTTCCTATCTATCGTGTAGTTTGGGGAGTGGCAGTAAACTCAGGGCAAAGCCTGCGAGTACGGAATGAGGCAAAGCCTCGAGAGGATAGTCCAGGGTCGGCATGCCAATCTTGTCAGCAGTGGTCAGTGGATTGTCAGAGGATTGTCTGAGTTGATCAGTGACAGGTGTGCTCTTGAGGATTTGGTATTGGGCAGTGCTGATCTAGTCAGAGGGTTGACAGTGGCAGTAGGCAGGTTGATTTGACAGTTGATCTTTTAGCGTCAGTTAGTTCTTCACGTGCCCAGCAATGGCACGGATGAAAAACGTTGGCCCTACCCTAGTGGTGGTGACCCTCCACCTCCACCTCGTCCACCCACCGATTGAGGGAAGGGCAGGGCAAAGATGGTTTCGAAGAAGAGGAAGCGGCCACTGATGGATCCAGACTCAGTGGCAGCTATAGCAGCGGCAGAGGCAGCAGAGATCGCCGAGCAGGGTGGACGTCGTACCGGCTTGAGGATTGACTCCTCACCTCGCCGTGGAGCGCGCCGTGAGTCCCCCACTCGCACTGAGGCAGAGACAGTGCCAGGGTCTGAGTCAGGCCCTCCAGAGGCACCTGAGACGACAGAGCAGGCAGAGGCCACGAGCCACTCATCAGTGCATGAGCTTATGGCTCGTCGAGTCACGCGCTCTCGCGGATCTGGACCTCCTCCTAGGCCCGATGGACTGAGGCGCAATGACAGACCGCCACCTCGTCCTTGTCTGCCAGATCCAGTGAGGTACCAGGTCTGTGCTTTGACAGCAAAGCAAATCCAAGATATGAGATTCGCAGATTTCCAGACTTGTTTCCCAGCACAGCGAGACCATCGTGCCAATCCTGACTTCTACACAACTGTGCATGAGGACTTCTACAGGGGTTATATTGAGACCCGTGCACCGCTCCGAGCTCACAGGGTGTGCCCTCTTTCGGCCATTATTGAGGTCAGTGGTCCTGAGATAGCCCAGCACTTAGAGTATCTTCAGGGGCTGACATGGTTGATTGGCAGAGTGGGTAACTACCAGGAGGATTGGGTGAGACACTTTTACGCTTCCCTGTGGGTCTCTCCCGACCACGACTTTCTGCACTTTGCTTTTAGAGGACGAGACCATAGGATCTACGCCACCCGGTTCCGTGAGATCTTTCACTTAGAGGCTTCAGAGACTCGGATTCACGCTCTGTGCTACGGTGACCAGGAGGCACCGCGTCGTCCTCACAAGGGAGAGGTACCATCAGTGGACTTTGTTCGTCCTTGATTCAGAGAGCCGTTCGGAGAGGGGTCCAGTCGAGGTACACGTGACCTCGCGCCGACTGCCCGGATCCTGAACGAAGTGATCAGGCGTATCATTCTCCCTATAGTTGGAGCTCGCAAGACACTCACCAAACTGTAGCTGTGGCTCTTGGCTCATATCGTCCAGATGGAGAAGTTTGATATCTAGGACTTGTTGGTCAGTGAGATGGAGGATATCATTGCTTCTAGTTTCCGAGGACATTGGTAGCTGTAGTATGCTCACTGGATCTCGTACTTGATGATTGCTCGTGCTGATTCAGTTGCTCTGCTTACCACTCTTACACGCTCAGACACTGTTTTCCCTGAGTACAACATGAGTCAGCTGATCAGTCACAGTGGCAGGGGTCGTCTGAGACGTCAGGGTCCCCATACTCGATAGACAGGTATTGCACCCGAGTCTGAGGAGGAGGAGGAGGCCACTGTTCAGGGCCTATCAGAGGCAGAGCTTGCCGATCTCGATGCTCAGATAGATGCTGCAGCTGATGACACATATCAGGATGATCTACCTTCCGACAGCTCAGATGAGGACTACCAGCCAGTTCTAGAGTACGTGCCCAGGTCTCACGACCATGAGGCCGGTGGGTTCAGCTCCGCTCCTCCACCTGCTGCAGACTCTTCACAGGCTAAGTTGTTAGCTATCCTTACTCAGTTGCAGCAGCGCCAAACCAATGAGCTCCTACGTCAGGATGAGGAGTAGAGGCATCAGGTTGAGGAGGTCAGGAGACTTGCAGCTCAGCAGCTAGCCGCCCAGGCAGAGTCTCAGGCCAGGCAAGACGAGTTCCAGCATCAGTTCCTCACTTACCAAATACAGCAAGCCAAGATCCAGAAGACCCAGACTCTGCTTCTTGAGCATTTACTCAGTTTGAGCTCCAGGCCATCTTACACTCCACAGCTCTAGTTGCCCGGAGTCTCCCAGCAGCAGTTTACCTCTCAGCCGCAGCAGACACCAGTGGTAGTGGTACTGACTCTAGCGTTACAACCCAGTAGGCTTTAGAGTCAAGCTCCAGCTTCAACAGCCTACCAGACGCCGATGACCCAGGTGTCATCATGGATAGCCTCCCCCGGCGAGTTCCAGACAGGCTTCACACCTACCCGGGGGGCTACCTTAGCAGAGGCGACACGTGACCTCACAGCGTCGTACAGAGAGATCACCGGGGAGGATTCGCCTGTTATAGCTACTCAGCATGACACTCAGCCTCCTGAGGGTGATCCTCCGGCGATAGGCACTCACCTCTCCTCTGTTGTGTCGTCAGAGATTGCACCAGATTGCTCAGCACAGACAGTGACTACCCCGCCTCTTGCTGCTGTCACTACGGATGCTACGTCAGTTGCAGTAGAGGCCGAGCCCGTAGCACCTGCTCAGTCAGAGGGTCTGCCAGCTGAGTTAGTGGTCGTAGTTTCTTTAGTAGAGCTTGCAGTGACACCTTCTCCTCCACCTCACGTTTACTCACGACGAGTCCTTGGGACTCCTTCTACCGAGGCAGGACTATCAGAGGCCCCCGCTGAGCCTCAGGGGGAGCTAGGCGAGACAGCACCAGTTTTAGAGTCTGCTAAGCCAGTCACAGAGTCTACCTCAGCTTTGCCTACTTAGACTGCTTCACCTACAGCTCCAGCTTCAGAGAGTCAGGCAGCAGAGGATAGTGACGATAGTCTAGACTACTCTCAGTTCGACCTCCGTCCTCGCACCCCGGATTCTTCGCTTCCAGATGCTCCAGCAGATCTATAGTTTTTGGTGCTTGGCACCAAAGGGGAAGAGGGTAGTCAAGTATTAGAGATAGAGGGATGGTTTTGGCTCTTACTTGTGTGATTTAATTTCCCCGTACTCTCATGCATCATGTCTACTCTTTTGCATTGTGTATATGTGTGTGATGTTTGTGAGATACTTGTGCTTGTGTGTGACAAACTCTTTTGCTTCACTAATATATATTGTGAGTTGTCACTTGTTTCATGATATGTCTCATGTTCTTATGGTTATTGAGCTTCCGCGCCATACTCCGTACATGTTTGAGAATATCATGAGGTACTCCAATTCTATTTCATATTCTTTGAGTACCATGTGTGTGGTTTGGCTTGGATGAGCAAGTATCATTCATTCTTATTCACTAACCATTGCTCAATCCTTTGCCAAGTCACTTGAAATCCTAACCATTCACTTCTTATATCTTATACTCGAGGATTATTGTCGTCAATCACCAAAAAGGGGGAGATTGAAGAATCATGGCCCTATTGGTTTCGGTGATTAACGACAAGTAAAAGACTATTATGGCTAATATGTGTTTTGCAGAGGCTATGCGTAGCTTAGCCATAATGATCAATGTGAATGGGCATCAATGATTATCACTTAGCCCCCAAGATGAATATCATTTCGGATTTCAAAGAGACATGATGAAGACCCTAGAGTGATAGGTCTAAGTGTCATAAGGAGATGAAGGGCACTTAGTATAGATAGGGCTTTATTTAATCTTTGACCGTACTATCAAGAGAGGTTGAGACTAGTAGCTTGACTTAGGAGAGCTTCATGACTTAGGTGTGGTGCACACTTGACTTCCTTAGCTCTAAGCAAGCTTATGGTGACCGTAAGATAGTCTAAAACAACTTCCATATTCATCGCGACGAAAATCAAAGTTGAGAGAGCCCTTCTCTGGGCGTCGGACGCTGAGTGCAGAGGCGACGGACGCTGTCCGACGCGCTAACAGAGAGTTCCAGGGAGGGCAGATTTGTGACAGACGCGTCTGTCGCAAGGGCGTCGGACGTTAGCGAACGTCCGGGAATATTTTTCCAGAAACCCGAGAGCAGCCAGTTGGCGCCGGATGCTGAGGCGCAGCGTCCGTCGCCAAGCGACAGAGCGTTCGTCGCCTGCTAACGTGAACAGGATCTAGCCGTTGGGGCCAGCGACGGAGCGTCCATCGCCAACTTAAACAACCTGTTTTCTCAGCCCGAGGGCTGAGTGTGTGGGAGAGTATAAATACTTCACCTTTTGCCTTCCCACCTTGCCTTTGCTCATTTGAGTTGCTGAAGACCTTGAGAGGGTTGGGAAGAGAGCAAGAGCCCTAGAGAGAGAGTGATTTGCGAATCCATCCATCCTCTTCTCTAGTTCATCTAAGAGTTCAAGTGTGCATCCACTCTAGTTGTGAGGCTTGATTGAGTCAAGTGAAGATCAAGGCTTGTTACTCTTGATGATCGACATCACCTAGACGGTCCGGTGGTGCTTGGAGGAAGGTGATTGCCAGGAGGATTGTCGGCGGCCCTTCTTCATTGACTTGTGATCGGTTGTGGGCGGTTCACCGAGCCAGAGTGGCGAAGAACCAGCCCGTAGAGAGCACTCATCCCTTGCACGGGATTGAGGGGGAGCTATACCTTGCGAGGTGCTCCAATGAGGACTAGGGGGAGTGTCGACTCCTCGATACCTCGGCAAAACATCACCGTGTCAAGAATCTCTATCCCTAGCTCTTTCATACCGCATTACATTCCGCACTTGTTCTTCAATTCATACTAAAATTGTGTAGGGTGTTTTTACTTTCCTTGGCTTGCTACCACTTTCATAGTCTAAGACACACGAATCGTTAGGCACGGGGTAATTGGCATTTGATAGGATTTCATATTTGCTTTAGAAATTTGAAATAAGCCCAATTCACCCCTCTCTTAGGCATCTTGGTCCTTTTAAAAAGGTAATACACAAGTGATTGTCAAGATTACATACATCAAAGATAACATACAAGTATGGCTGGGCGCACCCTCCCTCAATCTTAACCGGCCACTATTGATCGCCTACAGCTGCAAACTGATTGCCTACAGATAGAAACCGATTGCCTACAGCTGGTGCAGCAGCTGTGGAACAACTCAACGATCTATCATTGACTCAACTCTGACTCTGACGAAGATTGCTGAAATCAGTCTTGGTTTTCAGAAATTTACTATTTCTTTTGTTAGTAGATAGCACGTACTCTAGCAAAAACAAGTGTCATTGTCGCATCGCTCGAAGACGTGGCTTGTAACTCCAGCGTGTGTACGAGCAAATCACTCTTGAGGCTATGGCCGCCTGATAATGAAAAGCAAGACACGGTCACACACACAAAATAAAAATAAAAAAAAACCCGGCCACTATTGAGATTGTCTCTAAACTGAGCCAATTTGGAGGCAACAATTGGCTTAGTGAAACCATCAGTTGTATTCTTAGTTCGAGCGTGAATTGAAACACCGGAAAATAGCTGATAAATACGTAGCACCAATATTATCACACCTGCAGAGCCTTGCTGCATGAGGATCTGTCAAACTCGCAGTTCTGTCAATTTCTCCTGAACTCACATCATATTAGAGCCAATACTATCGCTTGCTTTTGTGCACTCCATGAAATCATGTTAGAGCCACGAAAGATTGCAAAACCACCTGTAGACCGACGATCATCGACGCAACCAGCTCAATGTGCATCACATAAAGCACTCACTAGCATATACTTTGATCTCCTACAGGGGCGGACTCGGTAGGGCAAGGCCCTACCTTGACTCCGCCGTGAGTCTCTACCCGAAATCGCTCCCTGCTGTTACCGGTCGTCAGTGACCATGAGCTCAAGAAGGTTGGATGCATATCCGTGAGATTCCCTGACACATGAGCTAGCAACGCTTTGGTGTTCTCGATCGTCCTGGATCTTGAATCCAGTCGATGTGGTGAGGGCATCAGCCATAGGTGCCACCGCCGACCCGTAGTCCCTAGCTGCTGCTGCTTGCAGGCCGCAGCCTGCTCGACTGCAATTTGCGGTTGGCCTCGTGGCTAGGTAATTCCTGGTTTAATGCTCCTGCATCACAACCGTGGTAAGTCTCTGAACTGATTTTTTTTTTCATTGTTATTTGTTTATTTTGTTGGTTGTCAATTAATTTGGTTGGTTGCTTTGAAGCTATATGTTGAAAGGGCAAGCGAAGGGGCAATTTTACAACTAGAGCTATCTGTAGCAAACAATTATCAAATTTTATATATAAATAAATTGACAATCACTATATTTATACTTTCTCCGTTCTCAAATATAAGGCATGCACATATTTTAAAATTCAAACGTTGTTATGTTTGAGTAACAATTAGCTTAATTTAACAAAAGTTTGTATCGCAAAAATAATTACACTAGATTTGTATTTAAAAATATTTTCTAATGATTAAACTTTTGTTTCTATAAATTATGTATTATAAAAGAAATTTATAAGTCAAAATATGTTTTGAGGACCAGACCAAACCAAAATTGCACCTTATATTTGAAATTGGACCGACGGAGCAAGTACATGTATAAATCATTTTTACATTGCTGTCTACATTATTGATTTCGCCATACCTTAATTTTTTTCCGTCCTCCGCCACTGATCTCCTAATACTGTGAATCCGGTTTTCGGTGTACCATGCACATGCCGTAATATGTGTTTTACACCGCTCCAATGTGTCGTTGAAGGTGCATGCAAGAACTAATACACCTTGTTTACTACAAAGGAAATATCTAATCGTGTCAAAGGAAGGTATTGTAAAGCTTCAACAATGCTTCTATGCCTCCTAGAATATCCGGTAGAAGCTTATCTCCTTCAATCATACTAAGTTTCTCTGTGCTGGACAAGGGATCGGAGTACCGTACCAATCGTCTTACAAATGACTCATGCCGCCACACTGCATATTTTCCTTGTGAGACAATACTAGTCTGTGTTGAGACCGCTTCACCTCAATACCAAAAAAATTTATTAAAGATCACCCAAATCTATTTGAGCGCAAATTCCTTCGTTTAAGTCCTCGAGAAGTGCATCTCTAGCCTCTCTTGAGATGAACTAGCAATAATAATATCATCCACAATATCATCCACGTAAACCAAAACATATAAAGTATGTTTTTCTTGGTTATAGTAAAACAATGAGGTGTCAACTTTAGATGGCACAAAACTCAGATACTCCGGTGTTGTTTGTTTTACTAAAATTTAGTTTGTGCTGATTTGTTATAAAAAAATTTATTATTCATTCATTAAAAAGTACTCTGAAGAAGTAGTGGTGACGAACATATCGAGCATACCATGTTCTTTGGAGCCTATTTGAGTCCATATATATAGGCTTATCAAATTTGCACAGAAGACTAATCCTTGACTTATCTTCGTGGCCTGGTTGTTCCTGCATATAAACCTCCTCCAAAACACGACAGATCGAAAGGCGATTTGGACACCAAGCTGAAGACAACAAGAGATAGTATCAAGCGTAAACATTACACGGATACGTGATGTTTGCCACGTATCCCGTATCGGATATGATACGCGACGGATATACGTATCCGAAGTATCGGAGAAAAATAATTGCAAAAATAATAGTTTATCTGGTAAGTACGATACGTATCCGCCTTCTTCTGCCACGGACGCCCGACTACACGAGCGCTGCCATAAGTGGAAATTAATTTTTACTGACGATTATTTTAAGAAATTCTCCTATGAAAATAGGATTTTTATCGACGGTTTTCTCAGTAGAATTATTGTCTAGAAAAATATAAATTGAGTTTTTTAAATAGGAAAAAAAGAAAATATGATTTCTACATGTGGTTTTTTACAGAAGAAATTATTATCTACAAAATGTAAATTGGGTTTTTAAAATATGAATAAAAAGAATTTAATAGTAAGAGAGGCCCACTAGTAAGCCATGCACTTTTTTGCGTAAAATCGTTTGCTGCGGGGCTGGAGGGATTCAAAGCCACGACCTCACCCTCACGCGTAAGCTCCTTTATCACTCCACTCATGACTTACTTATGTCTATATTTCGTTTTAGTTCTCCACCTATTATATTAAATCGAGTGTAAATTGATTGTTTGAGATCATAAACGAATTCAAATGAAAAAGTTGTCAACTACAAAGTTTTGTAACTTTTTAAAATATACAACTTTTATTTTAGTAGTATTTTCATCAAGGTTGTTTTCAAAATTTGAACAGAGTTTTTGATGACAAGATGATTTCAAATGAAAAAGTTATCAACTACAAAGTTCCATAACTTTTCGAGATCTACAACTTTTATTTTGGTCATTTTCCTATCCGGGGTCATTTGAAAAACTCAAAAAAAATCAGTATCCAATTATTTCTACAGGCGGATTTGTTAAGAAACCGAGAAATCCGTCTGTAGAAATACTTGATTTCTAGTGGTAGTTTTCTAAAGAAATCCGACGGAAGAAATACATGATTTCTAAAGAGATGTGAGATGTTGTATTGTTCCCCTTTTTTTCGTTTAAATATGGAGCTATTGCATTTTTCATGTTGTCTGTCCATTTGGTACTTTGAATATGGGGGTTATCCAAGTTGATTGGTGCCAACCTGAACGAATCCCACACCAGAAGCAAAGTTTTCTTTATCTGTTACTGCATGGTGGATGATATAACATGGCCAGTCATATAGATTTCAAAGGATCACACATTTTATAATAGGTTGACAATGATGAGACTTTGATTTGTCATGAATGTTCTATTTTTATATAAACAAGAAAAGGAAATATAAAATAGAGGTTTCTACAAGGTCATCAGTTAGTAGCTGCAACAGTACTTAATGTTTACTGTCCCTTGTGCAGTTTGCTGACTGTGATGTTATTTTTAGCAGTACTTTTGGTGTGATAAGATTAGAATCTGTAAGGTGGTCATTTTTATGTAAGACAAGGTCTTCTATACAATTATGAGGGTTACATTTTGTGGTTAAGTTTGCTTGTTTGTAGCCCTTGTGCAGTTTACTGACTGTGATGTTATTTTTAGCAGTATTTTTGGTGTGATAAGATTAGAATCTGTAAGTTGGTCATTTTTATTTATTTTTGGTATGATAAGATTAGAATCTGTAAGTTGGTCATTTTTATGTAAGACAAGATCTTCTATACAATTATGAGGGTTACATTTTGTGGTTAAGTTTGCTTGTTTGTAGATTTATTTTATCGTCGAATGGGAAATCTTGAAAAATAAAAATATCAACATCCATTTGCATTTATTGTATGTCAAGTAGCCTAACACAACATTTCTAGAATGATGGTGAGCCTGATGAGGAGCGACTCAGACTGTCAGTTCTATACTTGTGCGGTTTAATAATTTTGTCAAAAACCTTTTAGGCAGGCGTGCGTGATGGAAGACTGACGACATCAAATTTTGTATACTTCTGGCAATTAACAATTTTCCCGAGTTATTATTATATAATATATGAAGAAAGTGGAAAATCTTATATGTCTTTCTACTTTGACAAAAGATTTTGTTATTTTGTTTTCTTGTTGGGTGTTTTGTCATTTCAGGAATTTTTTCATGCTGAATACTCTAAATGAAAATGGGTTTTAGTTTTTAACATAATAATGTTAATAACTTCTATTGACTCCGTGTAATGCTTATACAAATTTAACGAGTAGTTTTTCTGTGATTGATTGACATGTCCAGCAGCAGCTGCGCTCTGAAGTGCATCATGGACACGGAAGAGCAACCATCTGAGACTGCAGTGAACAAAGGTGTGGCAAACGGTGATGCCATTTCTTCAGACTTCCAGGATGTCGCCCCAGTCATCCAACCTCCACTCTCAGATCACCACCAGGTTGCGTCCCAGCAAGACGGTTGCTGCCAGCAGCCGCTCCAGGCCTTCTGGTCAGGCCAGATGGCCGAGATCAAGCAGACAACTGAGTTCAAGACCCACAGCATTTCCCTAGCAAGGATCAAGAAGATCATGAAGGCTGACGCCAACGTCCCAAGGGTTGCGCGCGAGGCACCGGTGCTCTTCGCCAAGGCTTGTGAGATGTTCATCCAGGAGCTGACAATGAGGGCGTGGCGTCACACCGAGGAGGGCAAGAGGAAGACACTCCAAAAGAAGGATGTCACCGCGGCGCTGGCTAGCACCCAAGTCTTTGATTTCCTGGTGGCTGGCAGTTCTTCATCGGCCAAGCCAAAGGGGAACGGCGCGCAGTTGTTGCCGCCTCCAACGGCAGCCAAAAATGATGATTCCTATGGAGACTACTACTGTCCAGATGACTATTCGCCTCCTTGGTCCCCGGACGAGCCCCCCAGCCCGGACTTGCGCAATGTCACCTGTGATGACACAAGATACTACACTTACATCCATGAATACTACTCTCTGCGATCATTATCCCCACCAGCTCCTGCTTGAACTGGTGGACAGTGCGGTTTAGGTTGCCTAATTCAGCTGTCATATGAACCCTGCAGGAGTACTTTTGCTGAGTTAAGCTGTCATATGAACCCTGCTTGAAGGTAGTGTCGCTTAAGAACCTAGTAGCATTCTGTTTTGGTCTTTGCTGGCTGCTTGCTGTGTAAGGAGTACATGTAGTTGGGTCACACGTATGGACATCAGTTATCTGAAAATGGGAGACATGTCACACGTATGGACATGTAGCTAACAAGTGTTATTTTGGATCTTTTGGATATCTCCATTGCCTCCAATATTTAGTTTCGGTTCATACTTTGTTTCAATTTGTTTTTCAAACAATGTTGAAAAAAAACTTAAAAAAAAGTATACTCCAACCCTGTAACCATATCATTTCATATGAATAAATAATATCATGTAGTCCATCGTGTTCATTTTTACTACGCGAACTAAATATTAAAAAGGGGTTTTGGGTACATGTACTTTGACCATTAATTTATCTTATTATATATGTATATATAATTGCTTCGATGTATATAATATTAAAAGGTGTAAAAAAAACGTGTCTGAATCCAAGTCACAAAAAACAGTAATGGATAGCGATTCCCTAACAAATAATATAAATAAAACAAAATAAAAGGGTGGTGTCATTTAGCTTTGGCTCAAACTGTCGCCATTCAATGTGCAGCATGTATGTGGTAGTGTTGGTGCATACTCCCTCTGTGAGTCAGTTTTTTAAAAATTTGACCAATTATCTATAAAAGAATAATAATTTTTATAATACATAATTAGTATCATTAAATAGATCTTTGAATATACTTTCATAATAAATTTATTTAGTGATATAAATATTATACACATTTTTTATAAATATACTCGAAGTTGAGAAAGTTTAACCTACACATTTATTGTGGGACGAAGGGTATTTTTTTATAATAAAAGATAAAAAAGGCTGTGCACTCCTTGCCCTTGACAGTACAAGAACCAAGATGCACGGTTTCATTGAGGTACAATTCTGCTGTTTTGAAAAGGTAGCACTCTCATCCTCAGCCTCCCAAAATTCATCTTTGTCACCAATAAACAAACCGTTCGTTAACAAAAACATGCATGATGCATTGCAATGGATTCTACTGCCTGCTGGCATGTTTTCCTAGTTCTACATTTTCTGCAACCAATTCACTTTGTTCTCCTCAAGAATTTTTGAGTAAGATCTTTGAGCGCTTGCCTAGAGTTAAGGACAACTGGGTCCTCGCTCGCAGGAAGATCATCGATAGCTACCGCAGCCAATTTTGCGTGTTTAGCAGCAAGCAACCTCGTCCTCTCGATTCCTTGACTTTTCTGAAGGTATTTGAGGACCTATAAGTGTATGAAATGAAGACGTCTGAGACCACTTTAGCCAATATATGAACATTTCACAACCCAAATTGTTGGTGCGCTTTTACCAGAAAGATGGGGAAAAGGTAAACTTTCAATACAAACCACGTCAACATTTGAAGGGTCATCAAATCCCTGTTCGACAATCTCACGGAGTTGGGGGAACTCTTCCATCGCAAATAGTATGGGAGCCGTCACAATTCCCTGTCCATACATAATTCCTTGCATGTTAATATATCAAAAGGTAAAATACTATCAAGAGATACTGGAGCAATTAATTGTATTACTTGATTGATATCAGAAAAGGAAGCTTTGCCTAGAGAAGCTGATGTGCCCGTGAAATCGAGGATGTCATCGATCAACTGATATGCTATACCCTGGCAGAGATTTGTAGAGCGTGGGTCATCCTAGCGGTTCATGGTATGCAAGAAAGGCAACAGATTCTGGGTAAGGAAAAATACAACATACCAAGTGTCTTCCATACTGATAAGCAAGAGCATGTACTTCTGATGTTTGCCCTGAAAGAACTGCAACAGCTTTGCAGCTGTTTGAAATCAACGCAGCTGTCTTGTAGTATGTTTTCTGCAAATAATAATCCATGCTGTACAAGCATTCATGAACAGGTGTCAAATTAAGTACAAGATTACAAGTGTTAGGTTGTCATATAGTCGATTACGATAGTTTGGTGAATCTATCGACCATTCTTACTTTCTTTTTTCCAATTCCTTCAATCTAGAACTAGGTTAGTTTTTAGTTGATCCTCAGCCCTCAGGCACTAGTGAGTAGTGACATTATGGCAATTGGCGATTGGTATAAATTATTAGCAAAGATCTTTTTGTCTTAATGAAAAGGTAACACCACTACATATTCAATTCAGACAGTCAATCAGCTAAACTGGTCATAAACAAATAATGAAGAACTTATAACCAATTGACTGTAGCAACATATTCTGCAGAACTAATATGATACAGTGAAACCTTCACAACCGCATCCCACATCACACCTCAACCTTATCAAAGTTGATGAGCATTGTACTTCATTAGTAAATAATACACCTGGGAATAGCTTGATACTAGAAAGTGAGAATTGAATTGGATATCTACCTGCAGCGTTGTGCTGGGGTTATTGTCAATTGCATAAGCTCACCAGTAACAAGATTATTTACAGCAGTTGCAAGTAGTGATACTACCTGCAGTGGGAAGGAGTAGGTATCTAGATGTTATGGACCGGTGAAGATACCGAGTGTAAAGTAACTGACAAAATCTCATGTTGTAGAGATGGATAAAGATGCAAAGTGTCATGGCATATCACATGCTAATAAAAACTGGTTATGTTTTCTCTGTGCAGCAATTCATAAGAATCCACACTCATAAACACTTTACTAGCAGCATTGTCAATAAAATTGAAGAATAGTTTTTTTGGCATCAAAATAAAGAATAAACATCACACCTCAGCATTGTCAAGAGACACAGCAGCAGAAAATGCCCTGAAAAGTAGAAAATCACCAGCCAAAACTGCAAGCTGCAAAATATCATCAGCTTCAGCTTTACTAATTTTTTTAATGCTATGGAAGATATGACAAAAGGATATAGTTTATTTACATTTTGCAAACTTTACAGCATAGCTTGGCAATCTTTACTTATGAGATGGAAGTATGCTGAAAAACATATATAACATTATTTATTTTAAGAGTCATGAAACTGAAAATAGGGATTGTGTATTAAATAAGAGATTGTTGACATTTTGATTTTTATTAACTTTTTTTTCCTCGAATACACAGGAGAACTGAGCATCATTTCATTAAGAAGAAAAGAGTGTACATAGAGTACAAGAGGAGAAGGTTCCCCAAACAAACACACACACACACACATTTGTACACACAAAGAAACCTACAGCCCACACCTCGCTCTTTGAGATTTTTATATTTTTTATTAACTATAAAAAAAGTTAAAATAGAGTACCTTAGTTGGAGCTACTGATAAGCAACTAATTGATTTGCATATGTTAAATAAAACAGCTACCTTCAAAATGGCAATCCGTCATATTTTCATTTTTTACAGAACAATCACCAAACTATTCCATATTTGCTTGTTTTAAATAGACAACTTAGCTATTATAGAAATTATCATATTACCTTCTTTCCCACTGTGAAGTTCAATGAGTCCATGCCACGCCTAGTATCAGCATCGTCCAAAACATCATCATGGATAAGGCTTGATATCTATAATGCAAGATAGAAGATGAATCATTGGAATAAATAATTCTGAATAGAGTGTCAAATGCAAGGAGACTCAGATGTGTACATGAATCATTTCAGTTATCTCAGCAACACGCATATGCTTTGCACGAGGCTTATTCTCTAAGCCAACAATAGGGTCACTCATGTCTGTGCTTATAGCTGATGCCATCAATAGCAAAACCTGAAACATCAATGACAAAGAACTTACAACGACAAGAAATGAGTAATTATATATATTCGCTTGAACTAGAAAATAGTATGCCATGCCATGTCCATAGTATAATAATGGCAAAGTATTCAAACACTCCAAAGTCTGGTCTTACAGTAGGGCATGTTCGTTTCCCTTCAGCTCCAGCTCTGAAGAAGTACCCAGCTGCTGATGTCAGTTCAGGTACCTGTAGTCACAGTGAATCTATTGAGTTCCATGTATTGAGTAGTTCACACAAAAGCGTGGAAATTTGAGCAAGGAGAGCATTGTACTTAAACAGTATTTCAAGATTTAGAAAATGGTAATAGTATCACATTTTTTAGGAGAAGAATGCAATTGGATTATGCACCTCAGCGACCACCATTGAGCGTAATCGATTTGTGACTTCAGACACTTCATCTTTAATCAGCGGAAAGGGGTCTGGCACCTCCTACTACACAGAAAAAAAATGGAATGACACATTAATAAAATAGAAATTTGGTGAATATTAACCGATTGCCTTTTTGTGGTTTCTAAACTTTATATGATTGAAACAAGTGTGAAATCAATATGCAGGCATAATACACAACAAGTTGCTTGTCTTAATAATCAATATGAGCTCAATAGGATAGATGCCTATAATTCAAGCTCAAGAGGAATAAAAACAGTCGACATGGTACTGTGAGACAGTGAGAGAAGAGTCCATCTCTACCTTTGCTGCTGAGCCTCCTTCACTGAAAGTATTGTCACTTGTGCTGTGAAAATAACGTGAACTCCAAATAACTCTGTCCCAATAGCACATATTCTGTGAAGCAAGAAACCAAGAAGATAATGTCAAAGCATCATATATAGTGAATCTGTGATGAGGGAAACATCATATTTGCGTGCATGCATGTGGCTTAATTTGACTGAGCAATTCAAGGGCATTGTAGACATAACCAGTTTCATGTTAACTGTGTATGGCTGTGCAGAGTGTGGGAATGGATTTCCTCTTTTGTAATCTATATCAAATAAATGAAAAATATTTGAAAGGCCTATGTCTGCCGATATTATTTCAAACAGCTTACCCCTGATAGCTAAACTGCTTAATTGTCACTGGGGGTAGAGGCCGAAGGAATGTAGGCTGCACAAAGGATACTGAAAAGCACTAACTTGGAAGGATAATCCAACAGCTAAACCGCTTACCCTGACAAAATCAGTGTGGTCTCAAATTAACAGTGATTTGCCAAAAGCAGCTTCTGTTAATGAAGCGGATAAATTCACCAATCTGCAGTGCCAGTTCCAAACTATGGAACAGCACTTGTCTGGTCCAAATTCGGCAGTTGGGACAAGTATCACTGCAATGACTATACATCCCTTTGCAATTGAATAGTCAGTTCAGGGTCGTTTTTACTGGATTTTAAGTTGTGGTGAACTTCCAGGACTTGACGCAACTCTGCGCGGTCCAGGACTTGAATAGTCAGATCCAGATTTGCATTCACTTTCTGTTATTGGACAGAACTACAACAACGCATCGACGTGACACAGAAAAACCTTAGCCAGATAGCAGAATTTGGGGGAGAGAGATATGCAAAAATGGTGGTCTCAGATGCGGCGACTATGAAGGTCTCAAACTCACCTTTGGCGATTGAGCAACGGAGGAAGCGGCGGAGACTGAGCGCAGGAGCCCAGCGAGGTGGATGCGCCCCGGGAGCATCACGGCCAGCCGCAAACGCCAGGAGGCCGCCTGAGCACCGTTGCCACCGCCGAGATGTGTTGCGCAGCGCCCCAGTCTCCACAGTTCTCCTTTATCTCCTCTGGCAAATTTTAACAAGAATTGATTAAAAAACATTTTATGATAAACAATGTCGAGTATAGTATGGACAAATAGTCTGGCTTTATAATAGAAAAAAAAAACTAAATTTTAAAGACTTATTCGATCTGTAGAACACTCAATTTGTTCTTTTATACTCCATCTGTTTTAAATTAGAGTTTGTTTGACTTTTTTATCCTAAGTTTGACCGTTCGGCTTATTTAAAAAAATTATATAAATATAATCAAATTTAAATCATTTTTAAAGAGTTTTTATTACTAAAGCAAACCACACACACAAAAATATTTTACATAAATTTTTAAATAATACTTATGGTCAAAGTTAAAGTAAAAAAAGCTAAACGAACTCTAATTTAAAACAGAGTTAGTAATATACTCTTTCTATCTCTAAATATTATCGCATGATTTATGTGCCGATAAATTTGACTTGATTTATAGAAAATATGTGTAACATTTAAATTTTTAAATAAATTTATGAAAAAAATTAGATTCAAATATCTATCAATAATACTAATTATGTGATATAATATTAATACTTTTTAATATATATTTTATTAAAGTTGTTTCTTAGGACTGAGGGAGTATATATATAAGTTAAGAGGCATAAACTAGAGGAAGCGGATGGTGTCGTGAATTATTTGTTTGAAATGGTAATGGTGAAAAGGATTGCTTGAAATAGTAATAATGTAGGTGAAAACAAAATTTCTATACTCCCTCTGTCTCTAATTTGTAGTTGTTGTTGGTTTTTATGTCGAAAGTTTGACTCAAATTGTAAAAAGTACGTATAATATTTTCTAAATAAATTTATTTAAAAACTAAATTCAAATATCTATCTAATTATATTAATTTCCTCAAAAAACAAAGATGACAAATATTTTAGGATAGAGGGAGTACAAATACGATGCCTTAATGATACTATACTGAAAAAAAACAATATATGCACGTGTGACTTGGGGAGACCCTTGGTTGTTATTTCTACCTTGACACCCTAGGTGAGTCTTTATATTTTGTTTAAATAATGTTCGCATTTTATTGGGACAAAAGAATAGATTAACTTGTTGTGTTCATTGATTTTCTCTCTAATTCGACATGTGTATATGCTGTTTAGTAGAGTGGCACATGCTCTAAATTGGTCCCCATGCTGCACTTTTAGCTAAATATATGTACCATTTGACATAGTGCAAATTATTTATACTATGGATATACTCCCTCCGTCCACAAAAGAATAGATTTCTAGGTTTGTCCTAAGTCAAACTTTTTAAATTTTGACCAAATTTTTAGAATAAAATATTAAATGTTATGGTATCAAACTAGTATCATTAGATTTATCTAAGAACATATTTTTGTATGGTGCTCATTTTAAATCATAAGTGTTGTTATATTTTTCTATAAAGTTAGTCAAAATTAAAAAAGTTTGAATGGTACGGATTCTAAGAATTATTTTTTTCGTGGACGGAGGGAGTGGCTTCCATAATAAATTTGGAAGCATCAATTGTGACATAAACTATGCCACTTTTCATTTACGGATGGTCAAAGTAAAGAAAAAATTGACCAAAAATATAAAATCCTAAAACGACTTAAATTGGAAATCAAAGCTAGTAGTAAGCTTTATTCTACCATGTATTTAATCGTTTGAACTAAGAGAGTGAGAGTAATCAAATTGTATTGAATACATCTCCTATACTTAATTAATTCCCATGTATCATCATATACTCTTTCATCCCAAATTACAAGACATTCCAAAAACCTTAGAAAGTCAAATCATCGCAAATTTGATCAATAATTATAGAGAAAATTATAAAAATTTATGACATCAAATAGGCATACTATGAAAATATAATTGATAAAGAATATAATAATATTAAGTTGATATAATAAATGTTATTATATTGTCATATAAGTTTGATCAAACTTGAGATATAAGTTTGATCAAACTTGAAATATAAGTTTGGTGAAACTAGAGATAATTGGACTCTCCAAAATTTTTGAAATGTCTTCTAGTTTAAGGAGGGAGTAGGTACATCCTAAAAAAATCTCCTAAGTGTTTCTCTCCAACAATACACTTGTCTCAAAATAACATATACTCCCTCTGTTCTAAAATAGAAGTCATTCTCGTTTCCTGAGAAGTCAATTTTTTTTTAACTTTGACCAATTATATATATATATAATAATATTTATAATATATAATTAATATCATTAGACAGATTGTTGAGTATATTTTCATAATAAATTTATTTGGAGATATAAATATTGCATGTATTTTCTACAAATTTAGTAAAAGTTAAGAAAGTTTGACCTACACGTATCCTATAGCGTCATCTATTCTAGGATGGGGGCACGCATCCTATAGCATCATCTATTCTGGGGCGGAGGGAGTAAGGTGGATAGCATGTCACTTTAAAAAATTAAGAGAGGAGGTGATTTAGATCATCTCCAACAGATGTGGTAAAACAAACAGCAAAATTACATAGTTTAGTTCTTTTATAAAATATATAAAAGTCCTGAAAAAAGAAGAGTTTTTCAATATACTTATTATTTCTCATCTTGTATATTAAAAAATCACCCTACCATCGACCTATTTCATCTGCGGATTGAATTTTTCCACGATCTATTCCTATGGAGTAGTCAGCAACAACGTCCTGCCCAGCTATTTCAGAAGATGGTGCCAAGTTCGGTTGCTATCTATACCTAACGAGATTTCGAGATAGCATACTTATTATACAAAACAAAATAGGAGATTTATTGGAGTTCAATTTTTACCGTAAAAAATCTAAATGTCATACAATACAAGAATAACATCTCTCTTGGAGATGCTAGGATATCATCCATGTGGATTGGAGATCTATTTTCTTTTTTATTTTTATATATCATTAGAGCATCTCCAAGATATTAGCCAAATCGTTTTCTAAATGTAAATTTAGTTATTATAAAAAGAAAAAAATGTCTCCAACAGACTCTATAAATGACTCTCTAAATTTAGAAAATCTTCATTCTACCTCATTCGTTCTCCATCTTTGGATAGTCTACCTCACTAGTTATATAGACTCTTCATTTTACAGAGACTGTTGGAGTAATCTAGTATTATCTATTTTAGAGAGTAACTAAATTACTAAATTTGGCTAGTACGTTTACAGAGCCTCTTGGAGATGCTCTTACGGGTGGATATTTATTATGGGATTTGTTGTTGTGGTTGTATAATAAAACTCTTATTTCAATTCAATTAGAAAAGGTTAATAGAGTAAAACCATTACTCCCATGATGAGAATTTCACACGTGTTGGGCCCATGCTATCTAATAAGGGAACCACTAGTGCCCAGACGTCCGGCGCAACACCCGCGTCCGGACGCCGCTCTCCACTCCCCGCACGTACTCCGTTCCGCACGTCCCACCCACTCAGATTAGTTCTGAGCCCGCTTGACGAATCCGAACGAACTCCCCAACGCTCTACGCACGATCCCCGAAGAGGGATTTTCCCTCCTGCTCTCCGTGCTACCCTTGCACGCGCACGAATCCGATCCCTCTCGCTGCCAGCACCCTCCGCGGGCACAGATCCGATCCCCATACTCCCCCCTCCCCCCGCGCGAACGGATCCGTCATCGCTCCGCCTCCAACATCACTGCCCGACCCCTAGAAACAACGAAAAACAATAAAACAAAGGTCAAACTCTACTGCAACAAATTAAAAATATGAAGTGAAACAAAAAAAGATACTGCAACAACATAGAAACATGTGATGCAACAAGAGAGGAACCAACTGGTGCACCATCGCTGCCCTACCCATAAAAACAACGAAAAACAATAAAACAAAGGTCAAACTCTACTACAACAAATTAACAATATGAAGTGAAACAATAAAAAGATACTGCAACAACATAGAAACATGTGATGCAACAAGAGAGAAAATCAACTGTTACAACAACAGATAAAAACGATACTGAAGCAAGATGACAAAATCATCTGAAACAACAACAAAAAAGCAAAACTAAAACAATGTGAACAACTATTGAAACAAATTACTCAAACGTTTGAAACAACAGTTTGGTACTATTGAAACAACAGAACAACAAATTGAAACAAAAAAAAAGATGAAACAAACAGGCGCAACTGTCCAGAGGGGGGAAAGCTGGGAAGGAAGAGGAGGAGGAGGGGGAAGGGGAAGGACGAAGAGCAGGTCTAAGATCTGGGGTCCTCGTGACCTACCTTGACGGAGCATCCGTGAGGAGGAGGGGGGAGGAGAAGGAAGAGGAGCAGGAAAGGAGCGCGAGGTGGGAGGGAGCAGGATGAGGCAGCTCGTCGTGGATCCTCCAGATCCACTGCCACCATCGCCGGATCTGGTGGATCCACGGTCGTCGTCGTCGAATCCGGCAGATCCATGGCCGTCACTGCAGCCACCGCCGCCGGATCTAGTGGATCCACGGCTGCCGTCGTTGAATCCTGGATCCATGGCCATCGCTGCCGCCGCCGCTGCAGTCGCCGCAGTCGCCACATCCCCCCATGGTAGCGGGCCTGGTGGGCGGAGAAGGCCAGAGGAGGAGAGGTGTGGGCGCAGGAGGCCGGAGCAGCCGGAGCAGAGGAGCCGGGGTAGAGGACGCCGGTGGAGGAGCCTAGCGCGGAGCGGTGTGGGAAAGGGGCGGAGGAGACGAGGCAATGTGTGGGAGCGTGATGCGGGAGCGAGCGCAAGTGGATGGGCAAGTGAAGATAAGGCTGAGACGTGCGGCCGGTGGGTGCGTCAGGCGGGTCGGGTCCGTCCGGGCGGGTCGGACACCCGCTAAGAAGCATTACCAATCTAATAATAAATAAATAATAGCATATGTAAATGAAAAACCAATGCATTAGCCTCAATTGCAAAAGTACTAGTGTTCGTGCAATTTAGCTGAAAATTTGAACCAAGATTTGGGCCAGCACAGGGGCTTGTTTTCATGTCAATTTAGTTCTGATTGGACCCGGATCTCGAAGCAGTTGTGCTTACAAAAAAAAAAATAATATAATATCTTGTCGTGTTTGTTACAAGTGGGATTACAACACCGTCTATATCTCTAATCTAATTCGTTAACTTAACAAAATACTATAAGTAATCTTAGATTAGATTTGGCCAGATTATTGCTTGTCACACCACCAATGTCGTGCTGGCCTCTGGTGGCCAACACCGCCGCCATGTTTTCCCAGCTCTCCGACAAGTTCGCCAAGTATGTCTGCGGGGTTTCGTCGTCACCGACAACGACGACGCCAGACGATGACGTCGACCGTCTCAGCCACAGGGCCGAGCTACGTTCTTTTCTCCTGCTCTCCCCGTCGTCCCACGAAAGACGGGCTCGGTCGTTGTCCTCGTTGTCGTCCGTCTCCGTGAGAACGGAGCCGCCGGTGGACGGCGACGCCGCCACCGCTGATGTCACGGCGGCGTCTCTAGCCGAGGTAGTGAGCTCTCTCTCCTCCTTTGGCGTCTAGCACCAAAACCTAAACATCTGGAGCTGGGGGTGGAGCCGAGGAAACTGCAGCCTTGCGATCCAACATGATGAAGTCCTAAAGATCTGAATCGTCTGACTCATCACCCTGTTTGTCTGGCACTGACGCTGACGGTGTAGGCTCAGCTAGGGTGACCTCTGGAGCTGGAGCTGTGGACTCAGAAGCTGTAGCTGTCTCACCTAACTCCCCCTGAGGCTCTACTGGTGACACTGTCTGGTCAGGAGCCTCAGACTGTCCTGCCTCAGTGGTGGCGGGCACAGAGGCCCGACAAAAGTAAACTCGAGGCGGAGGAGAGGGTGTAGCTGCCAAAGCTGCAAGGGTAACTGTTGCAACAAGCTCTGTTGGTTGACCCTGAGAGTGAGGTGGGGAAGACACTGCAACTGTGACTGCTCCGGCATCTGCTGCAAGCTGACACTCTGACTGAGCAGGTACCTCTGACTCAATGGCCTCTGCTGCAACTGTGGTAGCATTTGACTGAATGGCAACAAGAGGCGGTGTCGAGACGGTCTGAGCAGAGCAGTCTGGCCCAACCTCCGACGAGGCGACTGAAGATAGGTGAGTGCCCGTCATCGGAGGAGGAGCCTCTGTAGGCTGAGTCTCTAGAGCAGCTCCGACCGGTGAGTCCTCTCCGGTGATCTCTCTATAAGAAGCAGTGAGGTCTCGTTTAGCATCTGCGATGGTAGTCCCCTGGGTAGAAGTGAAACCAGTTTAAAAGTCACCGGGGGAAGCTAGCCACGATGACACCTGAGTCATTGGCGTCTGAAAGACTGGCGAGGCTGGTGCCTGACTCTGAAGCCCACTGGGTTGTATAGCTGGAGTCGGTACCACCACCGGAGGAGTCTGAGCCTGTGAAGTGAACTGCTGCTGCTAGGAGGTCTCTGGTAAAGCAAGCTGTGGCGTAAGGGACGAACAGGAGCTAGAGCCGAGAAGCCGACTGAGTAACTCTGTCTGCTGTCGTTGAACCTTGGCCTGCTGCCTCCGGTAGGCCACGAACTGCATCTGGAACTCATCCTGTCGGGCCTGTACCTGTGCCTGAGCTGCTAGCTACTAAGCAGTGAGTCTCCGGACCTTCTCTGCCTGCCTCCTCTGCTCCTCTGCCTGTCTGGGCTGCTCCTCCTGCATCCTCGAAAGGATTGTGAGTATGGTGGCCTCTGAGGAACCTGAGGCTGGAGTTGTGGTTGCACCTGATCCACCGGCCTCGTGGTCATGAGACCGGGGTACGTACTCTGGAATCAGCCTATAGTCGTCATCCGAGCTGTCTGAGGCCAAGTCCTCTCTGTAAGTAGCATCAATAGCTGCATCGATCTGAGCATCGAGGTCTGCTAGCTCTGCCTGTGCAATCCGCTCAACAGTAGCATCGGTGTGCTCCTCAGACTGTGGTGGTATACCCGTCCGACGAGTGTCTGGGCGGTAAGCGCGGCTAGGATGAGAGAGGTTATCATGAATGACCAACTGACTCATCTGGTACTCTGGGAACATGGTAGCTGAACGAGTGAGAGTGGTAAGCAGAAAAGGTGACCCGGCTCTAGAAATCATCAGATATGAGATCCAATGGGCGTACTGCAACTGCCAATGTCCTTTGAATCCTGCTGCGATGATGTCCTCCATCTCTCACAATCAGATCCCAAATATCAAACTTCTCCATCCTCACAATGTGAGCTAGGAGCCAAAGCTATGGACGGGTCAGTGTGTCTTGGGCTCCTACTCTCGGTAAGATAGTGCGCCTCAGTGTCTCGTGGAGAGTGCGAGCAAGCGGTGTGAGGTCTCGTGGTATTCGGCTGGAACCCTCACCGAATAGCTGCAGGAAGCAGGGCCGCACAAAGTCTGTCAATGGCACTATGCCATCGTGAGGGCGACGAGGTATCTCCTGGCGACCGTAGCACAAGCTGTGAATCCTCGTCTCAGAGACCTCCAGGTGAAAGATCTCCCTGAACCTGGCAGCAATGACTCTATAGTCATGACCTCTGAACCCGTAGTGGAAGAACTTGTGGTTAGGTGAGATCCATAGTGAGGCATAGAACTAACGCACCCAGTCCTCCTGGTAGGTGCCAGCACGGCCTAGTAACTCGGTCAGGCCCTGAAGATACTGAAGGTGCTGGGCGATGTCTGGACCACCAACACTCTCTATGCGCTGAAGTGGACAGACTCGGTGTGCACGAAGTGGAGCATCGGTCTCGACGTATGCTCGGTAGAAATCCTCGTGCACTGTAGTGTAGAAGTCTCGACCGGCACGAGCGTCTCGCTGACCAGGGAACCAAGTCTAAAAGTTGACGAACCGAAGCGTCTGAATCTGCTTCGCCGAGAGGGCCCTGACCTGGTGTCTCACTGGGTCTGGTAGACGAGGTCCAGGTGGACTGACGGGCTCCCCTGACCCATGAGAATGAGTGACTCGCCTGGCCATCAACTCCTGTACCGAGGAGTGACCCGTGGTGTCAACCCGTTGTGTCTCCTCAACCTGCTTTGTCTCCTTAGTCTCCTCTGTAGCCTCTGCGGGCTCTGTCTCTGGACACGAGGGGGACTCATGACGTGCTCCACGGTGAGGAGAGGAACCGATCCTCAAACCAGCGCGGCGTCCACCTCGCTCCGCTATCTCCGCTGCCTCTGCCACTGCAATAGATGCCACGGAGTCTGGGTCCATAAGCGGCCTCTTCCTCTTCTTGGACACCTGCTTCTGCTTGCCCTTCCCCTGATCAGTGGGTGGACGTGGTGGAGGTGGAGGGTCACCACCACTACCAGGGACAGGGCCAGCATTCTTCGTCTGTGCCATTGGAGGGCACGAGAAGAACAAGAGTCAAACTGCCAGAACCAACTGCCACTAACAACTGAGCAACCCACTGTCACTGAATAGTCTGCAATCAACCCTCTGACAAATCCCAAACTCTGCAAGAGTGGCCCTGGAAGCCCTAGACTGTCACTCTCGAGGCTTTGCCTCGTTCCGTACTCGCGGGCTTTGCCCCGAGTTCACTGTCACTGCCAAGCTGACTCACTGACCCTGCTCAAAGGATAGATAGAGAATATATAACCATTTAAGCATGTAACTAGGGGTGAGTGAATCTAATTAGAAGCATGAATTAAGGTAAGATTAGAACGTAGCTGCCAACCATACCTCTGACCCGGTGACCAAGACAAGAGAAGGGGAAAGAGATCTCGATCAATCAGTCACAATCCGCAACCTAAGCAAAAAGGTGAAGGAAGGAATGCAATTTAGGTTGGGGAAACTAGTGAGTCTTTGAACAAACCCTAGGGAGAAACTGCCAAGGTAAAGGGGATCACCTTGGGCTAGGAAGGGGAATCACCAGCAGAGAGTCCTTGCGGGAAGGAGGAACTCACAGCAGGACAGCCGCTTGGAGCACACACGACAACCGGGTGGCGTAGGGATCCCTATGTGTGGCTAAACCGCACGCACAGAGGAGAGAGCAGGAGGGTGTGGTGGCGGCGGATTGTGGTGGCGCAGGATGGATCTGCGGCGAAGTGCGAATGGCGGCGCTGGTAAGAAGCGGCGTTGGCGAGTGGCGGTGAGGGCGCATGCGCTAGGGCACGACGACGAGGAGAGGTTGCGGCGACGTACGGATGAGACTGAGAAAGAACCAAGGAGAAAAACGGTTTTCAAAAACAATATACGCCCTGTAAGTCCACGAAAGACGCTCCGAATCCAAGCGACGGATGCTCCATTGGAGAGCGACGAATGTTGTGCAGCGTCCAACGACATCGTCCGTCGGGCTTACCGGGAGGGTGTGAAGAGCCTCAACACATCAACCGTGTTGGACGCTCCGCGACGGACGCTGGGGAGCATCCGTTGCCCCTCAGACAGGCGACTTCTATGTGCGGACGATTGTGACGGACGCTGAGGCAAAGGAGGTCGAGCGTCCGACGCAGAGTCCGACGCCATTTTTCAAAGAATTTTTCAAATTTGATTTTTGTTTCTTTCTCCCAACCAAGTCCCAATCCCAATAAGATCCAAAAAAACACCTGATTGGACTTGATATGAGAACCATCTCTCAAACTCTCATTTGTAAGTATTTTGCCATAGGCTTTAAACTTAGTTTTTAGCTCAAAATAATCAAATGGAAGCTTCAAGGAGACATCATAGGGCCACAAGAGGGGTATAGAAACATCTTGAGCTTGGAATGCTCCCCCTAAGTGGCGAACCTAGCGAATGCTCAAATTAAACCAAAAAGAAAGCAACAACCAAGATACATGCAAATGTAATGCATTATGGAATTTGAATCTAGGTTGCTTGCAAGTTTAAACCGCAGTTAAGCTTTTTCACATGCTTTAAGGGCGGTTATCTCAACCGCGTTAGCCAAGCCTATGTGCATTACTAAATTAACATGTTATATTACACATGAATGCAAGGTTGGTTTACTCAAGATCATTTTTTAGTGAAGTTAGAGTGATCAAGCACATTTAACTCGCTTCGCAACCTATAAAAGGTTGTTTCATCGAGTGGTTTTGTGAAGATATCCGCCAATTGCTCTTCGCTCCTAACTCCAACTAGTGAGATATCCTTCTTAGCCACATGATCTCTAAGAAAGTGATGGCGAATATTAATGTGCTTGGTGCGAGAGTGTTGAACCGGGTTGTTAGCAAGCTTTACAGTACTTTCATTATCACACAAGAGTGGAACATCTTTAAAACCACACCGTAATCAAGGAGTGTTTGGGTCATGTATAAGATTTGTGCACAACATGCTCCCGCGACTATGTATTCCGCCTCGGTGGCAGACAAAGCCACACTATTTTGCTTCTTAGAGGACCAAGAAACAAGTGATCTTCCTAGCATATGGCACCCTCCGGAGGTACTCTTCCTATTACCCTTACACCCGGCATAATCCGAATCGAAATAGCTCACAAGTTGGAAGGGAGATCCTTTGAGATACCAAAGGCCAATGCTAGGGGTGTGCCTTATGTACCTAAGGATTCTTTTAACCTCACATAGATGTGACTCCTTAGGGTTTGCTTGGAACCTAGCACACATACACACACTAAACATGATATCCGACCTAGATGCGGTGAGGTAAAGTAAACTACCGATCATCGAGCGATAGAGAGTTTGGTCAATCGGTTTACCTCCCTCATCAAGGTTGAGATGTCCATTAGTAGGCATTGAGGTCTTGATTGGCTTGCAATCCTCCATCTTAAATTTCTTGAGTACATCATGAGTGTACTTCTCTTGAGATATGAAGGTGTCCTCCCTCAATTGCTTTACTTGAAAGCCAAGGAAGAAGGTTAGCTTGCCAATCCTCGACATCTCGAACTCCTTGGACATCAATGCACCAAATTCCTTGCAATGATCTTGGTTTCTTGACCCAAATATAATGTCATCGACATATACTTGACAAACAAAGACCTCTGCATCTAGCATCTTGGTGAATAGTGTAAGTCCCTTAGCCTCTCATACCAAGCTCTTGGAGCTTACTTTAATCCATAGAGTGCCTTGGACAACCTATACACATGATTAGGACAATTTGGGTCTTCAAACCAGAGAGATTGTGAGAAAAAGACAAGTTCATTAATGAAACCATTTAAGAAGACGCTCTTCACATCCATTTCAAAGAGTTTCATCTTGTGATGTGAAGCATATGCCAAAAGGATACGGATGGCTTCTAGTCTTGCAACCGGGGCAAAAGGTCTCCCCAAAATCCAAGCCTTCAACTTGGGAGAACCCCTTTGCCACCAATCTTGCCTTGTTCCTCACAACCACACCTTGATCATCTTGCTTGTTCCGAAACACCCACTTGGTGTCAACGATTCTTGCTCCTTTGGGCTTCTCCACTAGTGTCCACACTTCGTTCCGGGTGAAGTTGTTGAGTTCTTCATGCATGGCATTCACCCAATCTGGATCTGCAAGTGCATCCTCCACACTAGTAGGCTCAACAAAGGAAACAAAGGAGTGATGCTCAACATAATAAGTAAGTCTAGACCGAGTCCCTATTTTAAATAGCACGCTATAACAGACGATATAGCGCTATTTAGCGTTTTTGGAGGAGGACTGCTAAGCTATGAAGATTTTAATGCTAAACGATTTTTCCCACTATTAGCAGCTAATAGCGTGCTAATTTCGCTAAATTGGGTTCGTTTAGCGCCGCTATTTGGCCTTGGGCTTCTTTTCCATCGGCCCAACTAACTTGGAGGCCCAAATAGCAAGGATATGAGGTATCAGGTATGAAGTATGAACTACGAACTTTGATGTAGTGTGTTAGTAAGACTTTGAACTATCTACTATTGGTATTCATAATGTTTTCATCTTTATTATGTGTAAAATTACATGATGTTTGACATATTTTTTGCTTGAACGCTAAATGGCTTAGCCCACTATTAGCTTGTTATAGCCTTTCTTAGGCTTTTGGAGAGGCTGCCGCTAAGAGGCTTAGCTCGCTATTTAAAACAGGGGATCGTGTTGTTACCCCCCTTGATGGACTCCCTATGATGAGTTCTTATGGATGAGCTTGAAGTAGGTGTAGATCTTCTAGTAGTCTCTTGAGGAGGGGGATGTGGTGCTTCAACATTTTGAGTTTCCGCTTCGACTTGATCTTGAGGGATGAAGGTATCTTCATGTGATTCCCTCACTTGTTCTTCATCAACTTGAGGCGTGCGGGGTGGAGAGGGCTCTTGATTTGCATCATCTTCTCCTTCTTCCACCTCTTGTGGGTTGATAGCACCAACGAGCATATTCTTCATAGTCTCCCTCAAGGGTTCATCACCTACATCATCAAGATTCTCAAGCGCTCCTTGAGAGCCATTAATTTCATCAAACTCCAAGTCATACGTTTCTTCAATTAAGTTGGTGGCTTTGTTAAATACACGGTATGCCTTGGATTTAAGCGAATAACCAATAAGGAAACCAATGTCACAACGCCTTTGAAACTTCCCCAAGTGTTGACGCTTCTTGTAAATGTAGACTTTGCATCCAAACACCTGGAAGAATGAAATATCTAGTTTCTTCCCATTCACAAGCTCATAGGGGGTCTTCTTGAGAAGCCTTTGGACAAATAGCCGGTTGGCCGCATAGCATGCAGTGTTGATTGTTTCAGCCCAAAACTTCTCGGTGGTGTTGTACTCATCAAGCATGGATCTATCAAGTGTGATTAGAGTTCGGTTCTTCCTCTCAACTACACCATTTTTTGTGGAGTATTTGTGGCAGACACTTCATGCTTGATGCCAACTTCATCACAATATTCTTCAATCTTGGTGTTCACAAACTCGGTCCCATTGTCACTTCTAATCTTCTTGATCTTCACATCAAACTCATTTTGGGCTCTAGTTGCAAACTTCTTGAATATGCCTTGTGTCTACCCAAGTGTATCTAGAGTAGTCATCAACTACCACCAAGCAAAAGAGGTTGCCTACAAGGCTAGCATAAGTGGTAGGTCCAAATAGATCCATGTGAAGTAGCTCTAGAACTCTTGAGGTTGACATAAAAGCTTTGGTTGGATAAGTGTTTGCCACTTGCTTGCCGGCTTGACACACACTACAAAGTTTGTCCTTCTCAAACACCACATCCTTAACCCCTCTAATCAATTCCTTCTTGACAAGCTTCTTCAAGGTTTACATGCCCACATGTGCTAATCTTCTATGTCATAGCCAACCCAAAGAACTCTTGGAGAATAGACATGTTTGCAAACTAGCTTCATTTGAAGTGAAGTCCACTAGATAGAGATTGTTGTGCCAAAACTCCTTGAATATCAATGATGAATCTTCAATCTTGGTCACAACCACCTCATTGGGAGTGAAGAGACATTGGAACCCGAGATCACAAAGTTGACCCACCGATAGCAAATTGAAGCTCCAAGATTGCACTAACAAGACATTGGATATTGATTGATCATTGGAGATAGCCACTTTGCCAAGCCCTTGAACTTTGCCTTTTGAATTGTCCCAAAATGTAATCTTGTCTTGATTTGCACAATCCTCATCAAGTGTGGTGAACATCCGGGGTCACCGGTCATATGTTGAGTGCAATCACTATCAATCACCCAATGACTTCCACCGATCTTGTAGTCCACCTACACACAAGCATCTTGGAGTTAAGCTTATTGTTTGGGAGCCCACACTTGACGGGGACCCATAGCCTTGTCAACCAACTCCTTAGCAACCTATAGCACTTTGGGCTTGTTCTTCATCTTAGGCCCAAGAAACAGTACATGTGATCTATCCTTGGAATCCTTGTTGATGACAAAGTGTGCATCATGAGCAAAGGGCCTTGTGTGCTTGGGCAAGGTCTTGGGTGGTGGAGTCTTGCAATCATAAGCAAAGTGACCAACTTGACCACACTCAAAGCATCTTCTTGGCTTGGGCTTTGGCTTGTCATAGTTGTTGCTCATTTACTTGTTCTTGTAGTAGTTCTTTGCTTCAATCTTGACCTTGGCCTTCATAAGTTGGTTCTTCTTAAACCCAATACCGGTCTTGTCGGTCTTCATCACGGTGTTCATCAAGAGCTCACTTTGAAGATTGTGGCCCTTGGTGAACTTCTCAAACCCACTTGCTAGATTGATCTTCTCATTCTTGAGCTTTGCATTTTCTTCTCTAAGTGTGTTGATCAAGGTGATAGCATCCTTATAATCTTCCTTGACCGACTTGATAGTGAAGGGCTTGTTTGCCTTGAGGTTGATTAGCTCTTCCTTGAGCTTTGAGTTCTCTTCCCTCATCTTCACATAGTCATCATACTTGTCGGCTTCAACAACCTTCTTGCCCTTGCACTTGGCACTTTGCTCAATAGCCACATCATCAAGCAAGTCATCACAAGAAGTAGCACTATCACACTTAACAACTGGGTTAATAGCAACATGTTTAGCAAGATCATGTGTAAGCAATTCATTAGCTACCACAAGTGTGCCATGTTCATTTTTCACTTGGTTGTAGTCATCTTTTAGCAAGTTGTACCTTGTGTGGAGCTCTTGTGTTGACCTCTCAAGCTTATCATGTTTCTCATTAGCTTGCTTGAATGAGGCTTTGAGCTCCCTAGTGCTAGATGTGAGAGTTTTGTTCTCAAGCTTCAAATCATCATTAGCACTAGACAAGGTATCAAGTTTAGCATGCAAGCTAGTTCTCTTGCACCTCAAGGAGTTTGACATTTTTAGCTTTGTACTTCCTTATGATGTCCGAGTATTTGTTGCAAATTTTAATTAGTTCATCATAGGAAGGTGCTTCTTCATCATCACTCTCATCACTAGAGGAATCACTACCATCATCCTCTTTTTGTACCTTCTTGTCACCTTTAGCCATGAGGCATAGGTGTGTAGAGGATGAGCCCGGTGATGATGGAGGAGGTGAGGGTGGAGTAGAAGAAACAATCACTAAGGCGGCCACCTTCTCATCTTCACTCTCACTATCGGAGGGCTCACTTGAATCTTCAATGTCGGTGAGCCAATCTCCAACAATGTAAGCCTTGCCATCCTTCTTCTTCTTGTGGAAGTCAAAGTTCTTTTTCTTCTTGTAAGGCTTGTCTTGCTTCTTGTCATCATCGCTTGAATCATCTTGTGCACCCTTCGTGTTCTTGTAGTTCTTGAACTTCTTGTTCTTGAACTTGTCTTTCTTTTCTTCGGTGCATGTATGAGCTAGATGACCAAGAATCCCATAATTGTCGCACTTCATTTGTGAGATGGGCTTCCTTGAAGAGCTTGTGAAGAATTTCTTCTTCTTTGTGTCAAACTTGACTCCATTCTTGTTTAGCCTCTTCAATATCTTGGTGGTCTTCTTCAACATGAGAGCGATGTTGTCTTTATCATCTTCATCACTTGAGTCCTCAACCACCAATTATATCTTGCACTTCTCTTTGGTGGAAGATTTGAAGGCCAAGTCTCTCTTCTCCTCTTTCTCTTTGTCTTTCTTCTTGGAGGAGGATGAAGAACCACCATCACCAATCTTCATGTACATCTCATGAGCATTGATCTTGCCCAACACTTATGTTGGTGTAGAAGCGGAGAGATCCCCTTGGTGAAGAACGGTGATGATGTGGTCATACTTGTCAATTGGTAAGACACAAAGAATCTTGCGCACCACATCGGGGGGTTGCATTTGGGTGAGCCCAAGGGCATTCAACTCCTCTACAAGAATATTAAGACGTGAGTACATCTCATTAGTATTCTCATTAGCAAGCATAACAAAGGAGTTCAACTTAGCCATGACCAAATGGTAGTGTTCCTCACGCTCACATTTTGTCCCTTCGTGTAGAGCATAAATGTTTGTCCAAACATCGTTTGCGGTTTTGTAATTTTGCACACGATTGAACACATCCTCGCCAATGCCACAGAAAAGAATGTTCTTTGCCTTGGAATTTTTCTTCTCAAAGAAGGGATCCTCGGCGAACACGGTACCACCTATGGTAGCGGCTTTGTGCTCACCGATATCCACGACCTCAAGGTAGGCCTCCATCCGCACTTTCTAATAAGGAAAATCATCCGCATCAAACATGGGTGGCGGTCCATCCCCATAGGACATCTTGCTCTAGGTGGTGAAGCCTAATTTAGAGAAAACCTTGCTCCGATACCGATTGAAAGGATCAAGATGCCCAAGAGGGAGGGTGAATTGGGCTTATTTCAAATCTCTAAAGCAAATATAAAAACCTATCAAGTGTCAATCACCCCCTAGTGCCTACCGGTCGTGTGTCCTAGCTAGAAAGCGGTAACAGTTCATGGAAATGAAAAACAACCTACACAATTCTAGTGGAAAACAAAGAACACAACGAAAAGTAAATGCGGAAATGAAAGGAGCTCGGGAAAAAGAATTCTTGACACAGCGATGTTTTCCCGAGGTATCGAGGAGTCAACACTCCCCCTAGTCCTCGTTGGAGCACCTCGCAAGGTATTGCTCCCCCTCAATCCCGCGCAAGGGATGAGTGCTCTCTACGGGCTGGTTCTTCGCCACTCCGGCTCGATGAACCGCCCACAACCGATCACAAGTCGATGAACAAAGGCCGCCGACAATCCTCCCGACGATCACCTTCCTTCAAGCACCACCAGACCGTCTAGGCGATGTCGATCACCAAGAGTAACAAGCCTTGATCTTCACTTGACTCAATCAAGCTCACAAACTAGAGTGGATGCACACTTGATCTCTTGGATGAACTAGAAAAGAGGATGGATGGATTCGCAAATCACTCTCTCTTTAGGGCTCTTGCTCTCTTCCCAACTTTCTCAAGCAACTCAGAAACTGAAATGAGCAAATGCAAGGTGGAAAGGCAAGGGGTGGGCTATAAATAGCCCCCCACAAAAACTGCCTCAGGCTGAAGAAAACAGATAGTTTAAGTTGGTGACGGACGCTCCATCGCCTAGGCGACGGACGCTCCGTCGCCCTTCCCAACGGCTAGTTTTGTTCATTCGAAAGGGCGACGGACGCTATGCTCCAGCGTCCGACGTAACTGGCTGAACTCGGTTGAAAACAACCCTCTCTGGAAGGCCGACGAACGCTCTCTCCAGCGTTCGACGCCAACCCGACGGACAGCGTCCGTCGATCACTTGATCACTCAGCTAGAAACAGGGCTCTCGGGTAGGCCGACGGACGCTCGGGGGCTGACACCCCAGCGTTCGATGCCTAAGTCTGGCGCGACAGACAGCGTCCGGCGCCACGGTCTCCAGCGTCCGTCGCCGAGAACTCAGTCCTCTCAACTTCGTTTGTCGTCGCGAAGAATACAAAAGTTGTTCTAGGCTATCTTACGGTCACCAAAGGTTTGCTTAGAGCTAAGGTTGTCAAGTGTGCACCACACCTAAGTCATGAAGCTCTCCTAAGTCAAACTACTAATCTTAACCCCTCTTGATAGTAGGTCAAAGATCAAATAAAACCCTATCTAAATACTAAGTGCCCTTCATCACCTTATGGCACTTAGTTCTATCATTCTAGGGACTTCATCATCTTGTCTTTGAAATCCGAAACGATATACATCTTAGGGGCTAAGTGATAACCATTGATGTCCATTCACATTGATCACTATGGCTAAGCTACGTATAGCCTTTGCAAAACACACATTAGCCATAATAATATTTTACTTGTCGTTAATCACCGAAACCAATAGGGCTATGATTCTTCACCAAGAACAATCACCGACCACTACTCATAATTAGTAAGCATAATCAGTATAATTTTCTTCACACAAACCTACACAACTAATACTCTAAATAAACTGGGAGCTCCTTCACAAACTAGTGAAGCAAAACACATTTAACCTAGCAATGCCTACCCAAACCAAATTAGAGAGCTCAACTACTTAGCTACACAAACTAAGTAATGTAACTAATAAGACTACATAAGCCAACTAGTTACTCACAAGAGCTATTTCTATTCTACACAAGCTGAAGGTAACTAGCAAGCTACATAGGCTAAACTAGTTAGCTTTATTCACACGATATTTTTTCTCTCAGAGTTCACTTGGTTGTTATCAAGCTAGTTCTCGTTGTATTAGCTCATTCACTTGGAGGTTTATAACTTTTTACATATCTCACTCGCCTAATTTAATCAGAGTGAAAGGTCCTCATGTGGCTAGATGGGGTGAATCGTCTACCAAAAGGTTGCAAGCTACCTATCCAACAATTCTAGTAGCTAGCAATTATTTAGCACACAAAAACTTTCTAGCAATTTGAGGTTCGAGGGCTTGTGCCGGAGTAAGCCTAGGTGTTCAGGTTATCCAATTTTTTCGATTCTAGTAATTCGGGTAATGAAAACTATTATCCGATATTAGCTCAAAAAAACACTGCCCGTAATTTCGGGTACCCAATAACTCGAGTTCAGGTATTTCTCGATATATCCAAATTACAGAAATCAACAAATTAGACGAAATTTAGTAGCAATTTATACATAATTTCAAAAATAATTGTATATAATTTGAACAATAATTAGCAGAGAATAATACATTATAGTCATTTGTTTAAAGATAAAATTATAATTTAATAAAGTGATAAGTTTAAGTTTTGAACTAACAACACATAATAAATATAAAGACATATATAAAACTTTGGGTACTTCAGGTAATTTAGATAACTGAGGATATTATCTGAATTACCCAAACTAATTTTATGTAATCAAATTACTATCTGAATTTAGAATTGGGTATCTCAGGTCCGGATAATTTGGGTCTGAATTAAGTAATTCGAGTTTAGGTAAATGGGTATAGGGTTACCACCGAGACTGGACCCGCGTAGCGCGCACGGACAAAAAAAAAAGCCCACTAAGGCCATGGAACCCGACCACCGCGGCCTATAAACAACCTTCGGTCGCCGCCTCCTCAAAATCCATCCTCCCCTAAAACCCTAGCAGCCACTAGGGTTTCTCCGCTCCCACGCCGCCTCCTCTCCCTCTCCTCCGATGGGCAAGTCAAGCAAGAAAGCGGCCGCCGTGGCCGCGACGCCCGTGCCCAAGGGGAAGAAGCGGGAGGCAGAGGACGAGATTGAGAAGGCGGTGAGCGCGAAGAAACAGAAGGCGGCGCCACCGGCGAAGGCCGTGCCGCCGTCCAAGAAGGACGCCAAGAAGCCCAAGAAGCAGCCGCCCCCCAAGAAGGTTGAGAGCAGCAGCAGTGGCTCCGAAGAGGACTCAGACTCCGAAGAGGAGGTATGCGGTGATGCTTGTTCTTGTTTCTCTCGTCCGTATGGCGGGTACGGGATTTTTTTTAGGTTTTTTTAATGGTTTGGTTGATTGAGGTGGGGAGGGTAGACAGAAATAGCTGCTGCAGTAGATGATCTAGTCCCTTGCAGAATCTGAGTCTGAGTATGGCTTCTACTGATAGTTTTTATCGATTGAAGTTTCTTCTTGTGTAACATAATTAAACTTTTGTCTTTTGTCTTTACAGGTTAAGGTACCAGCAAAGAAGGCGCCTGCTGCCAAGATCGCTAAACAAGAGTCAAGTGATGAAGACGTGACCTCTGAATCTGATGAGGTATGGCATCGATTGCTGGTTTTGATGCTGAAAAAATCAGCAGCCAGCAAATTGAATCATGGAATCTAGTTTTTTCAGAGGATGTTTATAGGCTAATTCATCTTTTCATTAAGGAACCTGCAAAGAAGCCTGCTGCTAAGCCTGCTGTTGCGAAAAATGGTTCAAAGACAGACAAGCAAGAGAGCAGCAGTGATGAGGGCGATTCTGAAGATGAGTCATCAGACGACGACGATGATGTGGGTTGAAGTTTCCTGATTGTATTATGTCTTGTGCACAGTTAATTTCATTTTATTATCATGGCAGAACAAATTAATGTTTAGTTTTCATTAATCTAGGATAAATTGCCAGCAAACGATTTGATTATTTGAATGAACTTTTCAGATGTTGACCTACCAACTCATGTTATTTTGATTCAGAAACCTGCAAAGAAGGCAGCTGCTAAACCCTTGGGTGCTGTTTATGGTTTGAAGAAAGCCAAGCAAGAAAGCAGCGATGAGGGCAGTTCTGATGATGAGTCAGATGATGATGTGAGTGGAATATTCATGTTTGTTTTCCTTTAATTCCATTTTACTGTAAGATTAATGATTGCATTTTCATTAATTTTTTTGATGCAATGCCATGTCTAACCTAACATGTAGATATGTACTTAATAATTTGTGGTACTCTTCCTGACTTGTATTATGCTGTGTGCCCTGAGATACTTATTTAGCTTAGCCAATTGATGGTATCGTTTCTCTTCTGTGCATTTTTTCAGAAACCTGCTGCCCCTCTAAAGAAACCATCTGCGATTGATGCAAAAAAGAAAAAGGAGGATTCTTCTGAGAGTGACTCTGAAGATGACTCAGATGAGGTGTGTGCATTGGGTTTGTTTATTCACATGTATTTTGGTTAACCGTTGTACATCCTGTTCTTGTCCTTCATTCTAGCTTGTGCCAATAATTTCCATGGTTAAGCATTATTTGAGTTGTAACATGATTATACTCAGGAAGTGCCTCCTAAGTCTAAGGCTCCTGCAGTAGCTGCCAAAAAGGAAGATTCCAGTGGAAGTGAGTCAGAGAGTGATTCTGAGGTTGAGGTCTGTAAAACATTTGTTGTTGTAGACATTTGGATGTTATGCATTATGCCATTTTGTTTGCCTTATTTCTAAACTCCTCAGGATGCAAGTAAAACTCAGCCTGCCAAGAAAGCTGCTTCAAAAAGGAAAGATGAATCAACTGATGACTCGGACTCTGATGAGGACGAAAAACCTCCCCAAAAGAAGCAGAAGGTGCTGCAAATGCTCAACCTGTTTATTTTTCTTTGCATATTTTCATGATTCTTTTCCTGATGTTCCATTGTTCACATTGTTTTTTCTCTCCTGTTAATAGGAAGCACCTTCAGCTGCAAAGAATGGAAGCAGCAGTGAGGATGAGGATGGCAGTAGTGAGGAAAGTTCTGATGATGAGCCTACAAAAGCTGATCAAAAGAAGGTACTTCACAAATTCTTGGATGTAGGCAACATGTTATTAATGTTAACCAGTATTGACTAGATGCTTTATCAGGCACCAAAAGCATCAGCAAACAGTGGGTCTGAGGATGAATCTTCTGAAGATAGTGATGAAGACAGTGAAGAACCTGATAGTACTCCAAAGAAGGTATTTTCTCACTTGTTATTACACAAATTGAAGCATGACTCATTTGAATGGACACATGTTTCACTATATCTGTTTGAATTTGCATTTATGGCATTTTTGTTTGAATTGAACAACACAGAAAGCTCCTGTGCGTGCCTCTGAAAAGCAAACTGCTACCAAAGAAGTATGAATCTGCGATTTTGAGCTTTTGTTCTTATAATAAAGTTTCATAGATGCAACATTTATAATTTGATATACTATGGCAGCCTAAAACGCCTATGGGCTCCCAAAATGAACCAGAGGAGGTGACGACACTTTTTGTGGCAAACGTCCCATGGAGAGCTGAATTTGATGATGTGTAAGTTTGGCTTCAGGGCACACCTTATATTGAACCTTTTTTTCAGCAAGTGTTCTAATACTAATGTTTGCAGGAAAGAATTTTTTGCGGATGCTGGTGAGGTTGTTGATGTTCGTTTTCCTACACATGATGATGGCAGTCGTAAAGGATTTTGCTATGTTGAATTTGCTTCAGCTGAGGCTGCTGCGAAGGTAATGTTAATATTTTCTGTATTTTGTCATTTTGATATTATCTTAGAATCTAAACTGTTATGCAATTTTGTTTTCTGCTTAAAAAAAATTCTGTCTTCTAAATTAATTAGTTGCAAATATGCAATTAAACAAGATATGTAATGGATTGTTTTCTTGCAGGCATTTAAAGAGAAGAATTCAAAAGAGCTGCAGGGTCGTGAAGTAAGACTTGACTTCGCTAACGGAAAAAATACACAAACTCCTCGCAGCGGGTAAGATGATCTTTAATGTTTCTTAAGAGCATTAATGTGCACTTTCTGGTGCCTGAACCATTGTTATTAACCGTGTATTGGATGGGCTAACTGTAACAGCAATGATGGATCTTTCCAGAAGCCAGCTCGGGGTACTAGCAACTCTATATTTATCCGGGGTTTTGATAAAAATCTTTCAGAGGATGAGGTTAATTTCTTTTTTGTTTAATTATTTTTATCTAAAAAAAGGCCGTGCCAATGTTGGTGAATGTTGTGATATTAATGTACACTGAATGCAGATCCGAAGCGCTCTGGAACAACATTTTGGTGAATGTGGTGATATTACAAGATGCTCTATCCCGACTGATTTTGAGTCTGGTGCAATCAAAGGGTGGGTTTCGCTACAAAACGCACCAATATCCCAGTAAACTATCCATCTGTGAAATTTAGGCTTAAATTGCCACTGACGAGTGTGTTGATCCTCTTAACTCTGCAGAATGGCTTACATGGACTTTAAGGATCAGGATTCAGTTTCCAAAGCCATTGAGCTCAGTGGCTCTGACATTGGTGGTGGCTATGAGCTTTATGTTGATGAAGCCAAGCCAAGAGGCGATGGCCAGCGTGGTGGTGGTAGATCTGGTGGCAGATTTGGTGACCGTTCTGGTGGCAGATTTGGTGACCGTTCTGGTGGCAGATTCGGTTCTGGTGGCAGGCGTGGTGGTGGTGGCAGATTTGGTGACAGATCTGGGGGGAGGGATGGCGGTGGTAGATTTGGCGGACGACATGGTGGTAGGGATGGTGGCCGTGGACGTGGTGGCGGCCGCGGTTTTGGTAGGCAGAGTGCTGGAACTCCCAGTTCAGGTAGAATTCATCCTGTACCTTCAAAGTGCACTGCATCTTGGTCTGATACAACATTCTGCTGTGATGCGATACCTAGGCCATGACTGGCAATTTTCTAACTGCTAAAGCTGCTTTTATCTCACTTCTGTTATTCCTTGCGTTTGCACAGGAAAGAAGACCACCTTTGGTGATGACTGAAGATGAATGAGGGAGGATTCTGCTAGTGATGACTGAAGATGAATGAGGGAGGATTCTGCTAGGATGCGGCAAGAGAGAAAATGGCTGATCCGATGAAATTTTGAGTTTCTTTGTTTTTGTGTTGTGGTACCGGTACTGGAATGTTGGTATCTTTTATCAGTTACAATATTGTGAACGTTACATTGCCGCAGTGATTTATCGATTTCCCTTATGTTGCCCGTCTTGTGTTCGTGTTGCCGTACTTCGGTTTTCTAACTCACCTGGCATTTGCTAGAAGCCGCTGCCGGCCGCCCCCTTGCACTTGGTCGAACAGAGAACCAACCAAGCAAAAAGTGTATACGATCATACATGCTCTGGCAACGATCATATATGCCCTAACGCTTCTGGCTACTGCTTGGATACCGAAAGTGTCTGACGGTTCTAGCTACTGCTTGGATACAGAAATTGTTCAAAAAACCATACTGTATGTGCACAATGGAACAACATTTTTTGCTGGAGTGCCTTTTAATCTGCAAATCTTTGCTGCGACATCGACGTCTCAGAATCATCTCACCTTTTTTTTATCTACAACGCGAGACAGTTCTTTCTGACAGAGTTTATACTTACCTGTTAGGAGAGTTACCAACATGCATATTTCTGCAATCAACTTGCACCAGGGTCTGTTTCAGTGTTCTGGCACTGGCACCAAATTAAGGCACTCCAGCAAACTCTTCCTGGTGTAGTTTGTAATGTCAAATGAATATTAGTAAAACAGATCGGCAACTGCAGTAACAGACATCATGAAACGCAAGGCAATAGAGGACATCTGGCGCTTCTAGTTCCTGCTTGAATACAGAATGTGTTCATGAAAGGTGAGATCATTCTGAGACGTATATATAAAGGAAATGCTTCCAGCAGAACTACAGTATGCTACGCTAATGTTGACGATCAGGATTATATTTACTATTAGCAACATAAGATATTATAAGATAATAATCAGACATACATGTTAGCATGACAGCAATCTGCACCAGGATCAATGTACCATGGTCTGTTTCAGTGTTTTGGCCCCAAATCAAGGCACTCCAGCAAACTCTTTCTGATTAGTTTGCAATGTCAGATGAACATATGTGCACAATAGATCGGCTACTTGCAGTAGTAAAGAGCATATACAAAGAAAGCAAGAGCATATACAAAGAAAGCAACAGACATCATGAAATGCCAAGGCATTGCTACTTTTCCTCTTTGTTCCATTCCAGATTATATTCCCTTCTTTACAGTAGTCTCCCAATCTACCCAAGCATCTACCTATTCACTACCAAGTACTGACAACCTAAGCTGCACCGACATACACAAACGAACACACCTGACAACGACTTGCATCAACAAGAGCCCATCCAATTTGCTATACCAATCTTCAAAATGCCTCTCACCAAATGGAACCTCAGTCACCTACTCATGGCTAATCCTACAGTCAGATAAAAGAGCAACCACCTAGTGCGGGGCGCTTGCATCATCCCCATCAGATTCAGAGTCCGAGTCAGAATCTGCAAGGAATTTTAACCAATTAAAGAGCTACTCAATCGATAACTCAGCATTTGTGGTGACATAGGAGTACACATTTGCTCCACCGTACCACTGGATGAAGATGAGCCACTTCCCGATCCGCTGGAGCTGCTAGCCGCTGGGGAATCCCTCTCAATCTCCACTGACTGGTAATTCACCGTTGGCATCTCATCACCGATATCCACATACTCGTCAACCATCTCAGCCTCCATTTCCCTCTTATCTGGAATGTCAGTCTCCTAAAATAAGCAACAAAAACAGGATCAACATTAGAACACATTCCAAACATCACTGGATCAGAAAACCATAAAACAGCATAGATCGCCTCAGAATTCAGAATGCCATACCGACTCTCCAATTTCAACCACCAGAGACGGATTGACAGCAACCTCAACCATGTCATCATCATCCGGAACAATTGTCACATCAATTGCGTCTCCATTCATGGCAGCAGCATCACCATTCATCATAGAATTCCGCTGGCTCTTCTTTAGCGCCTTCCTCCAATTGACCACAAATCGATCAAGCTCCCACAGGGTCTCGGTATCCAGCTCATCAAAATCAAGCTCCACCTCCTCCCCCGCCAATGCTGGATCACTGTTCCTCTTCTGCACAATCTGCAGCACATTCAGTATCTTCTCCTCAGGCAGGTTCTCAATCTCGACCCTCAGCTTCTGCTTCTCCTCCACATCCATCTCCCTCTTGTTTGGCTCCCTCGCCTTGGGCTTGGGCCTCCTCCCGCCCCCCATCCTCAGGGGCGCGGGCGCTTGCACTGGCACAGATACTGGCAGCTGTGGTGGTGGTGGCCGCGGTGGCGGTGGCAGATCAAGCTGCATTGGTGGCTCGAGTTGCTGGCGCTGCTGATCGAACCAGGAGACGGCCTCCTTGTACATCCCCTCGAACGAGGCGAGGAGGTTGCCAGCGTACCTGTGCACGTGGTGGTCGGGCGGGTTGTACCGCAGCGCGTTGTTGAAGGTGAGCCGGACGTCGCCAGCAAACGCCTCGTGCGAGGGGTACCGGCCCGCGGTGAGGTTCTGCTTGACGGTGCCGAGATCCATGGGGCTCCGTATGATGGCGCGGTAGTCGTGCAGCTTGAGGCCCTCCACGTCGACGGGGGAGTTGAACCACACGCTTTTCTTCGACCTCCGCAGCCGCATCAGGATGTCCGCGCACCGCTTCCGCATCGCCTCCACCAGCGCCGGCGGTGGGGACGACCGGCGCGCGGGGGGCTCTGGCTCTGGCTCTGGGAGACGGCGTCGACGCTGCCCGTCCTGCCACGAGTCGATGCGGGAGAGGAAAGCGCGGACGCGGCCGAGCTCGCCGGTAAGCCGCGCGCGGAGAAGGCGGGCCTGGGCGGGGGTCATTTCCGACGGCCTGAACTTCACGTGACCCGAAGAAGACGGCAAGGGCTCGGCTGCGAAGGCCGGGACGGCCCGCGGCGGCGGCGGCGGCGGCGCGCCGCTGGGGATAGGGTTTGGGCCCGGGCGGTGGCGCCTAGGGTTAGGGTTGGAGGACGGCTTGGGCATGAGGGGGACGCGGGCGGCGCCCCCCCAGTGGCGGTGGTGCGCGTGCGCGTGCGCGTGGTGGACCTCATTCCGGCCGGCGAGGACGGCGGAGGTCATCGCCGGCGGCGACGGGGCGGCGGTGCGCGATCTCACGATCTCCTCCGTCGCATCGCTTCGCGGGTCTAGCTGGGCCCTGGGCTTCGCGGGCTTATCGGGCTCGCTCGGGCGGCGCGCGACCCGTTCGGCAATGTGGGTTGGGGTGTGAACGATGAGGTGAGGAGCGGAATGGGGGTGCCTTTAATAGCAGCGCGGGGCTGCCCGCGCCGGGTCGGGCAGGATCTGGGCCGTCCTCTGGTGAGAAAGGGCACGATCGGACGGCCAGCGCTGGCAGTCTCCGTGACCGCGGGCAGCGGGGCGTGGAGGGCGGGGATGCCCGGAGCGTGCCACGTGGAGGCCATCTGAGGACTGGCCCTGGTGGAGTTCGTGAGGAAATGCTACGAGGACGCTGGCGGTTTGTGTGGTGGTTGGGACTTGGGACGGAGCCGACGATGACGTGTGTGTATCTTGGAGATGTGGGGCCCGGAAGCAGTGGGAGTAGAATGCGGAAAGGGTGAACATGCTGCGTGCGCGTGGGAGTTTTGGGGATGAGTTCCTCGCGTGAGTTTGGACCGCACGAATTGTGTGCGCCTCACGAGCAGTCCGGCTTCTGCGATCATTTTATTCATTTTGGTGCACCCATCCAGGTGCCAGATACAGCCCTCAAAGTTCTTATGGCACCCATAATAATAGTTAAATCATCATAAGCTAGTTCTAAATATTATATATATATATATATTTAATAGAAGAGAGAGAAACTAGCTTTTGACTAAGAGCTAAGATTGTACACATATTTTGACTAAGTGTGTTATGTGATGCTATCCTTATTATAAGTCATATGCTAAAAGTTAGTACTCCCTTTGTTCCAATTATAAGACGTTTTAATTTTTCTAAATATATTGTGTTTATTATATATCTAGAGTTCTAGGCATAATGTATATTTAAGTACATAAAAAAATTTTACCCATCTTAAAAAGTCAAAGTATATCTTATAATTTGGGATAGAATAATTATTATTGAAGAGGTAGATTCAGAATTAGTAACTAGTTTATATCATTACAAATGCCCTTAAGACTACACTAAAATCAATCCTTTTTCCTAATTATTACAAGGTGACGCAAATATGCACTACACCAGTAGTCCAGTACCCCATGTGAAAGTGTACTCGAAAAAGTCTAATTAACCTCTCAACTATTTATGCTCATTTGCTTCATATTATCCCCTAGAAAGCTATAATTTTGTCGTTCAATATAATGTTCATGTAAATAGTGTTATGGAGTGGCTTTGAAAACAGTTTCTTGATGGTCCATATTGCATGGATGTTTAGATGGATATGTCCACAAATAATAGAAAAAATCTACATAATCCTCTAGCATATAGAGACTTTAGTGCATAATCCGATAACTATAACCCATTATACTAGCTCTTAAAAACCTAATACCTTTCAAATGACCTAGAATAGTATTGTAGGTTGTTTTGTTACTGTACTATATGCTAGCCTGATTAACCATCTTACATTTATGGATACACTTTTTTCTTTGTACATATCATTCTCACCACTTCCCTCTATCTTCCTCTCCTCTCTCTTTTCGACCTATCCTTACCTCCCGATAAAACTCATGTATTATGCCTGTGCGGCTGCACCCATGCCATTCCCACATCTCATGATAAAAGTATGGTTGTTCCGATCTTTCGGTGGAGATAGATAACTTTGATTTGATTAGAGAGACATTCACGACCTGACTACAACCATTCAAGGACATTGCGCCTTAGCAATCGATATACCAATTCCAATGGTTGCTCACAATCTTGTGGGTAACAAGCAACCAAACCACTAGGGTTATTCCTACAAGCAATTGAAGAACAAGTAGAACAAGCATTCAATTGCAAAAATTAAATATGATGATGAAGGTTCATATCTGGGTCACAATAAGGTGGGATCCGAACAGAGTGGATGGTATAGTCGACACATGCGTCTACAAGGAAGTAGCAAGAGCTAAACTTACATCAAAACAAAACCTTAACCGTTTGTGGCAGCTATAGGTGCATATAAGTAGAGGGGAGGATGACCACAAGGGTTCTAGGGTCATCCTACAATCCTAGGATGTATCCATAGTGGACTCAAATTGATACATGGGTCACTGGCCTAAAATAAGGTGTCACAGCACCATTGGCAGAAAAGATCTCGGTATTAAATTGTCAACTGTGGAGGCATATGATAAGATATAGATATGAGTCCTGATCTATTGGAAAGTAGACTTGATAATCTTTTCAAAAAGTGATAGAATGTCCAAATTGGAGTCTGTATGAAATCATGACAACCCTCGCAGGTTTGGACTCTTTTACAATCTAAATTCATCTTCGAAATCGTGTTGGACTTAGACTCTTTCTTTTCTTCTGACTAAAGTGACGCGATGGCCTAATGGAGAACGTTAGGAACACTTGGATTTGGTCCCCAATCAACTTTATTAACCATCCATGCTTTCCATATACAATATAACATTCCCTTCATCCATGTAAGTAATTCTAAAAATAAAAATATGAAGTGTAACACCCATTTATCAAATTTATCAATGATAAACCTTATACAGACTCTTGCCATGCTGCCAGCACCTCCTTGTTGCTTCCTCTATCTTGGAGTGAAAAAGGGTGAATCAAATTCCCTACCATTTCTTATTTAATACAGTTTCCAATTCTAACAAAACGGGGTCATTTTCAACCAATTTCAATAGATTTATAGTTGCATGTGTCACCTAATTGTCCATTTCATTAGTATGATGAACAACCTTTCAATTTTCCTTTTTTTGTATTATAATATTGTTTTCAACTATTTTCATTCCTACCTCCAATTACTGCCATTCTAGCAGTTATTGCCTAGCGCGCCTTGATTAGCCACTATGGCCCTGTTTAGTTCATGAAATCCAACCCCAAATTTCACTATGCAAAAAGAAGATTCCCCATCACATCGAAATGTCGACCTATGTATAGAGTACTAAATGTAGATGAAATCAAAAACTAATTGTACAGTTTTGTTGTACTTTACGAGACGAACATTTTAAATATAATTAATCAATTTTTGGACAATTATTAGCACTAAAAAACAAAAGTGCTACAGTGCTCCGGAGGAGCACTGTTCCCGATTCGACACCACCCGAATCGGAAACTAAACACGGCCTATATGCATGATTGTCCTAGAGCCTACCACCACTTATATGTGATGGATTAAGACGGTACCTAGAATTCAGTGAGTTCATTTGGTAGAGATTTAGATTCTAAGAGAAACTAGAATTTAGTGAGAGTTCTAGGGATTCAGATTCTAAAAGAAACGTTTCAGATTTTTTGAGAAACAGAATAAATTCCTTGAACCGTTTGGCTATATAGTTGGATTAAGAGTGACCTTGATATATTATGACTTTTTCTTGAGTTACTAAATTCAAAATAAAGTATTTACAACCATTAGCAAAATACACTTTTGGTTAATATAGCCTTAAATAAAATATGTTTTACCATGCAAATCCATTCAAAATATATATGCTAGAAAAAAGAATAAAACAGGTGGAAGCAAATACATGGCCACGACACTTGGAAGAAAGAATAAAAAAGGTGGAAACAAATACATGGACACCAGACTTGGAGGCGCAGACTTGGGTTGACGGTTGTGGATGTAGGCCTGTTTGTACTGCTGTGCTCTAGTTTTTTTTAGCTCTTCTTCACTAGCTCTACTATGGAGCAGCCCCATTCTATAGTTTCTGGAGAAGATGGAGCAGCCCCAATTAGGCCCATAGTGGGAAGCCTGGCGAAGTCTGTATTGTTGGAAATAATTGCAATTTAGCGATGTATAAATTAATTCCGACAATTATAAAAGGAACAACAACATATAGCATAGGCATACGATCTGCTACTAGCACTACGATCCGAGACAAAATCATAACTTCTAGTGCTAGTAACATGGTGAAGACAAGAGCGAAGAAGGAAGAGAGAGAGGAGACATTATTACAGCGGGGTTTCGACGGCGTCGACGGCGGTGCGGGTCGGCGGCGTCGAGGGAAGAAGACGACGTCGGCGGCGTCGATGGAAGAAGACGATGTCGACGGCATAGAGGGAAGAAGACGTCTAGCGAGCAGTCGCGACGACGCTTCCCAAAAACCTGATACGTCTCCTACCCCGTGCAGGGACGCGAGGAGATGCCGGCTTCGGAGCCTGCTCTCCTGACACCGATGGCACGTCGGCGACGGGATGGGGAGGACGGCAGCATCGCAGCTTAGTGGACAGAATGAGAATGAACTCGTACTGAGGACGACGTCTCGTCCTTTACTTATACACGCGTCGCAGCGCAGCTAAGGAAATCAATTAGCCGCTTGATCACAACATTACGGTAATTGACCTGTCATTAGTGCACTTACCATAATACGAGAATTATTGCTTGTCAAAATTGACCAGCGCAATTTTCTTCATGCATGCAAAAATTTAGAGCAGCAAAAGGAAGCTGCGCACCCGTAAGATCGGGACGGGAATTTGCCGGACCATTCACGCGCATGTCGTGCATGCGCGCCCATTGATCCCGCCCGGCGAGGCGAGCGAGCGCGTGCGTGTGTTTCTTCCTTTCCTCTCCTTATCCATTGCTCAACTAGAAGAAGTGAGCTCACCTCTTTAAGGAGGTCTCACTCCTTCTAGATAGGCAATGTGGGACTAAAGTCCCCCACCATATCATGCATGTGTGAGTGGGCCTTTGGGATTTATTTGGAATCGTTATTTGGGCCTTAGCCCAAAAACTCTAACAATCCCCCACCAGATCCCAAGGGCACGCGAGTCATACACCCTGTACCACAATACTGTTAATATACCAGCTATTCAGTGGAGACCGGTTAAGGTTGAACATCCACCTAGAACAATAAGATAGAATCATCCACAACTACACAATGGACTATGCCTTGAATTGGCAGTTTGGTGTGAATGAGCTTCACTTGAAGTCTTGACTGATACTAGGCTGCCAAAGCTAACCCCGCGAGTGGAGCGTATAAGTCATACTCCAAACTCACTTCATGAGCTTCTTAAAGAATACTCAATTCTTATAAACTGCGACTAACAGTTAGGCTCACTTAGGTGTGTTCTTACAAGAGTACTTTGTAGGACAGTATCTTGTTATAAAGCTTTAGAATACATTAAGACAAAGTCAACGTACCTTACAGTAATGAGAGTACTGTATCTCCAACGGAGTGGGTTAAGGGAAAATTGTACTCTCCCGTCAACCAGCAGTTTGTTCTTCCCAGATCTTAATTCACGGGATCTCTGATCACATAGGTTGGGTTACTACTGAGGTTAACTCACATGGGTCTCAGTCCCATCTCCTTCGATGCATTGTCAATCACAGTACGTGATAGTCCCTTAGTAAAGGGATTTGCCAGGTTCTTAGCTGTTTGGATGTAGTCCATAGCTATTACTCCGGAGCTCCTTAATTTCCTGACAGACTTCAGTCTACGTTTTACATGTTTGCTGGACTTCGCATTATCCTGACTATTCTTCACCTTCGTGATCACCGTTTGGTTGTCACAATTTATGAGAATAGCAGGAATTGGTTTCTCAACCATAGGTAAGTCCATCAACATTTGTTTTAGCCATTCAGCCTCAGCAGAGGCTATATCTAGAGCCGTGAGCTATGCCTCCATTATGGATTTTGTAAGTATTGTCTGCTTACAAGACCTCCAAGAGATAGCACCACCACCCAAAGTGAATATGTACCCACCAGTGGCCTTCAACTCATCAGCGTCTGTAATCCAATTCGAATCACTATATCCTTCAAGTACCCCTAGGTACCCTGAATAGTGAATTGCATAACTCATTGTGCCTTTTAGATAGCGCATTACACGATCAATACCACGCCAATGATCAGTTCCTGGTTTAGAGGAAAATCTACTCAACTTGCTTACAGCAAATGAGATGTCAGGGCGGGTTGTGCTAGCTAAATACATTAATGAGCCAATAATTTGAGAGTATCTCAGATGATCCTTTCCTAGCCTCTTATTCTTTCGAAGTATTAAGCTAGGATCATATGGTGTTGGAGAAGGTTTGTTGTCCATATAACCAAAACGGTTCAAAACCTTTTCCACATAATGAGATTGCAAAAGAGTAATCCCATTCTCACCCTTATGGAGTTTGATGCTAAGGATCACATCCGCTTCCCCCAAATCTTTCATGTCAAAATTTTGGGATAAAAATGATTTTACATCATTGATCTCTTCGATACTTGTCCTAAAAATCAGTATGTCGTCAACATACAAACACATGATTACTCCTTTGCCCCCACCATAGCGATAGTACACGCAAGTGTCAGCTTCATTTACTGCAAACCCAGCAGAGGTCAGAGTTTTATCAAACTTTTCATGTCACTGCTTGGGTGCTTGCTTTAAGCCATACAAGGATTTGAGTAACCTACACACCTTGACCTCTTGTCCTTGTGCTATAAAACCATTAGGCTGATCCATATAAATTTCCTCTTCTAACTCCCCGTTAAGGAAAGCTGTCTTCACATCCATCTGATGGACTAGAAGACCATGGGAGGCAGCCAAGGATAATAGCACTCGGATTGTGGTTAGTCTGGCAACAGGTGAGTAGGTATCGAAAAAAATCCTCGCCTTCCTTTTACGTATAACCTTTAGCAACAAGCCTTGCCTTGTACTTTTCAATAGTACCGTCAATCCTAAGCTTCTTCTTAAATACCCATTTATAGCCAATCGGCTTGCAACCCACTGGTCTACTTATTACTTCCCATGTGCCATTTGTAGTGATGGAGCCCATTTCACTTCGGACCGCATCCTTGCAATATTCAGCATCGGGTGATGCATATGCTTCTGCAATGGTTGTGGGAGTATCATCCACGAGATAAACAATGAAGTCATCACCAAAGGATTTTGCAACCCTTTGTCTCTTGCTCCTTCTCGGAGCTACAACACTGTCATCCACTTCAATATCCTGTGAGTTCGTTATTGGCTCAAAAATGGGAGTGGGCGTGGGCTTAGGAATAAACTCATTCGACGAGCTTGATAAAGAATAAGCAACTTTCATCGGGAATATATTCTCAAAAAATGTAATATTCCGTGACTCCAAAAGTGAATCAACTGCAACATCAGGTGCTTCAGATTTTATCACTAAGAACTTATATGCTTGAAGAATCATGGCCCTAGTTGGTTTCGGTGATTAACGACAATTAGAGATTATTATGGCTAACGTGTGTTTTGCAGAGGCTATGCGTAGCTTAGCCATAGTGATCAACAAGAATGGGCTTTAATGGTCATCACTTAGCCCCCAAGATGGATATCGTTTTGGATTTCAAGGAGACATGATGAAGACCCTAGAATGATAGACTAAGTGTCATAAGGAGATGAAGGACACTTAGAAATAGATAGGGCTTCTCTTTTTATCTTTGACCGTACTATTAAGAGGGGTTGAGATTAGTAGCTTGACTTAGGAAAGCTTCATGACTTAGGTGTGGTGCACACTTGACTTCCTTAGCTCTAAGCAAGCCTATGGTGACCGTAAGATAGCCTAGAACAACTTCCACTTTCATCGTGACGAAAAACAAAGTTGATAAAACTGTTTTCTGGGCGTCGGACGCTCCTGACGGGGGCGCCGGACGCTGTCCGTCGCGTCGGACAAAGGCGTCGGATGCTGGGTGGTTGAGTCCACAACGTTCGTCGACCTTCCAGTGCGGATGTTTTCTGGCTAAGTTTTTCAGGGTCCGTCGGACGCTGTCCGTCGGCCAGGCGTCGGACGCTGGGAAGAGCGTCCGTCGACCTTCCAGAGAGGGTGTTTTTCAGCATGAGCCAAAGTGTAGCGTCGGACGCTGGGATGAGCGTCCGTCGACCAATGACGTAGCGTCCGTCGCTGGGAACAGTGTGTCAGAACTAGCCGTTGGGCAGGGCGTCGGAGCGTCCGTCGCCTAGGCATCGAAGCGTCCGTCGCCTAGGCGTCGGAGCGTCCGTCGCCCAAACTATGAACAGAAACTAGCCATTGGGGCATGTGACGGACCGTCCGTCACCTAGTCGACAGAGCGTCCGTCGCACATTTTAGTTGCCAGCCCGAGACAGTTTTCAGAGGGTCTATTTATAGCCCCTCCCACTTCTCTCCCACCGTGCCTTTGCTCATTTGAGTTGCTGAGTTTGTTGAGAAGGTTGGGAAGAGAGCAAGAGCCCTAGAGAGAGAGTGATTCGCGAATCCATCCATCCTCTCTCTAGTTCATCCAAGAGTTCAAGTGTGCATCCTCTAGTTGTGAAGCTTGAGTGAGTCAAGCGAAGATCGAGGCTTGTTACTTTTGGTGATCGACATCACCTAGACGGTCCGGTGGTGCTCGGAGGAAGGTGATCGTTGGAGGATTGTCGGCGGCCCTTCTCCATCGACGTGTGTGATCGGTTGTGGGCGATTCACCGAGCCGGAGTGGCGAAGAATCAGCCCGTAGAGAGCACTCATCCCTTGCGCGGGATTGAGGGGGAGCTATACCTTGCGAGGTGCTCCAACGAGGACTAGGGGGGAGTGTCGACTCCTCGATACCTCGGCAAAACATCGCCGTGTCAAGCATCTCTTTCCCTAGCTCTTTACTTACCGCATTACTTTCCGCACTTGTCTTTCAATTCATACTAAAATTGTGTAGGAAGTTTTTGCATTCCATTGACTTGCTACTGCTTTCTAGCTAGGACACACAAGCGGTAGGCACTAGGGGGTTAATTGGCTCTTTATAGGTTTAATTCTTGTTTAGAAATTAAAAAGAGCCCAATTCACCCCCCCCCTCTTGGGCATCTTGATCCTTTCAATGCTGTGTTGTGGTACGCCTATCCCAAAAAGATACAATCAACTGTTTTCGGTCTGAGCTTGAATTTCTTATTAATTGGTACGCTAACCATGGCCAAACAACTCCACGTACGCAAGTAATGAAATGAAGGTTTCCTTCCTTTGCATCCTTCATACGGAGTCACATCATTATTTTTAGTAGGAACTCTATTTAGAACATGACATGCTTTTAACACAACCTCCCCCCACCATGCCTTAGCCATACCGGATGTTCCTAACATGACATTCACCAAGTCCATTAACGTCCGGTTCTTTCTTTCGGCAACCCCATTAGATTGAGGCGAATATGGAGGTGTCCGTTCATGAATTATTCCATTCTCCGCACAAAAGAGATCAAACTCATTGGAAAAGTACTCCCCACTGCGATCAGACCTAACACATTTTATTTTATTTTCCAGTTGATTCTCTACCTCAGCCTTATAAGTCTTAAAACATTCTAGCACCTCATCTTTTGTTTTTAGAAGAAACACATAGCAATATTTAGTTGCATCATCAATCAAGGTCATAAAATATCTTTTTCCTCCTTTTGTCAACACACCATTCATTTCACAAATATCAGAATGTATGAGCTCTAATAATGTCGTGCACCTCTCGTCTACAACCTTGTGAGGCTTACGAGGCTGTTTAGCTTGCACACATGCTTGACATTTTGAGCCTTTGACAGTAGAAAAATTCGGAATTAACTTCATATTGGATAGCCGCGACATACAACCAAAATTAATGTGACACAAACGTGAATGTCATATATCAGCCACAGAATTGTTTGAATCACACACATGGTTTACAACTTTATTACATAAATCAGAGAGTGAAAAGCGGAACAAGCCTCCGCTGTCATAGCCCTTGCCAATGAATTGGTCATATCTCGAAATGACTACTTTATTTGACTCAAATACCAGTTTGAATCTATCTCGACACAAGAGGGATCCACTAACGAGGTTCTTCTTTATTGAGGGCGCATGCTGCACGTTCTTGAGACGCACGATCTTTCCCGAAGTGAACTTCAGATCGACCGAACCAACACCAAGATCAGAAGCATGCGAGCCGTTCCCCATCATGACGGATAAACCTCCTGCGACCTGGTAAGATGAAAACATAGAGATATCAGTACAAACGTGAATATTGGCTCTTGTATCTATCCACCAATCATTAGATTGACATATAGAAAATACACTAGGTAAGGAATTACCGTACCCAGATCCACTCGGATCCCCAATAGTCACGTTGGCAGATTTATGCCCCTGCTGATTCTTCTTGCCCTTACGGTTCTTGCACTTCTTGGCAAAGTGCCCAGTCTCACCGCAAACAAAGCACACAATCTCATCCATGTTCATCTTCTTCTTGAATTGAGTAGTCTGAGCAGCCTTATGCTTGTTCTTACCAGCATGCTGCATAACATTAGCGCTGGACTGCCTTTCGGGTGCTTTTGGTGGAGCATCCTTTGCCCGAGCTTTCTCTTCAACATCAAGACCAGCCAACAAATCTTCAATAGAGATTGTTTGTCTTTTATGTTTCAGAGTTGTGGCAAAATTCCTCCATGATGGAGGTAATTTGGCAATGATGCCACCAACCACAAACTTATCAGGCAAGACGTGTCCGAGTTGTTCGAGTTCCCTCACAATAAGTTGGAACTCATGAGCCTGTTCCACGATCGAACGGTTTTCAACCATTTTGAAGTTGTGGTACTGCTCCATCACATATAGCTCGCGCCCAGCGTTAGCGGCAGAGAACTTGTGTTTAAGCGCTTTCCACAGTTCAACAACACTTTTAATGTTCATGTAAACATCACACAGCTGGTCAGAGAGCACGTTGAGGACACATCCGACGAAAACCGTCGTAGCCCAGTAACTCCTGCACCTCTTTCTCAGATCCGAGATGTAGTGCTGGTGGATTACTCACAACCCAAAACACGCCCACAGCCGAGAGCCAAAGTTGCGCCCTCGTCTGCCATCTCTTGAAATTCACACCAGTGAACTTCTCCGGTTTCATCGCATCAGTATATCCCTTCATCGCTAAATGCCTATCAGGTTTTTGGATTGTTGGAAATAATTGAAATTTAGCGATACATAAATTAATTCTGACAATTATAAAAGGAACAACAACATATAGCATAGGCATACGATCTGCTACTAGCACTACGATTCGAGACAAAATCATAACTTCTAGTGCTAGTAACATGATGAAGACAAGAGCGAAGAAGGAAGAGAGATGTCAGGTACAAAGGTAAGGGGTACCCTAAACGTGTGATAATCTAAAGCTCAACATAGCAACCATTTTTAAGGCAGGATCCGATCAGCCGTTCAAGTCAATGGAGGATGGCCCATCACGCGAAGGCTTACCTCACCAACAACAGTGACCAGTCGTGGGCCGACCCTTTGCGGGAAACACAGAAGGCAGGATACCCCTCCGCCTCTACCTCGACTGATGGCAGGGGTCGAACGAACGACCCCTACGTCTCTACCTCGACTGACGGACGGGGGTCGAACGAACGACCCCTCCGCATCTACCTCGACTGACGGACGGGGGTCGAACGAACGACCCCTCCGCCTCGCCTTAACCCCCCGTATGACGAAAGAGGGGTCGATCGAACCCCCCACGGCCTCAACCCCGACTGACGGACAGGGGTCGAACGAACGACCCCTCCGCCTCCGCCTCGACTGGCGGACAGGGGACAAACGAACGACCCGCGCGCAGGAGGCTCGGTCAGCTCACCTGCTCCCGGTATGGGTTAAAGGGGATCCAATGCGCCTACCTGCCCCCGCCTAACGCCATGGGCGCCCACTACCGCAGTCAAATCCATCAACTCACCGCCCATGCCCTGGACCTCCGTTGACCGTGCGACCGTTGTAGCCACATCGCAGGTACGGAATCCAGAGGCACCCCCTCGAGCCATGAACAGGACGACCCTCGACTGTGTCTTCAGGGATACGACAGGGTCACGCTGGCCTCGACCCCCCCTCGACCGGGGGGCTCAACCACCGTCCCCAACCACTCCGGCATGGCTCCCGTCCAATTCGTCCTGCGTCAACTGTGGGACTCGTACCCGTCTACAGAAGGCCGACCGCACTGCGCCATGACGTTCGGCAGCGTCCAGTCTGCCATCACCATGCCCTGGAGCACCGGAAGGACGGGAAGGCCACGCCGCTACAACGATCAATGTCCCTTCGCCAGCATGGCGCCACGGACACGCCTCCCATGCCGCTACAGTTTAGGACTCTGTACTCCCGTACCTCCCCTTGATCTATAAAAGGGGACGCCGGGATAGAAGAAAGGGGGCATTCGTAAGAGGAGAGGGGCTGAGACATTCGGACATCAGCTCTGACCCGCATACACCACACCCCCGATTGCTTGATCAACATCTCAAACAATCAACCGAACACTTAGGATAGCCCTGCTAGTCCTAGGACTCAACTCATCTTGAGCACCCCCGTGTAAACCTGCTTGTACCCCCCTGTACGAGCACTTTCGGTGCAAGATAATACAATCCATCCTCCCCCGTTGGACGTAGGGTCTTCTGTGCCCGAACCAGGATAAATCTTGTGTTCTTCTTGCATCACGTCTGAGAGAGAGAGCACGCAATATATAAATTTACTAGCCGGTGGTCTTGACCCCCTGGGTTCATAACACCGACAAGAGAGGAGACATTATTACAGCGGGGTTTCGACGGCGTCGACGGTGGTGCGGATCGGCGGCGTCGAGGGAAGAAGACGACGTCGGCGGCGTAGAGGGAAGAAGACGTCCAGCGAGTAGTCGCGACGACGCTTTCCAAAAACCTGATACATCCCCTACCCCGTGCAGGGACGCGAGGAGACGCCGGCTTCGGAGCCTGCTCTCCCGACACCGATGGCACGTCGGCGACGGGATGGGGAGGACGGCAGCAGCGCAGCTTAGTGGACAGAATGAGAATGAACTCGTACCGAGGACGACATCTCGTCCTTTACTTATACATGCGTCGCAGCGCAGCTAAGGAAAATAATTACCCGCTTGATCACAACATTACGGTAATTGACCTGCCATTAGTGCACTTACCATAATACGAGAATTATTGCTTGTCAAAATTGACCAGCACAATTTTCTCCATGCATGGAAAAGGAAGCCGCGCACCCGCAAGATCGGGACGGGAAATTGCTGGACCATTCTCGCGCATGTCGTGCATGCGCGCCCATTGGCCCCGCCCTGCCCCGGCGAGACGAGCAAGCACGCTCGTGTTTGTTCCTTTCCTCTCCTCATCCATTGCTCAACTAGAAGAAGTGAGCTCATCTCTTTAAGGAGGTCTCACTCCTTATAGATAGGTAATGTGTGACTAAAGTCCCCCACCATGTCATGCATGTGTGAGTGGGTCTTTGAGATTTATTTGGAATCGTTATTTGGGCCTTAGCCCAAAAACTCTAACATGTATTTAACCTAAACAAATTAAAAATGGAACCATTTCGCTCAAATTCTCTATGTTGTGGACCCATTTGAAATTGTTTCTGTCGATTCCCCCAAAAAAACGGAATTGATTTTCCTTCCAAACACACCCTGAATATGAGTTCTAGATCAACCAAATCTTTTAGCAAATTACAGAATTTGAAACATTAGGGATATAATTAGATCACAACTTCTATATGAATCTCATACTTACATAATTTTCTTATACCTAGAGTGAAGAATTGAGATCGACTATACCTTAATAGAAAGACCCGCAAACTAGCGAGGGTGAAACTGAATTATTCAAAGGTGCACCTTACAAGATGTGTGCAACGTCTATTCTTGTTTCTTGGGGTTCACTTTACTGGGGCTAGAAGCTATGGTTATTAAAATCAGGTCGACATCGAACCAGCAAGGCCAACGGTTCGCTGGTCCAACCTTTAAGAACTGGTTGAACTGCTAGTTCGATAGCTTTGGACCCAATGAATTGAGCCGGCCACACTGGATATGAATCGACGCAATATAATAATGAGCATTATATTATATACTCCCTCCATCCCAAATTGTAAGTCATTCCAAGAATCTTGGAGAGTCAAAGCATCTCAAGTTTGACCAAGAATTATAGACAAAATTATAAAGATTTATAACATCAAATAGGTATATCATAAAAATATAATTGATAACAACCTAATGATACTTATTTGACATCATAAATATTATTATATTGTTATATAAGTTTGGTCAAACTTGAGAAACTTTGATTTTCTAAGATTTTTAGAATGACTTACAATTTGGGATGGAGGAAGTAGTTGATTACATACACAAACAATATGGTAAAAAATTGATTAAATTATGTAGCCAGCTTGTAATTGATCTAGCTATTGGTCCACAAACATGTACTAAAAAATGAGCATTAAAAGATATATAATATATGGAGCACTTACTAATTAGTTGGTGAAAAGAAAAGAAGAGACTTAAAAGTAGTAATTGGAACACTCACGGTTGCAAAACAATCTGAAATAGAGTGGCTCGCTGAGATAATTAAAATGGATAGAGCTCATATGAAGAAGAGTGAGGGTGTGTTTAGATCCAAAAAATTTTGGGTTTTGGGCACGGTAGCACTTTCGTTTTTATTTGGCAAAAATTGTCTAATTATGGACTAATTATGTTTAAAAGATTCGTCTCGTGATTTCTCAGCTAACTGTGCAATTAGTTTTTTTTTTCGTCTACATTTAATACTCCATGTATGTGTCGCAAGATTTGATGTGACGGGTACTATGAAAAAAATTTGGGAACTAAACGGGCCTGAGTATAAAATTTCGAAATTGAAAAGGGGAGGTCGCTGCATGCTGCGATGCTGACGCCTACGAGTAGGCACGACGAAGACCACGCTGGCCTTGGATGAGCAGTCGCCTGAAGACCACGACGAAATTTGGGAGCATGCGATGCGAGGAACGGGTGGGGTACAACAGGCAGGCAGCTGGGAGGGAAGAAACGGAGGCACCACCGCTGTGACGCCCGCTCCTCTCCCCGCCATATTTATTATCTTGGCGCGCCCGCTCGCCAGCCCACCTTTTGGCTTTTCCTTTCCCTTTTTTGTTTTTGTTTTTGTCCTTCCGTGTGGTGTGGGGTCATCTTGTGGTGGCAGTACAGTGCCGCTGCTGTAGGAATTTCTCCGCACTCCGCAGGGAAGGAAAAAGGGGCATGTGAGTGATGGGGGAGGAGGGATCACAGTCAGTCACAGGTTCCGCGATCGGCACTTGGCAGCGACACCACAGCACACCACGTGTCGGTCGGTAGCAGCCCATCTATCTCCGGGCGCGCGCCTTGCTTTGCGTCATGCTTCTTCGGCTCTTCCCTTCCCCGCACCTCCTGCACTCATGTCAAATTTATTTTTTATTTAATTTAATACGGCCGCTCGCTTTTCAGACTAGGAATTTTATTGTAGGGAAATAATTTGTAGTAGTATAATTTTTTTCTTTATGGAAATTAATTTAATTTCTTTAACAAATAATTTAGGAAAATGAACCTTCTACTTGACCTGGTTTTACATATTGACTATTTTTCATCGCAACGAGTTAGCAACTTATAGATAAAAACATAAATTTAACATAGAAAAATCTAATTCCATGCTTGTTAAATCTATGCTTTATTTACAACTAAATTAAACATGGTCCAATGAGTATGAGATTTTTTAATATAGTTCAAACATACAATAATTAGCCCATCATACAAATTTCACAATAATTGGTCCATAGAAGTTGTAGCTATGGATTATTCTAATTAATTATGGATAAAATGGATTTTCTAATTAATCTAAAGCTACACCAAAAACTTTGTGTTAAAGCATACCATATTATATGTTCACTCTATAGATCTACTCATGTGGAGTAAAAAACTATAGAAGACAAATGTCGAATTTGGCTTTGACAACTCTAGTCCGGATGCTATAAATCTAGGGTTCGATCAATGTAGCCCACAATTTGATTTGACATAACACTAGAGTTGCTGTAACCATCGCGAGATGGAAAAAGTAAGGCCGACACTAGCTTCCTTAAAAATATGTACACTTTCGGTTGCTATAACCAGGGGTGGAGGGAGGGGGGCCTGGCCTCCCTCAACAAACTACGGATTACCTATCAAGTGCTTAAATATAGAGATTTTATTAGCAGTTATATATGCTCTGCCTTCTCTAATTCTAAAATCCGCCCCCTATATTGGAATTTTGGCTCCGCTCTAGCTTTAACAGCGTTACTTACAGCTAGAGAGCTTGTAATAACCTAGCTAAGATAAGACCGTACCAGCCTACCACTAATAATAATCTATATCTATATCTATCCCTAATAATAAAGAGGCAAAATTTCTTATCTAGAGAGCTTGTAATAACCTAGCTAGAGAGCTTGTAATGAAGAGTTTCTTCCGTTCGGACTTATGTATATATATATATAACATGTGCTCATATTCCATATACGAGTTAGAATAGCTCTTATCTAGTATGAAACAAAGTTCGATTACAAATAGGATTTCTTAATATAACCTTAAAAGGTAGGAGTTATAATTGTAATCCAAATAGAGATCTAAATCCTATATCAAACATAGAAGACTTCCCAGTAACATGAAAAGTATACCTAATATATCTATATCTATACCTAATAATAAAGAGACAAAATTTTAGCCTCTTTTTTTTTGTCCATCCATTCTTTTTAGATCCGTCTCTCTCTAACTAACTTTGTGAATGTAGAATTGTCTTGTCCTTCTCTTTATATATATGAACTAGCTATTATTACGAACGGTAAACAAGTAGGAGTCCTAATCCAAATAGGACTAGCTATTTTTTTATGAAAACAAAATCACCTTTCGTTTTTTCCCTTTTCCTTTTTTTCTGACCACGTTGCAATAATAATAAAACGGGATTGTTGTCGAAAAAAGAAAACAGCCCACAACTCCGAGTCGGAGGAGCGTACGTGTCTAAATTAGATGAGTTCCAAAGTACGGCCCACCAACTCCAGCTGCCCACCCCTATATACTTTATATTATAAATAATCTATATCTATTGTGTCTCTTTTTTATAGCCTCCTTTGTTTAGCATGATACAGAGCTCGAATCCAAAATCTATTGGATCATGTATGTGATCCGAACTCGAAAACAACCGACTTTCCATACAAATTTTATTCCATCATGACTCGTGTCGGAAGATAAATATATTATATTTCTCACCGATTCATTTCTAAAAAAAATATTTCTAATTTGAATCATATTCCAATATGCATGACTCATGATGGTAGATATATAACAGGAAAAATATATATGTAAAGAAAAAAAAAGTTATGGACTCAGTGATAGAATTTCTCCTTTTCACTAAGATGCGTATAAAAAATAGAAAAAAAGCAATGGAACTATATATGGAAATAGAATAAGAATAAAAAAGAATAGCAATGGAGTCCTTCAGGGCCTCTTTTGGTTTGTAGTGAAAAAATAATGACATATATTATAGAGAAAGAAATAGAAAGAAAAATAAATAGTAATGGACTCCATCACGAACTAATTCGAGACTCTGAAAAGACCACATAAAGAAAACAAATAAAATATGAATAAATATGACTTTTGTCTGTGTTTTCATTAACATTTGATTTTTTTTCTCCCGTTGCAACGCACGGACATGTTTGCTAGTATAATAATAAAGAGGTAAAATTTCTACCTCATTTTTTTGGTCCATACATTTTTTTTTCTGTCTACCCTTAACTAAGTGCATGAATATGTGGAAACCTTCTTTGTATACAAGTAGGAATCCAAATAGTAGCTTTTTAACATCTACCCACCCAAATATGTCTGGTTTTTTTCCGGATGGAAGTTCCTTTTTTTTATGTTTCCTAATCATGTCGGTTCGAGAGTCTTTTTTGTTTTCATCTTTTCCTTTATTTTGGTACGTACTGAGGTTTCTCTTTTTTAGGCAAGAAGAGTTCTTTCTTGTTACTCTTTGCTTATCATATAATCTAAATAGATCTCTTCTTGTCATCATATAAGCAAAGTAAAGACCAAAAGTATGCAACGATTAGTCACAAGGGAAATTAAAGCTTCCTTCAATTCTTCTATACGGACAGCACGAAGGCCGCAAGCACGGCAGCTGCCCAGACAGCGACGCCCATGGCAGAGCGGGGGCATGGCGCCGATGACGTCGATCTCGATGATGAAGCGGCATGTCCCGGCGGATGTGTGCGTGGCGAGGTCGTAGAAGTGCCCAGCGCGCGGTCGTCTTAGTCCATTGTTTGCTAGGCGTTGGAGACATTGCCGTTGACATCGAGACATGCAACCGCAGACTTCAGCCGGAACCGACCAGTCCGTTGCCGCCGACGAGGCCTGGTCGAAGAGTACATTGCATGTACGTTGGCCATAAACGACATACGCGCGTGGACGCCAGGAAGTGCATGATTGTGAGCACACATCAGGCTGTGGATGTTTGCACGGACGTCGCCATCCGACGGTTAATTACCCATCAGCGTTCAGCGGCACGTCACTTCACCTCGTCGCCCATGCCAATCTTCACCATCGCTACTTGGATGTTTTGCATCACGTCATGTTTAGGTGTGTGCCGTTGAACGTCTTCAGGAGGGCAGGCTCATTATTTCTCGCGCCATGTGCTTGACCGTGTCCATGCAAGGTCAGTTAGCTAGATAGTCAAAATAGAAACATTTCTCTTCAATTAAACATTGTTGTCCACTTTGTTTATGAAAATTTGCTAGCTTATTTCTCCCGTTGCAACGTACGAGCATATTATGAATAGGGATTTCAATTCTAATCTAAAATCTAAATAGAAAATATCATATATTTAGCTTGGGCAATAACAATACAATGAGTTGATGATGAAAAAATTAGGTTAAAAAAGATATAGAAAAAATATAAAATATGAATAAATATGCAATACTCCCATGTATTTTTAATTAATGCTCGGTTTTTTTTTCATTGCAACGCACAGCCATGTTTGTTACATAAAGAGCCGACGAGAGTTTGTACCAAGTCCTTTAGCGTTAGGAAATAATAGCATCCCACAATGTCAAAAGGCATGCATGCCACAGCAAAAGGCACATCAAATAAAAACCTCTTTTTGTCGTGTGCCTCGTCACATATATAGTTGCATCACAAGTTTTTTTTTCCTCATGACATTTCCTCACAGCGCCATCAGGCATGCCGCAATAACTAGGTGTTTTATCTGCAAATGCTGCGGCTCATCATAATGATCCATTTTCTACCAAACCAAGCACACCTCTCGTTGACACGGTCAACAGGAAATACCTGCGCCTTGGACGACAAATCATCTAGTACTCCGGCAGCTCAAAGAACATTTTCAAAACTAACATTTTCAAACTAAAAGTCCGATTCGAAAAGTTCCAAGGTGAAAAACTTTATCAGAAAATTAAATTAAATGTCTGGTACTGTACTTACTATTACCCGGTCATAACCAGGCAGGCTTTACTGGATCCATGCTGGACGGTAAATAAATAATACATCATCCGTTTTAAATTATAAATCGTTTTGATTTTTCTGATATTCTAATTTTAGTATGTTCTAAAAATGGATACTCGCTCTATCCCTAGAAGAATCAATTTTTAGAATCTGTGCTAGTTAATTTTTTTTAACTTTAACTAACTTTATAAAAATATAATAACATCTATGACTTAAAATGAGAACCATATAAAAATATATTTTATGATAAATTTAATGATACTAATTTAATATCATAGATTTTAATGTCTTTTCTAAAAAGTTGATCAAAGTTAAAAAAATCGACTTAATAACTCCAAAAATGTATTTTTAGGAACAATTATATAAATGCCCTTGTTTTGCGCGTTTGTCTCTATTTTTTTAACTTTATATGTTTCCCTCTGTTTTTTAAAATCGAAGGTACCGTCTGCCCCTATTTCTTAACACCATGAGCTGTTAGTAAATAATAGATTAAAAAATTCAAAAAAAGGAAAAAATGGAGAAAGACTATACTATCCCATATCCAAAACACACCCTCTCTCCCATTCTGCTCTGTTCGTCGTCAAGCACCCCGTGCTTGGCGTCGGTCGGCAGGCGGGTCCAGGGGAGGGGCCGGCGAGCCGATCCAGGTGCGGGGCGCAAGCAACCGGCGCGGTGAGCGAGCAGGTGAAAGGTCCTAGATGGCTAGAGGGGGGGTGAATAGCCTAATAAAAATTCTACAAAACACTAGAGCAAAGGTTAGAATAACACTTAAGCGAAACTTTTTACTCTAGCTCTACTAGGGGTGCAAAGCCACCTATCCAAGCAATTCTAGTTAGTTAAGTGTCTAACAATCAATGGCAAGAACCTAAAGCACTCAACACAAGCTAGCAAGAACAACTAACAAAAAAACTAAGTAGCAAGCTAACTAAACAAGATAAGGAAGAAAGTAAATGCAAAGGATAGAGGTGATTGTTATACCGATGCCTTGTGATGTAGGGATGTCAATATGAAGAACCAATCATAAGAATACCAAAGAGTATCCGGGAGACAAGATAGCACAATGATTTTTCTCCCGAGGTTCACTTGGTTGCCACCAAGCTAGTCCCCGTTGTGTCGACTACTCAAGTGGTGATTCGGTGGCTAATAAGCAATCACAAGCCAGGCTAATAGGCAATGATCAATCACTTGGTTCACTCAAACTCTCATGAATTAGTAAGTAAAGCAAAGAGAGATGAGTTGGGGGCCTTCTCAAACAAGCACAAAGAGTGAGAATGAATGTGAGGTGCAAGAGAGAGCCATAGGAGCCGGCCACAACACTTATATATAGCCTTCACCAAAAAACTAGCCGTTTTGCCCCCTTCATCCTGCCTTTCTGCATGACTCCGGACGCTGTTTTTACCTGGGGTCCAGACCATTGATGGCGTCCGGACCCATCACCAGCCGAGCGTTTGAGTCACAGTCTTGAAGTCCGGACGCTGCCCTCCGGACGCGCGCAACGCGCTGTCCGGACCATCGCGCATGCGTCCGGTCACCCTGCAGTTTCAATCCTTCGTTTGCCGCGCTCGCTACTACCTGACACGCGTCTCCAGACGCAGAGAACAGTAGGGTTCGGACTCTTCTGTCGCTTGCGTCCGAACTCTATGCAGAGAGAATCCAGAGAGCTCCATCCATCCAGACGGTGGTCCGGAGTGCCTTGTCCGGACACCACTCAGCGTCCGGTTGATCAAATAGAGGAGTCCAGAGAGCTCCGAGTCTCCGGACGTTTGTCTGGAGTCCACCGTCCGGACACGCATATGCGGCTGGATGTCTTGTGCGCCGAGGCCGAGCCTTAGGGTTCACTTCTGGACGTTGTTTGATTGTCCGGACCCTGCAAGACTAGCGTCCGGACCTCTGTCCGGAGCCTTTTCTCAAGTCCAAATGAATTGCTTCTTCTTCTCCAAGCTTCCATGTGCTAACACCTTATGATCCAACACTTGTTCTCCTGTGTTAGGCTTTGTATTGAATTAGCTTGGATTTGTTTCACAATTTTAGTCACTTAGGTTCATTTTATGTATGCAATGCAAATGACCTAGTGGCACATGATAACCGAAATCGACACGAGTTTTCCCTTCTGGATAGTATGACTATCTATCCTAAAGGTGATCACACTCTCTATAGTGTCTTGATCACTAAACCAAAAATGACCCTATGATATACCTTTGCCTTGAGCCCATTTTTATTTTTCTCTTTCTTCTTTTCTTTAGTCATGGAGCACTTGATCCATCATGATCCTTCATCTAGCTTCACTTATCAAGTTGGATCATCCTAGCTAGATCACATACTTAGCAAATAGGGTTAGTCCATAGATGTCATTAATTAACCAAAACTAAACTTGGACTTTCAGCGGGCCCGACGTAGGGCACAGCGCGCGGGTGGCACATCACGAGCGGACAGCAGCGGGGCGCGACGGCAGGCAAATCCAGCATCACAACCGGCGCGGCGGCGAGCGGGCACAGTGTCAGGCGAACGACGCTGTGACAGGCAGGCCCAGCAACACCAACACGTGGCCGGCACTGCTGCGGGCATGCCCAGTGCCCAGTGGCACTTCAAAATAAATGTTAGGCCCAACTGCGCTTGAAAATATTGTACTTCGATATTTATACAAAATATGTATTGTCATTTGTCCAAAAGAAATGGACGACAAGTCTATTAAAAAAATTGAATTGATTCTTAGGTCATTCATGTCGAGGACATTTATGTCTTTTCAACATGCACTTAACACCGTTAACTCTCTTTCACGGAATAGGGGTAACTGGAAGATTCGATTTCGAAAAACAGGGGTAAACATACAAAGTTAAAAAAAAATAGGAATAAACATACAGTTAGAGCTCAAAACAAGAACAATTATGTAATTGTACCATTTTTTTTTTAAGAAACAGAGAGTATATAGCAAAATTTATGTATAAAAAAATTTCACTTAGCGACTTATAATTTAGAAGTAACAGAGTAGTAATTCAAAATGGAACAGAAATATCTACTCTACAAGTCTACTATTTGCTTCTTCGTGACAATGAACTTTCTTTCTCCATGGCATGCAGCTGCACTGGAATTGCTCCATTTGGGCAGGCACTGGTTGTTACAAAAGATTGTGAATTGATTGGGAATGCCCGAATGGGAATGTATCCAAGACGTGGCCGCGCTGCCATCCAAATGTTGCGTTGCTTTGCGTTGCTCCCAAGGACAAGGGCGATCATGAAACGTCAAGGACAACAGCATGTGCCTGCTTTCTGGTCTCTGCTACTGCTACTGCTACTGCTGCTGCTGCTGGGCCCGTGGGCCGTAGCCCCTAGGCCTCCCTCACTGTCCGTCCTGTCCATCCACAAAAAGCCTGCTCCAAGTCGTGCTCCACACTCGAGGCCGCCTACGTTAGGCACTTCAAATCCGTTTGCTAAAGGGAAACCGTGTACAAAATCATAGGGAGCTGAACTTATTATTAGTACTTCCTCTAACCCTGAAATAATCAAATTTTAGAATTTGTGTCAATCACTTTTTTTAACTTCAACTAACTTTATATAAAATATAACTATACCTATAATTTAAAATAAGCATCATATAAAAATGTGTTCTATAATAAATCTATGATACTAATACGTTTTTTTAGAAATTAGTCAAAATTTAAAAAATTTAATTTAGAATAACTCTAGAAATCTATTATTTCCTGACAGAGCAAGTACTTTAAGAAAACATCTTGGTAGCTGTAACAGTGAATGGCGCCGTTTCAGATTCAGAAAATATAGGATTGTTTTATTATGCAGATATAATAACTGGTGCTGAAAGACATGCAAATGAACAAGATTCATATGCAGTTGACAACAGCGACCGGGTTCCATTTCAGATTCAGTTCAGGTAGCAATTGATGCCCCTCATTTCAGACTCGTATATATATCTGTCCTTGGAGAACCAAAAAGCATCAGAAAAAGACTGCCACTCATGCTTTAGTTCTTCCTTTGCTGAACATGGTCATTACCTATCCAATTGTTTCAGGGTTTGAGGAATTAGTGGAAAGAAAACATTTGTTTGTCAGCAGAAAGAGACATGCTGGCCTGGTGGACTAGCTCATGTGGGCAATGCTTACTAGCTAGCAGTATATATATATATATATATATATATATATATATATATATATATATATATATATATATATATATACACACACACACACACACACTAAGAATCGTCAATCAGAGACACTGAGAGTGATTCCAGTTAGCTGCTACTCCATTCCCAGGCATACACCTACCAGCTGATGCATGCCAAATGTCTTCTTCCAATACCCACCGAAAAAGCTAAGCCGTAGCTGTATCTTTTGCTTTTGCTTGCAACCATTACGCTAGCGGCTAGTGTAACACACTGCATCTTCTGACTTGGGGATTGGAGATGGCCTGGTGGAATGGAAGCTTGCAAGGACCGGAGAAATCATGACGCCTAGGCTACACTGAATCACATGATGAACGTGATTACGTGAACCACCCCATTGACGGATGAGGCAGTTCATGCAGGAGTAGGAACAGACAATGGATTCTTTTCCAAGAACATTTCTTTGGATGGGTTCGTTGCATTACATGCTGATGTGTTTAATGTAAACTATTCAGATCCTGCTTATATATTGTTGAAAAAAGGTAAACTATTCAGAAATCAGAATATGTTGACGCCCTACCTATGACAGTGATATCGATCAGGCATGGAAGTGCCCAAAATACTTACGACCACATACCCTTAGAGGCCCAACCCGTCAGGGCTCTGCCTAGGTATCGAAAGAGGCCCATGGGCCTTCTTTTTCAGCCTCATTAGAGAAGTATAAACAGAACTCTAACATGATTTGATCCAAATAACCCAGTGCATATACAGAACTTTTTTTTTATCAGCTGTGCATATACGTACAGAACTACTCATACGTGTTACAAGCATGAATTTGTCCTGTGGTCCAATGGTAGGACTGTCCAGTGGAACGATACCCACCAGGGTTTAAACCCTGGCGTCGCACCATTTTCTGGGATTTATCCTAGATTTTTTAGGTACACGCACGCGTACGCATTCCGTGGTACTGTGCGTGTGGTGTACGGACGCGCACGTGTGAGTGTGGAATGTGTGGGTTGTGTGCGTCCAAATTGTACCGGATCAAAAAAGAATTTTCCTAAAAATTGAATATCATTTCACTTCAGGAATTTCGGTTTTCGGATGATGTAGCAGTCCAGTAGATGCTCGTTGCTACGGCCCACAAAAGGACATTGCACAAAAGCCCACGCGCGAGAAGCCACAGCCCACAGACCATTAGTACTGCTTGATTTCCTTTATTTAATACTTCAAGTAAAAAAAAAGAAAGTTTATATATACCATAGAACAATCTACCCTAGAGAATCTCCAAAAGTAACCAAAATAGTCTCCCAATCCAAGATTTTAGGGAAGATTAGAAAAAAAATCATCTCCAACAATTTTCAATTTCACCTCCCAAATTTTTTGGCACATGGAAAAAATCATCCTCACCTGCTTAAAGATCTGTGGCCTCACGGTTACGCGTATCCCTTGAGCGACAGTTTTTCCAAAGATCTTCTCCAAAGGCACATATCCTTGCGCCAATCTAAAGGTGCAGGGGTGGGGAAAAAATAAAGAGTAAAAAAGGGTTCTTGATGCAAATATACAAGATAGAAAAATATATAAAAATAGTTAGGATAATTTAGAAATAATATATGATTCCTGATACAAAACATCTTCTATATTTTAAGAGTGAATTATTAAAAAATGTTGGAGATGATCTTATTTATTCCTCCTAATACTTTTTGGCGAGTTGGAAAACTCTATGATTTTAGGAAGAATTTTTTTTGAAACTCTTAGATATGCTCTTACAACAAAACAAACAACCACAATAAGATATTTAATAACCCCTCCCCCATCCCCCCCCCCCCCACACACACAACTAGACAAAACACAACCCAAAAGTCCCAAACAATTATTTCATTTGTTCTAAATTGTAATCATTTTACTTTTAACTTTGATCAAGTTTACAGAAAATATATTAACATATAAAGTATAGAAAAATATAGAAAATATATTGACATAGCATGCTTCTACAGTTTTGTTCCTTTTCTGTCATAAGTGATAGACAGAGCTCTTGACTTTTTTTTTATAAAAAATAGCAGAATATTTAACTAGCATAGAATAAAATAAAAACAACTTAGTTTCAATTTAGAATGGAGGGAGCAATAGCAATGTCGCTTCTTCCCCATCAACTAAAGCTTTTGAGCTTGCATCGAGATTTTGTATGGTTTGTGGTCCAGTCCATTCATGTTCAAAGTTAATCACACTAATATATTGGGAGGTGGTGAAAGAAAAATAATGAATGTGAGAAAATTGTTTTCTTTTCACTAATGAAACTTAGGAAATATATCAGTGGTACTAAACAACATACAGTACTAAATCAAGGCTGAAAAAAGTTACAGACTTTGATTCAGTAGTGTTCTTGATCTTCTCTTCACATTGAAGGGTAGAAAAACAAAAAAACCACGTTATTAGTATAGTTCTTTATTCGTGGTTACAATACTAGTGCCCCAACACGAGCAGCTCTCTGATCAGGTACACCCAGCAATGTAAAACACTGACATCTAGCTACTGTAGCGTACGTAGAACGAAAAGGGATTGCCTTATGATGCTCAGACTAAAACAAGAGAGCAAGACTATCCAGCTCCATGACTGCCTCATCTCTCTCTCCTACCAAACTTAGGCTTTGACGTTCAAGCACTCGGTTTTGGCCATGGGGGCGAGGAAGGCCAGCTTGTCGGTGCAGTGCATAGGGGTGTCGACGATGACCTCATTGCGCAGAGGCAGCGCTGCCCTTGGTGACTGTGACTCCATGGCCGCCTCCTTGTCATCCTCCGTGATCGTGTCGAGGTTCCTCGGGAGGCTAGCACGCCTGGGCATCAACGATGGCAGCTTCGATGGCGCCACCTCCATTGTGATTCGGCCGACGAGCTGCGGAGCCATGTATGCCTAAGAATGTAGGGGAGAGAGAGAGGGGAGGGAGAGGAGGGTTGAAGAAGAGAGAAAGTGTGTGCTCAAGGGGGCATTTGGTTGTTGCTAGCTTAAGTATTGCTTGTGTTTGTGTCTGGCTCCCAAGAGGTTGTCTTTGGGGGTTTATATAGCCCTTAGCTCCATGAACATCTTTACATATATACAAGTTGAAAGAAATTGAAGCATGTGGTGAATACATCACTGGAGAAAAGATGCATGGCAGTAGTCTCTGAAGGCTGGGTGTCTTTAATTTGTAGAGAATGAATGAGCTGAAAGCGAAGGATGGGAACAGACAATGACCATCAATCAGAAGATGGCCATACATATACATGTCGAAAAAAATCCAGGGGGTCATATATGTAGTCATATCACCCCTACTGTTGTCACCGTGCACGGTGTGATATGATGTGAGTGAGCTCTTGTAGCCGTGCAAATGTACGAGCGAGAAAAAATGGAATTCATCTTTTTAGTGTCCCTTTCAATCAATAACAAATAATGGTGAGTAAATAACAGGACCAAAGAACAGTACTATGCTCTCCATTATAAATAATATAAAATATTTTAACTTTTCTAAATACATATTATTTGTTATGTATTTACATATATTATATATAGATATATAGTAAATCAATATATCTAAAAAAAATATATCTTATAATTTAAAATAGAGGAACTATTAACGAACGGCTAGGCGAAAATGCATTGGCCCGTTGAACTTTTGAGATCTACTCAATACATATCCATTTTTTTTCTTTTAAGTTTTTCATCAAATTCTTCTTCCACAATGAAAATGTGCAATTTTATTAATTAATTACTAACAAATATGCATGTGCGCTATATAGATATGCTCATCCAGATGTACCGAATTTCTTCTACTAATAAATACTTCATCATTCTTAGCAATATGACTGAATGTTTACTTTATTTGTTTTGAGATATACAAGACCATTGATTTTTCTTTTCAATTTGTTCGACTACCTCTTTTTTTTTCAATGACCAATTTAACCTATCTTATCAGGGTCACGATGACATTATTTAATTCTCTAACAAAATATTGTTCATCTCTAAGCTTGACCGATTGTATAATGAGCTCAACTTATTGGTGTTTTTCCGGTTCGATTTACATTTGTCTTTTTATAAATATTTGTGCAAATAGGTCAATTAACAGATAAGCATACTTAAAGAACTTTTAAAATTACAGATCTAGTGATATTATTTTTACTTTACTTAACTAAGTAATTGAATAATAATATCGATCAAACTTGAGAAAAAAAGCAGCGATATCATATATTAGAAATAGACGGAGTACTATAAAAGTGACGCATACCAAACTTAAAAAATTAAGGTCCAACCGACCTCCCCATCTTGATTTGAATTTAGTGCTTGCGTTGTCTCTGGAAAAGAATACAATTCTAATATAGTACCACATTGGAATATCTTGATTTGTCAAGTTCATACACAAAACTATTATAATATTAACATTAAATTTTTTTTAGCTTGATTCTATGAGCAGCTTCACCGGTAAGAGCTAAAGCTATTTTTTCTTAAAAAAAACATTTGATAAAATATTTTTTTGGAAGATAGCAGATGTAGGGCTAGAAGAAGCTAATATTTTCAGCTTAACCAGAGTTTCTGTGTGCAAATGAGAGAAGCTAAAAAATAACATCTACGAAAAAGTTGTTTCAAAATATCTGTTTCATATGAGAAGCTAAAAAAAGCAGCTTTGTAAAGCTGGATCATAATTTGTACCAAACATGTCGTAAGTTTGGTTAGATTCTTTATTAAACATATTTTAATAGTATAAAACCATTTGATGTGGTATTTTTTTTTATAATTGCATTCTTTTTAATAACAACAGAGGTGGTGTTTTCCTTAATCCTTAAGTTTATTTATGTTCTAGTTTTTTAAAAAGTTGTTTATGCTCTTTGGCAAATGGTCAGCAATTATGTTCAAAGGGGTAGAGACCAGAGAGGCAGCATACACGCACTGCTCTGCAGGGCCTCAAGGCGATGGAGGCCGTGGCTTTCACGCGCCTTTTTGGCCATGAATGAATGAGCAGGATCACGACAGATATGACTCCGCGAGGTGATCGATCCGATGTTTGCGTGATGCGCCCCTTCAACAACCTCATCCACTGGTGCAGGGGCTCGCCACGTTCGTTGCTAATTGCAATTGGGTCCTCGTACCTCCCTGCGTCCTCTCCTCTAGCTTGGCAGATTATGTAGCACTTTTGGGAACCATAGGATAGTGGCCCTACAACTGAACTAGCAGTAGGCCGGCTCTATTTGGAATGCTGAGGACCTTTGGAATAGAGGAGAAAAACAAAGAAAAAAATGTAGGATCTAGGATTCTTATAATTTATAAGTATGGTAATGACTTTGTTCCGGTCCACCATCATTTTATCGTCCCACACAACCGCTTCGCTCTCACTCTACTCTCTCTTTCCGACAACTAGTGGCCTCTTCCATGCACTCGCACCCCACCACTTCCTCGCGCTTGAGCTGGTCATGATGGATCTGGCGGCAACCATGGCATATCGGTGAGACAGGCCTCCTCCTCCTAGATCTTTGAGCTAGGGTTCCGACGAGTTGTTCCTCTCATAGTAGAAGGGAAGGTTTGGAGGGAGGAACGCAGACAGGCCAGGCGGTAAGGATGGCTAGAGGGCTGGTTAGGGTCCTGGCGGTGATGGAGGCAGCTGGGTCGGGTCGGGACGGTGGAGCTCCGGCGTGTGTGTAGGAGAGGGGGAGAGGTAGCCGCCGCGGGTGCACTAGGTCTTGGGTGAAGTGACCGCATTCGCAGAGCTCCGACCATAACGTGTCATGGCGAAGCGGGGGCAGTGACGGGGCAAGGTTTGCCAGAGATGAACACGTCGGAGAGAGAAGACACTAGGCGTGAGTGAAGAGAGAGGGTGGGTGAGAGTGGCCGGCCGTGCGACTAGCCTAGCGCAACTAGCCGTATTTTAGAAGTATCTTTTAAGTATTATAACATCATTTGGTTTGTCGAAAAAATCTATTAGAAAAGTTTGTACACAACATATTGTCAAATATTGTCAGATTCTACAGAAAAAACAAAAATCTATGTTTTTTCAATCTTTTGTTGCATTTTCATAAAGGGCCTTCACTAATAACATACAGGTACCCGGAGAGAAAAATCGCTAAGACAGAGATCCTATTCGTGCTTCCTAGCGAATTACGAGTTAGATTTTTCTAGAACACCCACACAGAGAGAAAGGGAGAGATGCTGCTTCTTTTTTTCGTTTGCCAATCTCATTGCTAATCTTGAACGTTTGGACAAATGTTTTCATAAATGACAGCCACTTTGTGAGACTCACAAAAGTAATTCTCAAGCAATAAATACCAAAAAAAAAGGGTCATTTGACCTCAGAGAAACGGTACAGCGACTGGTCACAGGCGATGGACGCTCTCAACGCCAAATCTCCAACCGGCAACAGCACCGGCACCAGCGACGAGCCGCCATTCATTGCGCCAGCTCGCAGCCTGCGAGATCGAGCCACCGGCGGTCGCCGGCAGCCGGCAGGCATCAGTCGCCTGTCACTGTCAGCGGCGGCCTAGCTGCAGGGCCGTGGGCAGCACAACCTTTCGTGCTCTGCTCTCTTTGGTTATTTTGGACATGAACAAGGTCTTTATTTACACTGTCGCAAAAAAAAAAGGTCTTTATTTACACCAAGCTTTGTCCACCGCTATCTCTTCTATAAATATATATAATATTAATATATAGTCCATCTCATTTTAAATGTGAGCTTTTTAGGACAATATGGCGCGGCCTACAATGTTAAAATTTGGTTAGACAATGCAATTCTATGAAAATATAGTATTGAGAGTAGAGCTATTTTATGCTATGAAATTACAACTGGCGGAGAATTATATTAGTAGCATCAATATCCACGTTGTAAAACTAAGACCTCGTTCATCCACACTACTTCAACACTAATTTTCAGTAAATAAATAATGTTTTTCTCTCATAACAAATCAGGATAAACATTCAACTAACTCAAATTCCAGCAAAACAAATATGTCTTAAAAATATTTGACTTCTAAAATTAGCCCCATCTCAATATTATAGAAATATTTTTTGAGATATATTTTTTTTGGATGTTTCTACTAATGTTCAAAAAGACATACCCTGTTTTTGTGTGTCAAATCAGTGATTATTATCGGGGGCAGGAATGGCGAGATTTTGATATGCAAGCAGCTGGATCATGTCAGCCTTGCCCCAGCCAGGATCCAAGAGCCACACGCTGCACGTTACTGTCAGACAGATTAGCAAGATCTAGCATGAGATCCGGCAGTTAATTACCCAAGGATCAGAGAGGAGAGTTCTAGGTGAATCCAAGAAGAATTAGAGCGGGGTTATCATCATCAGCTAGAAAAATCAAGGGCTTGGGGTTACTTTTTATTTCTACTTAGCGAGGAAGATGAAAATATGGAAGGAGCTCTCCAACTCCAAATAGGACGGCAAAAAAATCCCAGCTGTCGCCATTGGACGTACTTCCGTTCCTTTTAGCTATGATAATGACTATTTTCGTTTCATATAAAAAAACTGACTATTTTATTTTGGCAATAAACCATGGCTATTAGACTCGCCGTATAAAATACGCAGTGAATAGTTCCCATAACAGTTAACAGTGTATCTCAATTTGATGAACAGTGGCACAAATTCTAGAACACATCAAGGCCATCGCAAATTCTAGAGCAACCCACAGACGTGTGGACGTGGAACAACTGGCAGCCATAGCTCGATTTTATGAACAAGAAAGGCTACAGAAGCTGTCAAGAACAAGCACAGTAAACGCAAATAGGCATATAGCTTAGTTAGACGGTTCTAGTAGCACTCATGTCCTCATCAGGTAAAAAGGTGTTTACCCAGAGGTAACAAAACATGTGATTTCTCAATGGTTACCAAAGAACCTCACTTCACCAAACTTAAAAAATGAGTCCATTAAGTTTTTTTTAGTCAGCTTTGACTTACTCAAAGTTTGAAACATTCTATTTAATGTTCATTAGTACACCTGAATTACCAAAAAAACGAAGTCAGGTCTTTAGAAAATCCACCAACCTTCTGGAGTTCCCAAAAGCAGAAAAAAAAAACTTTGACAAACTATAAGAACTTGTCGAAATTTCCTTTTAATCGGTTCTGAAAAAAAAAACTTCACAGTGTAGGCTGACCCAGATGGCGTAGTTCCATACCATGCAAAATAACATTGAATGCTCTAGATTAAATACCACATTCTCAACAATAGAAATTGATTGGAAAACAGACAAGCACTTGATGTAAAAACTTGTTTTCTCTCTCTCCGTTGCGATGAGATATGACAAGATAAAGGAAACTTCATAGTTCAGTTTGTACCATGTAACAGTTACCGATGCTGCGATGCATGAAGGATGGAGTGGTGGACAGTCACAAGGTGTTACGGTCCACATCCATTTCAGAAAGATTATTGGCTTCTGTTGGCAGAAATTAGTCCTTGATGCCTAGTTTGACAAAAAAAAAAGTCCTTGATGCCTACAGTTATCTTATTGGCATCTTTGAAAGTTCCAGTATGTGAAATTATATTTCCTAAACAGCATGTTCCAGTTTCACGTATCAAAAGTACATACATAATTGAACAGTGGTTTGATCACGTGTAACCAAGTCAGAATAAGTTTAGAAACATGTATGAAGAGTCAAGAAGTTTTAGTATACTCAAACTGTGTCGGTGTTGAGAAATAAACTGCTGTAATTCATACACATCAGGTGAAACTGACCGGTTGACGAGGTATGTTTGGTCTGTATCCAGTGTGGCTGCAATCAATTAGAAGTACATGGTATGACTTACCTGATAAACTATCAGCGCCACAGGGGTCCACTAATGTCCTTCTGCCTTAAATCACTTTCCTTCAAAAGACAAGGCTAGATAGAAAATATCGTTCAAGGCTCGAGCAAATTCTATTAACATTTCAAGTTAGTCTCTTTGTATATGAAAGGCCATCGTGTGATCATGAGTTTGTGGAAAAAATATACATCAAGATTTATGACATCAACTTGCAAAATTTAGTTCTCTCTTATCTTTGAAAGAAACAAAATTGAACTCTTCATCATCCTCTTCCTCATAATCATCATCGTCGTCATCCTCCTCATCAAAAGTATAATTACCAGCTCTGATCCTACCATTTACATGGTTTCTTGATTGTGTGTCGTCTAGCAAACGGTGATTTCCAGCATCAGTATGTATAGCTTCATGCCCATCATCACCATCCACCTCTTCATTAACAGGTTTCACTTCCAGCTGAATTGCACCATTCCCTACCAATTCATTCGCTTCTTGTTGTTCTTCTGGTGTGTTGGCAAGCGAAAGTAGGATATTTTTTGCTTTCTGGTCTGGTGGGTATCCACGAGCTTCCATTTCTTTGAACCAAATGACAGCATTTCCAAAATCTGAGTTCCTGCCATGTGCATCCATGATAGTAGTATATATAGTTTGGTTGGGTTCAACACCCTGGATCCGCATTCTCTCATACACCCGCATAACTTTGTCGACATTATTGAACTTTGAATAGCCTTTCATCAGAGTACCATAAACCACAACATTGGGCTTCAGACCATCATCTTTAATTCTACGAAAGAATTTTTCAGCTCCATTCATGTCAGATGCATTTACATAAGCTAAGACCATAGTTGTATAAGAGCAAAGATCAGGCTCAACCCTGCAAGGACAAATGGTGTCACAAGGTGAGAAGTCAACAGTTCAATTTATTTCTAAAAGTTAGGCAGAATGACATGGGTTATACCTGTGTCTTCTCATTGCCTTGAAAACTGTATTAGCCTCCTCTACCAATCCAGATATTGCAAATGCATCAAGCAAAATGTTATATGATTTGCGTGTCGGCCTGCAAAATAACATACTTCAGAATAGTACTCACAGGAACATTTCAATCTCAAGCAGCTATTCTGCACTGAAATTTTGTTTTAACTTCACACATAGTTTTCAGCTTATCCATGAATAGATTGACTTGAAATCATGAAAGAAGGCCTCCAATTTGACATCCACAACTCAAAATGAACATTATCAAGCCTAACAATCATACATGTTCATGGGTTAACTCTTCAGTATTCTTAAGAATTGCATGTATTCAACTAAATAGAATAGTTGTTTTCAGAGAATTAGTGATAAAAGTTTCAGTAGATCAAATATTTTTGGTTCTATACTTCTATACCTAATTCCAAAATCTATATTCTCTGAAGTTTTTCACTAATTGGGGCTAGAAGTCCTTAATGCGGATTGAGGAAGATTGCCAAATACACTTAACTGCACTACAAAACTATGTCTGCATTTTGCATGTAGCGCAACATGATGATCAACCTTAAGGCCTTGTTTGGACGTAGTCAGATTTGCATCAATCGACATGCATTAGAGTGGAACTTGAACTAAATTCCACCCCAACACATGTGGATTGAGATGAATCCAACAACATCCAAACAAGGCCTAAGCTCTATTAAGACAATAAAAATAGTGACAGAGAAAGACCTGACTCCAGCATCGAGCATCTCTTCAAAAACCGCCAATGCTTCTTCTTCCCTTCTGGCTTTCCCATAAGCTTTGATGAGCAGGGAATAACTCACAACATCTGGTTTCAGGCCAGCTCTTTGCATCTAAAATTTGTGGAATTATTAGGGAAAAAGATTACTGATACACCCTACATATCTTCATTCTGTATCATAACGATTTCACAACTAGATACTGATAATCTAATTGTGCAATTAAGCAAAAAAGTACCTGATCATAAATACTTGAAACTTCCTTGTAGTCTGTCTCAAATGACATCAAACTATTAAAAGTGACTGTAGACAGTGGAATTCCTCTCTCTGACATCTGTGCAAATAGCTTACGAGCCTGGGCATAGTCACCAGCTTTCTTGTACATATAAATCATCATATGAAACATCTGCTGGTCTGGCTTAAAAGAAGTTCTTTTTTCATTAAGAAGGTCCTCAAATATAGCTTCAGCTTCCTTATATTTGTCACCCTGCCACCAATTACAAATAAATTTATTCGGCCAAAAGTAGAGTTCAGGAAATCAGAAATCATCATAACTAGTTTCTGAAGGGACTAATTATAGGGAAAATTTCAAATACCCTAGTAAAAGTCACCAGTGGTTGCAAATATCCCACTACAAGTTAAATAGTCACATTTAGCAATCCACATCTCTTCTCTTGTTTCAGATGCACACTTGGAGGGTATTTGATGGAGGAAAATGTAGCTATGGCTTGCGGATCAGTTGAACCCTCTTCTGTGTTGATTTCTTGAGTTGGTGGTACGGTTAGGGTCTCCGATGGTGCTAGGTGAGCTAAATCGTAAGGCAATTTCCAGTAATTTCATGCTATTAAGTGTGATATTGGTGGTTTTGGTTTCAATGAGTATGCTTTGTGTAAGCTAACTTTAGTTTAAATACCAATTTTGCAGCCTATATGCTCTGTCCAAGGTGTGGGATTGCAATAGGGGAGATACAGGGTGGTAAACCAAACCTCATAATGAGTATAATAATTATTATAAAAAGGACCCACAACTTTTTTTTGAAACAAAAAAAAGGACCCACGACTTGTTAACATCCACATGTAAATGTATAGTATAAAAAGAAGAATCAAGTAGCAGAGTGGTAGGTTGTTCTAATTGGAATTGGTAGAGAGGTGGTTGAATATTGGGCCAGTTTTCATCTACTTTTAGTGGCCAAATCATTCGGGTAAGTGTATAGATAATATATGACAGATATATACTGAGTTACTGACCTCAACTAAAGATTTCAAAATGATTTGATATGTCACAGGTGATGGTTCAGGGCCTGATGTTTGCATCCTACGGAATACTGCTTCGGCCTTACGGTACTGCTTCCCTCTTCCATACGCCTCCATCAGACCAGTCTGTGATATGACGCTAGGCTGGTAACCTTTCTTGTTCATGTACTTTAGGACCCTTTCTGCCCTGCTAAAATCCCCCAACTTTCCATAAGCTGTCACAAGCATCAAGAAGTCCATCTGACTGAAGTCCCACCAATGCTGTGTTCTTAGCCATTCAAGAATCTGAAAAGAAAAGGGTATAGAAATTAGTATAGAATCCTGAAAGTGGATTATTTTTATATTCAAGAATCACATGTAGCTGTATAGTCACCAAGCCAGTTTCTATATGGGTCATCTGGTGCGAGTGAATATACCTCACTGACAATATTCCATTTTTCAATTGTTTGAACCGCACAAGAGTCCCAAGAATAACATCTCTTGGAAGTGGCTCTTTCCCGCTTCGCTGAGTCTTGAGAATGGGTACAGCTGATCCCGCCTCCTCTATCTCTCTCATCATTCTCCTCCAATTCATCTGCTTGGCCTCATCAGCAGCATCCTTAAAATCTTCTTCTTCTTTCTTTTTCCTTTGCATAAACTTTCTTGTAGCTAACATCCCACGACAAACCACCTCAAGCCTGTGGTTGCTCTTGATCTTCACATTGCATATTGATAAACCAGAGGACACTTTTGCTTTGCTGAAACAGTCAAGCATGTTCCAGCCAGAGTTAAGCAAGGGGCAAAAGCATTATCACAGGGAAAAGTAGAATGTAACACGTTCAAACGCATGTTAATTTATTGATTGAATATGCAGAAACTACATGACAAAACTGTTCTCCTTTTATCTTGAAGTAGACAAAGCATGATTTTGACAGATCCCTGTGAACCCTGAATACTGAGCAAGAAATGACTCTTACAGCGCCCTGCCCAACCAACCAACACGCGTGGCGTGCGTGGGCGCACACACAAAGAATATGAAATGAAGCAGAATTCTTCAAGCATGTGGAATGGCAACCTGGATGCAGGGATCTTTGCAATCACAAGCCATCAGACTGGAACTTTTGACCCCATAAATATGACATGAGCAGATATTTAGGAAGAGTCAGTTTGGCATCGGGAAATGTAAGCGTCATGGTTGAACTGAATGAAACATTAAATAACTACTGCAAATAACCAAATTTATCTAAGCCTAGAACAGTTACATAACCCACTATGCACACAAAAACACAGATTGCACGCAATTTGAGCACGGCAGAAGTTTTAGCTTGCAGATGAGAGTTGCGCTGATAATGCTGTAAAACAACATTTCCTTCTTCACAGTTCACCATAAAGCTAGGTGGGCCGCATTCAGACTGAAGGGGGTCAGTGGAACCAACCCGAATGCCTGGCTAACAAACCATTCATGGCCAAGGCAGAATGAAGCAGCCTACACTTCCAATTAGCGCTTCCCCCCAAAACGGTACCAGCTCTAGAGTTTTCCTCCGTGACTATAACTGCCCGCTGCATCCGCTCCACACCCACGGGACGGGGCAGAGAAGCCTCGCATCCCCACCGCGATAAAAAAAACTGTTCCTCGCCCGCTGACAGTGCTACACACAGCGCGCGCACGGGTGCTCGGAAGGAGGAATTCAGCAAGGGAGCGGAGACACGCACCAGAGGCTGGAGGGGAAGGAGAGTGGGGACTGCGACCCAATCGCTGCCGACTCCATGGGAGCAGGACCGCGCAGCGCAGGAGAGAGGGAGGGCGCGGCAGCCTTATCGGCTACAGCGAGCCGAGGTGAAGCGAGGAGAACCTCTCCTGCCTCCGACCTATACTATTTGCTTAAACCCCCGTCTCTCCTCTCCCCATTTTGATTTTGCAGCGATTGCCTTGGCTGGGATGACGAGGGAGCAGCAGGATCTTTTCTTTTCTTCCTGCGGGAGGATAAGCATGGGCTGGCACAGGTGGTGGGTCCATCTCCTGTCCGGGGTGCGGAGTGGGATTAAGCCCATGAGGCCGAAGCCCCCAAGTCATGCGAGACCAGTACAGAAGACCAGGCTCGGCCCATTTTTTTTGTTTATATTTTTTTCCAATATGCTAGTGAATTATGATCTCTATCTATGACAAACAATTGCTATGTCGCTACTACTATTCTAGTGATCAAGCTAGAGAATTAGGGCTACTTTCCGGTTCCTGATCTTCAACCCAATACTATGCATCTAGGCCACCCCATGATCTTCAGCCATAGAGATAAGAACAGAGCTTACAATTTTATTTATAATAAGTTTGTTGCCAAATTTGGTACTCTTAAAGCAAATAAGCTTAACCATACTGGTAGACTCCTGTACATTAAATCTATGTTAGCTTCGATTCCAATATATTATATGTCAATTGTTCTTTTCTCTAAAACCTTTATTGAAAAAAATTAACACCATCATTAGAAGGTTTTGGTGGACAGAAGTTCAAGAAGAGCAGGACACTAGTCCCATTGCTTACCGTTCTTGGGATGACATCTGCAAGCCCACTGAGGAAGGAGGTTTAGAGCATCTCCAGCCAAAGGCCCTAAATCAACCCCCTACATTTTCATTTGGGAGATGGTTTGTAAAATTTGAGGGCCAAATTCAAAGTCCAACTCCAGCCATAGTCCCTAATTTGGGGGGAAAGGAATAGGAGGGTTCATTCCTGGGGACCCAAAACTAAACTTTGAGGTCTGTCCTAAAATGGGAGCTCAAATAGGAGGTGCATTGGAGTGAATTTTTTTGGACCAAGTCCCTAGATTTAGAATAGGGGCCTGTTTAGGGGCTCCACTGGAGTTGCTCTTAGGCATAAGATATATGGAAACAATCAACAAAAGTTTGATCACTCACTCAGCTTGGAATGTTGCTAACAATAAAAATGCTTTTCTTTCTGCTATTCTGAAGGCCAAATATTTTTCTACTGACTCTTTCTGGACTACCCCTAATAACAGTTCTAGATCTATATATTGGTCATCTGTTATGCAGGTTAGGCATCATATTAGTTCCAACTCCACTTACCAAATTCACACTGGCAACTCTTCCATTTGGTCATCTCCTTGGAGTACTTTCTGGAATAATATCTATGACCACCTTCTCATGCCAGTAGGCAACACCCCCTTGCCTGCTATTGTTTCTGATCTGTGGATTCATGGCACTCACAATTGGGATCACCATCTCCTATCCACTACTTTTACTGACCAGGCTGTTCAAATCATTGAGGCAACTCCTGTAGTGAATTCTGATAATGATGATATCCTGAGGTGGACTCCTGCTACTAATGGCCACTGCACCACCAAAGCTGTCTATACTTACTTAGCTAAACAAGAGGTTCACCATATTCCCAACCAAGGATCAAGAAGCATAAATCATGATGTCAACCTCATCTTGCAAAAGGTATGGAAGAGCAAAATCATTCCTCCTCTTCTAAAACTTTTGCTTGGAGACTTATTAGACGGGCTATTGCCATTGGGGAAAGAGCAGGCAGGTACTCTTCCCACATAGATCAACATTGTTCTTATTGTGGAGCCATTGAAAATGATATTCATCTGTTCTTTCACTGTGATTTACCTAGACAAGTTTGGTCGATATCCACTCCACCTTTGTCTACTAATATCATTAATACAGGTGAGGATGGAGTTCAGCTGGCACTTCCACTACTTATCAACACTAACCCCTCTGATGTTACTTTGAATAAAACTTTATTTACTCTTTGGTACATCTAGAAAGCTCGCAATGATAACCATTTTCAAAGAGAACATGGACTTCCTTTCAGGTACATCAAGCGACGAATGCACACATGCAAACTCATTTGTGTGCCATAAGTGAACATGCACAAAATGGAGTCACCCAGTCAACTACAGCCTCATCCCAACCACAAAAGGGAAGGAACTTGCTTCCTACACAGGAAGCTCCCCTCCCAAATGAAGATGATGCCACCAACAACACCAGCCAAGGTACAAGCTTTACCAATGTAGGTCAACAACAACAGACAAGTTGGATACAAAGGTTTACTGTGCTCCAACCTGCTCTACTGCAAGGCAGAAGATGCTATTCGGACGCATCAATATTGCCAGACCATGTCAATCCTCAGCCGCAGACAGCATGTATTGGTATATTTGTTTTAAACGTGCAGGTTCATCCTCTGGTGCAACTCTACATCAAGGCCTCAATGATGAATGCCACCTCAGTCCTCATGGCAGAGGCAGCAGGCTTGGCGTTAGCAGCTTTGGTTACTAGTAGGATGAACTTGCAACATACAAATTTTTTATCATATAATCAAGAGCTGGTTTCATTCCTCAATGGACCAGATCAATCCAATCCACCTGATTGGAGAATCAAGCCATATACACAACTCTTCATTAATAAGACAACTTCAAGGAGTACAAACATCTTCAAGATAGTAGAGAACTAAATTATACAGGCCACCTTTTGGCTCGTCAAGCCTATCGTCGTTCACAGCAGATTAGTTTCAGTCGTGCTCATGTATCTCAATGCTCTATAATGGCTATGATTGATGCTCTAGCCATTAACAATGTACGAATCCTAACAGCTTCCTGTTGTTGAAATTCATAAAGTTTGCTGTCAAAAAAAAACTTCACCTACACAAGTGTACTACTTACTAGAGTAAATACAAGAGAGGGTAGGAACGATTATATCAAGGTGAGCAAGCAATGTTTCAATCAATCGAGAATACCAAGAAGACAATTTGACACAAGATTTTTCTCTTGAAGTTCACTTGCTTGCTGGAAAGATAGTCCCCATTGCGACGGATCCACTCACTTGGAGGTTCACGCGCTTATAGTCATCACACGCCTAACCCTACACAAGGGTGTCGCATAACCAAGACAAGATGAGGGTACTCAAGTCACGAGCAATCCACTAGAGTACATTTTTATGATCACCTACGAGGACTAAGGTCAACAACCCCTCACAATTACACCAATTGTGGCCACGAACAATCACCAACTCATGCCAACACTCTCCCGCTGTTTCAAGCCGTCTAGGTGGCGACAACCACCGAGAGTAACAAGAAAAACCACAACATTAATGATCCCCAAGTGCCACTAGATGCAATCACTCAAGCAAATGCACTTTGGATCACCCAACTCACTTGGATGCACAATCAAGCAAGAAATTGAGTGGGAAAGGTTTGGATTAGCTCATAAGGCTATATCAATGACCGAAATGTCCAAGAAAGTGAGCTAGAGTTGGCCAACATGTATTTATAGAGCTCCAAGAGCTCAACTAGCTAGTCGTTAGCCATGAAGGTGTATTAGACCCTTGGTCTAAACCAAAAATCGGGGTGTTTGAACCCTCGCTGCCGCCAACCACAAAAAGCCATGCTTCCCAGTCAAATTCAAATGCTCGTTGCAAGTGCCAACGGTCCTCTGCCTATGCTCAATCATGATCCTCCAAACCGGATTGCCATAGTCCTTTTCTGGACCAATGATGAACAGGTGTGAACGAATCCAATAAGCGTCCCAAGAGGGTTTTCCCTCTAGACTCGGTCCGCCCACATCGTTCGAACCAAGCCTCATGGTCTGGACCCCCCTTAACATCTCTCATGTTGCCACATCGCCACCTGGGTTACCAAACAGACTGAGGCCATGTGACAGAATCTTTTAAGAACATGGCCCACTTGCCAGGATTAACGTCCATCCGACTTAATCCAAAACAAATGATCCAAGTCTTAATTGGTCTGTCAGGTGTCACCGCTTTGCAACGGATCATCCACCTCTTTCCGAGCGGAATCTCCTCATTACAAACATTGCAGAAGTAATACAATAATTTAATTTACATCAAAGTAACGGAATTTAAAAGTCATATTACAAACCATAGGTTTTGAAACATAACATAAGTGTCATACGAACTTATTACATCAAGCCAGTGATAGAGTATACACAAGAAACGAAGCACTCTTGCCCAAGAGTCACACAACAACATTCATTCCTCATCCTCATCCACTGTGACAACGGTCATGCAGCACGAAGCTACACAGACCGGGTTAAAACCCTCATCTGCAACAGGGGTTAACAAACCCTGAGTACATGAATACTCAACAAGACTTATCCGACAAATAAAATATTTGGTGGACAAAAGGTATGCAAGTCATAGGATTCAAGGTGGGTTTACAAGAATCAAGAATTTTGCATAAATAAGCATTTCATAAAACAATTGAAATTCATTTAATTCGTTCATAAGATTACTCAAGTATCGATCTAGAGTTATAATCGATAACAAGGTAATACAACATCCATGAAAGGAAACCATCAAGTATCTAGTTTAAGTTTCATTAACTACGATGTAAAAGGTAGGGTTATGTTTCCATATCCGAGGAACACGACGATTCGAACCGGTTAAACCCAGCTGGGCTCCCCTATCACACGCCATATACAACCCCAAAAGTACGCATATGACTACCTTTACCTGGATCCTCCAGCCAAGACCGGGGTTCCGCCACCCGAGAGCACAGTACACCTCCACCCTACTCCTCGAGTCAGGAGGGTACACTCTACTCTCGCCATCTCTCCACTCCCAGTGCGGGTTAACCGTTCTTAAGACTAGAATAGCCAAGGTCCAACTTCCCCACAGTATGTGATAAGTACTCCAAAGTCACAACCTTTCTACTTTTTATAACAGACAGTTCCTAATGACACAGGCGGAAAGAACCCGCTCACCAGTCACCACTGGTGGCCTCCCAAACACCGTGTCTGCCCGGTCCCGATTATTACTTCCAACAACCATTCCTTTCTCAAAAGTGCATAACCATTTGCCGAAGCAATACACTATGTGTAGGTGACCGGAAATCACCTACTAGAAAAGTTCTAAGCATACTAAGAACTTTTAGCAAAACTTGCATCTTTAAACAGGTACCAAGGTAAAGGATAGGATAAAGGCCATGCAACAAGTAGGAATTTAATAAAATAGGAACAATGCAATATTAACCATAAGTGTATTTAAAGCAATTATTTAAATACAAGGAAAGGTTAAATGCACCGGGGCTTGTCTTGGTTGGAGGGATACTGAAAGGTCTAGATATGGCTAGAGGGGGTGAATATTCTATTAAAAATTCTACAACAACACTAAGCAAACTTGTTAGAATAAAACACGACGAAAAACAAGTTTGCACTAGCTCTAAGGGTCGGCAAGCCACCTAATACAATTCTAGTCACTAGCAAGAGATATACTATATCACACACAAGCTAGCTAACTAGAAAGCTCTAACAAGCTACACAAGACTAGAGAGCTACTCTACTTTGCAAAAATGTAAAGAATGTAAATGCAAAGCTAGAGTTAGAGGGTTATACCGCCGCGGAGAGAATACCAAAGAATAGCCAATCAATCACAATATGAATCCTCGGTGAAAGACAATGTGACACAAGATTTTTTACCGAGGTTCACTTGTTTGCCAACAAGCTAGTCCTCGTTGTAGCGATACACCTACTTGGAGGTTCACACGCTAATTGGCATCACACGCCAAACCCGTCACCGGGTGCCGCAAAACCAACACAAGATAGGGATCCACAAGCTACGCGCAATCCACTAGAGATACCTTTCGCAAACTCCCGCGGGAAGGTTCAAGAACCCCTCACAATCCACCGATCGGAGCCGAAGACAAACACCTTCCTCCGTTCAACGATCCTCGTCGCACCAAGCCATCTAGGAGGTGGCAACCTCCAAGAATAACAAGAGCTCCCGCGATGATGACGATCACCAAGTGCCACTAGTATGCAATCAAAAAGCAATGCACTTGGTTCACTCAATATCTCATGAATTTGATCAATTATGTCAAGAGGATGAGTGGGTGGAGCAATCTCAAGCAAGCACAAGTGTAGGAGTGAAGTGAGAGTGCAAGAGTTTCCCTAAAGGGACAGCCAAAACAATTATATAGCCCTCACACACAAACTAGCTGTTTTGCCCTCAAAACAGGCTTCTCTGCGTACCTCCGGACACACTTTTCACAGGGGGTCTGGACCATTGAGAGCGTCCGGACCCCTTCACCACCGAGAGCAAACGGTTCTGTTTCCTCCTCCGGACGCGCGCGACGCGCCGTCCGGACCATGCCGCATGCGTCCGGTCGAACCCCCGTTCAAACGACTTGTTTCCCGCGCTCACCTCTGTGCGCCATGCGTCTCCGGACGCTGCTGTAGCTCGGGTCCGGACTTCGCTCTAGAAGCACCCGAGAGCTCCCAGACTCCGGACACAGCATCCGGAGCACCTCCTCCGGACCAACGCCATCGTCCTGACTGCAACTCTAGAGACAACAGAGTCCGGACACAACTCCCCGTCCAGACCTCCTTTCACAGCTGAGCAGACCTAGGGTTAGCCTCCGGACGTGCACGCCTTGGTCAGGACAGGCAGAACCCTAGCGTCCGGACCCTCTTCTTCTGCCAAAACTCTCCTCCAACTTTTCCCAAGCTTCCAAGGGCTAACACTAAGTGATTCAAACACTTGTGCACATGTGTTAGCTTTTAGTTCACATTTTCTTGGAATTAAGTTAGTTGTTTCACTAGTTCAATTGATTTTAAATGTAATACAATGAACCTAATGGTACATGATAACCGTAATCAAACACAAGAGCTCCCTCCTTGATAGTACAACTATCTATCCTAAATGTGATCATACTCTCTATGGTGTCTTGATCACCAAACCAAAAAAGGATTCCTATTTCATCTTTGTCTTGAATTCCTTTTCCATTTCCTCCACCATGCTAGAGCTTATGCAATCCACACCTTGATTCATCTTGCTCCATCACATGACATGTACCAACCTATCTCATGATTCACACTTAGAGATCAAGGTTAGTACTTAGGTAGGTTTCATCAATTACTCAAAACCAAACACATGGGGACTCTCAGATACACAAACTCGGGCTCCCAGTCAACAACAGATAAACCTCCTTCACTAGAGAGATTATCCACCCCAACAATCGAGATATCTACACAATAATATAACATGCTTAGATGATGCTTGAATTAATAAACATGATGATAACAAACATACAAGCATGAACTCAAGGGATGAACATTTCAGATTAAGAACCTTGAGTACAACTTACCTTCATGAAGGTAAATAAAACTAGAGCATAAAATAATTAATTAAAACATGATTAAAATGTTTAGCTAGTTTAATAATTATATCCAATAGAACTAAGCACTCAACATCACATCAAAAGAATGTTCATACTGTGTTTACCACTGAACAATGGTACATTAGCATCAAACAATCCAAAATCACAAAGACCTAAAGTTATTAGGGATTTTAATTATTTTAAACTTAATTATCTAAATAGACATGTGTAACAGTTTGTCCAAAAATTCTCAAACTTTTTGTACAGCAGGTATAGATTTTTCATTTAATTTAAGCATTTATACAGGATTAAAAATGTACTGAACATATACATATTATATTTTTATAAAATACTACACATCTTAGAGAACATACACAAATTTTTCCAGAATTTAATCATGCACAGAAATAAAGATACAAAAATAACAAAATCAAGAACTGTGCAAAAATAGAAAATAGAAAACCCTAAAGCTACAGGGGCCGGCCTGTCAGCGCCACTCCAACCGGCGCAGCGGCGCCGACGACCAAGAAACACGGCGGCGCTTTTGCTTGAGACGGAGAAGATGAGGTCGCGCCGAGCAAACGACGACTCGATGGCTTCAACCGGCTCACGCAGGAGGTGCGCGAGGTCAAGGCGATGACAATGACACGGGATTGGGAGCTTGGCAGTGGCTAACGAGCTCGCATGAGCTCGTCAGCGTGGATGGCGCGCGCGGTGGAGTAGAGCAGAGCGGAGCGGGCGTGAAAAGAGAGGGAAGGAGAGGCCAACGTCCCGTTTTGACGAGCGCAGGATGACCGTGGCGTTGCCACGCACGTGATGCGACGCGAGTTGAGGCCATGAGGCGCATGGTGAGCTCGGCAGCTGGGCGGCCAGGTGTCGGCGCCGGCGAGCCCAACCGACACGCAAGTGCTTGGTGAAATGCCTGAACTGCCCCCGACTTTTAAAGACCAAAAGCTCCCTCTTCTAATGGTTTTCATGAAAAACTTTAAATACCAAAGTTGCTCAAAATTTCATGCTCTAAAAAGTTGTTAACATACACATTTTAAAATTCAGCTTAGTTTTTGAAATGCATTTTTGAATTTGAAAAACCCTATTCAAATGAATTACCCCCTTTTCAATTGCTCAAGATTTTTGAATAAAACTTGAAAAACTCCAAACATGACTTTTGCAATTGAAACAGAGCTCTACAACTTTGCTTTAACAACCATATGCAAATTCTTTTTAGATTTTTAAAATTATATTTAGGGTATGATTTTACCCCATATGGAAATCAGGGTTTTGAATAAAGGATTGGAAATTTGAATTTGGATTCACAACAATCATTCACACTTTGAACTAAGCACATCCAAATAAACTTATTTTAGTTCAATGCATGACTAGGTTCTCAATCAAGTGAATGATGCTTTATGCATATGATGACATGGCCAGTTTTTATTAAGTTAAACACCAGGGTGTTTACAGGCCACATGGTCTAGACCCCTTTCCCAACAGGATTCGGTCCGGATGCCATCATAGTGCCTCGCTAGGGTTAGGTACCAGACCCATCACCGATGGTTTAGACCCCCTAAACCCCACAATTTGGAGCTTGATTTTCATCTCTTTTCAACTCCTTTCTGCCACCCTTACTTCCATGTTCTAACACCAATGTGCCTCACCACTTGTGCATGCCTGTTTGCATTTTCCAAAACAATTTTCAATTGTATATTAGCTCACACTAGGTTCTAATGCATATGCATGTATGACTTCACCTAGTGGCATTTGAGAACTGCAATTATCATGATTTTCCCATCTTCATAGTACGACTATCAATACTAAGTGTGATAACACTCTTTTTAATTTCTTGATCACCAAACTAAAAATGGCCCTATTTTTCTATACCTTTGCCTTGAGTCCATTTTTGTTCTTCTCTTTCTTCTTTTCCAAGTTGGAGCACTTGATCCATCTTTTGGCCATCTCCTTTCCCATGAGTGCCATTTGGCTCCATACTTAGATTGGACCACACTAACTCATCTACACACTTAGGCATAGAGTTAGTCCAATAAATTTCATCAATTAGCCAAAACCAAACTAGGGCTTTCATCATCATCAAGTCAGGCCTCCCCTATATCACCAATGTGCCTTTTCATTTGAAATCTTCTTCTTCTTTTGATCAATATGAAATCCATATATTATTATTCATTTAATTAATTAACAAAACATACATGTGAGAACAACTCATACGAAACTAATCATGTCTCTTAGTTTCTTTTCATTTTGTACTTGCCATTCTGATTAATTATATCATTCCATATGCCCATATCTCACAATACAAACAAAGTCTCATATACAAGACCAATCAATATGCATATGTTCTTCTTTGGTTATTTTAGTGTACATTTCTTTGTTTGGCTTTCTCAATGGGAAAGAGTTAGCGGTCAAGCTTTTGTTCGACAATGCAATTTGCATATGCATAATGCTAGTAGTTTGCCCCTTCCACCATCGTAGAATTTTCTCATGAGATGAAAGCTGGGTTGGTTTTGGTATAGACCCTTGCAGTTGGTCGAACTCACCTTATAATGATGTAATAAGGAAGTGTCATTGAACATTTGTTTGGCCAAACTAGGTTGAGAAGTTTATTCTATATCAACTATGTTCTTGTATGGTGAACACATAAACAAACATAGAGATTGTGTGTAGTGTAGTTTATCTTCCTATTATAGATACTAGGACGGTACAAGCGCGTTGCCGCGTGTGCAGCTGCTCTTCGCGCCTGTATGTGATATTAAAATCTACAGTTAACCATTTAATAGAGTGAAGTGGTACTAAAAGTATTTACAACAGTAGTAGGATATTATATATTATGTTACACATGTTATATGGTAACTCATACGCACATTAGTGAAGCGTCAAACTCTAATAACATTGCCGCAGAAGGCACAAAGTACATCTTTTTATAGGCGAAGATAAACCAGTTCCTCAACATCATATACCAAAAGGAGTATGACCATTTCGCTCTGGTTGAAATTTGCAAACATGTACATACTTGGCACACTATGGACTGAATAAAAACACCTGTTGAATGTTGGCACCTCATCTCCAAATTAGTTTTGTAGAAATTGAATCACAATTTGTGCTCCCATATTGCTGTCTTCCGCAAGGTTCTTTGTACAACTGCATATTTACATAAACTTGACCTGGGAAAAGGACTTGAAAACAATCAAACTTTTATGGTCAATCGAAGTTTGTTATGAGTTGCTAGAACTCTTAAGAAATTTCAGCATCAGTGAATTTGATGATGACAACAGAGAGATGAAATAATGCCAATGTCATTTAGGTTTATTATACTGTTGTGTGGCCTTTTTTATGAAAGAAAAATAAATCAATATATCACCTAATAGAGGAGATGAATCATCTACTTATTGTTTACATTTGACATGGGAGTTCATATTGCCTAAACAAAAATGTGGTATTAGAACTTCGACAACAACTAATTCTCTCTCCCTGAGAATGAGTGATGCATTGAGCTCATGTAGTCATGCTAGAACCGTCAAATGTCAGTTTTCAGGAAATAAGGATAAATCAATTTATCACCCAAAGGAGGAGGAGATGAAGTATCGTTGCTTTTGGGTACCACATTCATACGGAATTCAATATTTTCCCAACAAATAATATATATAAGAATTAAAACTACATAGGCAAGAACACTAATGTAGTGAATTTGCTTATAGTTTCCATCCCATTACCTACTCATGTAACTAATCAATTAAGACCCTATAAGCTTTATTTTCATTTGCGGTTCAATCAGTACTTAATTCTGCGAAAGAAAAGTGTAAGCACAACAGAATCTAACCTCAGCGATCATCGCGTTCCAATAAACCTCTTTGGATGAAGCAGGTGTTTCGTAACCGTAGATGATGTAAAGGAATCTGTAAAACTGTAGTTAGGGGATTAGAGTGCTAAATTCTCTTTGAATTTTATAAGCTATGTTGTCAGACAATCATGGAAAATTTGGCACTAAGATATATATTAGTGCATGGGCTAAAATAAATCGGAGAGAAGAAATAAAGATAGACAAAATTGTATCTAAATAATATACTTAACCAACAACAATGCCCTTCACAAGTAAGAAGTACTACATTATTTTTTCCATCTTCAAACTAAGTGGAAGATATAGAACTAAGGCCGAACTGATAAAGTAACCCTCTTAGATATTTATTACAACTACTCATGTACTGATATTCAGACATCAGACTTCATCTCCATCATAACTAAAAATGAAGTTCCATCAGGCATGGCTAGCTGAGACAGTAGTGTGAGGTAAGCAACATAGGTGCCAAGATGGCAAGATAGAATATGTTGCTGAGTTGCATGTGTATGGGAAAATGAGTTGATAATATAGGAATAAAAACATAGTATTGATCTAGACGAAATGATTGTTGTCAATTACCCACCGTTCACAATTCTAAACCAGCAAAAGCACTACTCTTAGTAAGAAATATATCATGGTTTTCTCCAATGCTGTGTAAGCCTGTACATAAAAAGGAAACAAATAGCTAGAGTGAGTGCTTAGTGCAAGGATGTGGCTGCAGAAAGAAAGACAGACTGAATCATCACGGATTAAGAATTAAATTATGGCAACAAAGGACAGGTCTGAGCAGATCTAGGGGGCAAGGGTGGCCACAGGTAAAGAAGGAACATAACTTTTTGTGGAGAGTCAGTACCATCCTTTGTCATCAACGAAATCCATTCACACATGAAAATTAATCAGTTGTACTAACAGGATATCTTTTTCTACAAAAGTTTGAACCAAAGACATCATAAACTTTGCTTAGTGTTACACATGATGATGGAGGTACGACTGTCTCTATGCTAATTGTGCATGCATTTACAATCATCCATAGCCACTATACAAACGAAACACAACCACATATCCTTTGCCAAACAACACAGAAGGAAATAGCTTTCCTTGTAGATCGTTGTCAAACAACACAAAAGGAAATATCTTTCCTTGTAGATCGTAGTAAGCTACATCTTCCTCATTTTGAGTTATAAGGTGTTATGGAGAATTATGTTTATATGACCTCAATTAGGCATATGCATATTTTTTAAACATAAATCAATTCAGATTTGTGTTCTTTAAAATCCAACCAGATATTTGGTGTTCATAGCCAAACACTTATTCTGTATCTTGCTGTCCCTGTAATCTCTAGATCCAGCAAGGCAGAGCTACTAGTTAGAGGCTTAGAGCTGACAGTGTAGATCTGTGAACACAATTGCAAATCAGCATAGGACATTAATCTAAAAAACTTAATCTAAAATATTTGCATTGGACAGAATATAGAGAATGCAGCATAGAGAAAGGGAAGATAAGATAGCTGTTAGTGGTGGAGATGGGGGTCAGGCGGTTGATCGTGCCAACGACAGATCGTCCGCTCTCCAGCCAAAAAGGCAAGTAGATAGAAGCACAGGTTTCAGCTAAGCCAACCATAGAGTGGACCAAACTAAAAGAGAGTAATTAAAGACAGAGGCTTGAACTGAGCCGACCGTGCAACAAAGACAATTGAAAGGGAAGGGGAAAGAATAAATACAAACCTGCCTGTAACCGAAAATGATACGCGTAGCACAGACTCAGCAAAGGCCACCCCACAAAGGAGACTCGGACAGGCACGGGCAGCACCTGTGAACAAAACATGCATGCGAGATAAATAGGTAAGTTGACAGTATAGATGCTAAGATAAACATCAATGGAGGAAGAAGAAAATAGAGAAATTAGGTTACTGGACACCTGATTTGAGGCTAGTAGAAAGCAATCGGACGGCACAGAAGTGTAAAACGAAACCCTAGCTGTACAGAACACGATGCCGTAACTGAGATAGCCGAGAGAAGACAATGCGAGCGAAGTAGAGCAGAGGAAGGAGAAGAGGCTGTCACCAGGCGCTGCAGAGAAGCGCGTCGCCAAGCTGACCAAGCGCCGGCGAGATGAGGAACGACGGTCCAATCCCCTTCTTCCCACAGCCGGCACCTAGGAAGCGACTCAAAGCTGAAAGAGACCCGGTTTTTTTTTCTGTGAGGAAGTTTGACTGTGGGAGCTTTTTTGTTTCTTTTTTTTCTTTTTTTTGGCCGAAGGGAAAGAATTGGCCAGCCGTCCCACGAGCTGGTAGGGCACGCGTCAGCTGTAAAATGGCATGCTACGCCGGATGAACCACAACCACATGATGACAAGGTCAGCGACTGATCTCTTTTTTTTCTAAAAAAAATCAGCAATAGGACCAGATGGCAGCACAGGTTTGGTCCGTGATGGCATGGGGTGCTGAGATTGTCCGGATCCATCCCGTGATTAGGACGTACTCTCTCCGTCCAAAAAAGTCACAATTATAGCTATGAATCTGGACACGCGTGTGTCATTCATAGCTAGAATTGCAATTTTTTTTGGAACTGAAGGTGTAGATATACATGCATGTAGGCAGACCTTAACAATAGAAGAGACAAAACAGAAAAATATGGTTCATTAGAGATATATTATTTTAGTGTTATCTATAATTAAGATAACGTATGCGGTCTTAGAGATAGGAGTCGTTTAATTGCTGGAGATGGCCTAGGCACATTGTAAAGGCCTACACCGCACTTTGTTTGCCTTGAAACTACGTGCATCTATAACCATGCTACGTACGACATCCGCAACCCATGGGCCATGGCCAGACCTTTATATGATTGAGTATATGACATGGTCATGCACTTCAGTGTTGATAGGCGATTCTGTACGAGGTCTCGCAGATAGGAGTTGCTGCCACCCAGTTGTTCCTCGGCTTCGGCCTTGTGTCGTGCGAGCGCCATATATACCATGCTCGTCCTGCTCCTGCTTGTTCTAGGTGTTGTCGCTGTACAAACCAACAATGGTGTTGATCTTAGGGAGGAGCAGGTAAGCGAGGTGTCTCAGGGTCTTGCTCCTGCATCGTCCCCCTTGAACTCCATATCTTCTCTATCTACGTTGACCTATATATCCTCATCTTTTTTCGATTTAGGCCGCTAGGTTTTGGGCCTTTGGGTAAGTGAAAAAAGCGAACTCACTCATAAGCGAAAAAAATGATTGCATTGTAGAATCAGTGTGCCCTGTGCCATGATGGTATTCCCTTTCACACTTATTAGAGCATCGCCAATAGTTCTCAAAAGATAATTGGTAAATCAATGAGTTTTTCTAGTGGCTAAAAAAATTAGAAGCATATTATTTTGGTTTCCTAATATCAAAGACAATCTTGTATTAGAGTTTACGAACTACTTCCAAATTACTGTAACTACTTTTATATTTTCTCTATCCTTTCACCTCTAGATTGATCGACCGAGCTTATATTTATGAGCTTCTATTTATGCGTGATTAGGTTGATTTTTCAAGAGGGGAAAGACTATGAGTTGAGACTGAGAGTTGTTGAAGAGCAACATTTTAAATATTTACGAAAATAAATCAAGAAAGGAGTTATTTTTCTAAACTATTGGAGATACTTTTAGACCCCTTTAGAAGGCGTGATTTTTTTATTCCTGTACTTTTATAAAAAATAAACTAAATCCTGTACCTGCATATAAAATTCCTGCGTTTTACAGGAGCCCTAGTAAAGAAATAGTGTTCAAATTATTTAATTAAGAAAATAATATACTCTGAGTGAATGTAGACAAGTATCTGTCCAGATTCATTTTTTTTTTAAAAAAACAATGAACCTTAAAGAAAAAAGGCATCTACTAACCAAACCCCAAAAAATAATTAAAAAAAAAAGGTGAGGAACCTTCCCGAGTGCGGCAAACTCGGCAGTCCTGTCATCTTGTGGACTGTATAACGTGTTTGTTTATGAGCGGCGCCTTCTTCTCCACCTGACTGAGGAAGCCAAAGCCACAAGGGAGTGGGACTGACCACCGCTGTGCCTGCTGCTTCACCGAATCGAGTCAGACCTGTCCGAAGGTGAGCGTCTGCCTCCAAATCCATCAACTCCGCCGCCGCCGCCTCCGCACCTGGTCGCGCTGGGCCCTGGCCCCTTTCCGGCTGGCCGCGGCGCGCTGGCCGCCCGCAGGGTCTTCTGGATGGCTGGCTGTGCGGCCGCGCCGCTCCTCCTGCTCGTCTGCTCGCCAGCCTTTATTTGACCGATCGCGATTAGTGATTTGGGGTCGGGGTCGGAATCCTCTACTGAGGTCTTTCACTTCCCGAAGGAGTCTGATTTGGGTCCCCTTCTCCCAAATGCTGAAACAGGGGGAAAACAGAACGGGGAGGGTTAGCAGCCCTGTAAAGATTTTATTACATGACCTGCCATGCCGCGATCTAGATTTGGGTTCCTATCTTACTAGGTTTTCCGTCTTGGTTCATTTTGTTGTGTCCATCGAATATGCATCCTCAAAAGTCCTCCCAAGGGGGAGCCTTGCATCTTTGTGTGTATGATTTGGGTTGAGCTGCATCCTTTGCTGCTACCTTTTCCAGTATATAAAATATTTTATTTGATGTAGTTTAGGATTGGGATGTAAAGTGGACAGTGAAAAATATGGAGATTCATTCAACCTTGTGTTCTCTCATTTGACCAAAGATCCTTTTGTGTAATAGGAGAGGGTGATATTTCTGATAAATTTCTGCTTTTCAGAGAAAGCATTGACTAATTGGACGCACGTTCCCATACTGCAAAAAAAAAAAAAGCAATATGAATGCTTGATGCTTTTATTCTTTGTTTCAGTTAAGATTTACTTTCCTCCCTTGTTCTTATCAAATGTGAACTCTTTTATCAGGGATGGCAACCGGTAGTGAAGCCTCGAAGCCAGCTGAGACTATAATTGACTGGCACAAACATGACAACAAGAGGATGCTCCACGCAGTTTACCGTGTCGGGGATCTGGACCGCACAATCAAGTATGCTGCTGTATTTTTACTGACATTTGCAGCATCTGTGGTTAGGATCATGCTTTTTATGTGACCCCGTGATTCTTGTAGATACTACACGGAATGCTTTGGGATGAAACTGCTGAGGAAAAGGGATATTCCTGAGGAGAAGTACACCAATGCCTTCCTTGGCTTTGGACCAGAGGACACCAACTTTGCAGTTGAATTGACATACAGTATGTTCAGTTACATGTCAAAATTTTGTTTAAGGGGCAATTGTTTCACTATGCTACTAATGCTTGCAGTTGCACAATTTGTGCGAACCCGATAATAAAGTTAGCAATGGATATTTTTCTCCCTTCATATGAACTGACCTAACTCTAAAAGTCGGGAAATTATTTCGTTTTCTGTAACTTCTAATGTAGTAACAAATTCACTCTTATTCAACAGACTATGGTGTTGACAACTATGACATTGGAAAGGGCTTTGGGCATTTCGCAATCGCTAATGAGGATGTAAGTATTGTCAATTTGCAATAGCCTACTGTCGATGCTGCAGAATTATGTTTTATATATATGATATCGTGATGCAAATGCAGGTGTACAAGTTGGTTGAGAATATTAAATCCAAGGGTGGCAAGATCACCCGCGAACCTGGCCCTGTCAAGGGAGGATCCACTGTTATTGCCTTTGCACAGGACCCTGATGGCTACTTGTTTGAGCTTATCCAGAGGGCTGAGACACCTGAGCCTCTTTGCCAGGTCATGCTTCGTGTTGGTGACCTTGAGCGTTCTATCAAGTTTTATGAGAAGGTATTTTCTCTCCTTTAGTAAATCTGGGCTATTCCAAAAGTTGAGATGTATTTCTTCTTTTTATCTGTAGAGGAACAGAACAGTCTCGTTCTCATACATGAGGATCTATTGTTTGCTTGTTTCCATGCAGGCCCTAGGGATGAAGCTCCTAAGGAAGAAGGATGTTCCTGATTACAAGGTACTTGCAGTTATTTGGCACTGAAAGAATGTTGTTACGTTTCATAGTGTTGAGAGAAATGCCATGCTCCCCCCCCCCCCCCCCCCCCCCCCCCCACACACACACAAGATGCCCCAGATGTAGTGTTCTTTCAGCTTAGTGGACTAAATGTTTTCGCCCTTATGCAGTATACCATTGCCATGTTGGGCTATGCTGATGAGGACAAGACAACTGTTCTGGAGTTGACATACAACTATGGAGTCACTGAATACACCAAGGGCAATGCTTATGCTCAGGTCTTCATGAAATCTTTATCTGAACCATTTTTCTATTTATAGATTGCCATTTCTTAATTGTTACTTATGTAAATGCAGGTTGCCATTGGAACCAATGATGTGTACAAGAGTGCTGAGGCGGTTGATCTGGCGACCAAAGAACTAGGTGGCAAGATTTTGCGGCAGCCAGGGCCGCTACCTGGGATCAACACTAAGATCGCCTCTTTTGTTGATCCAGATGGCTGGAAAGTGGTATGCTTTCATCTGTTCGTGTAAAATAAAAAGTTAAACTGTTAAATTGACTAGTGCTTTCGTCAAATCTAGAGCCAGTGACAATGAAATTATTAATGGTTTGCATAAAATTTGGCACCACCGTAGTTTCAAAGCTTAAACTTGATTCACCTATGAAGCCAGTCCATTGTGAAAACAGGATTCTGTTTCGTGGGTGTACACTGGGAAGCTAAAGCTATAGCTCCAATATCTTTATCTGCACTATCATGTCATCTTATGACTATTGTGTTTGTTTGGTGTGACTCAGCCCCCCAAAGCTAACGAATCATAAAATCAAATGATTGTATACCTATATGTGACATTTTGTCCTTAACATTGTAGGTTCTTGTTGACAACACCGACTTCCTCAGGAACTCCACTGAAGGCCGGGATACCCAGGTGCTGTCCTAGGACGTAGTAATGCTCGTCTGTGATGTAATAAGATGTGGGTGGTTTGTTTCCGCCCTGATGAACTGATAATAGTGAATGTTGCTACAGAAGTTGTGCTTCTGCCACTGAGGTTTGGGATTTGCTATATGACTGTGCCTGCTACTCACCATACCTTTGCCAGGGCTCACTGTTCATACACTGTATTCCATCTGTTCCCATTTATAGGTTGTTTTGGTATTTCGAGATACACAACTTTTATTATTTATAGTAAAAACTATGTATCTAGAAAAGCCAAAACAACTTATAATTTGGGATTTGAGAGTGTAGATGTCAGTGGAGCCCAAGAAACCAGCTTCACAGGCTCCTAATGTCCCGTAGATCATAGTTGATTTTGGGTGGAGCTGGAGCCACTGGTCGGTGCTACAGGTGATGCAACCTGGAAGCCTGCTAAAGATGGCTCCCCGCCACCTTTTTTTTTCGTGTCACCTTTTTTTTAATCACCGTATGCGTCCACTTTTTTTTTCGCAAAACTTGCCTATTGCCTGCTTATCGACGCTAAACAAGGCGATTCGAAGATTTGAAAGCCAATTCAGATGCCATGAAGCGTAATTTGGGTAATCTCGTGTTTGAAAGCTAGGGTGTTTCTTGCACCCTTTGCTGCCATCTGAACTGAATTTCAAGAGGCTACAGATTACCAATTTACGATTTCCATTGATTGGGCTCCACTGGAAATCAACAACCAATGAATCAGTTGATGGATCGCATTGTGAGATCGCTCTGATATTGCTGGTTTTGTGGCAATTTGCCTTGGGCAAGCTCAGTATTGCAATTTTCTAGCTATGGGATTGCCAATGGCTGCTGAAACAAATCTAGGCTTCATGATAGTAGAATGAAATTCTCTCTTTTAAGTTTTATATGTTAGTGCCACACTTTCACACTTGCATACAGAAGGAAGGAATCTAAGCTCCTTGCTGCTGGGATTTTGCATGGCACACCGCACACTACTGGTGGATTCCATTTGCCGGATCTCACGGTCAGCCTCTCATTTTGGTTATGCCTCCATCATTGTTCTCAACACCATCTCATCCGTTAAACATTTAGTACGATGCATTGTGGCAAGTTTATCGTTTATGCATTTGCTGGTTAGTTTTTTTTGGAATTTGTTGTGTCTGATGACTCGTGCAAAGGTGCTACTTATACCAATACATTTAGTTTCGGCAAGTATAGTATATGCTTCTCTGCATAAGCTTTCCTACTAATGCATCATGCATGCGCAGCTTTTGAACTCAACCGGACAATCTGCAACGATTTCAGATGGCAGCAAGTCTGTCATTTAGCTCTTGTTTTCTTTGAAAACTGGCCTCTTGAAATCTGAACTGAATGATGAAGCCCCTAGCCTCTTGCCTATGATTTCTGGGCGGCGCAGGAAAAAAAAAATCAACCAACAACAACAGTTGTCTGTTGCTAGAGGTTCAAACATGCATATACTACAGGAGTAAGAAAACTAAGGTCATGTAAGCATTTAAGTTTGTTTGTTGGATACTTCTATTATACAATAGAGACCAATGATCATTCCAACTCAGGGCACAAAAATATTGGCATGTAAATTTATAAATGTAATGGCAATTCCGCATTTTTTTCTGAACCCATAATCCAAGAAGAGGGCTTAAAACCAGCAATGCAAGACTTTGGAGCCATGAAACGTATCAAATTAATAATAGTTTCCCAAGAGATGAATCAGGTCATTCTCATGCATTATTTATGGCTTCCTAATTTGATCCTTTTTATGCAAAAAGAAATGTAAGAGAACAAAAATTCAGGTTCACTATAATCATGTTAAACTGCACAACGACAGTTCTTTTTAAACGAAAGACCAGATAGTGTTCATTTCTGCTGATATAACAGGGTGGAAAAGGTTATATAGGTAAGAATCACAAAAGAAAGAAAAAAAAACGACCTTCACAGCAAACAGTGAGTAGATCAACAAAAGTGGTATGGCAACACAAGTAAGCTAGATGAAGCTGCATGATTTGGGATTAATTAGGCATATATACACCAACAATTTTCAATCTTTTTATCTGTCAAAAAAGTACACTATGCTGACAAAATCAAAATCAGCACTAAAAATTCTCAATTGTGGTGTGTACTTATGTTTGGCTACCATGGCATCCTAACCTTTGCAACACTCTGTGGCAAATGTTTTCAAGATATATGTGCACATTTAATTGTTAGCCGAAAGAGACATGACTGCTAGCTGCTTCTTTCCTGAGACCCTTGTCCACTATAGTCCTCCGCGATTCATTTGATTCATGCCATTGTCTCATAGCAGCATGAAAATTCGAAACCAACACATGAATCCCAGGATTCCGTGGATCAACCTCCAGCATGCGCACAGCCACCTTCTTTCCTCTTACAGCGTCCATGTTCGCTCTGCACGCGTTGAGCATCGCGACACAAATGGCACTGGAAGACTTATTTCGACTTGCAGTTAGACTACAATATAGATCCCAAGCCTCATCAATACGGCCTGTACGACCGAGCATGTCGATTAAACATGCGTGGTGCTCTGGCTGTGGATCAATCCCGTACTTGCTATTCATCAAACGCAGCATGGACTGAGCTTCATCCACAAGACCAGAGTGTCCGCAGGCTGACAGAACCGCCAGAAATGTGATAGCATTTGGCAAGACCAATGGTGCAGCTTCCTCCATTAGCTTAAACAAATCCAAAGCATCGACACCATGTCCATGGCGACTATAAGCGTCGATCATACTTGACCAGGAGACCACGTTTCTGGTAGCCATCCGGTCGAATACTCTGCGCGCAGCCGATGCCCTCCCACATTTCGCATACATGTCGATGAGCGCATTACATAAAATGGTGTCAGAATCAAACTCACCACGGAGAGCCTTGCAATGCACCTGCAGACCGTAAGCCAGGTTCGCTGTCGCTGCGCAGGCCGTGAGAGCAGAGGTCAGCGAGACCCCATTGAGCTCCTGCTTCCGCCGCCGTCTCAGCATCGAGAAGGCGTCACTGAACCATCCGTTCTCCACGCAACCTGAGATGAGAGCATTGTGCAGGGCGGCATCCTTTGCGCACTTGGTGAGCACGAACACCCTCACGGCGTCCTCGACGAGGCCACAGCTCATGTAGAGATCAACGAGCGCGGTGGCCATGATGACGTCGGCGTCAGCGTGGCAGCACGAGACGACGCCCCGCGCGTGGAGCTGGCGGCCGGGGCGGGCTGCGCGCGACGCGGCGCACGCCTTGAGCATGGTGCAGAGCATGGCGGCCGTGGGGTGGAGCCCGGCGGAGCCGGAGGCGGAGGCGGACATGCGGCGGAAGGCCGCGGCCGCCGCCCCGCCCCGCGCGTGGCGGACGAGGCAGGCTAGGTGCGCGTTCCACGCCACGGCGTCCCGCGCGGGCATTTCGTCGAATACGCGGGACGCGGCGTGAGGGACCCCCGCGTTCGCGTAGGCGGTGAGGAGCGCGGTGGCTGCGATCGGGATGGGGTTGGAGAGGGAGGAGGACTTGAGTAGCGCGGCGTGGGCCGCGGTGGTGGCGGAGAGGGAGGGGTGGGTGGAGAGGAGGCGGAGCAGGGTGGGCACCGCAGACGGCCGCGCCATCTCGTGGAGCGAAGCCAACGAGTTGAGTCTCCTCCGGCGTCCCAGGACTTGAGCAGCCTGGCCAGCGTGGAAGGAAGGCGGCGGGCGCCGGATGTTCGGACCGAAGTACAGTAGCTTGCTAAAAAATGAATTTCTGCTTCAGGTGGTTGCGTCCGACCCACTCACGGCCCGGCCCACCTAGTGTGTGTCGCTGGCGATGCGTGTCCGTGGTGGCAGCTCTGCAGTCTGCTGGCAAGGGCATGGCAAGCACGGAAAGCGACGTGGACCGTCAGCGTCACGGAGGCGAGCTCGCTGCCGTGCTGCCCTCCGTGCGAAGCCATGCCATGCCCGGGGCACGCTCGCAGTCGCAGCAGCGCGCCAGGGCCGCGGTGTCCGCACACAGCATGGGCATGGCTAGGCGCGAGCTCCCGAAACCATTTTAAAGCCGTTTGATCTTGCGTCGACGGTGGAGAAAGTTATCCGCGTCACCTGACCTGCATATAGTAGAAGATAGTACTAGTAGATCTCACGGCATTGATTGCAAGGAGGGAGGAAGCGACTGGACACTGCTGCGCACAGCCGTCGCCGTCGGAATCCAATCCCAACCCAAGGTGAGCGTCTACCACCAAACCAATCATCTCCGCCCTACCCCTCAGGATGTTCTCCTGATTCCCCGGTTCTTGGGCTCTTGGCCGGATGAGTCCACTCTGCACATTTTCTGTTAAATTTTCTTTTCAAAAAGGAACATCTCCGATTACTAAAGATTACTTTTCTTTTTTTTTTCTCTTTTTTTGTCACTGAAAGAGATTGAAAGAGTTCCTGTACTGAGTTGAGGATTGAGGTCTCTCAAATACCCGAAGGAGTTTTTGATTTGGCCTTTGTGTACCCTTTTTCCCAAATGCTGAAATGGGAAAGAGAACCGGAGGGATTCAACTTTGGTGCCCTGTAAATAAATATACTCTTCTATCTTGATATTTAATTTAGGGAAAATGTTTCCCTTTTTCTTTAACTCTATTATATGATTCGTCAAATCTCTTGCTCCCCGCTTTATTATTTTCTCACGAGCATTATTAAAGTGTCACAATCAGAGCATGGAAGCGTAAGTGTATATACTCCGTAGTATTCAACTCAGCACAGAATCAGCTTTAAAGCTGTCAGCACAACTGGGGCTGACAAAAGTTTCGCTATCATAGCTAAGATGCCAATGTCAAATTTTGCTGGCGAATCCTTAAGCCAAGCGTCAAGCAGCTTTCATCAGTTTGATACCTCGTACCTACCAATTGCCAAAGGAGTCGTTCCAGGCACCAAATCTGATGATGCCTGCAGCCTTGGCCTTTCCATCATTTTCTCCTGCTAAACATCAATGCAGTGATCCAAATCTGAAATTCCCTCTACCCTGCAAAGAACCTTCCAGCGCTGTAACATCCTCATGGCCTTGGCCACAATCACCTTCTCGTCCGTCCAGATTGCTCCCTGAGAAGTGAAACAGAGTGAATTTCTTAGGTTCCAAATGCTCCACAGCACAGCACGTGTTTAACAGCTTCCACATCTGAAAGCTGAAAATTTTCAAACAGTTGCTTATCCTCTATAATTTCAGAGTTTACATCTAAAAGCCACCTTTGGGCCTTCATCCTCAAGACTCTGATTTTAGATTGCCAGACATCAAGAGGATCTTTGTAAGAGCAGGGAGGCCCACCCACCTTCATCTTCTTTCTTTCGGTTACGCGTGTCCATCTTATGAATGGTTAATGTATCACCAAAGTTCTCCAATGGGGAGCTTTTCATCTTGATTTGGTTGAGCTGTGACCTTTGCTGCTGTCTTTCCAATATAGATGTACTTTGGGATTGGGAGTGAAAGGGGAAAGTGAAAAAAAAAAGAGATGTATTCACCTTGAGTTCTGTCAGTTGTCCTTTTGTATGATAAGAGATGTAGGGGAGAGTGGTATTTCTAATTCTCAGAGAAGATAAATGCATTGACTAATTGGATGGTCCATGTACTGATAAAAGGCTTTCAAGCAATATGATTTTCTGCCAGAATTGTGCACACATGACACAACGGTCATAATCAGGATTCTGGACACCTCAACGTTTTGATCAAGATTCTCGCCCCCCCCCTCCCTTTTTTATTAAATGTACGAATCTTGCATCAGGGATGGCAACTGGTAGTGAAGCCGCAAAGCCAGCTGAGGCTGTGCTTGAGTGGCATAAACAGGACAGCAAGAGGATGCTCCACGCGGTTTACCGTGTCGGGGATCTGGACCGCACAATCAAGTATGTTGCTATATTCTAAGTGACATTTGCAACATCTGCAAGTATCATGGCTCTGATGTGATCTTTGACATTGTGGTAGGTACTACACAGAATGCTTTGGGATGAAACTGCTGAGGAAAAGAGATGTTCCTGATGAGAAGTACACCAACGCCTTCCTTGGCTTTGGACCAGAGGACATGAACTTCGCACTTGAATTGACATACAGTATGTTCACTGAGCTGCCAAAAGTTTTGTGGCACAGTTTCCCCAACCCCAATATGCCACTTATGTTTGCAGTTGTACAATATTTGTCAACCCGATAAGAAAGATATATTTATGTCTTCATATGAACTGACCAACTCTTCTCCTCGTAAAGCATTTCAATTTTCTGTAACTTCTACTGTGCTAACAAGTTCAGCCTTGTTCAACAGACTATGGTGTTGACAAATATGACATTGGAGAGGGCTTTGGGCATTTCGGAATCGTTAATGAGGATGCAAGTATTATTAATTTGCAGTAGCATGTCGATGCTGCGGAATTATGTTCATATGATATCATGGATGCAAATGCAGGTATACAAGTTCGCCGAGCATATTAAATCCAAGGGTGGCAATATCACTCGTGAACCTGGTCCTGTCAAGGGAGGATCCACTGTTATTGCCTTTGCACAGGACCCTGATGGCTACAAGTTTGCCCTTATCCAGAGGGCTAAGATACATGAGCCTCTTTGCCAAGTCATGCTTCGTGTTGGTGATCTTGAGCGTTCTATCATGTTCTATGAGAAGGTATTTTTTTCCTTTTGTAAGGCTGGGCTATTCCAAAAGTTGGAGATGCTAATTATTTCTTTGTATATCTAGAGGAGCAGTCCCATTCTCATACGGCCTGTTCGCTTGGTCGTTTTGGTGGCTGATAAGCCTTTTCTTGTGAGAGAAAAACACTGTTTCAGTGGCTTATGATGATGTATTTTTTGTTTCCATGCAGGCCCTTGGGATGAAGCTACTAATGAAGAAGGACGTACCTGATTATAAGGTACCTGCTGTTCCAAGCAATTTTTTTAGATGTAAAGTTCTTTCAGCTTAGTAGACTGAATATTTTCGGAATTATGCAGTATACCATTGCCAAATTGGGCTATGCCGAAGAGGAGAAGATAACTGCTCTGGAATTGATATACAACTATGGACTCACAGAATATAGCAAGGGCAATGCATATGCTCAGGTCTTTGCAATCTTTTATCAGCATCATTTTTCTAATAATATTTTGGCGTTGCTTAATTGTTTCACTTAAGTAAGTGCAGGTTGCCATTGGCACCAATGATGTGTACAAGAGTGCCGAGGCAGTTGATCTGGCAGCCAAAGAACTTGGTGGCAAGATTTTGCGGCAGCCAGGGCCGTTACCTGGGATCAACACTAAGATCGCCTCTTTTGTTGATCCAGATGGCTGGAAAGTGGTATGCCCTCCATCTTTTTGTACTGTTAGCTGTTAAATTGATTACTGCTTCAAATCTAGGGCTAGTGATAATGAAATGATTAATGTTTCAAATAAACTTTGACACTACCCATAGTTACAAAGCTTAAACTGGATGCACCTGTGAAGCCAAGCCATTATAATTAAACATGACTTATTATGGGAATGCTAAAATTATAGCCAACATTTGTATCTCAATCATCATGTCATCTATTGACTATTCAATATATCTGTGTGACTTAACCTAGCCCCTCAAATATAGGAAAACATGAACCATTCCTAAAAATTAATAGAAATGGTAGCAGCTAGTTTGTCTCTAATATTTAGAACAAGTTTGCTATACCTATAATCCTATATGGGCTTTGTTGTAATACACCCAAATGATTGTGAGCCATTCATTCATTTCGATTGGATGTTTACGATCATCTGTTACCTCTTAGGAGGTAATATATTTATTTAATTTTAAATTTTGTAAAATAAGATAAGTAAGGAAAGTTTTATATATAAAATCTTGTCTAGATTTTATGTATGTGTGATTTGACAGATATGCTAAATCTTTTTTTTATTTTACAACTTCAGATCTGGTTATGTGTGATATGGTTTGCATGACATAAATTTCCTTATTATATACACAACCAGAATATTTAATTTCTTCTAATAATGTGGGGTTCTTCTAGTGTTTTGGTGTTCAAAATTTAGTATAAATGTTACCTATAAATGTCTCCTAGTGAGATTCTCATGTGTTATGACTAGTGGTAGTGTTTTATTACTACTTGAAAATACTTGGAGAATTCCACTATTTTGGTATTGATACTTATTATCATAGTGAAAGGATCAAGATGCCCAAGAGGGGGGTGAATTGAGCTTATTTCAAATAAAGCAAATATGAAATCCTATCAAGTGCCAATCACCCCGTGTCTAACGATTCGTGTGCCTTAGACTATGAAAGCGGTAGCAAGCCAAGGAAAGCGAAAATACCCTACACAATTCTAGTATAAATTAAAGAACAAGTGCGGAATGTAATGCGGTATGAAAGAGTTAGGGAAAGAGATTCTTGACACGGCGACGTTTTGCCGAGGTATCGAGGAGTCGACACTCCCCCCTAGTCCTCGTTGGAGCACCTCGTAAGGTATTGCTCCCCCTCAATCCCGCGCAAGGGATGAGTGCTCTCTACGGGCTGGTTCTTCGCCACTCCGGCTCGGTGAACCGTTCACAACCGATCACAAGTCGATGGAGAAGGGCCGCCGACAATCCTCCGGCGATCATCTTCCTCCCAAGCACCACCGGACCGTCTAGGTGATGTCGATCACCAAGAATAACAAGCCTTGATCTTCACTTGACTCACTCAAGCTTCACAACTAGAGTGGATGCACACTTGAACTCTTGGATGAACTAGAGGAGAGAAAGATGGATGGATTCGCAAATCACTCTCTCTCTAGGGCTCTTGCTCTCTTCCCAACCTTCTCAAAGAACTCAGCAACTTAAATGAGCAAAGACAAGGTGAGAAGGCAAGGGGTGGGCTATAAATAGCCCCCTTCACAAACTGTCTCGGACTGAAGAAACTGCACAATTTAAGTTGGCGACGGACGCTCCATCGCCTAGGCGACGGACGCTCCGTCGTCCTGCCCAACGGCTACTTCTGCCACCTTTTTCTAGCGACGGATGCTCCGTCGCAGGGGCAACGGACGCTCTGCTCCAGCGTCCGACGCTCTGGCTGAGACTAGGCTGAAAACAACCTCTCTGTAAGGTGTAAGGTCGACGGACGCTCCCCAAGCGTTCGACGCCAAGCCGACGGACAGCGTCCGACGGGCTCTAAAATTGTCCAGCCAAAACAGGGCTCTCTGTAAGGCCGACGGACGCACTCGAGTGAACACCCTAGCGTCCGACGCCTTTGTCTGGCGCGACGGACAGTGTCCGACGCCACTGTCAGGAGCGTCCGTCGCCCAGAACTCAGCCCTCTCAACGTCGATTTTCGTCGCGATGAATACGGAAGATGTTCTAGGCTATCTTACAATCACCATAGGCTTGCTTAGAGCTAAGGTAGTCAAGTGTGCACCACACCTAAGTCATGAAGCTCTCCTAAGTCAAGCTACTCATCTAGACGCCTCTTGATAGTACAATCAAAGATCAAATGAAGTCCTATATAATTCTAAGTGTCCTTCATCTCCTTATGACACCTAGACCTATCATTCTATAGCCTTCATCATGTCGTCTTTGAAATCCGAAACGATATCCATCTTGGGGGCTTAGTGATAACCGTTGACGCCCATTCTCATTGATCACTATGGCTAAGCTACGCATAGCCTCTGTAAAACACACGTTAGCCATAATAATCTTTTACTTGTCGTTAATCACCGAAACCAATAGGGTCATGATTTTTCACATAGGACATAAAAATTAGGTAGCACATAAACATGCATGAAATGTTTATGTATGAAATGTTAGATAGCACATAAATATGCTTGGAATATTATATAACACATAGATATGCGTGAAATCAAATTCAATATCAATATTCACCATATTTTAGTTTAAATTTAAATACATATACAGATCAGATAGTTCATATTTGGATATTAACCTAGGTTTAATGACAACAAATGACCACTTATTTTCTCTATTATTTTAGTAGAATAAATAATTGTACATGACGAGTGTGCCTGGATATGTCTCCCGTAGCCGTGAGTACGTGACAAGCATTGCCGTGAGCATTTGAGTTAGGGGGGGGGGGGGGGGGGTTGAAAATGTTTTTTTTCTTTCCTATGTTAATTAATTAATTTAAAAATTAGAAAAATCAATGGTTTAACTTTATTTAAGGTATTAACTCCTAACAAGTAAAGAGGGTACCATAGCATTGTCCATCCTATATTTACATTGGCACTGCTCCCTCCGCCTAATTTTTTCTTGTTTTTGAATTTGAAAGAACGTAGTTGCCGAGGAAAAAATGACCTTTCATCCTTCACATTGTAGGTTCTGGTTGACCATGCTGACTTCCTCAAGGAACTCCAGTGAAGACCGGGACGCCAAGGTTGTTGTACGTCCCTGCTCGTCAGTGATGTAATAAATGAAAGGCGGGTTGTTTGTTTCTTCCATGTTGCATGAACCAAAAATAAATGTTGGTAGAGATTGTGCTTCTGCTTGTAAGGTTTAGTGTTTGCTATACTCACACAAGCCTAATAAGATAGGTGGATGCACACTTGCTACTCCCTAGACACTAATGAGGTCCTTAATTTTGAGATTATCAAATCACAAACTCTTACTAGGCACTTGCTCTTCCATGGTTAAATGAGCAAGAAAGATATATTTGGAGGTGATGGAGAAATATAAATATCTCCCACTTCAAAATATACCTGTCGAAGTTTAACTCAGCACTTCGTGGCGACCGGATGCGTCTGCCAGGCCGGCCGGACGCGTTCGGTCATGACCCAACGACTACTTCGCATTCAAATTGCCACTCTAACCGGACGTGGCATGCGTCCGATCACCATTGGCCGAACATGTTCAATCAACATTTGCACTTTTTGGAACCTTTTTGGATAGTGACTGGACTCTAACATGGGTTTGGTCAGCTCTGACATGATGTGTCTCGTCAGCACTGAACTGACGTGCCCTGTCCACATTTACCCCATGTGGAACCTCTCTGGATGTCGACCAGATGCTGCCCTCGGGCACGTCCAGTGCTACAAGGAGAGCGCGCTGACTTCATAGTCGTGTCCGGTGCCCTTTGCTGATGCATCCGGGATTTAACCTAGCCACTTGAACTGATGTCTGGCCACAAGGACATCAGCGTCCAGTGCACTAAAAACATCCCAAACAACTCCAAAGTTTCCATGAATATGAAAGTTATTTCTACTAATCTTAGGACCAATATTAAGCTGTCTAGCGTTAAGTTTGATAAGTGTGTAAACCGCCCCCCCCCCCCCCCCCTCCCCCCCTCCTCTTTATAGTACTCCCTCCATCCTAAATTATAAGACATCCAAAAAATCTTGGAGAATCAAAGTATGTCAAATGTGATCAAACTTATATGACAATATAATAACATCTATGATATTAACTAAGTATAACTAGATTCGTTATCAATTATATTTATCTATTTTATATCATAAATTTTTATATTTTTCTCTATAATTATTGATCAAACTTAAAATACTTTAACTTTGTAAGATTCTTAAAATATATCTTATAATTACGTTAAAGGAAAAACAAAATCCTAATTTATTCTTAGTATTTGTCAATTCCAATCGACCACTGTGCCATGGATCAGATAGTGTACGCCTTGAGCATGGTGCAGAGCGTGGCGGCCGTGGGCGGGAGCCCGGCGGAGGCGGCCATGCCGCGGAAGGCCGCCCCGGCGCGCTCGTGACGGACGAGGCAAGCTAGGAGCGCGTTCCATGCGACGGCGTCCAGCGCGGGCATTTCGTCGAACAGGCGGGACGCGGCGCCCGGGAGCCCCGTGTTCGCGTAGGCGGTGAGGAGGGCGGTGGCCGCGATCGGGACGGGGCTGGAGAGGGAGGAGAACTTGAGCATCGCGGCGTGGGCGGCGGCGGTGGAGAGGGAGGGGTGGGAGGAGAGGAGGCGGAGCAGGGTGGGCACCGCAGACGGCCGCGCCATCTCGTGGAGCGAAGCGAACGAGTTGAGTCTCAGAGCAGCGATGCCGCAAGAGAGGAGAGGCTAGCAACCCAGCTGCGGCGGCCGCTCAAATCCCGCGGCGATTTGCGGCTCTCAGGTGAAAGTAGTAGTAGTTGCGCGAAGGATTCTGCTGTGTGCTGGTGTTGAGATGGTAAGTAACAAGAAACCATCGATCTCCCTCGCTCTTCTCGGGCGCCAAGTAGTTCGCTTGCTTGCTTTAGAGTCGTCGTGTGGTGGGTGGCTCGTGATTGCGAGGTTGAGTTGTGCTGAATAAAATCTTGAATTCTTAGCATAGAATGACTACAACTGGTTAATCACCCTCTGCCCCTGGGCTGCTACTTCAGTACCACGCTTGATCACACAAACAGGGTTCTCAAGCTGCGGCTGGTATCCTCTGTTGCGTTCTCGGGGCTACTTTACATGGTAAGAACACCGATCTTATCTCAATATCTCAGGACATGTAGCTTTGCAACTTTTTCTTCATTGCTATGTATTCAAATGCCATTTACTTCACCTCGAGTTTGTTCTTGTTTCCTTGTTTCATTTCTTCAGCATTCCTATGGTATCATTATAGATAGATTATAGGTATTAAGATAAAGAGCAAAGTTTGTGGTGACGTTTTTTTTTTCTCCTTTCTGATGTATCTTTTTGAGTTTTTATACATGTTTACCAAATTCAGTTGACCATTTCTTTTTAAATAATGATAGTTTCATGTTTTGATAATTGCTGTGCACAAGCATCATCTTGTTTGTATGTAGAGCTCTTCGGTTAAAAGAGCATATTATGAGGCCTTTCCTAAGAGAAATGTGCCAGGCAGTGCAAGCAGCCTCTCATGAATGGTGATATAATGCATTTTGCAATTGGAATTGGAATGCACTTGATCAATTTTGCTTTAGCTTTTCCCACACTTCTTGCTACATGCCCATCTCAGTTTAGATAGTTTTAGCTTCCTGCAGATCTATATTCTATCTCTGTGTTTATATAGAGCTGTCTATATGTACAGATCAATGATCCTATGAATGTGTATTCTGTACATGCTGTATATATACATGCTGTATATATACATGCTGTACAGATCCACTGTTCTAGGGTTTGCCTCAGGTATATGCGTGGCTGGATGCCATTCTGGTTGCTGATTATTTCCTACATTATGCTTGTCGTTCACTTTTGTAGGACGATAAAATAAAGTAGATGTCGCCATGTGCTGATTGAATTACTTGAATGGATGTTTCTACATTAACCTCAAAAAAATATGCTTATATGTTTAGAACCAGAGCTTGAATACACAGTGCATATTTACCTTAGATAGTTTCTGATTTTGAGGAATATCAGCTGTCACAGCGTGCTGGTATTGTTCCTTTTTTCCCTTAACAGGATGTTTTCCATAGATATTCATGCCCACCAGAACTTCTGTTGAGCATTTTCTCTGTTTGAAAGGCACACTGAATTATATACATGGAGATGCTGGCATGTGTGGACAAGAGTTCAAGGACTATGCGAGATTGTGGTTTGTGAACCTGGCTGAAAAAAACTCACCTCCATCTCCATGCCATGCAGTTTATACATTGTCACCTAATCTGCAAGGCTCTCCTTAATCTTGAACCCACTTTCCAGTGTCCTTTCTGGTATAATTATTTCCTCTCCCCTCTAAGCAACAACTTTTTTTTTGTCACTTTTCCAATTCCATATTTCTCACTACTGTGTTTTGCTTTTTCTAAACGGATCAAAGGACATATGCAAGTATATGTTTGATATACAGTTGGTCTGAATTCAGTATTGCTCTTTCATCGTGAGTAATAACACAAGCATTATTCTTTTTATTTTCTACAGAAGCTCAAAACAAACCATGCGAGACATGGAGACGATTCAGGTTTCGATGCAAACTTTCAACCTGACAGGTATTTCTTTTATGCCCATCATTATGGGTGTTAGGGCGTTCTTAACACTTTTTGTTTCTTTCCAGCGGAACTTGCAGATCATGTGCAACCATTTATTACAGATTATGGAAATTGACATTCATCATCCGTGCAAAGTCAAGCAAAACAAAAAAAAAATAATCGCTGCAGTTCTCTTCTATCTAATTAATTTATAATAGCACTTCGGTATATTGCTAACTTAAAAAAAAACTTCTCAAGTTCTAGATTAAGAAGAATATTTATACCATTTTCCCCCATACCATAGCGTCTGTTATTGGCTCCAAGTAGAAATAACAGGTACAACCATGTCTGTGTGATGCGTGTTCATTTACTTGTAGATTTCTTTTGGCTGTCTGCTTACCTAATAACAACAGTTAGACAGTTTGAATGACTACTCTTTTTTCAGCCATGATTTAAGAATATTTGAAGGCTTTCCTGTTATACATAATTTCCTCTGTATTCACTTCACATCCTGTAATCAGTTAACACTGTATATTGATTCCTCTTATGAATTGTCGCATTTATCTCAAAAATATTGTTCGCTTCACTGCTTACTGTAGGCTAATCACGCAATCCCTCAGCCCAAGACATGGGTTCTCTTTGGTACAAGTACGATGTCATCTAAATAAGTCACCAACTTCTTTTCATGACACAGGTGTCTACTGAAATTTTCATTTACTTTGGTAGGATATACATAGACAGGTATCACTGCATGTTATTAAGGGTGCAATTCAATGGCCTTAACATCTCAGATTTGCTTGGTTTTCATTTTCACATTGATGTCAACATTGAAGCTTATGTGGTTCGTCATATCGGTCTTAAAGAACATCGACTCTACACAGATTATGGATGTTGTAGTCGTCCATTGTTTATTGTTGAGGGCCAGAAGCTGCTCATTAAGAAGACATATTGGAGCTTTGCAACAAAGGGTCAGGCATTGATCAACATCTGCTGGCTTCCACTTACGTTTACATTTGTACAATTTTTCTCCTAAGCTTATATCCTTTTGTCCACTTATCGAGGAGAGTCCTAATGAGGGTTGGCATGAACTGGTCTCAAAAGGATATATGGAGTACATAGATAATGACGAAGAGGAGGCTACCATGATCTCCATGACCATAAATGTGAGATATGCATGTGTCCCTGATTTATCATATTCTGAGGGCCTTGTGTATGAAAGGGGTTTTGTCTATCTTTCTTAGATCAGCTTTGTCTACCATTCTGGTGATTATTCTATGTAGGCTAGTTTGCTTTTCTTCATTGTAATACTTTGTTGTGACTATATACTCAGGGATGAGTAAAGGATCCGATACTTTTCTCTAAGTCTTCAATTCTGCATATACTAAATCCATGGATCAGTTCAGTTTCATGCTTGTATTGCACATTCGAACATTTACACTTCAGTCATATTTTGTCTATGCACGCGTGGCATGCCCGCTGCACTAGTTTCTTATATTTATGTTGGAATTGTTCATCTATACATATCTATAGTCTCTTGTGCTAGTAGCTGAAGAATGTATAAGCTCCTTTATTCATTTCATTTCAATGGGTGGACCCTTTTGTAGCTTTCAGGTTTGTTCTATATGCTGACCTGCTGCCATATTCATGTGTGATATGACCAGCTACTCAACTTAGTGCTAGATGAAGCGGTTGAGTCCGAAAGATGTACTTTCTGATTCCTTTGGTTCTGTTGTATAACACTTGGTATTGCTTATTGAAATTGGCAGGAGCTAGGGACTTAGGACACAATTTACATGCACATTTTATATCTCAATCATTTGGGCAGTTACGAGCTAATTGTTTAATTAAATTTTGGCTAGGAATATAAGATGATTGCTTATTAGAACTAAGCTAAGTGTAGCCGGAGCATGGGATTCTTTGTTCAGCAAAGAACTAGATCATCCATCATAGTGCCACATTTCTCAGTATGCTGCCTATCCTGATGGAATATTGTTTAAGTTTCTTTTTACAGCGCTGATTAGAACCACCCATAACCTTGTCATTTTGCTTTCGGAGAGCAAGATGACCCACTGAAGTTATCAGGGAAAGGACTTTTTATTATTTTTAACTATTTTTATTTGATATTTTAAATAAGTTTTTAAATCTACAAATAACGTTGTCGCACCAGCGCATGTGGCGTGGCAAAAACTGTCACGTTAGACAGTGTTTTCGACGTGGAAAAGTTCGTCGTGCCACTCCCATTGGCGTGACAGGATTGTTTTGTCACGCCACCGGAAGTGACGTGATAAGACTGAACTTTCGAAAAATCATAACTCTTCAATATGACATTGGATGAAGATAATTTTTATATAAAACTTATAGATCTCGATGAGATTTACAACTTTGTTGTTTTGAGTTTTTTCATTTGAGAACGTTAAGACGCTCAAAAAAATATATAATATTTTAACATCATAATAATCGTATATTATTACTTGCCGCATTAGAAAAATAATATCTTTTTTTAACGGAGTCAAATTAATATAAGTTTTATACCAAAGTTGTCACACTCAATAAGATCTACAACTTTGCAATTTTGAGTTTTTACATTTGAGATAGTTAAGATGCTTAAAATTTATTTATGCTAATGCATGATTAATGTGCTGCTAAAATTTTATATTATTTTCTCGAGACTCTTAACAACCTCAAATATAAAAACTCAAAACTGAAAAGTTGTATATCTCATTGAGAGAAACAACTTTGGTATAAAAGTTATCTTCATTTGACTCTATACAAAAAAGATATTATTTTTTCTAATATAGCAAGTGCTAATACGCGGTTAGTGCTGAAATCTTATATAATGTCTTGAGCATCTCAACGTCCTCAAATGAAAAAACTCAAAACTAAAAAGTTGTAGATCTCGTCGAGATCTATAAATTTTATATAAAAAGCTTTTTATCCAATTTCGTATTAAAGAGTTATAACTTTTTGAAATTTCAGTCTTGTCACGCCACTCTCCATGGCGCGATAAAACAATACTGTCATGCCAACGAAAATGGCGCGACAAGCTTTTCTACGTCGAAAACACGGTCTAACGTGATAGTTTTTGCCGCACCACATACATTGGCGCGACAATATTATTTGATCACGCCAGCAGGGTTGACATGACCAAAAAGGTTAGATTTGATTTTTTTTGAAAAGAGTTATTTTTATAATAGTTATGAAAAAAATATAAAATAAATCTCAGGGAAAACCAGACAGCTTGGTCTCATTGTAAGTAGGAGTATTTATTTCTGACAGTTTTGATTTATACTTGGTGATTCCTCTATTATTTGAGTGATGACAAAATTATTTGTACATAATTGGAAAATTTTGTTGTGGGGCACTTAACTTATCTAAAATTAGTTGTGAGATATTGAAATATTTTTTCTTTGTTGTGAGACACTATTTTCTTTGCTCTACAACAATTACAGTGTCCCACAATAATTTTGAAAAAATTTAATGTCGTGTAGCAAAATCTCTCTATCGTGGTCACTGCTAAATAATCTACTTTTGGTATATGTGTCGTTGCTTTTTCTTGGGCCCTGTTTACAACTACAGATCTGAACGTCATGTGTCATGTTTGTGTGTTTTTTTTTTCAGGTGTGCAGGGGCACGGCGGTCTCACGAACTGATGGAACAGATGAGCTTGAACTGATTGGTTATTTAGAACCGCGCTGCTGTGGACTCGACGCTTCGCCTCTCTTCCCAGCTACAGTTGCCAAGGGCGAAAAGAGGGCGACGACAGCTTCCGGCGGCGATTTCGCCGGCCTTCTTCCTCTCCGGTCACCAGTTCGGTACTGGAAAGGAAGGATGGCCGGGGAATCGCCGCGCGGATGTATATAGATTAGGATGGAGTCCTAGGTCTAGGGTTTGCTCGTCGACCATCAATGACGGAGCTAGGGTTTGCACGGGGGGGGGGGGGGGGGGGGGGCTCTGCGGCTCGTGTTTCTGGGCGTCGTTGGCGAGGCGGAGGCGGAGGCGGCGTCAGCGAATAAATCTTCTCGAGCTCTTCCCTGCCTTGACGATGTTTCTCTCCGGCGTCCTCAATGAGCTCGTGGAGATGGGGCTTCCGGTGGTGAGCCTCAATATGGGAGTTCACCGGCGACTTTGGTAAGTACGTCGACCTTTTGCTTGGTAGATGCAGAGACGGCTTGGGATCTTGGGGAAGGTTGGAGAGTGGAACAGACTCAATCTCCCCGCGGTGGCTCTGTCGCCGTCAGCGAGTCTGGTTCCAAGGTCGATGGAGTTTGGGGCGTGTTCCTGACCGATGGTTTTTCGGCGTTGCCTTCATCTCGTCCATTAGGGCGAGTGTCTTTTGCGGTTCTTCTCAAAGCCATGTGGTGATAGAGCTCCGTCCGATCTGGGGAAGGCAGCCGTGGCCTCCGGCGATAGCTGGTGGCAGTTTCTGCAAGCTTCGGTGCACGGTGGTCCTAAGGACCTATTTGTTTTTTCTTTCTTTGTGAAGGGACTCTATGCAATTATGGTCGTTTAGTGTACTCTGTATCCTACTCCACTGTATCTGTATGAGTCTTTGTACTGTATCCTTAACTTTAATACAGATATGGTTGATAAAAAAAACATTTTAGTTTTCACTGCACAACTTCAAATCTCGACCCTTGGTTGCTAAAGTGCTGCTGCTGCCAACTAACTCTGTTGTTTTCCTCTTCTCCGATACCACTATTGAGTTACGGTGTGCCTGTGTTGTGTGCATGTTTAGACTAGAACGAGGGGGACACAAAGAAGTTTGAAACTTGAGGGCAGTTTGAAACTTGGTAACGATGAAACAAAATAGAAAGTTATGATGAAACCGAATGAAATTGTCATTCCATGCATAACCAGAATTGATGCGCCCATTCTTGAAACTGAACTTGTGGGTTGCTGATCCCGTAAAAGGCCTGAAGCAGATACGTATACGAATGGAATGAAACTGTACACAAGCCAATTTCTTCCTTCCTTCCTTGAGTGATGCAAATACCAGAGAGAGGATATATGTATGAGTGAATAAGATAAAAACGTTTCACAAGTAGAGCTAGGTTTCTATCTAAGAATTGAAGGCCATAAAGAATTCAGAGGAGCAGCCATGTGATCATTCAATTCATTTGCTAAATAACATAACATGATCGAGGATGACAGAGACGAGAACACGGGAACTGTTGGAGTTAGCACTAGGCAACTCTTGGCCACACCGCCAGCAATGCTTGCTGGTCGGCGCCCTCTTCTGTTGTGTTGGATCGGGAAACAACGAAGAACGCACGCACACATGACGACGGCTTCGGACCATGTGGATGTAGAACAGGATTTGAAGGGGAGCTGATCTTTTTTTCTTACTCTAATCTCTTCGTTTTTTCTTCTTCCCTCCTCTTTTGTTCTCCCTCATCTATATATTTCCACTGATGCCAGCTTCTCAATGCCAGCCAAAAATTGGAGAAAACCGGTTAATAACGATCCTACCGGTCTAGGCCGGTATTGACCATTTTCAGTCTGTTTTTGTCGATATCGATTTTTTTTTCAAAAAAATCATTGATTTTTGACAAAATTTTGAAATATTTTGATAAAAATTGGCCAAAAATCGGCCTACAGATCTTACCGGACACCTCTGGTATTTTTAGGCTTGCCAAAATCCAAAACCTTGGTTGTAGGGGGGCTCAAGCCCCCTTTGGATCCGCCTGCCCGGGTGACGTCAGCTAGGCGGATTCCACTGGGCATGACCACTGCCACCTTGTACACCTCTGGCAAGCCGTCAGCGTCCTGACCACGAGTTGCTGCTGCTGGACCAAGCTGACCACGATGCTTGGATAGTGGAGTTGTTCTTGGGGCCAGACACACCTTCATGATCGGAGCACTGGCCGCTGTTGCGGGTAACTGCCCACATCGCCATCTTGCCGAAGGGTACCTATGTACTGTGTTTTGTGGATGTCGTCGTAGGGTGCATGCATACATGGACCTAGCCATGTAGACGTGGCTAGCGCCCATCACATAGAGGATAGCAGGCTCATCCGGGTCCCGCTGCTCGCTCGCCCAGGATGTTGTCTTGGGTGGAGGCTGTCATCATCAGCGATGGCCGGACTCCACGTCGAATGGACCCTCTTCAGAAGGGGCACAAGCCCACCGCTTACGTGCCCTACTTGAAAACGAACTCGAGAATGTTGACCCCGGGAGCCAGCACATCTACTCAATGACGAGGAGTGACTCTTTTGTAAAACAAAATAAAAACTTACTTTTTTTTCATTTGAACCTCATCCTCTATGTTTATATAATGGCATCATCAATGAGAGGGTTCTAAAATTTTGAACCTCACTTTCCATATTTATGTAGCATAAAATTTATTTATAATGGCATCATCGACCTCACTTTTCATGTTTATGTAGCATAGAAATCATTTATAATGGCATCATCGATGAGAGTGGTCTAAATTTTTTTTGCGGCATAGGGGCCGTGCCCCCCACCCCCGTTGGCGCCTGGTTCCATCACATGAGGAGTGTTGTGTGTCAATGCCTGCTGGTCGGCGACCTCTTCTGTTCTGTTGGATCGGAAAACAACGAAGAATGCACACACGCATGGTGAAGAGCAACGAAGAAGAAACTACAGACAGACAGAAAACAAACGCAACGCACGCATGCTGACTACCCCTTCCCTTGCTTCACTTCAGTCGTCCAGCATGGTGTAGGTACATGCCGACGACGGCGACCACCGGGCTTCGGACCATGTGGATGCAGAACAGGATTTGAAGGGGAGCTGATCTTTTTTTCTTCCTCTAATCTCTTCATTTTTTTCTTCTTCCCTCCTCTTTTCTTCTCCCTCGTCTCTATATTTTCACTTATGCCAACTTCTCGATGCCGGCCAAAAATTGGCGAAAACCGGTTAATAACAATCCTACCAGTCTAGGCTGGTATTGACCGGTTTCAGTCCGTTTTTGTCGATATCGATTTTTTCAAAAACAAATGATCGAATTTTGACAAAATTTTGAAATATTTTGATAAAAATTGGCCTACAAATCTTACCGGCCACCTCTGGTATTTTTAGTGTCGCCAAAATCCAAGACCTTGGTTGTAGGGGGCTCGCCCCCTTTGGATCTGCCCTTGTGTAACAACTTGAGGACGAGGTGACCTTGGGCCTCGGGGTGACTCGATGGACTGCCCCGGTGACATGAAAGTCGGCTAGGCGGATTCCACTTCCACGTCGACTAGTGCAACACCAAACTGGGTATGCCACCGCCACCTTGTACACCTTTGGCAGACCGTCAACATCCTGACCACGAGTTGCTGCTGCTGGACCAAGTTGACGACGATGCTTGGATAGTGGAGATGTTCTTGGGGGCAGGCACACCTTCATGATCGGACCACTGGCCGCTGTTGTGGGTAACTGCCCACATCGCCATCTTGCCGAAGGGTACCTATGTACTGTGTTTTGTGGATGTCGTCGTAGTGTGCATGCATGCATGGACCCGGCCATGTAGACGTGGCCAGCGCCCGTCTCGTAGAGGGTAGCAGGCTCATCTGGGTCCCGCTGCTCGCTCGTCTAGGATGTTGTCTTGGATGGAGGTTGTCATCATCAGCGATGGCTGGACTCCACGTCGGATGGACCCTCTTCAGAAGGGCCACAAGCACGCCGCTTACATACGGTGTGGCCATAGAGGTTCCCTACTTGAAAACGAACTCGAGAATGTTGACCCCGGGAGCCAGCCTCAATGACTAGGAGTGACTCTTTTGTAAAACAAAAAAACTTACTTCTTTTTTTTTCATTTGAACCTCACTTTCTATGTTTATGTAGCATATAAATCATTTATAATGGCATCATCGATGAGAGGGGCCTAAAATTTTGAACCTCACTTTCCATATTTATGTAGCATAGAATTCATTTATAATGGTATTATCAACCTCACTTTCCATGTTTATGTAGCATAGAAATCATTTATAATGGCATCATCAAGACATAGGGGGTCGTGCCCCCCCCCCCCGTGGCGCCTGGTTCCATCATGAGAGGAGTGTTGTGTGCCGACAACCCAGTTGACGAGGGCATAGCGTATTGGCCTGTCTAACGCGAACTAGCTCACTTGAACGATGGGACTCTATGAGGCGAAGTTATGCAACTCCATGGTTTATCCAACCTTTTTGTTCGACAAACACAATGGCCGAAGCATTCAATCTCATAAATGTATAGGCTAACTTGTGAGTCAGATCAATGCTATCGACGAGGTCGTAGATGACTACATGGCCAAGAACCAGACAATCATCTCCTCCAAAGGGTATGCGCGGTACCTGTACGGGTACAACAGAGGCTAGCCTTGCAGTGTCAGGAACTTTATCCTATCGGCAAGAGACTCTCCCATAGCATAACCATGAGCGTTATCCCCTGTGCCTTCAAGGTTCCTGGTGGCCGGCAAGTACCGGTCCACCGTGTTGACGCCCAGCGTGAGGATCCATGGCGTAACGTTAAGGACGGAGGATACGATCGGTACCTATGGATACAACAGAGGCTAGGTTTGGCTGCAGCATTAGGAACTTTATCCTATCGGCAAGAGACTCCCACGACATAAGCATGAGCATTATTCTCTGTACCTTTAAGGTTCGCGGTGGCCGGCAAGTACCGGTCCACCATGTTGGCGCCCACCGTGAGGATCCATGACGCGATGTTAAGGACAGAGGATACGACCGAGCCCTAGTTGTCGGTGTTGGTGACGGTGAAGATGCCTTGTTGCATAGCATTGAAGGTGCCGATAATGATGGCATCATGGTCATACATGGGATTGTAATGTGTGCGACATCGATATCACGTTCACTCCATGAGCCACCGTCTCATCGAAGGCTCTCAGCATGGCTGTCTTGGTGTACTCTTGCTTGGGGCCGCCGCACACTTTGTAGATTGCTAGGTGGTGTAAGGAGCCACGACGGAGGCGATGTTGCTAACAGACTGTTGAGGGAGACATTGACAACGAAGTTGTTGGTAGCAGTACGATGGTCGCCACGTGCGTGCCACGACCGTGCTCTTTGTCATAAGGCGGGGTAACTACACATGTTCACACATGTTCTTCTCCTCGATTAATTTCTCGTTGCATTTCATGGTCAGATGGAATGACCCCCTCCTGAACGGTAGGGCCTTGTCTAACCCAGTGTCCTCCAGCGACGGGTGGGTGTCATCGATGCCGTGATCGATGGTACCGATGATGACCCCTGACTGCCGTTTCCAGTGCCTCCCCATGCGGTTTGACATGTGGTGGGTCGTTTGCTGACGGTAGATGATGTTCTCGAAGGAGCGGACATAGTCAGACTTGGTGGAGAGCTCCTTCTCTGTCAGACACGCAACGAAGTCATTGAAGACAGTCCGGTTGGAATAGAGCAGTCTAGGCTTGTCTTGTGCCGTCGTCGTTGATGGCAGGAAGGAGCGGTGCTAGTCTCTGTTAGCATCATCATCGACATCTTGACGATGTGCGTTTTATAGCCGCATTAGTCGTTCTGTAGCTGAACTATAGGATAGATCTCAGCTAAGATGCACTTTTTAGTAGATATATAATTATAACAGTATAAAGATTGCTATGTAATTATATAACTCGTTTATTAAATATATCATCTTTTTGTGTGAATTCAGTTATCTTGTTATTAAGGTATTGTTGGTTATCTATATTTTTCATTTTTATATGATGTGTTGGGACATATTTATATGATGTGTTGGGACATACTCTAACATGAGAGAGAGGACTTTTATATGATGTGTTGGGACATACCCTAACATGAGAGAGAGGAGGAATAAGATATGTAGTTTTGGTGTGAGTGAGGAACCCACCACCTCTTGCCCTTTGGGTTCTATTTATAGAGAGGTGGGAGGAGTCAATCTTCCTCCCTAACCCTTTTGGTTAAAAATTATAATGAGGCTAATGCTCTCTTGATTTCTTGAGCTTTGGGCCTTTTTACAAGGAAGTGGGGTACGATGGCACAACAACCCTTACCCCTAGTAGTAGCCTTTACGTTCCTAAAACATAGGAAAAAGACCCACGAATATGATTCGCTAGCCGTGACTCCCTCATAACCGCTTGTTTGTGTGTGCTCGCTATAACTCCATTCAAAAACACAATGGGAAAAAAGGAGTGTGGAGAAAATAGCACACAACTCAGAAATAACCATGCAAACATAAACTAGGATTCAATGTCTGTAATGTATTCTCGGAGTGGGGAAATGCTTCGATAGCGAAGGTTAGAGGTCATGATCTGATGATGATGAATTTTTGTTTGTGGAGGTCAATGATCTCACTCCCTCTTGTTCTAACCATTGCAAGGGTCTTGACCTAGGGTTGGGCACTTTTACACAAAAAAACAAGCACCAAACTGAACTAAGCCAAACCTAGTAGAACAATTTGTTCTTTTGGTGTTGAGTTTATGCTTCAATTGCAGATTCTTGTAAGTTTAATGATCGGTGTTAGCTTTCCATGGCTCTTGCACTGAACGAACAAACCCCAAACCCTAGCCCATACTCCCTCCGTCTCAGAAAAAGAGTCGCTATGGGAAGTGTGCTGGTCAACTTTCTTAACTTTGACTAAGTTTGTAGAAAATATGCGCAACATTTATATCTCTAAATAAGTTTATTATTAAAGTATATTCAAAGATCTATCTAATGATATTAATTATGTACTATAAATATTAATATTTTGTTAAATATAGTTGGTCAAAGATAAAATTTGTTGACTTTTTGGGAAGTGAGAACGACTCTTTTTTTGGGACAGAGGGAGTAGACCGCACTCCTCAAACTCCTATCCGCAAATCATGCTTTTAATTTCCATCATCAATCACATTCTCAACCCACCTAAGCCCACTACCAAGGCACAAAGAAACTATGCAGCCGCAACCGTTAGTGGCCACATCTTGCCCTCCTGGAAACATCAAATAAAAAAGGAAGCATCACTACATCTCCCTCATGGTCGACTGCATGTCCTTTCATATTGAGCTTGGAATGCTTCAAATATTGATTGAGTGTAAAGTATGCTAGCTTGCACCAACATAGGTGTCCTCATTATTAATCTAGGTAGGTTTTTTATGGATTCAAATTCTTCTTCCAATTCCTTGTTTCCCTTTCCATGCACCACCATCTTAAAATGCCTTTTGAACTGAATGATGCCAAAATCTGATTTCAGATGGTCTTTTAAATCACTAGTGAAACTCTCACTTAATTGTGTTAACATTTCCAATGTGAAAACATCACTCATGTGACATTTGGATCATTCCTGAGATGCATATTTCTCATCATGTTAAATGCTTCTTGGCTAACTTGTGCTCAATGCTATACATGAAAGAACTAAAATCTGAAAGGGTATGAAATTCTTTGTATTCTTCCCTTTTTTTTCTTATTACACAAGTGCTTATATTGACAACCTTTTAAATTATGTGGTAGGTGCACAATCCCTGTCGTGCTTTTTGTGAATACCTCTTGAATAGAATTTCCACATGCTGTTGGATAGGCAATCTGTTACCACACTTGCCACATGTTGAAATTTCCTTTGCCATCAAATTTCTCTACTTGATTCCACATCCCTGACATTGTCTTAATTTTGCGCTTCCTAGCCCTATCAACCTTCTAGCAAAATCAAATCAATCCGACCTTGGCTCCAATATCAATTGTTAGAATCTATAATCCTAGTTATGTGTAACGACACTTAGATCTTTGAAAGGATGTTCCAAGTATGACACATGCTTACACTATATCAAAAACAAGGTAGTCAAATCACATAGAAACCCTAGATGACGATGTTGAAGCAATCACCACAAGAGAATAGGATATGGCGAAGCCGTCCACAAATTTAATAGCACAACTCCAAAATTGTACAAGTGATTGTTGTTCTCTATCAACCCTACTTAACCTCTAGGACCCACTGATTCTTGCCCAATAATCTAGTAGAATAGAATTTCTAGCCTAATCCTTTTGACTACTCTTAATTGCTCTATACAAGCTTTAGATAAGACCCTTGTATTGGCTTGGTTAATGCCTATGACATCTACCCCTTGTTGTATAGTCCCCATCAAAACCCCCATACATGCAAATAGAGTCCTACTCCTAGTAGGATTCTATGTCCTAGTAGAACTAGAAGTCCTAATAGCTACCTCTATTGAGTCTTATTACAAGTATATATGATTTGAGTCATCATACAACAAACAACAATAGTTCTCTGTTGCCAGATGTCCAAACATGCATCCACGAGTAAGAAAACTAAGATCTGTGAAAAACTGAAGACCTGTAGAGAGGTATGGATGAAATATCCTTTGTGTGATTTTTAAAGGTGGATCACAAAGTCCATGCTCCTCGATTTGCCACAATTTTTGTTCCTGGTTTATTGCTAAATTATCTGATAATAGATCTCCTCTCAATATGTGATAGGCTTGATTAATAGCTACAAATCTAGATTAAAAAAATGGTATGCCCTGATGTCGTCTCCTTCCTGAATTGGCTTTGCTAATAGACTGCTCTAGCTCTTTGTCCTGCTCTTGCTCGACCATGGTGGTGCTCTTGTGTTACAAGCTACTCTGGTGGTGCTTGGTAGCTTGTCCATGGTGCCTTTGTAGCTTTAGTTGTTAGCCTGTTGTTAATGTAGTTGAGTTGCTAGTTGGGTCTTTCAACCATATTGAGATACTAGCTGTATCGTTTCGACTAGGTTGGTTCGATGTAGTTCATCTGAGCATATGCAGTGGTGTGAAGTTGTTATTTGTACCAAGTTATACGGGATGAGTGGTGCTGTGGGTTTTTTGGTCCATGGACGGACACTTAGTTTTCTTTTTGTTCCTATAATAAAAATTGCGGAAAAGCTTTTGCCATCTCTTGGGGAGAAAAATGGCTTGCTCCTGAAAGTTTGTACTAGAAATGCATTCCTTGGCTTAACAGCTGGATCTGAGTTGCATAGGGAAGAAGAGCTTTCATAATTTTCACAGCAGCTGACATGTGATATGATATTCTGTAATTCTTAAAACCCTTCCCTACATATGAACTGCAACCTTTTGTGGTGTAACAGACAGTAAAAAACATGTTCCAGAGATATCAACTGAACATTTATGAGAATTACCATTTACAAACAATTGCCACTGATGGTTAATGGAACAGAAACAAGTTAGTACGGTATTAGCATAAGGTTTTGTAGCTTTTTCACTAGAATTATCCATTCAAAAACATGATTTAGTATAAGTAATGATGATGTTAATTATTTCAATACTAAGTTTGAAGGCATAGGAAAATAAATTGAGCTATTAGTTGCCATAACCGGTGGCAGAAATTTTACCTCTTCGTGGAGATTTTTCCGAGCATTTTCTGTGATCCTTGGGTTACATTTCAATTTACTTATTTACATCAATGCCAAGGAGCCACACACACAACATACTTCCTCTAATGCATAAAGAGATTCTTCTCGGTTTCTCGCTTTCTGAAAAGTCAAATGTTTTTAACTTTGACTAAATATATATAAGAAAATATTTATATTTATGATACATAATTCGTATCATCACTATATGAATCGCTGGATTATTTCATAATAAACTTATATGAAAATACAAATATTGGTAATATTTTATACAAACATAGTTAAACGTACATGAGGGAGAGTACTTTTGCAGTGAGATGGGGTGCAGGTGCAGCTCAGCTCACACTTGTCCTTCACATCGCAGGTTCTGTTGGATCACGTTGATTCCCTGGCAATGCAAGCCCCTAGCCCGCCCGAGGTGACGGCTGACGACAACGCCTCAGCATCCCTGTCACCCAGTATCTGGCAGCGTGTCCCCGTTCATGCACAAAGTTGGATGCTGCCGTGCCGTCCCAGTTGGCGCGTTGCTGTTCGTCGTCGGAGCCAACAGCTCGATCCCCCCCCCGGCCCTCCAACGCGTTGTCGGCTGCCTGACGGCCACCACAAGTCTTATCATTCAGGCATGATTGAACCGATAGATACAGAGGATCGAATTTCATTCGCAAGCATGCAAGCAGTTGATTCTCGCTTCAGCCTAATATGTGGGTTCTCGTATGTACTACCTGCTGGCTGCTGCTGCTGGCGAAGAATTGCAGGGAGTTTTTGCACATGACCTCTGATGGATGCCACTGTGGGTGCTTCAAAAGCAACAGGAACAGCATCGCGACCGCTGTTGGTTGTCGATTATGCTGATAGCCTCGCAGTTCCAGTACCAGGTGAATGATGATCACCGATCTCTGATAAAAGCCTGGAATGAATGGCAACAAGAGAGGTGTTGCTGTTGCACAAGCACCTTTTGAAGTTTTGATCATGTTTTGTGAACTGTTATGCTGTTGTTGCTTTTGTTTGGCTCCAGTTTTCCTGCAAGATTCTGCATCATTCCGTGGTCGCCAAGGGCCAGTGTGCCTGTACTTTGTGACAGATACTAGCTCTTGACCCAAAAGGAAATATTCACACGCCACATGGTGCAGTGAAAATTTTACCGAGACATACATACCATACCAATGATATAAATAAAACACATCGTGGCCCAGGGATTTCAATTGCAAAAAAGATTGTTAACCAGTCGGGTCTATTAATTGACAAATGCGGAAGCATAACCACTATAGAAAGTTAATAGACTGTTTGTGTCAGGAACTAACCGTGCACTCTAACAGTTATTATTAGAATGGAATTGAAATGGGAGGTCGATCATGATCCAAACATGCTCATGATTATGCATCAGGACTTTACATTGATTATTATTAGAACGAGATTGAAATGGGAGGTCATGGAAAAAAACAGGGACATGCGTGAGAGCTGATCACAATTGTCCTTTTGGTTGGATCGATATATGCTCTCTCTGTGATAATTCCAATTACACACACAGACACACAGAAAAGAGAGAGAGCTTTGCAATGCCCATCAGTTGCCCGGTCGTGCACGAACTTTTTGTGGTCGATCAGCTTTTCTTTGCAGGTTTCCAGAGATATGGCATCGTGACCATTCATTTGTTTCTACTAAAAAGTTCCCTGATTTGATCTCGACTCGGGCATAACATGGCAGATCACGGGGATCTTGACTTGGATTCCTTCCGGCCAGCGTTCTCTTCTCCCTGCTTTACCTGAACAAGGACTCCATTGCAATTGTTTGCAGGATGCAAATTAAATGGTCCTACACATTTGTACAGTGATCACTTAGAAAAGTGACCGAGCAGACTTAGTTTTGATTTTTTTTTGTTACTCATTACTACTAGTAAATAGACAGCCGGTACAGATGAAATTTAATTTATCATTGTGAATAACATATGCTGAGGTTAATTAACTATAATGTGTTGAGCACTCGTAGCTATTCTGCACTCTCAGAAAACCAAGCAGAGAGGTGGTGAGATGTGGAGGTGCAGGTGTGTGAAGCTATATATATCATGTACAGTAGTATATATATATATATATATATATATATAGCAGATTCAATCATGGGCAGATAAAAACTTGTTAGGTCATAGCAGATTCATTTTATTGACTGTCACAGCTCATCTTAAAAAGAGGATAAAAAATAAGTGAGGATATAGTACAGAATAAAGAGTATAATTTATGCTGCGAGGAAATAAAGAGTAGCCTATAATCTGGTGCAGACATGCATCCCTATATAAACATGCAGGAGCAAAAAAAAAATGTATTGGAATGAAGCATCACAGATGGCATGACATCTTGAACTCGCCTTTAATTTATGCAGAGTGCTAACCAACGCCAAGAATGGATGGATAACTGATAACAGATGCAGCAGTGACGAGCTGGCGAGTGCGAGTGCGAGGGGGACGTGATATTGGCACGGCTCAATCAGAGAGCAGAGCCCCCTCCAGTGCTGGCCTGTCTCGATCTAGGGCTCGAGCTCTCGAATTGAACCGCGCCAATACCCCGTCGATCGCGGCCATTGCATATTTGCATTGCACCGCACCACACTGCATGCACGAGACACAGAACATACGTACCCACCTGCCACCTCGACTGATCGCGGCGAATGTACTAGAGGCCACTATTCAGGCAGGAAGCCCCATCGACATGCATGGATGGATCGAGTAGCGGCTCCTTTGCAGGCTTGCAGCACGCCGGAGAAGAAGAGGGCAGTGACAACAGAGGGAAGCATGTAGAAGAGGAGGAAGATCAAGAAGAAGAAGCAGGCAGCAGCCGGGAAATGCAATGCCTGCCGGCGACGGGGAGGTTGGGGTATTTATTGGCAACATTGAAGATAGAGATGTACTGTGTGCCAATGCCATGCCTCGAGTGAGAGTGAGAGTGAGATGCATCATGCATGCATGCATGTCTAGGAAGGAATCTAGAGGGAGCTGTCAGCACTCGGCGGCAGTGCTCATCTCAATCTCATGCAGGGGTGCAGGCACAGCATGGCGGATGTTTGCCGCTCCCTAGCTTCTCTGTGCCTGGGCGTGTGCGGTTGCCTCCTCTGCTTTATCAGCTCCTGCTCCTGCTCCTGCTGCCAAAAACTTACGGGTAATCCACAGATGCGCCCCCCAGGTGCGTTGGTTGAAACCAAAAATTCAACTCTAGTTAGGCTCGTGGTTAAGGCCCTACCATAGCTTATTCTGTCTCACACAACAAGATTGAATTAGCCATAAAAAACACCAGCCAAATAGGAATCAGCTAAGGTGATTACTTTTGTTTGTTTCGACAGATGGAATAAGCTGATATCGATCCATCGTCTCCTTTTTGCTTTGATGATAAAAACACATAATTAAATTAGTCTAAGTACGAGGAACAGATACCAAACTGACGTTCTGGCGAGATGAATATATGATGATGCATCATCGTATCATCATCTATAGCAAGGAAATTCCTCAAACCAAAATAATGCTGCCTTAATAAGCACAGGTTTTGGTGCATCGATTAACCATCGCCGACTTTGGCGCAACAAACGTGGACCCTTGAAGTCTTCAACATCTGCATGGTCGCGGAGCCAAAAGATTCGCTTTGTCCGGCACCTAAAACAAGCACTGCATCATTCATTTCGGAAGATTCAATCAAATCCCAGCATTCTACCGGCACCAAGATTCGATGCATGCTGGACTGCTGGTCTTCCTGCACCCCGTGCCTGCTGTGCTGCACACGGATTCCAGCCGATACACCAGAGTCCAGGTTCTCAGGTCTGCTGTGCGGTGCGGTTCCATCGCCACCGGCTGCATGCATGCCGGTGCCCTTCGCCGCCGCCGCCGTCGGTGAGTGTAGTCGGCAGGCATGCCGGTGGGTTAAACCACCGTCACCCAGTCGGTGCCACCGGCAGAACGAGGGCCAGTTAATTTCAATTTTACAACAACAAAAAAAAAACACGTTACAGCAACATGTTACTGCTTTGTCACATCGATAAGTTGACGGAGGACACAGCAGGTTTTGAGCAGAATTTCTCAAGAATCCCAGAGTTGAGTATTACTTAAATGTGTTTAGCATTGTATGCTTCCATGTTTTCCACATACAAGAGTTGCTTGATGCACAGATTCTTGAGATTATGTACACAGATTCTTAAGATGCCTATTAAGTATTTACAAGAGGCATTGTCCAATGTCGGCCGAGCCGCCACGCGCCACTCAGAGCAGCCCGAAGGTGTTCTCGCCGCTGTAGGTCATGTAGAGGAAGCCATCCTCGTCCTTGTTCTCCTCGTAGATGGCAGACATCAGGGCAGCTGCAGGGACCAGAAGTGACAATAATGTTAGCAGGGCACTGTGGTAGGTTTTTGTTTTGTTTTCCCCTATGACAACAGAGGAAACAACTCTTGGGTACCTGTTGGTGGGAGGGTGTTCTTCACGAAGATGAAGATTGCCTTCTCAGCGCTGAGCTTGATGCGCTTCCGTACCACATACACAAACTGTCCAACTGTGAGGTCGGCGGGAACAAGGTACCTGCAAGCAATAGCATATTACTAGGAGCCACACAAATATTGCAGCTGCTCTTCGCTTGTACGGATAAACAAGACTTTCTCTTCTGATCTGAATTAATTAATGCTGGAAGATGATACAAGCAAAGAATATGCTAATGGAGTAAGCAATCATTTTCTAGATGGCAACTTGCAGAAGAAACATACTCTTCATTTGGACGTCAAGTGTCTGGAATTTACTAATACTAGAGATAAACACCTTAAAGGCACACATGATTGGCACAAGGATAATGCCCACAGCCAACAGTTTTGCAGTATCAAGAGTTTGACAAAATCAAAGACAAAAATTGCTCAGGCAACTTTCAGAAGTACAGAAAAAAAAAGTTGTAATGTCAAGAAAAAATAGAAATGCAATAAAAAATATTCATGAAATGGATTAAGGACTGACTTTTTCTTGTCAATGTCTGGGATATCACTCCTCTCGGCCTTCTCAACAATGACCTACATTACAAGAAATCCGATTTGAATGAGAACAAAAGCGATCATGGAAATAAGCATAGGACAATTGGAAAATATACAAAAGAAGGCTTACAGGGATTCTATCAGGGTACTTCTCCCTGATGCGGTTAGCCTCAGCTTGCCTCCTTTCTGCAATATAAAACACATGTATAATGAGAATCCATACATTCTAACACAAAAAGGATACACAAAAAAGAAAAACTGAAAGATGTACATGAGACAGGCAAGGCGGTGGATAAAACCAGGCAATGGTAAGGCATGCACAAGAAACAGACCGACCATTGTGTGGATGTAGGTACAACCTAAACCTGATAAAATTACTGATAGACAACCTGGGGAGTCACAACTTTTTTTTTTTTGAGTCAAATGCAGTGGTTCGGATTTACTAGTTCCTGGGGTTGGTATGAACTCTGCCGGATCATGTTAGGCTCCTACAAGCACAGAATTGATCGGAGTCAACACAGCAAACTGTGGGTGGGGCACAGCCTACTAATCGCGCAGCAAATTTTAACTGCAACCATCATCAAGTTCCTTGCAGACCTACCTATCCGTAGCACCACGAAACTAAAAGGAAACACATCTATGAAACCACCACAGGATGGCGAAACCGTGACACGGTAGCACATATACCCCCAATAAAGCTTCGCTTATATAATATAATAAATAATCTATAAAATTCAACCAATCGATTGACGGATGGATCCGCGACCGGAACCCTAACACGAGCAACAACAACAACAACAACCGGTGAACCCCCGGGTGAGGAAGGGATCGGGACCGGCCAGGGGAACGTACCCAGGGGGTGCTCCAGCTTGAACGAGCTCCTCGCCATCGCTCTTCCTCCTCTTGGTCTCCTCGATCGAACGCGCACGCGGGACAGAGAGCAGCGACCTGGAACAGGGGGGGGGGGGGGGGGGGGGGGTGGGAATCGGGCCGGGTCAGGGAGACGAGGAGGCGAAGGGAAAGGGGTGGAGGCAATCCAATCCAATCGAATCGATCGAAGGCGGCGGGCGCTCACCGGATGGATGGATGGATGGGCGGCCTGGCTGCAGCGGCGGCTGGTTGGGGGAGGTGGGATTGCCGGCGGAGGGGATGGGAGGCGAGACCGCGAGATGGGAACAAATGGTGGGGGAGGAGTGGAGATTGGGAGTTGCTGTTTGGTTAAATGCTACGCGCACGCAAACGCTAACCCACGGGAGAGAGAGAGAGAGAGAGAGAGAGAGAGGTGGGGAGGAGGAGACTTGCGTTGCGTGGGATTGATTGGCTTGGACTGGAATGAATTTGCACGGATAAGCCTCCGCTTGGCGCTTGCGTGTCCCACCAAGCAAATCAACCAAAGTTAGCACGTTATTTTTTTATTCATTTTTACTTATTCATATTTTAATAAACAAAAAATAATTAAAGAACCCGTCGTGTTCCGTTCCGTGTCCCCAACGACGTTGGGTGCTCGCATTGAACTCCACTTTCAGCAAAGCTAGGATCTTCATCCAAGTTTCAGAGTATTACTCTATGTGTGATACAAATCAGAGATGAAATATCAACTTTCAGTTATGATATAATGTTTTTTCTCTCATAAGAAAACAGACAAAAAATACGCAAGTCGGCTCATCTCCAACCACGGGTCAATTTACTTTGTCGTCCATCTGAGGGAAGAAGATGAGTTTCTTGTGGCCAAAAAATAGAAAAAGAGGGTCATATCGGAAACTGTTAAAACAAGAAATTTACCTCCCCGTCTTTAATATAGAAGTTTTATAGGAATTGAGGACCTATCAGAGACTGTTGAAGCCCCAAGTTAACTCATATGATAGAGAGAAATTAACTTGAATATCGTATTGTGAGGAAGAGTATATCATGAAGTGTAAGAGATTATTAGGCATGCTAGTCTTTTGTCTTTTGCGTTATTTAATGATTCATGAGCTAGCTCTAACATAGATCATTAGACACGCTCTTACGTAAAAATGCTTACACTAAATATCACGTTTTTTTTTTGAGAATATACTAATATCACGTGGATTAGGTATGAGCATATTGGGCTAGGAACTAGGATGCACACGCAGCCGGGCTGGAAAAAGCAGACCAGACCCGCTTTGAATATGGGCTTAAGGAGGGTAGTAGCCTAGTATGCCCAAAACTAACCGGGCAAGTCTGAGCAACATTTCAAATACATTTTTTCTAGTGTAAAGTAGCATCCGTACCGTACCTTGCAAGAAAACATATACTTAGTACTCCCTCCGTCCCATTCAAAGTGTCACTAAAAAAACTGTGTTTCCTTTATAGATATGTTTTTCAAACGACACTTTTAATGAGACAGAGAAAGTATCAATCTATTCTAATATGTTTTAGATTTGAAGTCTATATCATGACTGATCGTGTACTATTCTAACTTCTAATATGAATGAATCCAACAATGACATTTTTGTAGTACCAAAATTTACATATTGTACCAACAATTATTGGCTGAAGAAGTAGAAGACCACACGCAACTTTTAGAGAAGTTGAGGGAGTAAAAAGTGAAGGGCAGGTCATTTCCACCAGATTATTATATTATACATACATTTAAAACGAATCGGTGCTGGTCACATCCAAACATGGGGCACACTGTTTTGTTGGACATCACATAACCACTCGAGGATGATTTGAAAACGACCATGTATGGCAGACTTGTGATGCTAATGAGCTTCGTGCCATCGCGGGTATGAGGGTATCCACGCATATTCCAGGTTATCAATTGTACCCACGACCGAAATAACATGGTTGAAAACTTGAAATCATGAAAACCACTATGGCAAGGCAAGCGGATTAACAGTGCAAGCGTAGAAAATCCAGATCTGCTACAAGTCAAAACGTATCAATCATGAAACTTCAACACAAGTCTCTGAAAATCTACGACAGTTCCGACGTTCCAACACTTTCAGACCAAGTTCAGTGCACGGTTACACACACGTTGTAATTGTAATTCCCAGGAGTCATTCTCCCAAGAGACTTGTTACACTGCTAGAGACACAACTAACAGCTTACAGCATAGCACGTCGTTCCCTTGTCTTCAGCGTGCCTCATACTGAACAACTGCCAAAACAGAAGAAGAGAAGAGCAGTATTGATCAGACAAGTATAATGGATCAGAAAAAAAAAAAGGATATCATTTTAAACTGCCAAGATGCAAAATCTTAGTATCCAGTAGTATCATTGAGCAATCACGCTTTGTAAGTTAGAGCAACTACAAGAGCTTTTTCTCTACTTGGCCTACCCACCATTTTCAGTGGGGAACTGGGAAGTGATTACAAATTACAATGATATAAGGAAAAGTGTGGTTTGTTCAGTTTAAACAGGAACTGGGGGAAATAAAATACTAGTATCTAGTAGCACAATGGACCATGCATTGCATAAACGCTTTGTTGATTACAGTACATAGTGCGAGCTTACTATCAAATTGGTTTGGCTACCATTTTCAGTGTCAAATGGTTTCAGTGTTACCAAGGAAAAATATGCCTTCATCTCTCAACAGACATGTATATGCCTTATAAACCATCTGATTGTTGCCTTTTCATAATCACAGTAACAATGAGTCAATGACAATGCGCAAAGGAAGCCAATAATAACACCATAGGCTAAAATGTAGTAAGCTCACAACAAACAGTACATTTTCTGTAACAGAACACAAAGCATCAAGCTGCTTTTGCAAATCAAACGCCATCTAGAAAAACTACTATCCCTCACCAAAGTCCTCTGGTAGCAACCCTAACTTTCTAGTCTTCAATCACACTTTCATGTCAACTTCAAGGCCCCCCCTGTGATGCCTTACCCTGAACTCCCAACTAAAAAAACAACTTGCATACCCTCTACCTGTCCCATCCCTTTCTGTTTTAAAGATAGCACGACCCCTTGCATCACAGCATGATCCTCTTCAATACAATGGCAATGTCCAGTATGCAATCTTTTATTGTGGAAACAAGTTTTCCAGATTACGACCATAAAAGCAAGCGTCACTGTGCAGCTCAGTCATAAATGTCCAAAATTTTCCAAACATTACCTTGGTCGTTAAGGTTGTTCGGAGGCATGGGTATTCACCCTAAACATATTATCTATTCTCAATCTTGTATATAGTAATAACTTCAAGAGAGAAAAGATTAAAAAAACACATCGAACCCACATATGAAGGTGGAACTGGTGCAACAACAATGCAATTAAACATATGTACAGGAGCATATTTAAGGAATCTCTCCAACTAAACCAAAAAAAAAAACTCTTTTGCATCAGCATCATGATCAATTGCCTGCAATCCTGTTCTAGGAGGGTTAGCCAGACTCTAGGAAGGAAGCATACATATCATGATCATCTAACTACCAAAAATACAGTAGATATGTAAGAGCATATAAACCAGTCGAGACTGACTGCCAGTCAAACATGAATCATTAAAGTGAATTATGATTCATGAATATTCTAGAACCAAACTGCATTACAGAAGACTACATTCTTAGATGTCAGAGCACTATGATTAACAGCTAATGAACAAAAAAAACCCATATATCTAGAAAGGGTACAATAACTAACTACCAGGTAGCAAATTCAATAAGTGTAACAACATCATGAGAGTAGTGAGTAGAGACTGCTTCCACCACTTGTCAAATACAACTAAAGAAGGGAGTGTAACTTTTATCTAGGAGGACAAGATCATAGTCATTAAGCAACATAGAGCTCTAAACAGCACAACCATAGGAATGAATCTACTTCAAGATTAAATGATTAAAGAAATTGGGATGTGGAAGCTAGTTTTAATTGTGGCAACATGTTTCCCCTGAGAATTTAATGAAGTGCAACATGTTAAGGGTTTCCATGGTCAGGTTTTAGTTCAGTCAACAAATACAGAGTGTGTACAGCGATATTTTCAACAGTAGTATAAAAAGGCCACATGAATCAGTTCTTTTGTACACACAGAATTTCAGCACAGCTACTACGCCTTTTCTACAATTTAAAAAATATGAAAAGAAACAGTCACCTAATGGTCGACTAACAAACTAGGTCTTGGTTAAAAACCAACAATGAATTATACAAACAGGCATTCTGTAACCATTTTAACTATTTTTTTAAAATAATCCATTCCATGTTCAATAGGCAATATCTACTTCCCACAGCACATAGAAGTACAAAGGGGGATGAATTCTGGCCTCAGTTAGGATGGGTAACCACAAGACAATTTGACATGTGCTTGAGCTACTTGAGAGTGCTCTGTAAAGGTACACTTCCTCCAATCACAAATATAGATTCATCTAGGTTTCTCCTGAATAAATTTTTTTTTTAACTTTGACTATCAATGTCTAAAATTTTAGATAGATTGAAGGTGCAAGATCGACATTAATAGATTCATTATGGAATGTACTTTATAATATATTATAATGCTTGTCATTTAAGACATTATAATGCTTGTCATTTAAGACAGTACATGTATTTCTAGCCAAAAGCTAAAAAAAATTGACTTCGGAAACAACTAGATGGAATTATATTGTAACCAAAGGAACGAATAACTTAACACCCACACCTTCATATAACAGGTTAAGAGAATTTACATGGCTGTACACTATTTCCAAAAGCACATGGTACAAGTTCAAGCTACTGAGAAAAACGTAACAACATCACAAACCAGTTATCAGAAGCTGCATAGGCCATATCCCATTATATGCATATACCACTCAGAAAGTAGAAAAGAATCTAACAAGTCACAGGTAAAAACACAAGCAATGACTTGAGACAAGTCACATAGGAATTGAAGAGAGAATGAGTAAAGGAAGCCATACTTCGGCGGGTCCGCTTCTTGTAGAGGATGCGGTAGCCGCACTCCCGGCACTGGATCACATCTCCTGGCTTCAGTGTGTTCTCAGCTCCGCAATCTGAAAGAGAAGCAGTTTTTTTTTGTTCCCGTCAGAATATGGACGAGGAATTGAGTACTTGGTTATTCGCGGGACTGCGAGGAAACCACTGGAGATGAAACGAAACATCTCCACAAGTCAGGAAGTCGCTAAAACTTGTAATTTTGACCCGTATTTCAGCCATCAACGATTTTCTAATTTCCCGAACTGAAAACCCATTTGTTCGAGAAGCTGCTCATACATGTCTACGGGTTCAAATTCCAGGATCACTTCCAGTCTACAACATCTACATATAATCTCAGAGAAAGGCCCCTAAAAGAATATTTTCCAGGTGAGAAACAAGGAAACGAACTGGTTGGTTTCCCTCATGTTTGCTGCCTGCTACGCGCAAAAAAAAAATCAGTCGTGGCTAGGCGTCCCGGTCGGAACCGCGGCGACAAATAGAGATCGAGAGGGAGGTAAGGAGGGAGAGCAGGTGATCACCTCCGCACAGGTAGCTGACGGGTTCCGGCTGCTGAGGGTCCATCCGGCGAGCCGCGAGATATGGACTAGGGTTTGTCTTTCTTGTGGATGGAAGGAGGGAACAGACGGAACAGCAGCTCTTTCCTAGCGGAGAGAGATGGGGGAAAGAGGAGGAGGAGGTGTGGCTGGGCCGAGGGCCTGAGCTGGCCGCGGGCTGCCGACCCAACTAGAGAACGCTGGTTACCAACAAGCGAACAAGGTCACGTATCAGTTCAGGCCCAAGATTAAAGGAACCGGGGGAATCGCGTTTTCTATGTTTTTTTTTTCATCACTTATCAAGTTGAAATTTCAGTCCAAATGCAAAGGTAACAACTCACTGGTATATGTTTGATACATGAGTTAAAATACGTGGAAGAACATTCAATTTAGGACATCTTTGATACATGAGTTAATTGTTAGTTAGCTAATAATTAGCTCTAGTACATCTAGTATTCTAGTATTACATCTAAATTTAAGAGCTAATATAGGTGGACTAGTCTTTCATCCACTTCAACTAGTTGTTAGACAACTAGCTAGCCAAACATAGTTAATTTAGACCAAATTGTAGCCCAACCTAATAACTAGCTACGTGTATCTAAACAGACCCCTACAACGGTCTAGCATCTGAAAGAAGTAAAAAAAAACAAATTCTCGATATCTTTATACTGTTATTAATTGAGGGCATTTTTCAAATCCCGTACTATTTTATCACGAAATGTTCTACAAGGATAGATATATAGATTATCTAAAAAAACCAATTATTATATTACTGGATCATCATACCTAAATCCATATATCTTGTGGCATATGCACGGCAAGTATACTATAGTATCATCCCATAAATGGTCTCATGCAGGCGGTGCCACCTAATTATGAGATGGCTCAACAAACAAAACGTACAATTTGTGCATTGGCATTGTCTTTTAGTATCTTATAGTAATTTTAGGATCTTTAATTTGCGCATAAAACAAATGAATGTTTGTGAGTTGCATGACAACAACTACTTGTATAATGATGTAAAAATTGTCTTATAATTCTAAATTTTATATTATGAGGTGATTGCTTCACAAAACAACCAACTCTTTCTCTTACCTTCCTCTCTCTCCCCTCTCTCCTCTATGTTTATGAAAAATTTGATATGACACCACATGAGATGACTTTTAAAATTACTTGCATAATATTGTACCGATGTACTTGCCCTTAGAGAGGTTTTGCTTCCCTCAGCCAGTGCGGTGTGGCACATTGCATGTGGTTCCTAGGTGGCTTGGAGCTAGTTAAAGATAATGTCCATTTGGTGGGTCTGCTTTTGCTAATAAATTATCTATCTGAGCCATTACTAAAAATGAGATACACAATCCCCAAATATCTTGTTTAAATTACACCGTTACCACTGTAAAAGATAAATCCAAATACACACCTTAAATTCGAAACTAAACTACCACCTCTGCTATTATGATAGATAATTCTAATTTCTAAAGTAACTATAGCTCCTTGTATTTCTATCTAAATTAGAGAGAGAGAGATTGCAGAAAGAGCCGGGGGACACTACTGTACCGATTCACGCAATCACGGTTGTTATGCACATGTCTTCTTCTATATAACTCCAGCTGCTATACAGTTTGATTGGCCGGCTCTGCACCGACGATCTTTCTGATACACTCGTGAGATTGGTGCTTTCTTTTCTTTTCTTTTTTTTGAAAGAAAATCATATTGGTGTTTTCTCATGCCAAATATATCATCGATTGTCCACCTAAACGTCAAGTAGGAGTAGCTATTAGCTAGTACATACCTCTTGCACTGCAACAAACCTCTTTCGAAGGGAGTAATGGAAGCAGTATCCACATTCATTCGCAACGTTGATGGGTATTGATTGGCCGCACACGTACGTACAACCCCCCTACTCCCTGCTGCGTAGGATGGGATAAGTGTTTTAGTTAAAGATCGGTGCCACTACGTTACAAGAGGCTCTAGCTTGATGCACACGGAGGTGCGTGGAGATCTCGACTCTTGGAAAAATTTCATCCCTCGACTATATTGCCATTGGTTAGGCACATGTTTATTCACCCTATATGTTTTTGCGAAAGTACCTGTAGTCTAGTGGTTACAAGATTCTTAGGAGCACCTCATATCTAGGGTTCGACATACTCTCTGTAGAAATGAATATTATAGGGATTTAACGGCGTTGTGCTTTCAGTGGTAGCGACGTTGCCTTTGATAGACATCCTATCCCTTCATTCAGCGATCTAGGTCTTGTTCAGCGTCAGCATCGGAGGCTTGATCAGGCAGCAGGTTCAGTCATCTTCATATAGAGGTAAAGTTTGTGTGCGTACACACTATGTAATTTGCAAAAAAAAAAAATGCTTTATGTTTTAATTGAACGGCTGCTATATCCAGTAGTCTTGTAGACATGATGAACGGCTCCATGGCGAGCGCCTGCGCCACCTCCAGCCCCCTCGTCTCGGCGCCCTCTGCATGCCCGTCCAAGCAGACCGCCGCCGCCGCCAGATTCCGGCTGTGCCGCACGGTGTCGTGCAGGGCCAGCGGCGGCGGCGGCGACCGGGGCGACAACGACGGCCTCCTGTGGCTGCCCCGGCGGGACGTGATGCTGAACGGCCTGAGCGGTGTTGCCGCTGGGATGGCCTGGTACCCGGGCCTCGCGTCCGCCGAGGAGAAATATCCGTGCGACACAGCGGACCCGGTGAGCGAGAAGGTGCTGCAGTGCGTGGACGCGGCCATGCCCGATCAGGCACCCTGCCCTCTGGTGTCGGCGACGGCCCCCGTGGTGGACTTCACGCCGGAGGGCAAGGTGACGCGCGTCCGGCAGGCGGTGCGCCTCCTGAACCGGGAAAACCAGGCCAAGTACAAGGAGGCCATCGCGAAGATGAAGACCTTCCGGAGTCGAACCCGCTGAGCTTCAAGGCGCAGGCAGACATCCACCAGGCCTATTGCGACAGCTACTACAGGTACCACAAGCAGTCGACGACGGCGGCGGCGAAGGACGACCCGGTGTTCGACGTCCACTTCTCGTGGATCTTCGCGCCGTGGCACCGTATGTACCTCTACTTCTACGAGAAAGAAGACATGACCCCACACGTTCGTAAGAGACCCCTTCACCAAAACCCCACACGTCCTCAAGAGACCCCATACATCATTGGCAATGATGATGGGCTGCCCTAGCCAGCTTGACCTATCTAGAGTTTCGTCGCCGTTAGACCAACAACCATGCAACAGCAGAAAAGAACGAGGATCAGTAGTAAAATAGTCAGAGAGGGATGGTTTTTATCAATTGAATGGATGGATACTTAATTCATCCTAATCCTCTCATATAAGTAGAGGGAGTGGTTTCATCTTATTAAAAAAAAACTTTTCCACACACAATTTAAGTTTCCCGTGAGATAGGATGGGTTTCCAAAGTTAAAACATGAATTTGGGTTCGGACTTCCAAAACCAGCCTATGCAGGTTTATACAGGAGCAGTAGTAAAATAGTCAGAGAGGGTAAATATGGTTTTTGTCAATTGAATGCATGGATACTTAATCGATCATAATATTTTTAATTAGCGCAGGTACATTGCTACACGTAAACGGTCTCATAGCCCGTTTCACATATAATGTCACCTGTGATTTTTACTTATATAGAGGAAAGAGAAAGATGAGAGAGAAACATGTCATTGTTTCGCGAAACAACCACCTCATAAGCTCAGATTTAGGACTATGAGACAACTATTATACCATTGCACGAGTTATTGTTGCCGTACGACTCACAAGTTCACTTTTATTCTATGCATAAATTAAAGAATCATGAGTTACTACGAGACAACTTAAAAAACAATGATTGTATATGTTCTCTATTAAGTCGTGCTAAAATTACGTGCCATTATATGAGACCACCTATGAGACACTAATGTACTTGCTCTTATATAAGTAGAGAGATGGTCTTATCTCAATTAAAAAAATTTCCACCCATAATTTGTGTGTTTCCTGTGAGTTAGGATGGGTTTTCCAAAGTTAAAACATGGATTTAGGTTCAGAATTCTAAAACCAGCCTATGTAGATTTAATTTATATGTACAGGCCACGTACTGGCTTGGGCCAGTTTAGCCTACATTTGCAAAATCTTTGGGCTGCTTTCTAAATCCAATGATTGCTCTCGCAAGAGCAGATTGGTGCTAGCCTACTACTCCCTCCGTTCCAAATTATAAGTCGCTTTGACTTTTTTGATTCATTCATATTGCTATGTATGTAGACATATAATATTTAGGTACATAGCAAAATGGATATACCAAAAAAGTCAAAGCGACTTTTAATTTAGAACGGAGGGAGTACTTACTAGTTGATGACGCGCGTCCCTACGCTTGTATGGAATGTGTCTTTGCACTTGTAATTGTGGAGGTATAATAATAAAATTTTGGTTGGCTTTAATCGCAATTATAGAGTTAGAAATGTGATCATATTAACATATAATTTTTTTATTAACTCTTACACACAGTAGTGGTGGAAAAAAACAAAATACCATGTCAATTTTGTTTATTTTCTCATTTCGGTCCTTTTATTTGGCTTACATAATTGTGTTTTCTGGATACTCTCACCTAGGATGAATCTGGCTTGGCAACATTGCTTGGTGAAAATTTTTGGGAGAACTAGAACATTAATCTAAGATTTTATTTTAAAAACTATTTTTTCTCCTGAAATCAAATCAGGATAAACTCCTTTCAATAAAATGCAAACAATGACAATTTAATTTACAATATTTTCCACAAATCACTCATATGTACTAGCACGGTACAGGAGCAGGGGCGGGCCTAGGCCTAGGGTCAGTAGGGCCATGGCCTTAGTCGTGGCCCAGAATATTTAGTACCAATTCTTAAGTTTTGGCCCAACAACACAAGGCCCAGCAAGGAGAGTCGGCTGCTCGATACGAGCAGTTCTGGGAATCGAGTTACGAGAGTCTGCGCGTCGCTTCCGCCGCCTCTTGCCCGCCGCTTCCGCCTCCGGGCTCCGGCCTCCGGCCTCCGGCCTCCTACTCCACGCCAACGCCGCCGCTCCTTCCTCCTTCCTCCTGCTGCGCAGCTGTAGCGCCGCTCCACGCCTCCACCCCGCGGTGCGCTGCCGCGCGGCCCTCGCTTGCCGGTGCCCGGCGGCCGCCGTCGCCCTCGGCCCTCGCCAGTGGCTGGCCCTCGCACAACAGTAAGGCAGCGGTGCAGGGCGCTAGAGCCGACCATCTCCCCTTGCCGGCTCGCCCCTCGGCTGCTGCGTTAGGGTGCTGCCAGTCGTAGCAGCGGAGGCACAATCGGCCTCTCCAGTCCCTAGTGGTGAAGCCGTGAAGGTATATTTGTTTAATTCTTCTCTTTATTTGCTTCAAGTAATCTGCTAGTTTTGATTTTTAACTACTAATTTTATTTTTTTATTCCAATTAGATGAAGACGAGAATGATTTACATTTTGTGCAAACCAGGAGTTGTTACTTAGGACATGAAAGTGGAAGATATGAATGCAACAATTCATCACTATAGAGTATAGACAATAGGTATTTATTGAGGACATGAAAGTGGAAGATATGAATGCAACAATTCATCACTATAGAGTATAGACAATAGGTATTTATTTTAAAATGTCCATTCATATTTCATAGCTATTGTATCGCACTACTCATTATATAGTTCAATAATTTCTTTGAATTTATATACATTGTTTGATGATATAAATATAGATATAGAAATATAGATATATTAGATTATAATTTAGATGGTAGCTTTTGGATGTGGCGGCTAGGATTTGGCCCCAAATCCTGAGGCCGCCACTGTACAGGAGGGCTTCATTTGATGACAGCATGCTGTTCATTTGAGCAGTAAACTGTAATCACATATACATATAAGCATACTACGTGGGTAAAGGTCACCATACAATCCGATGGTGTTGAACTCAACCAGGCAAACACAATTATAATCGTTTCTAGTTAAGTATAGTAGAGGGGAAAACACTAAACAAATATCAGTACTGAAATTAATAGCTGCACGTAAGTATGTTATCTTATTTTTAAAGACACAACCATCATGCATGAGTCTTGTAGGATATATGAGATCTAAAAGTCTAACCATTCTTGTGTAGCAGCTTGGTAGTGAAATAATTTATACATTAATTAATAGATTAGTACTCCCTCTTCCAAAATAGAAGTTTTTCTCGTTTCCCGAGAAGTCAACATTTTTAAACTTTGACCAATTATATATAAAAAAATAATAATATTTATAATACATAATTAATATCATTAAATAGATCATTGAATGCACTTTCATAATAAATTCATTTGGAGATATAAATGTTGCACGTATTTTCTACAAACTTAGTCAAAGTTGAGAAAGTTTGACCTACACACATCTCTAGGATGGAGAGAGTAATTGAGAAGGTCACTTAGATTAACATTCAAATTTCTATGTAAATTAATGTAGGGAAATCAACAAATTAGAGGGAGAGTGGTGTAGTCTGTAGCAGGAATGTGGGCCACGGAGAAGACCAGAAGGTTCCGGAGTCTGAGAAGAATCTAGATAGACAGGGCTTCCCAACATAGCCGCGGCCAGGGTAATATTTAACGCTCCTTTAGAATGCAGGATTAGGGAAACATAGGAATAGGAAAAATAAAGGAATAGGATAGTAATGGAGTTGAAAAACTGAGGATTAAAAACTATAAAAAACTTGAATAGCTGTTGTTTGGACGGGCATAGGAAATTTGTAGGAATGAAAAACTTAGGACTCTTGCTTGCTACAGCGAGCAGGCGATAACAAGCTGCAGCGGTGGCAGGCAGCCAGACCAGCCCATCAAGTTCTTTTTCTTCTGTCCTCGTTCATGTCTTGCTTACTGCGATGAGCTCACGGGAGCCACGTGATTATCCTCGATCTGACGCAAATGGATGTAAAAGTGAGGTTGGTGTGGATGTTATGTTTTCTCTGGTTTTCCTCTGGAATAGCTGGCGTAGGAAGTTTTTCTACGTTTTTTCCTACGATCATTTCCTGCGATCTAAAAGAGTGAACAGTAGCCGAATCCTTAGGATCCCCAATCCTACATTTTTCATGCGTTTCTCCTTTGATCCAAAGGAGCCCTTAGCCTGCAATAGTCTCTTGAGCGGAGGGAGTTTGGGGTTTGTAGTAGCCGTCATGCTTGCTTACTAAGAATGGCAATATTGAACGCATGTATGTCCCTGAACCCAAGGCCCCCCTCCTTTGGCTTGATCCCCGTTTCCCAACTAAGCCAATGAATTTAATGCTTCCCCTCCGGCTGATTCCACCAGTAGCGGCAAATTATAGAGCTATTTTGATCACACAGAATTTTAGTGATATCAAAATAACCCATAGCATATGTTGGAACAACCTATGCGATTACCTTTATCAGGATCTCCTTACCACAGCCCAAGATAGTAACTTTTCTTTCCATCCTTGAATTCTTTTCCAAACTTTGTCCTTCAAATAATTAAACACCTTTCATTTTTGACATCCCCACATGGACTCGGAGTCCCAAAAATCACTCATTCAGAGTTTCCTTCACCTCGAGAATGTCTTTAACTGCCATTGTATCGGAGGTAGTGTTTGGGGACTAAACATCATCTGAATCGAGCACTGCTCGTACAGTTCGAGAATACTACGGAGATGGCTAGTATCCTCCTCTTTCGCCCGAATCAAGATTATAGAATCATCAGCGAAAGGTAGGTGAGATATGCTAGGAGCGTTCCTGCAGATTTTTACACCAGTAATTTGACCATCTTCCTCTGCCTTTGTCAGTAAAGCTAAAACCCCCTCCGCACATAACAAGAACAGATATGGAGATAGTGGACCTCCTTGCCTCAGATCCCGTTCTGGTACAAAGCTATCTGAAACCGTTCACCTTGATGTCAGGGGCGAAGCCACATGGAGCCACCCGAGTATACGGGCACCAGAGTAAAATGAAAAAATTAGTTAATAAGTAGTAAATTTTACCTCTTGTACACCACTCTGACTCAAACATGTACACCACCGTGGCCGTGTGCACTCGGATTCTTAATGTTCTAGCTTCGCCACTGCTTGATGTGGTACGTGCTCGTAGAGATATGCATTTCATAATCAGCTGTACCCATTGGTAAAAAAAAACATTCTTTTCATCATCTCAGCTAGAAAGCCCCATTCCCCTTGGTCGTATCCTTTGCTCATGTCAAGCTTAATCGCTGCCCAACCCTTCTCCCCTATTCTTTTATTCAACATATAATTTGTCAGCTCATATGCTATCAACGGCTTAGAACAAAAGCACTTGGCCAGGTGTGACGATATCAGGCATAATGAGCTTTAGGCGGTTGGCAAGCAATTTTGGAATTGATTTATAAACCACGTTACAAAAACCAATGGGTCACAGGCCTATTACCTTCTCTGGCCTCTACAGTTTCAGAATTAAGGCAATTACTATGTCATTCCAATTCTCCAGCATAGCTCTACCATTTAGGACATCTAGAACCTCCCTATATGACACTTGACTGCCCACAATGTTCCAAAGCTGCTCGTAGAAAACGGCCGGCATGCCATCCGGTCCTGGGCCTTTAGATCTCACCAATAGATTCCAGGACACATTTAACTTTTTCATGTGAGAGTTTGGACAAATGCCTCATTCATTCAGAGAAAATGGTAATTTTGCCATCATCAAACTTGGGCTTCGCCCGTTTGCCATTCCGCAAAAGGGATTCACTCGAATGTCATTTTCAAACTTGGCGCATATGCTAGAATGCCATTATGCTCATTTCTTCTAATATTTAATTTTTTTATTTCAACTCATTTTTCTTTGCACTTTTACCCCTGCCTCAGTGCCTCCCATCCTTATCTCCTTCCTCACACCCTTCCTCACGCATGTGCACGCGTGGGACCCAACGCCGCAAGCACCGGGCCCATCCTGGCGACGGCGGCTCCCCTCCCGTCCCCGACGCTGGCAACCCCCCCCCCCCCCCCCCACCTGTCCCCGACGCCGGCCGCCTGAAGAATCATGACTCTAGTGGTTTCGGTGATTAACGACATGAGAATTGTTATTATGGCTAATGTGTGTTTTGCAGAGGCTATGCGTAGCTTAGCCATAGTGACAAATGTAAATGAGCATCAAATGGTTTCTATTGCCCCCAAGATGGATATCATTTCGGATTTCAAAGAGAAGATGATGAAGACCCTAGTGTGATAGGTCTAAGTGCCATAAGAAGATGAAGGACACTTAGTATAGATAGGGCTTTATTTGATCTTTGACCATTGTAACGATCCACGATTTCCTCGAAGGGAAATCCACATATTACCACATAATGTGATAGCCCCAGGAGTACCAAGCTATCACATTATTGATATACAGTCGATACCACAGTCATACATCGTAAGTTACAAGTTACAAGTATTACAACTTAGAGACTCACACCCTACTACAACACTCTACTAGCAGAAGACGCACGCGAAACGATATCAGAGTAGAAGCAACGCGCCAGCGGGAGAAGGCTCCTCCTTCATAGACAACCTTGAGCGTAGGACAACACCACCTAAACCTCCGGATCCTTGTTGTTGTCGTTGAAGATAGCATCCAAATCTGATAAATAACTTTTAGTACGATTTGTACTGGCCACTGTTTCCCACCCTATGTTTTGTTTTTGCTTTGTGAAAAGTGGTATGTAAGGGGTAGAGAAGAGAAACTATTTCTAGCTGTGGTTTTTCTATGCAAGTTCATTATTAAGTAATAATAATATAGTAGTAAGTTGTATATCAAGTTTTAACACATTTCCCACACATCCATCCCATCCACACACATCTCACCACACACACTCTCACACTCTCTAGGCGACAAGGACAACTCTCTCTCGTCCTTGTCTCAGCGGCTCACAGCCGGATCCTACAAAACCCAGGGGGAGAAAAGAAGGGACTCATCTCTCTAAAGCAAGTGAGGCGTAGGCCATGAGAAGTCCATAACTGGGGACACGGCTATACGTATAGATCGATCAACTCTGCAGAGTGTGTACACCTGTACCCACAAGATCGCCATCATCGACGTTGTACAACGCCTAGGCCGACAACGGGCTATCACCCGATCCGAAACGATACCATCCTACCACTCAGCCCTGGGGCTTCCCGGCGCACCGACAAACTGAGACTGGGAGACGCAACACCTGACCACTATGGTACTGCGCATCTAGGATGGTACGGGTCTCAACACCGGCACCACCCACCCTTATCACCTAACAACCTGACAGTAATGGCATCGCACAAACCGATTGACATCCGCACCCCGCCCATTCAGGGACGAGTGGTGTGCACGAAAGGCTCATGGTTCCGTTTTCCCTTGCTATTCCAGATCCTAGGTGGGATCAGACAGGTCATCTCCTCAATCGGGTACTCCCCCGTGCCATCACAGCACCTCTATCCCGGGGCTCGCCCCGGGATCTCCTCAAAAACACATGTACCTGACACAGGTACCTCACGTGGGGATGCCCAGGTCGCACCCCCGGCAAGACTCGTCCCATGGACTCGTCGTAGGGCCTGTCCGATCGACTCAACCCTCACCACACCCCTAAGACACACGCTAAGATCTCCCTAAGTTGTTATCATTATATCGGCACACAGTGCCTAGCCACTCATAAACAATCCTCCACTCAGCATCACATCAATGACATAATGCGAAGTAGAAGTAGCAAGTAAGTAAAAGCGGGTGTTTATCCTCACCGCGGATGTGCAGGGGTAAGGTTGCGACAAGGTATAGGCTTTCCAAGCAATCTACCATGCAACCTATCAGTTTAATTGCAGAAAGTAAAGCACTAGCATCTATGTATATGCATGTCTAATAGGATTCTACGAAGTTGGGTGGGACGTGGCACCTGTTTGTTATAGATCCATATATTCATCCACATCTGGTTGCTGCTCATGCCTCCTGCCTCCAACGGATCACCGGTCCGATCAACATCGCCCTCGATGCAACTACCTCGATAGAGCGACAAACAAGGAAGAAAGCAATCAATCCTTAACCAAGATCTAAACTAAAAGATAGCGAGACACAGGAAAAGCGGCTATCAACAAGGACACCAAAAGACTTAGCCCTCACGGGGTTGTCCGCTTTCCTCGGGCTCAAAATAAAATACGAGTGGTTGTCTGTTAAGCATAAGCTCGAGTCACGACCCCGAAATAACCACACTTCCCGGCAGTGGCGGAGCTACAGGGTATGCCGGGTCCTGCAATTCCGGCGAGAGAGCAAGTATATATACCGTATTTGTATTTATCAAAAACAAAAGGAAAAACACTTACATGCTGGCAGCTGCGTACGTACCTGAGAGCCAAGCCTGGCCTACGAGCGAGCGTGAGGCCCATGCGGCAATAGAGTATAGGTGCGTGAGAGCTCTTTGGCCCGCGAGCGATAGTCAGGCCCATACAACGTTGTAGCTCAGGCGGCCACGGACAGATGAGACAGGAGACGAGTAGAGTAACTCCTAGTCTTCTGTCCTCCACGAGTCGATGATTCATCTATTAGTGGCCTGTTCGTTTGGTAAAATTATGCACTGTTCCGATAGGATTATTCACTGTTGGCTGATTTCTTGTGAGAGAAAAACATTGTTCCAGCTGGATTTAAGCCGACTAAAAAGTCAAGCGAACAGACTGTAGATCATTGGTGATCAGCTTCTTGCGTTGACGTCGTCGGATGTCGGCTTTGGACTAGTCATCTGTCAGCGCTCGGCCTTCGCCCTACCCTACGTACTAACATCTAGATGAACTTGTGATCATAATTATTCAGGTGAGACCAAATCTTTATTATTTGTCTTTTTAAAAAATCATGTATACTTTAATTGCTAATTACTTAACGCTAAAATTATTAAATCATCTATCATGCAGCAAGGCTGACGATTTGTTCTAACAGTAAAGTCGATCGAGATTGATTTATTGTTGAGTACACGTATCATGTGAGTGATCCATAATTACATATGAGAGTTCAATCGTGCAATCGTAATTTATTTAATTATTTAGTATTTTGTTCTTTATAATATTTATGTAGTTATGAAGAACAAGGATATTGCACCTCTTTTCAGAAGCACGAAGCAAAGAAGAAGGCAGCAGCAGTTGTTGATACTTCTAATTGTTTCCCTGATCCAATTGATCATTTATGTCTCTTCGGAAGCATCAAATAATATAGTCATAAAAATAACATTGTAAGTCTCTGGTTTTCTTTTATGTATATACTATTTCAATCATCGGTATGACTTTTGAACTATTATATTACTTAGTGCATATATACAGAATCATGTTACCATTTTTTTACACTTATTACCGAATTACTTAAATAGATTTACCGAATTGTATATAAATTTTTTTCCCGGGCATACCCTTAGACAAAATCCTAGATTCGCCACTGCTTCCCGGGTTGAGGGTGTCAACTTGTATGGCTTCAAGAGAAAGGGGCTTAGACTCTAGCTTAACTTAGACACACACCACGACTTGCGATCTTTCGATCCGAGTGTCATGGAAATTGACAGGAACCGAAAGGATTGCAAGTAGGAGGGAAAGACAAGCGCAACAGGGTTTGGCCCTTGAAGCCCTGTACCCCACAAGTCACAACTAAGCACGAACAAGAAGGAACGAACAACAACGCAAGATGCAAGAGTTGTGACTTGGTCCCACAGACTTCGACTTGCACGCCATGAAAATTGGCACAAGCAAAAGAGAATGAGACAAGAGAAATAGGGGAAGGGGTTGGCTAGGCCGTCCATATCACGTCCTTGGTAAGGATAGTTTTCTGACGGTCAATCGAGTCGACTCGTATGGTTCCAAGGGCACGACATAGACCATAGCTTTGCTAACCAAAATAGAGGTTGGAAACGGAGAATAAAAAAAAGGGGAAGTGGTCTACTTCTCCCAATCCACACGCCATGGCAAGGGCGAGGCATTGGAAAGGAGCGACACACAAGAGAACACACAACACTCAAATCCACTTGTAGGGTACCACGACCTATATGCACTAAATGCACCTAGACACCCCTTGGCCTTAGCGGTGCGGTTGTCACTGCAAGGACCTAAGAAGCATCATGGTCTAAAATAGGTACAATCATACAAGGGCTTGAGCACGGAAGAGCCAAAAGAGAGAAGGGGAGATAAAAGGACCCACCTTCCTTTGATCCACTCGCCATAGCATCCGACGGCAATCAAAGGAAAAGAATCAAGACAGTGATAATAAACACCAAAGGGGAACAAGCAAGTTAAAAGGGAATTTTGGTTCCTCGATACTTCAATCCACATGTCATGGAAATGGACATGAATCGAAGAAGTTAGAACAAGAGAGCGCAATCCATGTCTTACTGGATCGACGAGGATTGATAAGAGAGGCAACGGAGATAAAGTCCGATGGTCATGCGAGACAACTCATGACCATGAACTCTACCTACACGAGTTGGCTTCCGAAGCTACCACGATAGTCATCCCCTAGTTCGGCTCTAGTGGACTAGGTCACGTGAGGCTCGCCATGTGCGGGTAGGAAGCGCACCGGTGTCGAATTCACAATAGCCATGTCCTAGGGACGAGGCTAGGAGCTAACAATTGTAGTCCGACAGAGGTAACTAAACACGAGAGGAGCGATATGCTTGGCGCTTCGACCATGGCGAGACGAGCTCGCGATCGCATCGTTCAAACATTCGCCCTCTCAACTGGCTCGAAGGCTCGGCTCACAGACAAACAGATCATAACCCATGGCACAACAGGTGGACAGAGACGTCGGAGCTTCGCCAAGTGCTGCAGCAAAACCATAGCTTGCCCTGCGACAGTGGAACCCATGGCACGAAGGCCAGTCTCAGACGTGAACCACAACCGGAAGGGAAGAGTTGAAGCTTTGGTACTGTGCAGGCTCACCGACGTGGAGGAGAAGGGCTTCCAACAGGGTCGGTGGTACGAGCGTCGTGAAGCGGAGCAGAGGACATTGGCGAGGTGGGGCTCCCACGTGGTGGCGAGAACGGCATCGCGGACAGGCGCGACCACGGCCGGCTGCGCTCGGCCGAGCCCGTTGGCAGCAGCACATCAGGGACACCAGGGCGTCGGGGGCTCGGTGTGGCACTGCTGCGACGTCGCGGGTGACGTCGTGGCCGTGGCCATGGCGAGGGAGGTCGGCTCTGGGGCAGCGGTCCGGCTGTGGCTCTTAGCGCGTCCACGGTCGACAACATGAAGCTGCAGCGTGTCGCACCATGGCCACTGTGGGGTCGCGGTGCGCAAAGGCAAGGGCGGCGGACGTGACGTCGAGGGCGTTCTTGGTCGAGCCCTTGGTGAGGGTTTGGTTGAGGCGGACCGAAGCCAGCCTGGCAGCAGAGGGCCTCCAGCGTCGGCACGGCAGGGCCAACGTGGGCACAGCGTCGTGGCAACTCGGAGACGAAGGCTCGGCGGAGGTGCACTCGTGGCCGGCCCGGTGGACACCGCAACGCGTCACGATGCTGACACAACGGCGAGGCGCACCGCGGTGGTCGCTGCTGCTTCTTGCGGGTGCCGCGGACGTGGCTTGGTGAGGGCACTGCAGTGTCGTGGCGACAGAGAGGCGAGTCGGCGGCGGAGTTGGTTCTACGGCGAGGATAGCGTCGCAGCTCGGCAGGCTTCGGCAGCAGCGCCACAAGGAGGAGGTGTCGCGGATGACGGCGCTGCGGGGCCAATCGGCGAAGTGGTGCCGCGGACGACGGCGTCACGAGGCCGAACGGAGGCTCAGCGCGGCGGAGCGAACAGAGCGGTTGCTAGGGAAAGAGGAGGGAGCGACGTTGGCGGCGGGAGGAAGGGAGACGGAAGCCGAGGCGGCGGCTGCTGCTTTAAGTAGTAGAGCGAGCTAGGGTTCACTAGGGGGCTCCGGGCATCCTCGTCGTCCGTGCCCTGGGAGGGGGCACGCGGCCGACATCGAGGGCAGGGGTGAAGCGCGGAAGCCGAAGCGAGGGTGCGGGTTGCGAAGCGGCGCATGGGACCATGTGGGGGCGCGTCGCACGTCTGCGCGTGGCGTCGCGGGGGCTTCGCGCGGGCGGGGAAGCGCCCCACGCGAGCGGCGGCGGTTGGGAGGGGATGCCGGGGCGGCACTCTAGGGTTTGGGGGCTCGGCAGGCTGGGCCAGGTGGGCCGGGAGCGGGGAAAAGAGGTGGGGAGCGAGCGGGCCTGCTGGGCTGGCAAGAAGGAGAGGGAGCGGGCCGAGGGAGTGGATGGTGAGGAGGCCGGCTGGGCCTGGTGGGCTGCAGGGGCAAGGAGATGTTTCCTCTTCCCCTTATTCCTTCCTTTTCCTATATCCATATTATTTCCTATGGCTTAAATGTGTTTGTATATATATTGTATATATATATATGCATCTCTTAGAACATGCTCGTATATTTGTGGAGGTCCAGCAGGGGTGGTCCTTTTAGGGTTAGATAAAGTCGAGATGGCTTCCCAGATTTACACCAATGAGATAAGTGATATGATCGAGGATGGATCACGAGATCATAAAAGGGGAAGTGACTCAGTGATACTTGAGAGAGATTCAAGGGAGATTCAAGAGAGGCCTCAACGAGATGGGAGATATGTTTTCATGAAGGGTTTAAAGGAACCCAGAGATAGATTCCGATGGAGTCAGAGAGAGAGGGTTGCTAAGGGTTGTGCGCTCCAATACGAAACACAACACAAAACCCAAAATCAAAACAAGAACCGAGGCATGAATCTACAAACAATCTATATGCATGCAACAATTTTGTCGGTAAACTCTGTTAGGCTAGCTCGGTTTAGACCTAACAACTACATGCTTCACACGATACATGAATAAGTTTTGAAAAGTTCGGATTTTTGGTTGTTGTAAGTTTAGACCTAACGACTACATGCTTCACACGAGACATGTATGAACAATAAGAAATAGAAGAGGAGCTTGCCAACGTCAAGGATGGCATCTACGGGTTTCAAAAACTAGACCTTGAAGCGACAGAAGGGTAGGGTTTCAGTGCTGCGAACCAACAGCATGTCGGGGGGGGGGCCATGGCCAGCTGTAGCCACTCCGGACTAGCGGTGCCTAGCCATAGTCTGGCTGCGGCTGGCTAGATGAGGTTACCGCTGGCCGGACAAGCATCAAGCGGCGGATAGCCGGCTGCTGCGGAACGAACACGGTAAGAGGAAACGGGAGGGCGGCAGAGCGTTGGTAGATGGCACAACAAGGCCACGACTTCCCTGCGATAGTGAAGAGCAACGACACTGTTGGTATTTCTTATGACTATTGGATAAATCCGCAAGCGCACAGATTATACCGTTGTAGCACTTCACCAAGGATTATTCCAAGGTATCATAATTTATATTATCCCAATGGAAAGCTGGGCTAGAAATGATAATTAGAGAGAGAGAGATCCTAGAGAGCACCTCAACTTAGTACCAACTACTATAAGGGGGTAAACGATATATGTGATAGGAAGGGTTGATGAATGAAGAAGCTACGATAAATGATACTTAGAACAGACTAGGTAGATTAGCTAGGTGGGAGGACAACGAGAAGAGTAAAGGGACTCCTAAGCAATTCACTCTACTTCAATATACTTAGCTAAATAACTAGTCTAAACACTATAGTTTGCCTCCTCAATACAAGTATGCTAGGCGAGGGGATATATTAGTAGGAGGACAAAACTCCTACCGGACCGCACCCTCTTCTTACGGGGGCCTTACCTTTTAAGAACTTGCCTAAGAACACGTGGTGGAATACAGAGACTAGACAAGGCTGTCACCTCTTGCTAGCTACCACAAACAATCCGTGCAGCAAGCGGTAACCAAGGATAAGATGATGTATAAGCACCACGCTTACACACAACTTACTACTTTGACTATGATCAATAATCAAAGCACCTTATGACAGGCAATGATCGCATACGGGAAAGGCTACAAGGATCACGGACTATGAATGTAAAGGCTATTAAGGAGCAAAAGCATATAACAAGACTATATCTAGTATAGTAGTGCTCAAAGTAAATACTAAGTAAAGTATAGAGAAAAGATAATATATTGATAAAGGTAAAGTCTTACAAAGAAGGAAAGATACAAGAGCTATACTAGACTTTCCAGAAGACAACTTCGGAAATCCCGAGCACAGCTCGACTCAACTCTAACTCCCACTCTAGACTAACTCCTAGAACAATCTAAGGAATAAAGCTTGTAGGCTTCTTCCCCATGTGTAGAGAGGGGGGTATGGCCCTCTATTTATAGTAGGGGGTGGAGTAGGGGCTACTCCAGCGCCACATCAGCGATCCAGGGTCTTCCATCCTCCACCCTTGGATCAAACCGCCTTAGAACCGACCAAGGGGTGGATGGTGTGGATTTCCACTATGTGCCAAGGTGTATGGCGGTTGGAGGGACCCAACCGACCCTTAGAGGCGGTCGGCCGACTGTCCCTATGGCCGGTGGGCCCTCCTCTGGCCTCCTGGTGGTGGTCCCACTGGTTAGAGACCAAGTGGACCCTGGTGGGCCCAGATGGGGGGTCGGCCGACCCCCCCCCTTGGGGTGTCTGGCCCACCTCGGTCTCCCAGCTTCTGGTCCCACCTGTCATGGATGTTGGGTGTTGATTCTGAGATGGTTGTCAGGTTTATCTCCTTGGTGTGGGCCCATGGATCCATGTGCTATGCATGTGAGCCGTTGAGAGAAAGCACAGAGTGATCCAAGGGTTGGAAATCACTTTGGAGTGCTTCTCTTGGATCATGGCCGAGAGGGGAGAGCTGGTGGGCCCATAGGGTGGTCGGCCGACCCCCTATGTGGGCCCATCTGGCTCTCCTTTGCTTCATTTCTTCATTCCTGCACTTAAACACTCATGGCCATGTGGAACTAGTTATTTGATAAATTATGCTCATGATGTGTTTGTTTATCCCTGATCCTGAGGTTGGTGGCATCATTTTAGTTATATAAAAGTTGATTATAATTTGTGCCAACAAGATCCCCCAAGCTTAACCTTTGCTCGTCCCGAGGAAACAATTAAACTTGACTCGATGGATCAGGAGTTGCTACTATGCTTCATATTTCAAGAGTACTAGATCTACAACAATCATACTTCTCTTTTGAATGGAAAAGTTAGCAAATAAGACTCACCCATATTACCTTAGTCCTTCATGGGGCTTATAGCTTTATCCTTTGTCTTGAGAGGTTGAGAGATAGAACAACTTGACTTGAGCACTAGTTTTCTCATTCTTTCACAAGTTTCATATCGGAGGTTTTGCAAGATTTTGTAAAAGAAAACTTAGTGTTCCTCAAAGGTACTCTCGAGTCACTCATAAAGTGTATGATTCCTCACCAAGGCATATGTCAAAGTTTGCCTTCTTTCTTCCTATCTCTAAAGGTTATGTGGAGCTATATGTAGGGATCAAAAGATGTATCAAACTTACCTTGCATATATTGTAAAGTCAAATTCCGGATCCTAGGAGAGGAATGTCATACTCTTAGATCAAGATGTGCAAGTGTGTGGAAACATGGCAAAAGATCAATACTCCTATATGTGGATGATCTCTCTTTCCTAAAATTATTTTGAGACATAGCTATCTTTTTTTTTTCAAGAGAGCTTTGGAATGCTCATAAAATTTGGGACTTTAGAGTGCCCTTGAATTTTTTTTCATAATTTTGCATAGTCTATGTCTCATATACTAGTAACAACTAGAGAGAGTTTTTTCTACTTAGAGCATGGAGTATGAACTATGTGGAAATGTAAGGCATGTTTCTGCGTACTTTTAGTGTAGAAGCAGCATGTATATGTGGCATGTACGTGATCTTGATCTTGGGAGCATGATAAATCTCTCAACAAGGGTCACAAAACTTGAACAAACTCAACACAAAGCAAGCAGCTTATGTAGAAAGCTTACAAACTCAACACAAACCAAGCTTATCTTTTGCTCAATAATGCGGCGGATGTGGATGTTGTTGCCGCCATAAGTCCCAATGCCGATGTTGTTCTTCTTGCATTGCTTGGATATCTTTGGCAGTTTGCTGGACGATGTGTGCTGTCTCATCATGTTCAACACGCAGCTCACCAAAAGTGTTGGTGAGATGATCGAACTGTTGTCGTAGCTCACGATGCTCCCTTTCTCATGTGGACGAGAAGGATGCTCGTGCTCGTTGTGGACGTGAAGGTCAAGGAGGCACGCCACTGGAAGTGTGCATGGAAGATGCATCGTCTTCCTCCTCGTCAATAGCTCCTCGGGAAGGACCACCTTGCTCAAGATGAACAAAGTAAAGCCCCTCCTGAGCTCTCCTGTCTGGACCTGCAAAAACTCTTTTCCCAATGCCTTGATCTAAATCAAGGGTTAGCTTACGGGTCCTATACAATTGAAGTTGCCTATTTGGAAGAGGCACCTCAATTGTATGGCCACTGTAAATCATTTTAAGTTCACCGTTGGCATCTCTTTTTAGCATGTTGGTAAATGTAAGATATTCTTCTGAGATCATAGCTAAAGGAGAAGAGATGTAAACAAAGGGTTGTGTTCCATTTAGCAAGTTCATAGATTCAGCAAGACGAGTAATTAAAGATGTGAATTGAATAGATTCATTACTCTCAATTGAACTTTGCCAAAATTCCACTAAGCATTTAACAAGAGAGATTTGAATTTTGTTTACCTTTGCATAAAGCAATTTTAATTCCATGTCACTTATCAAGCTAGCATTACTTCCAGGAAGCAAAGTCATGTTCATCCAAAGATGCATGAAACGAAGAGTAGGATTATGAATTTCCACAGGTTTAGGATTTGAGCAACCTTTTAGAGCAGAGATAGAGTACCAAAACTTCCTCTTGTTAAACCTACGCATGGCAAGGTCTACATCTATCAAGCATGAATTTTCAAAACCAAGAGCAACACTTAGATGACTCCAAGTTAGACTATGACTTTGATTAAACATATGAAAGGAGATTCCAACATTTGAGACTTGGAGAGAGCATATGAATTCTATGGTAAGCAACTCAATTCCAAACTCTTCTATTTGCCAAAAGCCAGAACAACCAATAGCGGAAAAGATAATTTCAAATTCGTTGGTCATACCTGCGTTGGAGAGAAGACTCGGATCTAATATCCTTGTGCGCTCGAAAGATCGATCCCGAAGAGACCGCTTTGCTGATCATAAGTCCTCATTGGGGGCAACATAAATGCCTCGATATGAGGTACCTCCTCTGGCACTTCTTCCTCCTCCTGAGGGTGTTCTTCGGTTTGGAGGTTCTCCCAAGTGTATCGGGCAGAACCTCTCCTTCTTCTACCTTGGGAAATATCCTCGGATTGGTAGGAGCGACGAGATGAGCTCCTACTCATAGCTTGCTTCATCTTCTTGAATGCAGATGTTATTGGGTTCTTCATCTTCTAGAGAGGAAGAAGGACACAAGGGCAAGACTAGGAGAAGGTGTGTGAAGGGGATCTCTAGTTTGCCTTGTGGGGAGAAGTTTGGGCTAAGAGAAGAAATCTTTCTTATGGACTAGTGAGAGCAACACTACTTCTCTTGAGTGAAGAGAGGAGAGAGCAAGGCAAGGAGAAGCTTGAGCTAAGACTGAATTCTGGTTGAGGTGTGAGGGAATGAGCTCTCCTTGCATGGGATTTTATAGGGAGAGGAATGGCACCAAGGGGGTGCCATGGAGTGGTCGGCCGACCACCCTTGGGCATGCCCCTTGGGTGCCATGATCACTCACTTTGGTTGATGCCTTACACAAAGCAAAAGAAGGAGAGGAGGTGACCAAAGCATGGTCGGACGACCCCCTTAGAGTGGGGATTCCACTATGCTTTTTCTAGTGCTAGGTGAAAGGTAAAAGATGTGGTGTGATGTGATCAAAAGCTGAGCTAAAGTGGTCAAGATTTTCCTCTTTAAACAAAGGGTAGTGAGGGACAAAGGTATGTCATGGTTTGGTTGAAAGTGATTGATGTGTTTTCTTTTTTAAAGCATGACAAAGTGAAAGTGATGGGTGTCATGATTCTCCACTTTGGACAAGGGGTAGTGGGAGACAAGGATGTGTCATGATTTAACAAAAAGTGACTGATGTACTTTAAAGCATGACAAGACAAAAGAGATGTCTCCCAAAGCAAGAATCTGATTTTTGGGAGTCCTACTACTCAAATCATGAGGTGCTTGGACAAAGGATGGTGGAGAGGAAAAGATGGATGGACAAGGGGATCATAGGGTGGTCGGCCGACCACCCTAGTCCTCCAATTTTTTTTCTTTTTCTTTTACAAAGGTCCCTATATGCTCCTTAATCAAATAAGCCAAGATATGGTATATAGGGTGGTCGGCCGACCACCCTATTGGCTCTATCTTTTGTCAAATTTTTAATGCTAATCTAATTCTCAAGTTTTATTTATACTAACTTTAGTTTTCTAAATTTAAGTATGAAAGAAAGTAAAGGTTTGAACTAAATTTAAGAAGGGAAATAAAAGATAACTACGGATTTACCTTTCGGCGAAGGCTCCCTGATTTTAAGTCCTCGGAGTGGGACTCTCCTTGTTCATTCCTCGGGTGCACTCGATGACTCCGGAGGCGGGGACCGTGATGTGTGCACCTCATTTGCTTTCCAAACCTGCCTTGGATTGGCGGGGTTGTCCTCCCTAAGTTCATTGATCTTGGCCTCCGGGTACTGCTTCTTTTGACGCGGGGCTCGAACTCTTCTTCTTGATGGTTGTGCTTTAGCCTGTTTGTTAAGTTTATAACCATTGAAAGAACATTTCACCTTGTGACTCGAGAATTGGAAGTGGATTTGGCCCGATCCAACGTAGATGACTGCGTTGGTAGTGTTGAGGAAGGGCCTTCCCAAGATGACGGGGACTTCCACGTTAGCTCCCATGTCCAGGATGATGAAGTCGGTGGGGATGTACTCGTCTTGGATGTTCACCAAGATATCCCTTGCGAGTCCCTCGAGAAACTGTATGGTTTGATCTGCCATCTGCAAGCGAACACATGTGGGGACCAACGGTCCTCCTAACAAGTTGTCATAAGTTACCTTAGACATGATGTTGACGCCCGATCCGAGATCGCAGAAGGCGGTGTGGAATGTCTGTTGTCCGATTGAGCATTTGATCATCAGGTGGCCTGGATCTTCCTTCTTCATGATGAAGGGAGGATCGAGAAGATAGCCCCAGTAGGAGCGAAGCGTAGGCTTACCGAACTTCGTTGTGACCATGTTCACATGCTCAATTGAATCCTCTGGTTTCCCAGGAATTTTACCTTGTTCTATGGATGGCATAGCTGCTGCTAATTGAGCTAATTGGGTTTCTAGAATTTTATTAAAGCTCGATTGATTTTTCATGGCAGTTGAGAAGCTATCCATTTTCTCACCAAAGCTTTCAAGAACTTTATCAGTGGCAATCATCTTTTTATTTATACCATCATTAATCTTAGATTGACCAAGAACAAGATCTTTCAATGAAGGTTGGTTATTATAAGAATTGTAATTGTTGTAATTGCTATTACCTCCATTACCTTGGTAGAAGGGGCGTGAATTCCAGCTTCCTTGTTGTTGGGGTCGATACCCATTGTTGTTGTTGTTGTTGTTGCTGCTGCTGATGAATCTTATGTCCTCCTTCGAAGTCTCGGGGCAATTGTTGCCTGAGTGATCATTTCCTCCGCACACCTCACACCATGGATCAGCTTCAATGGCTTGTGCAGCGACGACGGGGTAGATAGCCTCTCGTTCCTTTTTGGAATTCTCTTCTATCTTCTTCATCAGGAGGTCCATCTTGGCAGAGAGCATGTCCACCTCATTGACGGTGTGCATACCTCGTCTCTTTGGCTGGAGTCGTTCCTCACCCCATCCTTGGTTGATCACCATCTTCTCGATGAGGTCCTTGGCATTCCTCACTGTGTGTTGGAGGAACGCCCCTCTAGCAGAAGCATCAAGGTGACTACGGGCCATGTTGGTTAGCCCGTGGTAGAATCCCTGGATCAGGAGCCAGTCGTCTATCCCATGATGAGGACAGGCACGAACGTACTCCTGGAGACGCTCCCATGCTTCAGGAATCGTCTTGTCAGATTGTTGCTGGAAACTCGAGATCTTTCCACGAAGAGCATTGGTTTTGCCCGTCGGGAAGAATTTCTTGAGGAATGCATTAGCACACCTCTCCCATGTAGTGGCTTCTTCTTTGTGGGCGTAGAACCATTGCTTCGCCTTCCCCAATAACGAGAATGGGAAAAGACGAAGGCGAATGGCGTCAGACGTCACTCCCTTGATAGTGAACGTGCCACATAACTCCATGAAGTGCTGGAGATGAGCATTGGCATCCTCATGGGGCTTCCCGCAAAATGGATTGGCCTGCACCATGTGGATCAAGGCGGGCTTCAGCTCGAACGTGGCATCCCCGAAGTTGACCTCGGGACCCTGAGCTACGTGGGTAGCAGACAGAGCCAAGAAGTCAGAGATCGCCTTCTGGGCCATAGCTTCCTTGAGTGGTGGTGTAGAGCCTCCTTCCTTGAATGGATTCTGGTTCGAGATGAACCTCTGAGGTGGAACTTGACGACGTCTAGTCCTCCTCAACAGTTGCTCAGGATCTTCTAGATAGTTTCCCAGCAGTTGGAAACCGCTCATAAACTGTCTGGCTTCACAAGAAAGGAAGACACAGACATGGGTAAGCCCCTATGACTAATTGATAGCTAAGTTAACGACAATCTCTAGATTCAATCTAATTAAAATTTCTAGGCTATGCTTTCCCTGGCAACGGTGCCAGAAATGTTTGTTGGTATTTCTTATGACTATTGGATAAATCCGCAAGCGCACAAATTATACCGCTGTAGCACTTCACCAAGGATTATTCCAAGGTGTCATAATTTATATTATCCCAATGGAAAGTTGGGCTAGAAATGATAATTAGAGAGAGATCCTAGAGAGCACCTTAACTTAGTACCAACTAGTATAGGGGGGTAAACGATATATGTGATAGGAACGGTTGATGAATGAAGAAGCTACGGTAAATGATACTTAGAACGGACTAGGTAGATTAGCTAGGTGGGAGGACAACAAGAAGAGTAAAGGGACTCCTAAGCAATTCACTCTACTTAAATATACTTAGCTAAATAACTAGTCTAAACACTATAGTTTGCCTCCTCAATACAAGTATGCTAGGCGAGAGGATAGATTATTAGGAGGACAAAACTCCTACCGGACCGCACCCTCTTCTTACGGGGACCTTACCTTTTAAGAAATTGCCTAAGAACACGTGGTGGAATACAAAGACTAGACAAGGCTGTCACCTCTTGCTAGCTCCCACAAACAATCCGTGCAGCAAGCGGTAACCAAGGATAAGATGATGTATAAGCACCACGCTTACACACAACTTACTACTTTGACTATGATCAATAATCAAAGCACCTTATGACAGGCAATGATCGCATACGGGAAAGGCCACAAGGATCACAGACTATGAATGTAAAGGCTATTAAGGAGCAAAAGCATATAACAAGACTATATCTAGTATAGTAATGCTCAAAGTAAATACTAAGTAAAGTATAGAGAAAAGATAATATATTGATAAAGGTAAAGTCTTACAAAGAAGGAAAGATACAAGAGCTATACTATACTTTCCAGAAGATAACTTCGGAAATCCCGAGCACAGCTCGACTCAACTCTAACTCCCACTCTAGACTAACTCCTAGAACAATCTAAGGAATAGAGCTTGTAGGCTTCTTCACCATGTGTAGAGAGGGGGGTATGGCCCTCTATTTATAGTAGGGGTGGAGTAGGGGCTACTCCAGCGCCACATCAGCGATCTAGGGTCTTCCATCCTCCACCCTTGGATCAAGCCGCCTTAGAACCGACCAAGGGGTGGATGGTGTGGATTTCCACCATGTGCCAAGGTGTATGGCGGTTGGAGGGACCCAACCGACCCTTAGAGGCGGTCGGCCGACTGTCCCTATGGCCGGTGGGCCCTCCTCTGGCCTCCTGGTGGTGGTCCCACTGGTTAGAGACCAAGTGGACCCTGGTGGGCCCAGATGGGGGGTCGGCCGACCCCCCCCCCCTTGGGGTGTCTGGCCCACCTCGGTCTCCCAGCTTCTGGTCCCACCTGTCATGGATGTTGGGTGTTGATTCTGAGATGGTTGTCATGTTTATCTCCTTGGTGTGGGCCCATGGATCCATGTGCTATGCATGTGAGCCGTTGAGAGAAAGCACAGAGTGATCCAAGGGTTGGAAATCACTCTGGAGTGCTTCTCTTGGATCATGGCCGAGAGGGGAGAGCTGGTGGGCCCATAGGGTGGTCGGCCGACCCCCTATGTGGGCCCATCTGGCTCTCCTTTGCTTCATTTCTTCATTCATGCACTTAAACACTCATGGACATGTGGAACTAGTTATTTGATAAATTATGCTCATGATGTGTTTATTTATCTCTAATCCTGAGGTTGGTGGCATCATTTTAGTTATATAAAAGTTTATCATAATTTGTGCCAACAGGCACGAAGGCTGGCCTCAGACATGAACTGTGACAAGGAGGAAAGAAAGCTGAAACTTTTGGGGCCTTGGTAGCTCACCAGCATTGGTTGTAGGTGGCCACGGGCTGGCTGCAAGCTAGCTGGCAGCGGCGTCCGGGTGGTGGCAAGGCTCCAGAAGATGGCGCTGCAAGACATGCGCTTCCCTGCAGCAGTGAAAAACACGGCACGAAGGCCGTCTCAACAACATGTGGACAGAGACGTCGGAGCTTCGCCATGTGCTGCAACAAACCACAGCTTGCCCTGCGACAGTGGAACCCATGGCACGAAGGCCAGTCTCAGACGTGAACCGCAACCGGAAGGGAAGAGTTGAAGCTTTGGTGCTGTGCAGGTTCACCGACGGGGAGGAGAAGAGCTTCCAGTAGGGTCGGTTGTACGAGTGTGGTGAAGCGGAGCAGAGGACATTTGCGAGGTAGGGCTCCCACGTGGTGGCGAGAATGGCGTCGCGGACAGGCTCGACCACGGCCGGCTCCGCTCGGCCGAGCCCGTCGGCAGCCGCACATCAGGGACGCCAGGGCGTCGGTGGCTCGGTTTGGCACTGCTGCGACGTCGCGGGCGACGTCGTGGCCGTGGCCGTGGTGAGGGAGGTCGGCTCTGGGGCAGCGGCCCGGCTGTGGCTCTTAGCGCGTCCACGGTCGACAACATGAAGCTGTAGCGCGTCGCACCATGGCCACTGCGGGGTCGCGGTGCGCAAAGGCAAGGGCGGTGGACGTGACGTCGAGGGCGTTCTTGGTCGCGCCCTTGGTGAGGGTTCGGTCGAGGCGGACCGAAGCCAGCCTGGCAGCAGAGGGCCTCCAGCGTTGGCACGGCAGGGCCCACGCGGGCACGGCGTCGTGGCGACTCAGAGACGAAGGCTTGGCGTAGGTGCACTCGTGGCCGGCTCGGTGGACACCGCAGCGCATCACGACGCTGACACAGCGGCGAGGCGCACCGCGGTGGTCCCTACTGCTGCTTGCGAGTGCTGCGGACGTGGCTTGGTGAGGGCGCTGCAGTGTCGTGGCGACAAAGAGGCGAGTCGGCGGCGGAGTTGGTTCCGCGGCAAGGATAGCGTGGCAGCTCGGCCGGCTTTGGCAGCAGCGCCGCAAGGAGGAGGTGTCGCGGATGACGATGCTGCAGGGCCGGTCGGCGAAGTGGTGCCGTGGACGACGGCGTTGCGAGGCCCAACGGAGGCTCAGCGCGGTGGAGCGGACAGAGCTACTGCTCGCGGCTGCTAGGGAAAGAGGAGGGAGCGACGTTGGCGGCGCGAGGAAGGGAGACGGAAGCCAAGGTGGCGGCTGCTACTTTAAGTAGTAGAGCGAGCTAGGGTTCACTAGGGGGCTCCGGGCATGCTCGTCGTCCGTGCCCTGGGAGGGGGCACGCGGCCGACATAGAGGGCAGGGGTGAAGTGCGGAAGCCGAAGCGAGGGTGCGGGTCTCACGAGCGCGCTGGCGGGTTGCAAAGCGGCGCATGGGACCGCGTGGGGGCGCGTCGCGCGTCTGCGCGTGGCGTTGCGGGGGCTTCGCGCGGGCGGGGAAGCGCCCCACGCGAGCAGCGGCGGCTGGGAGGGGATGCCGGGGCGGCACTCTAGGGTTTGGGGGCTCGGCAGGCTGGGCCAGGTGGGTCGGGAGCGGGCAAAAGAGGTGGGGAGCGAGCGGGCCTGCTGGGCTGGCAAGAAGGAGAGGGAGCGGGCCGAGGGAGAGGATGGTGAGGAGCCCGGCTGGGCCTGGTGGGCTGAAGGGGCAAGGAGATGTTTCCTCTTCCCCTTATTCCTTCCTTTTGCTATATCCATATTATTTCCTATGGCTTAAATGTGTTTGTATATATATTGTATATATATGCATCTCTTAGAACATGCTCGTATATTTGCGGAGGTCCAGCAGGGGTGGTCCTTTTAGGGTTAGATAAAGTCGAGATGGCTTCCCAGATTTACACCAATGAGATAAGTGATATGATCGAGGATGGATCACGAGATCATAAAAGGGAAGTGACTCGGTGATACTTGAGAGAGATTCAAGGGAGATTCAAGAGAGGCCTCAACAAGATCGGAGATATGTTTTCATGAAGGGTTTAAAGGAACCCAGAGATAGATTCCGATGGAGTCAGAGAGAGAGGGTTGCTAAGGGTTGTGCACTCCAACACGAAACACAACACAAAACCCAAAATCAAAACAAGAACTGAGGCATGAATCTACAAACAATCTATATGCATGCAACGGTTTTGTCGATAAACTCTGTTAGGCTAGCTTGGTTTAGACCTAACGACTACATGCTTCACACGATACATGAAAAAGTTTTGAAAAGTTTGGATTTTTGGTTGTTGGAAAAACCCGGGTTGTTACAACCATACTATCAAGAGGGGTTTGGATGAGTAGCTTGACTTAGGAGAGCTTCATGACTTAGGTGTGGTGCACACTTAACATCCTTAGCTCTTAGCAAGCCTATGGTGACCGTAAGATAGCCTAGAACAACTTTCTTTTTCATCATGACGAAGTTTGAAGTTGAGAGAGCCCTTCTCTGGGCATCGGACGCTTGAGAGAAGTGCATCGGACGCAGTCCAATGCATCGGACGCTAGGGTGAAACCCTAGCAGCGTCCGATGGCTGTCTAGAGAGGTTCCAGAGGGGCTCGAGTTGCGTCGGACGCATCCGTCGGCAACGCATCGGACGCTAGGGAGCGTCCGTTGATTATTTTCCAGAAACCCGAGAGCTCACAGTTTGCATTGGACGCTCGGTGCAGCGTCCGTTTCCAGTGCTTTGGAGCGTTTGTTGGGCACAGTTTGAAATGTGAACTAACCGTTAGGCAGGGCATCGGAGCGTCTGTTGCCTTGGCATCGGAGCATCCGATGCCAACTTAAACTGTCTATTTTCTCTGCCCGTGGACTGGTTGTGTGGGGGGTATTTATACTCCATCACTTGCCTTCCTAACCTGTCTTTGCTCATTTAGATAGCTGAGAAACACCTAGAGAGGTTTGGGAAGAGAGCAAGAGCCCTAGTGAGAGAGATTTACTAATCCATCCATTGAATCCACTCACTAGTTCATCAAAGAGTTCAAGTGTGCATCCATTAATCTCGTGAAGCTTGATTGAGTCAAGTGAGAGTCCAAGCTTGTTACTCTTGGTGATCGACTTCACCTAGACGGTCCGGTGGTGCTCGGAGGAAGGTGATCGTCGGAAGGATTGTCGACGGCCCTTCTCCATCGACTTGTGCATCAGTTGTCGGCGGTTCACCGAGCCGGAGTGGTAAAGAACCAGCTCGTAGAGAGCACTCGACCCTTGCGTGGGTAGAAGGGGCGCAATACTTTGCGAGGTGCTCCAATGAGGACTAAGGGGTGTTAACACCGTATTTTGGCATGACCAAGTACGCGCTTATAGGCTCCTAGCAGGCCTTCGGAGGAAGCATCTAAGATGACCTGAAAGATCGACTAAGGAAATGATAGATCATGAAGAGATCTTTCAACCGGCACACGGCGTTCTCGGCGATGGAGTAAATTGAGGCCCAAGTCATAGTTTGTTTCCTTATTATTAGGACTTGCATGATGGCCGATTAGTGTATGTGCTATGATTTATAAATAGCAAGGCATAGGGAATGAGAAGGACATCCAATCAATCAAACATACAACGTAGTCCTTAGTTTTCGGCCTTCAACCATCCCTAAGAGTAGGAGTAGAGGAGACAACTAATAAGACACGTGGAAAGTAGAATTACAAAGTTACATGTTTGTTTTGCCCTATGTATAAGAAAGAGAAACTTGGAGACATGTCACGTGTATGAATATGATGCTCTTTTCTAACTACTAGCAAACATGTCACGTGTCTATTAAAAATATCTACTCATATATAATAAATTCTACGTACAAAAGAATCAACACAATTTATGATTTGGAACAGAGGTACGGGCGTTCAGCATGACAGGCCTAGTCCGCGTCGGGGGTGTGTGTGGGTGTCCCCCACGGAGTAGGAACAGGGGAGGAGCAGGGCAACTATGGTCATTTGGCTCTCGTTGTTGACTCGGATTCGACCTGGAGTGTGGCATTCGTGTGCCACATCAGCAAATATGATATTTTCTCTATCTTCTAAAAAATTTATATAGATAGCTGTTGAAGTGATATCTGAAGAGGTGTCAATCGTTATAGTAGTAAAAAGTTAAATTTCCCCCATAAGATAGAAGGTCGGTTGAAAACAATAAAATCTTATGATCGGGAGAGGTTTAAAATCATAAATTCCCGAGTTTTAAATTCTTATGAATCATACAAGTTTTATAAGACATTTTTTGTTTTGTTTTTCTCGCAACAAGGACAGCACGCGCTCCCGCACTATTGCATCGCGGAGGGGGGGGGTGGGGAGCTGCCGACCCGGTAGTATAATTTCCCCACTCAACCGTTTTGCTAACTTGGGCTCAATTCAACTGTTTTATTGGACCAAATAGCTGACAAACAACACCCCTACACTGAAAGTCAAAATGCTGACATCAGCACCAATCCAACATCTTTTCAAGTAAAAAAAATTATAGCTCCTAAACCGAGTATCCTAATTAAAATCCGATTGCACCATTATCTTCCTAGCAATAAACTCTTCAAAACTAGACCCACATAGATATATTTTTGATAAACTTTTTTAACGAATATTTATCTCATGATAAATTTGTATTTAATGATAATCGTCGCACACCACATTAACACTACACGGACATCATAGAAAATAACACAAAACATCATATGTATACTACGCGAACATTATATATATCATAAAATTTAGAAAAATAAAAATAAAATTAGCAAAATAATTACATATAGACAAGTAAAAATATGAATTACAAATAGACTAATTAATTAAAGTCAAATAACAAATAATAAAAGATGGCAAAACAAAAATATGAATTACAAAACAAAAATAAAATTTAAATAATTAATTAGGTAAAAAATTTAAAATAAATAAAACAAATAAAAAATAAAAATTTAAAAAGAAATAAAATAAAGGAAAAATAAGAAAAAAACACAAAGGAAAAAAAGAAGAAGAATAAAACTGAACAAAAGAAAAAGGAAAAACAAAAATAAAAAAAACAAAGACAAAAGAACGAAAGTGGGTGCGCTCTGTGTTGTGCTTCTGGGCCATTGCGCTCCATGGGCCTCCATACCTAGCGCTTTGGTGAAGGGGTGCTCCCACGTGGGCTGCTGCTGGGCCATCGCCCTCCATGGCCTACAATCACGAGCATGTGTGGGTGGGAGTCGGCGCAATGCACCCATCCGACTGGTCGGCGAGAAAAATTCCCGTTGCATCGCGGCCTATCGTGCACGATCCCACCACCGCCGCACACGCGGCCTTACACAGGCAAGCTGCACCGCAAAGCATGCAACCTCCATGAACGAGCTGTGGTTGCTGCCGCTGGGAGCTCCGATCATGCACTCATGGCCTCTCCGGCGTCATTTTGCTTCATTAGAAGGAAGGCATCTTTTTTATATTTGTGTCCCTATTTAATTTTTATAATTATGTACATATGACTTCTTACTGGTGCCAGAGATCTTCCAAATAGGTAAATGGAAGCTCAGATACACAGTGGAGCTGCTACAGAGGATCTAGGTGAATCTCGTGCTCTAGATCTATTTTTTCAGAAATAGAGCCCTAAACAACTTTCTATTTTTTTCTCTCTTTAAATTATCGTTTGAAGAGTCATCTCAGTGAACCCTCTGATGACTTTTCTATATCTGGTGCGTATTTTAGAGTCATTTTTGTTTTTTACCTTTGGCTAACGATAAATTTAGAATAGAAGATGAATATATTTAAAGGTCTCTTTAAAAAGATCGTTGGAAGATATTTTTAACCAAAATCTAGATTTCCATAAATTAAAAAGGATATAAGAAATTTCTTCGAGTTGTTCTTTCCTTGTTTTGGTTAACACTATCATAGTTCGAGGACAAAGAATAATATCATGTCATGTTGCTGTCAATAATCGTAATCATCTTTATTTTTGGTGATAAATAAACTAGCCCCCGTTTTCTAACCACTAGCTATTTCATGAAACAGATTCTAGGTATTTCATGACTCGATTAGAACCTCACTAGTGAGGAATAAAATAAGAAGAGGGAGAGAAAAGTGAACAAGAGAGGTAACTAAGAAGCATCGCTACCTTAGGGTCCACACACTGGGAACGGAAATCATCATTCAATTCGCATAGTGAACTAACGATAAGTTCGGTTTGTTTAGCTCTCATCAGGTGTTAGAAACCGAAATAAAACCTGTTATGGTATATAACAGAATAGTGAATAGTATACGTTAACAGAAGAGACCAATAAATTTGGTTAATTTGGTTTGATTTTGCTGTTACATTGTTTGGATTTTTGTCCGTCCCTAATGCTGCCGTCTTGGACTGAGATGGCAAAAAGGAAGACATATATAGCGGAGGAGACAGGAGAGGCAACACCATATTGACAAGAGCATGTGCTCTTTGCCGACATTTCGCAGCAAGTTCTGTCCCTGTGTCTAGCATACTAGGATGAGTAGATACTTATAAAAGGAGTATCTAGTTATTTGTCGACAGATTTTATGTTGTTCAATCTATCAGATATTTTTATAAATGCGACCTAGTAGACAATTGTATAGCACGATCAAACTTATTCAAATATAACAGATTTAGTACCAATAAAATTTATCACCAAATAAATAGCAAAAGTCATAAATAAATAACCTGATTTTGAATACCTTTTTTCTTTAGGAAAAAACACTCATTGTTTCTCATTTTACGGCTGTAACCACTATTTGACACTCCTATTAAACATGTCTATATAGCATTCAACAAACATATGAGACTATGAAATTAAAGTGGGAGCGTATGCTATGAAAACCAAGAAGATATGCAAAATATGCAAACTCTAATCTAGATCATTGGACTTTAATCCGATGGTTATAGATAAAGATGGGTTATTTTAGCACTTAAACGCCCCACTCATTTCATCTAATCTAAGATTTTGCAAATCACCCCAGCCCCACACGTGTACAGTTTCCTTCCGTGTCCTCGCAATCCCCGTACGGGAGCGCCGCATCGAGGAGCTGGTATGCAAACAGAGAGCCGAGGAGCAGCAGCGATGCCGTCATGCCGCCCGGGCTCACGAGAAGGAGTGGCCGGCGGCCGGCACGGTCGGCTAGCACCATGGTGATGAGAACGGGCGTCGCCTTGGCGACGCCGAAGAGGATGTTGAGGCTCAGGATCAGGGTGGGCCGTAGATGACCATCATGCCCGACGCCTGCTGGAAGGACTGCAGCGTCAACACTATGGCCAGCACGCGGCGGACGCCAGGCTTCGTCGCCACTTCCTTCCAAGCGTTGTTGCCACTGCCTTCGCCATGGACGCTTCCTCTGCTGCCGCTGGAGATCACGTCCTCGATCTCGAGCAGCAGCTGGGCGGACAATCACGTCCTCGATCTCGAGCAGCAGCTGGTCGGCCTCGTCCGCCGTGGGCACCATGGGCACCACCCCCGCCCCGAACATCACTCGCCATGACAAGTGCACTGGCAGGCCCGAGAAGACGAGGTTTCACACGTAGCTCAGCATCGCCCCCGAAGCACAAAAAATCTTGTAAAAGAACAACGACAAAGGAAAGAATGCAGCATATAAATCACGGAAAAAATCAAATGAATTCATTGTCAATTATATTGTTCTTGCCATATATTGACACCGAGACCATCATTTGCATACCTCTCGGGGAGGCAGGTGAGGAGACCGCGGGATGATGCTGGCGTGATCTCGGCAGCGTAGACAGGCCCGATGACGAAGGCGCCCGATGACGAAGGCGTACCCGACACCGATGCCGGCGACGAACCGGCCCACCATGAGCGCGGCGAACCCTCCCGCGACACGCACGACGGTGAGGCGCCGGCCGTCATGCTAAAATAAACGAGGATTGCGAGGACACGGAAGAGAACTGTACACGCGTGGGGCTGATTTGCAAAACCTTAGATTACATGGAATGAGCGAGGGGTTTAAATGCTAAAATAATCCACCTTTACCTCTAACCATCGGATTAGAGTCCAGTGGTCTAGATTAGAGTTTGTATAATTTGCATAGCTCCTTGGTTTTCATAGCATACGCTCCCAATTAAAGTACTCTACAAGATATACACAAGCAACTTTTAAGTTCAAAAAACTAAATAGTTTGAAATTCATTAATGATTAAAATTTAGGTGTGTTTGGTTCGTTGCTTAAATGGGTTTTCATATCATTATTTTCACATATATTCTGAACTGGATAAGAGGAGTTCGAAGCATGGTTGGTATGCAGCAGGGATCCAAAAATGACTATTTAGCTCGCTATTAGGCACATAGTTAGATGTTGAGACCGAGTAAACACATGTAGATGGACCCTGTGGAGTGAGGAGGTAGGTGTTTTGGTTGGCTCTGCACGGGCATACTACTATGCATTTACCTTTTACCTGTGGGTATAACGTGCATGTGGTTGAGGATGTAATGCATGCATCCACACAACTAGCTAGTTTGGCATGTGAGAAGCATGGTTTTGTGCATGGCTATCAATCCATGATGACATCATAGAGGTTTGCACCAGCAGATGCACATTGCTAGACAACCAGTGTAGAGAACCGAGATGGAGGTGACTTTTTTTTTTTGAAATGGAGCGAGAGGCAACGAGCAACCAATAATTGGCTCGAAGAGACGTACTATGCCCAAGCAATCCACAGACTAGATGGACACTTTCCACTATATATGCTGGCCCTGGGCATGGATGGAAGTGCGTGGCAACGTCCAAATAATTCAGACCGCTCCAATATCCCGTAGTCTCTCGTAGACATGAACGGTTCCATGGCGAGCGCCTGCGCCACCTCCAGCCCCCTCGTCTCAGCGCCCTCTGCATGCCCCTCCTCCAAGAAGACTGCCGCCGCCGCCAGATTCCAAAGGCGCCGCACGGTGTCGTGCAGGGCCACCGGTGGCGGCGGCCGGGGCGACAACGACGGTCTGCTGTGGCTGCCCCGCCGCGACGTGATGCTGAACGGCCTGAGCGGTGTCGCCGCCGGTCTCGCCTGGTACCCGGGCCTCGCGTCCGGCGCGGCGGAATCGCCGTGCAAGACGGCGGACAAGGTCACCGACAACATCTTGCTGTGCACCGACACGACCTCGGAGAAGCCCTGCCCTGTGCGTTCGCCGACGTCCGCCGTCGACTTCAAGCCGCTAGGCAAGGTGACGCGCGTCCGGCAGCCGGTGCATCTCCTGAACCGGGAAAACCAGGCCAAGTACAAGGAGGCCGTCGCGAAGATGAAGCAGCTGCCGGCGTCGAACCCGCTGAGCTTCAAGGCGCAGGCAGCCATCCACCAGGCCTACTGCGACAGCTACTACAGCTACCACCGATCGGCCAGCACGACGCCGGCGGCTAAGGACGACCCGGCGTTCGACGTGCACTTCTCGTGGATCTTCGCGCCGTGGCACCGCATGTACATCTACTTCTACGAGCGCGCCCTCGGCGACCTCATCGGCGACAGCACCTTCGCGCTGCCGTTCTGGAACTGGGACGCCCCCGCCGGCATGGTGGTGCCGCCGCTCTTCAAGGACGCCCTTGGCAACCCGCTGTACGACCCCAACCGGAACCCGGCGAACGTCGACGCGCTGGTGGACCTAGACTACCTCAACGATAGGAATGCGGTCCCCATCCCGTTCAAGGGCCCAAAGGACAACGAAGAATACAAGAAACTTGTGAACAAGAACCTGTGCACCGTATACAACCAGCAAGTACGAAAGGGCCCGGAGTCGTTCCTGGGAGAGAAGTACTGCACCGACATCGGGTCGAGCACCAGCAGCATGGGTTCGCTGGAGCGCATGGCGCACACCGCCCTCCACGTCTGGGTCGGCAAGGCCGGCCCGACGCCGACGACGTCGGCGTGCTCCCTCGACACCGGCGGCGTCGTGAACCACAGCAAGCCGGGCTCGTACAACTGCAACAACGACATGGGGTTCCTGGGGTCGGCGGGCAACGACCCGCTCTTCTACTCGCACCACTCCAACGTGGACCGCATGTGGCACCTCTGGTCCACCAGGCTCGGCGGCGGGCAGGGCATCACCGACCCCGACTGGCTCGACGCTAGCTTCGTCTTCTACGACGACGTCAAGAACCCCCGGAAGGTGCGCATCAGGTTCCGCGACGTCCTGGACACGCGCGACCTCGGCTACACGTACGACGCCGACGCCGACAAGGACCTGCCGTGGCTGCGCCCCAAGATCACGACGCTTGTGCCCCACGGCGGCAAGGACGACAGCGGCGCGGCGGCGGCACCGGTGTTCCCGATCGTCCTGACTAAGGGCCAGGCCGTGGAGGTGCCGGCCGTGGCTGTGCCGGCCAGGGAGGCGGGGAAGGAGCAGCTGCTGGTGATCGACGGCATCGAGTTCGACCCCCAGGCGAACAACAAGTTCGACGTCGCCATCAACGTGCCCGCCGACAAGGCGTTGCAGGTTGGGCCGCAGTACAAGGAGTACGCCGGGAGCTTCGCCATCGTGCCGGGCTCCGGCGCCGGCGGGACGCGGAAAGGTAAGGTCTCCCTCTGCATCACCGACGTGCTGTTCGACATCGACGCTGAGGACGACAGCACCGTCGACGTCGTCATCGTGCCGCGCACAGCTGCCAAGGTGACGCTCAACGCTCGCCCCATCATCAAGAATCGCTAGCTAGCTAGCTACTACTACGTACTGTGTGTTGCTGAAGCAGCAGAGTATATATGTACTCGAGATCGTGACCATATATATCTATCCCATCCCATGCGTTATTGTTTTATATGAGGTCATGCACAGCGCGCACCGGTAGCAAGGGCGCTGTGTCCGCATGTGTGCAAGAATAAACTTAGTTATTGTACCAGCGGATTGCATTTGAGTGTTTGTGGGCTTATATGCTAGAATCTACGGAATAAGATTATTATGATATTTATTTATATCGAAACTTATTACCTTGAAGGGTTGGCACTCTATTGACACTGGTGGTCACTAATTTGGCTGACGTAAAGGTAGGCCAAAGGTCATCCTAGCTGACTTTTAACTTGGCTGACGCCTACAACATGCTCACACACATGATACACTAGATACGTTGTTGGAAGAACCTCCTTGTGAGCGCGATACACAAGACACACTCATAAGGTCTCTTGAAACCCAAAACCCCACACGTCCTTAAGGGACCCATCGGGACATTTGGCAGTGATGATAGGTTGTCCTAGCCGGCTTGACCGCTCTAGAGTTACATCATAGTTAGATCACCAACCATGCAACAACAACGAAGAATGAGAAGTAGTAGTAAAATAGTCAGAGAGGGTAACTGTGGTTTTTAGATGGATACTTAATCGGTCATAATCCTCCTATATAAGTAGAGGGAGTAGTCTTATCTCAGTAAGAAACCATGAGATCTGATGGGTTTCCAAAGTTAAAGCATGAATTTGGGTTCGGATGACTTCTAAAACCAGCCTATATAAGCAGGTTCATACAGGCCACGTACTGGCCTGGGCCAAATTTAGCCTGCATTTGCAAAATCTTGGGCTGCTTTCTAAATCCAATGATTGCTCGCAAGCTAGGCAGACCGGTGCTGACCTACTATTTATTTTGCTCATTTTGCTCGCTAGTACTTGGCGAGCTAGCCCAAGCTAGCTCACTATAGTAACTAGCTAAAACTTTATTTGAGCTACTCTTTAAAAATGAAATTAGACTGGTGCCTTTTCTAAAGTCAGATATGTTGCATATATCAACTTGTCCTCAGATCCTCCAAAACAAGACCGGGTTCGCGCTACCCGAGAGCACAGTACTCCATAAATCCAGCTCATTGCCACGTGGGTACACGCTACTTTTGTAATACCTCCACTGCCAGTGCGTGAGTAGCCGTTCTCATAATGGAATAGCCGAAGTAGGGCTTACCGGAGTATGTGACTAGTACTACGAAAGTCTTATCTCGACGCTTCAATAACGGACGGTTCCTAATCGGCACAAGCAGAAAAAACCCGCTCACAAGACATTCCTATCTTGGGGCTCATTAACACCGTGATTGCTCGGTCTGGAGTTATTACTCCCAAAACTTATAATTCAACATTCCTCATTCCACCATTAACCGGTAAAACAGGTTTTCACCACGGGGTTGGGGTCGGGTAGGCCTCGCGGACATGGGGGCGCGGCTAGCCTCGTTGTGCGGTGGGCCATAGCCGAGTGCTTCCACGCTGGATCGTGTGAGAACGACTGCGGCGGAGAGCTAGGTGGCCACAATGTCGCGAGCGAAGCTCCGGCGGGTAGGGCTAGGCAACGGTGGCTCGAGCAGGAGGGCCGAGCGGAGGAAGAAGAATGATGGCATTTTGCACGAGGAAGAAGAAAGCTACAAAGAAAGCATAGAAGGTACTAATCATTTTCTACTTACCAGTGAAAGTGGTGGGTAATTTTTTCAAACTCCACCAAAGTTGAATATGGTGGAGTACCTCTCGAGGAGATCTACTGATTTCGTGATTAAGGTAAGATCCAACAATTTGGTAGAGAAGATCCACTGGCAAAGCGAGTTGAGTTGGAGATGTTTGGCAAATTTTTTTAGATCTGGATCTATATTTGGTGGATCTGGAGCTAGTGGAGATGTCCCAAGCAGGCCATATTTCTTTATAGGTAGCAAAAAATAAATCTTACATAGTTGTTTCACTAATATTTGTTCATGTCTGAAAATTCACTGAGCTCGTACATGTTCATTGTTTGTGCAGTTTTCTTTGAGCCCTTAACTTGTAGTCAAAGTCCAATGGCACAGTCCAACAAGTTATGCTTAATTACATTCGATTTTCACCTTTTTTTTTTACTTCAAGATGTGTAGCAAATGAGCATGCATTTATCCAACAGAGAGAATGCAACTCCAATTTGGGTTCCCTCAGATTGTCAGAAATTAATCTAAACACTTGGACAATGCTTGGTCATTTTTTATGAGGGTTACGTAGGTTTTATTTCATTAGAAAGCGCGCGGTACACAAATCAGAGTAAATAAATGTGATAAAAAGAATAACGTACTTCATGTAGATACAAAGCAGGGTTGTCAGTAGTATAAAAATGTAAATGAAAGAAAAAGACGATCATCGGATCGATGCCAAACCCTTTGGCAGGCATCTCTATTTGAATATGTACAATTTATTTTATAATTAGTCTATATTTAATACTTAAACTAATGCCAAACATCTAATGAGTGCTAGGAATTAAATTTTATAAGATTTAGAAAGGATATACCAAACACCCGGCCTCTATGAAGCTAGACAGAAAAGATCTCGCTGGGCCAGCCGCGCAGTCAGTATGTAGTTATTATAATAATCCAAGAAGGCGGTGGGGCGCGTGGGGATGGCAGGCCTCGATCCATTGGCAGTGCATACAGTCGGCGCGTGGTGGGGATGGTTTATGCTAATTTGTTGTCTTGCGCGCAATCGGTGAAGTGGATATTATTGATTCACTGGTTCTCGGTCCTGATGATGATTAGGGCAACGATAGACTAAAGGTTCTTCGATCTTGGCACGTCGCTAGTAGCGCAAAGGCAAATCGATCGCCCGACACGGTGCACATGCATATGCGCCGCTGATAAACAGAACAGTGCAGAGTGTTGTGTACTATACTCGATCACATGCGTACACATGCATCATCTTATTATCTCGCCTCTATGTCCACACAAGCAAGACTACACTCTCGATCTCACACCGATCGATAGATATTTTTTGGCATCCGGCCACGTGTAATACAGTACTTGCAGCCGCTAGCAGCCAGCCAGCACGTACGTACATTTACGTTTTGGCTGGTTACCTTTGCTCCCATAAGTATGCATGAATATGTGTCTAGTCAGCATGCATGCATGCATGTCACAGTAGTGTGTATGCATGCATGTATATATATATATTAGTATCGGATCATCAGCCGTGTCAACATCCACGCGTACGTAATGATGATGTGATCGATCCTAAGTGTACTTGTAAATGGACTGTAGCACTATTATTTTGTTCACGTGCTTAATTAGCCAGCTAGCTAGATGCTGCTTGGTCACTCACGTCACGGGTCACGGCCAGCGCGCGGTGCGCGCGTGGAATTCCTGTGCCGGCCGGTTAGTTGCCAGCAGCAGGCATTATTGGGGCCTGCCGACCCTATTGCTGTGCGTGTATTGTTCCTCCTCTAGTACTCTCTCCCTTCCAAATTAACAGTCGTTTTAGGTTTTCGTGTTACAACTTTGACTAGATTTATATAAAATACGTGTAACATTTGTGTCTCTAAATAAATTTATTAAAAAACTAAATCAAAAGATCTATCTAATAATATCAATTATTAATCATAACTATTAATAAATTTTTATATAAAATTAATTTAAGTTTTTTTTCGAAAAGTGAGAAAGACAGATATTTTAGGACGGAGGGAGTACGTCGTACGCTGCTGCACTGCAACATGCATTTGGCTCCAAGCGGAAGAACATGAAGCTAGACGACGCGTGAATCCTGCCGGAACAGTCTATTTGCGGACCGAATATATATATATATATATATATATATATATATATATATATATATATATATATAGCTGTATTGGTTTCGGATCTTCATTATTCCGAGATAATTGAACGTACATGGTCTACGAAATGATGAACCCCGCAGAGAAAAAAAGTGGATACGTTAAGTTATTCGATCATAATTCGCCAAAAAAAGTTATTCGATCGTGTATCTTTAATTAGTGAAAACCAACCGTCCCTAGTGAATGAAATAAAAACAATATACTTAAGACATCTATGGTACATCTATGGATGTACTTTGTTGCAATAGCTAGCTAGGATTCAGTTCTGTTTCATTGTTGTTTATGAAAATCATACTTTAGGATTCATATGCACTAGATCGATTAGAATTTTTCTTATATAAGTAGGCAAGAATTGGAAATTGTTATTTTTATACATATAAACATGAAATGATTTTGAATATGAAATTTTGCAAAAAAAAAACAAAAGAGCAAAAAATAGGATTCAAACTCAATCTAGAAAAATTCAACAAATTAGGTGCATATATATGCACTAAAAGATAAATTCCAAGGAATTTATCCCACTCGTGTATATGCATGTATCTAAAATTAGTTAGGAGTTTGAATCTCAAAATTTGTGATTATGCATATCTATCGACGCACTATGGATATGTATAGTTTTTAATGTTTTTGAAAACTCCTAAGTACGTTTGCCTAAAAGATTTTTCACGGTTCCATTCAGAAGCTAGATGTTTTGCACTGAATGTTTTACCTATATATTGATACACTATACGTGTGTATAGTTTATTTTTCTTTTGAAAACTTTTCTCCTCACCAAAATGTTGAGAACTAGACTGGATAATAGCTGTCATCATTATATGATGAAGAAAATCGATTTAGTTTTTTTTCTCTTCATGTACTTTTGTAGGGATTCTCATCACAGTTCGAGCGGTTGATGAGTATATGGCCCATGGCCAGTATGCTCACGGAAGCCATAATTGGCCTCCAAGACAAAAGATGGGCCGGGCCAACTAGATAGGAGCGGATTCAACCTGGGGTGCATCTCATCTTATACATGGACACATCTAACCCTATATTCTAAAATAGCTTCTAGGCCATGTCCACGTTACCTCCAAATCCCCCAACCGTCTGATCTGGTGTGTTGATGGTATAGATTTGTTGAACCAGATTTTACCAGAAATGAATCCTCATTCTCTTATTAATCTTTTCTGTCTTCTCCTAGCTTCTGTTTCTCTTGTTCTAATTCTACTTCAGATATCGTGAACCAAATATAAACTCCGGCTTCCACTTCTTCTTCCTCGCTCAGCTCCTTCCCGATGCTTCTCGTCCCCCGCACCGCGCCCACTCCGCCGAGCGCAGCAGCCGCCCGCGCCCTCGCCGGGGCAGCACTCGGGAGCGCAGGCGTCACCCCCCCCCCCCGCGAGGTCGCCGCCGCGAGCGCCGCGTCCGCCTCTCCGGTCGCCGCCGCGAGCGCCGCGTCCGCCTCTCCGGTCGCCGGACCACCAAGTCGGCCTAGCTGGCTGGACCCTGTGCGGCAACGACACCAATCGCTGGCGTCAACCCGCCCCCCCCCCCCCCCCCGGCGAGGTCGCCGCCGCGAGCGCCGCGTCCACCTCTCCGGTCGCCGGGCCGCCAACTCGGCCTATCCGGCTGGACCCTGCACGACAGCGGGACCGATCTAGGGTATCTCTCCTTCCTCACGGGGCGGCGGTGGCTCGGGTCGACGACTGGATTTGCTGATACCTCAACCTCTCCTCCTCCTTTTCCGTCTCATGGCTTGTTTCCCCTTCGGTTCTCGTGGCAGCAGGTCGTCCTGCACGGGGTGGCGGCAATGACGCCCTCAACGACAGTAGGCCACAACCTGTGCAGGTGTTGTGCATATACGTGCCTTTTGCGGCGATCTCCTTGCTCTAGGACTATAAGGACCCTGTTCGATTCGAACGCCTGCTCCACGATGATTCATATATTTTTGTTTCTTCATTTTCAGTTCCTTTTTTTTGCTACATGCACAGGGAGGAAAAAACAATATTGCCTGCCTTCCAAGTGGGATAGGTTAGTGTCGCAAAAGCAAGGTGGGCATGAACAGAGACTCCATGAACTAATAAAGGTCAGTGGATTCTCTTGTTTTTGCAAGCATGTTTAGTGTTCTTTGTTTTGTTATATTAATCTCTTGTTCTTTATATGTATTTTGCAAGACTTAATATGATTCAGTTCCCTATTCAGGTATAGGAATGCAAGATTTAGTATGGTTCAGTTGCACGTAGAGGAATGCAAGACTTAATATGGTTGAGTTGTGTCTTTTAATTTCAGATATCCAAATATGTCTTTTCACAGTGACACCAACTAAAACTCTAAAATTCTGTTTCCACAATATTACATGGCATGATCTTTCAGGAACTTACTTTTCCTTTTTGGCAATTTACCAAATTTGTACTATAGAGCTTTGAAGACAATGGTATGATATGTGCAATTATCATAGTTTGTGATATGAAGATATATTGTGTTGGTTTGAAAAGGGGGAGAGTCAGGAGAAACAAGATTGTTGGGATGGGAATTATGATGGATTTCGGTGGAGAGGTCCCTCTAGCTTCTTCACCTTTGGGTAAAAAATGTGTGCTATGCTTGTTGCTCTGTACTGCCTGTAGTTTAGTTGTTTGCTCAAATGCCTATTCATGTTGTGATCCTATTTCGTAGCAATTTAGGTATCCTATTTCATACCAAATACAGTTTGTTTGAACTTGCCTCAGTTTTTTTGGGTGCTCACTGTTAATTTCCTTTGCAGCTTTGCATCACCAAATTGGATTACATAAAGTATTATTAGAGTGGTAGTGTTATGTAAGTAGGGCCAGCATCATTGCTAATGGTAATGAGTACTGTGAAAATGCAGAATTGTCTTTCCTTCGGGCAAAATTGTGTTGTTCACCTAGTGTTCAATGCAGTTGACAATTAGAATCTGTTTCATACAGATCTTAGAGCTGTCTCTAGCCTTAATTTACAATCTCTGCCAAATAACTTTTTTGTTAATAATTGATTCTATGCTAGTTGTGCCAACCAAACTCAAAGTAGGCCATGTAGTCACATAACTTGCAAGGATAGGACCTTTCAATATCGCACATATTTAGTCGGGATGTTTCTTAGTCTAATACTGAGCATCCTTTACTGAAACAATACCTTTGACCACTTTCATAGGATATGGCCTACTTAAATACATGATTTGCTTCCTGCCAGGTTGTTTGCACTGAAAACTTATATCTTCTCTGGAGGAAATTTGAAGACATCTTTGATGTTATCATTTTATAGGTTATTTCAACGCTGATGTGTGGATCATCCGAGCTATCCCTGACTGGTTCATAGACAAGAATGAGCTGTTTATCAGTATAAAGTATGTGTTTTTACTCTGTTTTGGTCACCTGAAGCTTTAATAAAATGCTAATAGAATGGGTGGTGTATTTATATTTAGCTACATTATATCACCACCAATAGTTTTTTTTTGTTTCTGCTGGTATTATCTCAATACGGTGGAAAAATTTAGACAACCTTCATGTTGCTATACATAACATAAATCTCAACTGCCCATGCATTCTTAGTTGTATTGTAATATACATCAGATTGAACAATAAAATCCTCTAACATGTCCCATACTGACCAAAAACCCTGTCAAATTAATTAACCATTTCTATTTAGGCTACTCATGATGCCATTGCTACATTTGTTGAGGCTTCGATCGTTTTTGCATTATTGATTCTAGGCACAATACTAACCCATACACATGCTTTGTGAAACACGACCATACAGTGAAATACGTCCACATCCTTACCATCCTCCCTCTTAGAGTTTAATTTGCTTATTATATACTAATTAGTTGTTCCCTCACTGATGTGAACTGGTAGTGTGTAGATGATTCGACGAGAGGGTCAGCATGGTTGTCATCAATGCTGATGCATAGTTGTCCTCAGCCAAACTGATGCTACAGTCATTGGTTGCATCGGTTCTGGATGCCTTTAAGGCCAAACTACACTGCCTCTGGTACCTGTAGTTTTTCACACGCTCACGGACAACTTTTGAACTTTTTCTCCCACATAAAAATGATTTCAAGTTTATATAACAACCTGTCTGCTTTACATGTATTTGTGCGTCCAACACATTCTAGTTTTAAGGCCAAACTACACTGCCTCTGGTACCTGTAGTTTTCCACACGCTCACGGACAAACTCTGAACTTTTTCTCCCACATAAAAATGAATTCAAGTTTATATAACAACCTGTCTGCTTTACATGTATTTGTGCACTCAACACATTCCAGTTTTAGGGGAATGGGATAATGTTTGGGGTGTGTTCTAGAGCTTGGGTTCTCTGTTTTTAGATATATGGTGATTACGTGAAATCAGCTGCATGCTGACCTTTTTTCTAGCAATCCCCTTTACAGGCTTATCTGCATATTACACAAATTTACCTCTTTTCCATATACATTACCTCTAAGGGGTCATATATGTATCAAAACTGAAGTATAAACTAGCTTAATGATTATGATTTTATTTAGGGGTTGTGTCCATTGATGTAATTTTTAGCTATGAAGATGCAGTACCTAGGTATAAAATTTGCACTTAGATTCACCTCTATACTACCTTGAAGCTGTTAGAAACCTTTCATTTCAGCATCTCAGCCATCCTGTTTGACCTCTTTAATACTCTGTTGCAGTTGCTTTGCAATTTCTATGGTGTTTATTTCAGTTTTATGTGTTGCTTTGCAATTCCTATGGTGTTTATTTCAGTTTTATGTGTGTTACTACCATGGCTCTGATTCTAATAAAAATGAGTCTTCAATTCAGTTTAGGTACATCAAAGAAAACTAATATTTTTTTCACTTTGTTTTAATATCATAGGCTGGGAGCTAATACCTTAATGGTTTTTCTTACACTTACACTTTATTGATTTGAAAGTATGGATCTACAGACTATAAGGAAAATTTAGTTGTGCATCGTGGTTCAATGGCCTCCAAAAGGTTTTATGAGTGAAAAAAAGTCTTACCTTTAGATCATTAAAGGTGATAGGAAATAATATGTTTCAGTTCATAAATATCCATGGTGAGGGTTAAATAAATGTGCATTGACTCAAGCTGCTGTGAACTGCTCTTTTAATATTACAAGCTGCGAGCTAATAGCTTGATGTTTTTTCTTACACTTTATTGATTCAAAGGTATGGATCTACAGACTATGAGGAAAAATTCACAGATGCATATGATTACAGAAGCATGAGCTTTTTTAGTTCTACATTGTGGTTCAGTGACATTCCAAAAAATTTTATGAGTGAAAAAAGTCTTAAATTTAGATCATTATAGGTGATAGGAAAATATATGTTCCGGTTCATAAATATCCATGGTGAGGGTTAAATAAATGTGCATTGCCCCTTGCTGCTGTGAACTACTCTTTTAGTGCTTCCAGATTACCTTTCTATTGTGACAAATCTTTGGGGGGAAAAGGCATACTTCTCTTTTTCCATTTTTTCCCTCTCTTTTTGATGATTGGTAATGATTGACATACTCAGGCAATAGCTGCTCATCGGATGATCTCCCCTTTCAAGATCCCCTTCTCTGTTTATAGGTATACCAGTAGTAGCAGTTACCTAGCGCCTAAAACAAGCTTTCTATGATATACCGGATGCTCACCTTTCTTTCAAAAAATTTAAACAGGCTCTGGACGTTCCCAAAGCTCTAAGTCTACCAACTATGGTTCATTAGATCGAAGTTGGAAGCTCCATTACCAGTCGTAGACACTACACCATGCTCGAAACCAGTTGCCATTTTTCGTACCATACATCATTTGCAGAGCCAGAGAAGAGAAGACGCTAAACACCAATAAAAGGGCAGCAGCCACAAGACGATATGAACCAGTGGCATAGTAACCAAAGGTCCACTCATATTTCCTACATTATCACTTACTGTCTTCCTTCTATGACTCTGTTTACACACTGTCATAGTGACCAGGCTGTTTATCTATTACCTAATGTGCATATTTGGAGCGAATATCAAAATAGACCTGTTTACCATGGATCACTTCGACTTCTAAACTTAGCAGTAGTTTTCCTTATACTTACCGGTGCAGCTATCATAATGTAGCAAACCTATTAGTCATATGAACAACATGTCTGTTTCCTAATACTAAAAAAAGAGAGCGGCCTTACCGATTTGGATGTCACAATACAATTAGTGGTACATAGTCATTGTGCTCCCTTTTTAATAGTTGGTTTTCCAAGACATTTCAACCAGTTGCAAAGGAAAAAAACATGTTTAGTCTTTTTTTTGTTAATTCCTTACATACATTGAGTTGGTGTGGTCAAATGCGTATTTCCCTAGTGTTTTCCTTTTTTACCATTATGATTAGTGTAGACAGCAGTCCGGCGTCATCTAACATATCTAATGCAGGGAAGTTTGGTTCCCTTTTCAACCTTGCTATGTGCAACACTGATGCAGAACCACTCTTGCTTCTATTGTTTTCACATCCTATATTACATTTGTTCAGTATCTATGTGGTCTTTTCTTGCCTATCATGTGCCCATAACCATCCAGATGAGTATTGATCAATGCCACGACCAGGTAGTACAACATAAACTCCAATCCCAAACTTGGTATTTGAGGAACTAAGACAACCCACCAAATTCCTATATCACTGGATACCCCTATCTGTTCAACCCAAAGCCTGTTCAACCCAAAGCCAATATTTGAAGGCATCATGGACCATCAACCAAGGAACAGACTATGATTGCCTTGCTGGTATTGGTAATGAGCATTTACAGTGTGCCATAAATTAGGACGCCCAACAACAATCTTATCAGGTAAACAACCCTGCATCAAAATATATATTATCTCATCTCCTTTTGATGTTATAGAAAGTATATTGAATCAAAAGAGAAATGGGAACTAATGTTTAAACCTATGCTACTGAATTTGAACAGGGAATGTGCTATTCTGTTCCTTCAATAACTTTGCATCAATATTTCTTAAACCTTTTTTTAAACATTGCGGTGCCCTATTCTTTTCTAATCACCTTGTGTTATGAGGATGAAGCCTAATTCATATTGCTCAGCCGATGTATATAATCATATACCACTCTTAGATATTATTTAATGCACAGATCAAACATGCGTCTTTATAGTTATACTAAAATCTAATTCCGCTAACAAAGAGGGAGAAAATGGGTCATGATTACGCAATTCCTCCCCTTTTATTTCATAATAATTGATTGTCTTTCATGTTGCAGAGAGTGACAACATGGAACATGACACTGTTTCGTCATTTTGTCAGATGCATGAGGTTATATTGATCACATCAAACGCGACCGTGATTGGATTACCATCTCGGTCCTATGTACATAGCAGTGGCTCCTGGAAAACGCGTGTAGAATCATGGACCCTTGTGTTTAGGCGATTAACGACAATACTAGGTCACTATGACTAACGTGTGTTTTGCAGAAGCAAAGTCATTAATGTTAGGTCACTAGTGATGCAATTTGAATGGGCTTAATGGATACTTCATGCCCCCAAGATGGAAATCGTTTCGGTTGCAAAGGATGAAGATACAAGTTGAAGACTAGGCTAGTTCTTAGTGCCGTAAGGTTGAGAAGGGCACTAAGTATAGCTAGGATTTCTGTTTTTCCTTTGACCGTACTATAAAGGGGGGTATGAGATTAGTAGCTTGACCTAGGAGAGTTTAGGAAAGTTGGTATATGCACACTTGTCACAACTAGTCCTAGAGACCTTGCTTCCAGCCCTTGATAAACCCTAGAAATGGTAGGAGCAAAATCCCTTAAGAAACCCCAGCAAAAACAGTTGTTTTAGAGGGAGAAAGAGGCTCCGGACCACTCTTCTAAGTGGGCGCCGGACCATAGGAGAGTGGTCCGACGGTCCCTGACTTAGGCAGATTCTCAGCTCGAGGAGCTCCGGACCACCTGTCTAGAAAGCACCGGACCATAGGAGAGTGGTCCGGTGGCTTGGTTCAGAGACAGAGAAGGCTCCGGACTAGTCCGACGGTTAGTCCGACGGCGAGTCCGACGCCTCAAGACAGGAGGTTGAGTTTATGCAGAGAGCTCCCTAGCTCCGGACCAGAGCGTCGGACCAGGGCACCGGACCAAGGAGAGTGGTCCGGTGGTGTGTAAAAGAGAGAAAGTTTTTTCACTCAGAGAGCACCGAGGCTCCAGACCAGTGCGTCGGACCAGTGCGTCGGACCAAGCAGAGTAGTCCGACGATGCCTGAGTTGGAATCGAGAGTGAGCTCCGGACCAGTGTGCATGGTCCAGTGGTATGAGCTCCGGACTAGTCCGGTGGCTTCGCAGAGAGAAGAAAAAGTAAAAAACGGCTAGTTTTGGAGGTGGGGACTATTTATAGTTGCCCCCTTGGTCCTTAGAGGTCTTCTTGGCCTTTGTTTCAGCTGGTGACACCTTGAGAAATCCTTTGGAGAGCCAAGAGGCTAGTGAGGGAGAGATTAGAGAGATTTCATCTTGTTCTTCCCTCCTAGAGTGATTAGGAGTGACTTGTGTGCATCCATCTACCTTCCTAGCCTTGAGTGGGTCAAGTGAAGGTCTTGTGCTTGTTACTCTTGGTGTTCGACAACACCTAGACGGTTTGGTGGTGTTCGGAGGAAGTGACCGCCGGGAGATTGTTGGTGGCTCTTCTCCAAGCTTCTTGTGATCGGTTGTGGGCGATTCACCGAGCCGAAGTGGCGAAGAATCAGCCCGTAGAGAGCACTCTACCCTTGCGCGGGTAGAGGGGGAGCGATACCTTGTGAGGTGCTCCAACGAGGACTAGGAGGGTGTGTCGACACCTCGATACCTCGGGAAAAAATCGCTGCGTCACTGAGAATTTCCTTTCCCTAGCTCTTTACTTTTCCGCATTACTTTCCGTCTTGTTTTTACATTTCCTACTTGAATTGCTTAGGTTGTTTTTATTTCCCTTGAATTGCTACCGCTTTCTAGCTAGGACACACGGATCGTAGGCACTAGGGGGTAATTGGCATTTGATAGGTTTTAATATTTGCTTTAGAAATTTAAAATCAAGCCCAATTCACCCCCCTCTTGGGCATCTTGATCCTTTCAACGCGTATCAACCTGATATTTTCGTCGTGTCTCTCCATGCTTACCAACTATGTTTAATCTACTATGTTTGTGTAATGTTTGCAACCACGTGCCTGCCAACTTGATTGTTAACCCAATTGGTTTTATAATGTTACCTAGACTGATATACTACGTAGAAAATTGAATGTGCTTTGGTTGTCTTTCCTACCTTATTAGAGCATCTTCAAGAGACTCTCTATTTCCTTCCTAAATGTTAGGAATAGAGATTTTGGTGAAAAAAAATCTCATCTAAATATAGTCATCCTCTATTTCGGATTTTTCGCTAGCCAAAAATAGAAAACGAGAATGACTCTCTAGACTGTGTATGTGTATGGGATATAAAAAAGCTGTTGGAAACTGAAAAGATATACAAAACGACTTTTATGCAAATGACTCTTCAAATGATAATTTAGAGAGTGTAATTTAGAAAGACTTTTGGTGATGCTTTTATTCCACACTTTTTTTCTCTATATTTAAAATTTCAAATACAACTGCACACGTCCGCGATGGCGCGGGCCTTGCACTAGTGGTATATAAGTCAAAGGAGATGTACATGTAAAGCATACAAGTCAAATAAATGATTGTAACCGAATAGTAGGAACCATATCTATAAAACGGATTAGGATTTGTAACCCCCGGCCCGATCATATAAGGTCTTGTTTGAGCTGTTTTTTTTTACCAACCATCTATTTTTAAAACCGCTTCATAGGTGAAGCTGTTTTGCTTCCCCTCTTACAAAGATATAAAATGAGATGAAGCTAAAAAAAAATAGCTTATCTCAGCTCTCTCCCCTTTCTCTCTTATATCCATGTATAAAGTTGTTCGTGAAACTGTTTTGTCAAACACATTTCCTAAAATAGCTCAAGAATTGCTCATGAAGCTATTTTCTAAAAAAAAAATTCATTAATGAAATAGAGCTGTGCCAAATAGATCCTAAGACACATAGACCGCTCCCTGATCGTCATGCACCAAATAGATAACAATAGCGATCGTAGCACTCAACTATGATCTCAAGCTCATATCTAATAATGGTTACGGTCCTTGTGAATTTTTGGCCACGATCAAAGAGCCAGGAAAGTCTTGTGCTTCGACACAAAAATATGATCCTTCACGATTACAGTTGTGTACATTGTGCAAACTTTGCTGAGGAAACCTTAATTCTTCTCCTGGTGCAGTGCCCGGCCCTTTGCTACTACATGTTGGCATATTTTGAATCTTACCATTTCGGTACATGATGATTTTCTACGAGTAATTGTCAGTCTCAAACACAGATCCGACTTCCATTCTTCATAGAAATTGTGGTGACTATGTGTTGGTCCATTTGGACAATTCAAAATGATATTATCTTTAGGAATATACCGGTACGTCGGTACCTTCAACTCAATGCTGTAAATCAATCTTCAAGGAGGAATTTGCTCTAGTTATTCTTACAGAAAAAGGAAAATATCAACCTCAAATAGATTTATGGCTAGAAGTTTATGTGTAATTTTTCTTTATTTTCTTTGTCACATGTTTTGTTTCTTGAGACCTTGTTTTGGGATGCTTCTTTTTACTTTTAATAAAGCACAGTAGGATCCTACTACATCTTAAAACTGTGGTGGAAGTCGAGGCGGAGCTGGCAAGGTTAGTCACCGGTCGTTTTTTTTTTTTTTTTTACTTTTGTGACGGGTGGGGGTCCGGGGGAGGGTGGATTTTTCTATGGTGCCCTTAAGGTGACGGATTGGGACATCTCGACGGCCTGAAATTCTACACTGTGCTTGAGGCCTCACACCACTAGAGTTCTGTCCGTGTTGAGAGAGTAATGACTTATATAATTTTAAATGGAGGAAATATCTTATATTCTTGCCATGCCAATGATCTCCGCGAAATTAAAGTACACGTCCCATATCTGCCATATGGAAGGGTCGGCACAAATGGAGCGGAAAAAGACGACGCGCCAGCAGGGCTTGTCAGCTATGACCGGCCGGTGCATTGCATGCGAAGCGCAGCATATGCGCGAGTGCTGTACCCAGTTTTTGTCCGTTTGGGTTCGTACTTGTACATAGGTGGCCGATGCCTGATGCCCCCGTCGCTCCGTGCGTTTACCGACAATGGCAGCAGGTACGTACGACATATGCCATGTGATGACCAATCACGGGTCATTCTGTCCATATTTCTCCTGTTAAAAAGCTAGGTTCGATCAAAACCACACAAGTTTGCACTGCCTTATCCACACGTGTTGAAAAAAAATTATATTCAAGCAAACTAAGAGCTTGTTGTTTAGATATCCCAAAGACCATGAGAATCTAGATTCCAATGAGTGTGATTCAATAACTTGGATTGTAGATAATAAAAATGTGGTCTGTTCAAATTATAGGTGGTTATTTTAGACAATTACACCTATTATCACCAAAAATAGTAGGATGGAGGCACATTATAATCTCAACCCTAACTAAAAATAAAGTTGTCTCTAGAATTCTACGGATTTTAAAAGATGGTTAAAATAAAATATCTTCAACACACTGTCTTGATGGTAAAGGATTGTAAGCCTACGGTTTTTGAAGGATTTCTCTGATCGATATTCTTTTAGTGGGTTCTAGATCTCGTTGTCAGTTGCTAGTGGCTTTTGTGGTTTTCAAAGCCTCATTTGGTGAGAGATGTTTGAAAATATCTCTTTTCTTTGGTGTCTTTTCAGTTTGATATTCTAGCTAAGAACGAACCAAGAAAAGAAGACAAGTTTGATCTTTAATATACTTTTATTTTTTAGAGCTTGTTTTATGTCATGTTGTTTATCTGTTTTCTTTGAGATACATCCGTTGTAAGGCACTTCTTTAGTGTCTTTACAAAAAACACTTAATAAATCAATTTTTATGTGGGGTTTCTTATACAAACTGTACTACAAAATGATTGTTAGGGGTAATTAACTAAGGACGCCCTTAAAATAGCTACCGAGAAACAATTTTATAACCTTTTAAAATACTGTTGGCTACCTGAAGAAATAATTTATATTAAAATATCTAAACATTTTTAGTTGATGACTTTTTATTTGATGTAAAAGAAACTATACATTTTAAGTTCCTAGTTTTAAAAGTTCAAATTCATTTTTTTTTATTTTTTTCAAACAACCTCTGACAAATACATACCTTGGCGGTGTAGAGTGTTTACTTGGAGGTTGATGACCCTCAAAAAAATTAATTTATTTGGCGGTTGTTGACCTTCAAGAAAACTATTTTCCTTGACGGTTGCACATTTTCTTGGCCCTTTAGCAAATTAAGTATGGTTCTAATTTCCTTGGTGGTTGACCTTTAAGGAAATCATCCTTAAGTGCCATAACCATCAAGGAAATTAATTTCCCTTATCTTCTATCCTTAAGTGAATTTGCTTGACAATTTGTGGTCAAGGATCATTGCCTTGGCGGTTTGAGCCCTTCCCTTGACGGTTTTTGGCACTCAAGGTGCAATTCAAGATTATGGTAGTGCGATACCAAAGTTGTATGTTGAACAAGGTCTAAAACTTTATATTTTATGAAATGATTTTAAATATAGATCATTTTGGGACCACAATATATATTCTATACAAAACTCATAAAAGGTAAAAGAAAAGAATAACAATATATACTTTTCCATGTGATTGTTTGAGTGTGGTGGTAGGATCAGAGGGATTTATGAGGCAATAGGTCCCATTTTGAACCCGAATCCTGGTGGATGCATTTCTGCAGAGAGAGTGAGAGAGAATTCACGTATGGCAATGAAGTAATCACTTAGGAACACAAAAAATATGTTTCATATTTTTGGTGTAGTTTAATAGTTAATATTTCTATAAGTACCCTTCCTGGGAGGACTGCAGCTTGTCGCTAGGGCTAATTGGGAGTGGTGCGACAGGAGGAAGAGATAGAGAGATCAACGCAGGGAAAGGGAGGGTGACAGCATGGAGAGGGAGAGAGGTAGGGGAAGAAGCAATTGTTCTATTATTGCTTAGATTAGATTGATTACTTCTCCTCTATATTTATAGTCCCTATAGGACTAGTGTTCCAAGCAATCTATTTGACAAGTTATAGATTGGATCTTTCCATCATAAACAAACCAATATATCTAACCTTATTCTTTATTCTTTATTCTATATTTCATTCCTTATGTGCATTCCTCTTGGAGCTGCTACGACAGCGGGTATGTCCTATGATAATCGTGGGTACTATTCACACCACCTCTGGGTCTTGGCCACCCACCTCTCGGGTGCACCCTTCCTAGCTATGATGTGGCCGGCCTAGGCCATTCTTGGGTTCGTGGACCCTCTATTAAATGTATGACATCACTCGCCCTTTTCCACATGTCACGCCCTCGCGCTATATGGTTGGCCGGATATTGGGAAGAAGCCCCTCCAAGGGTCATTGCCCTAATGCTGATGATGAAGCACCTCAACTTGTTCTTTGTAGGCCAACTAGGACCACAAAAGTCAAGCTCTGTTCTTGCTCTTCCTTAGTAATGTCCCTTATGCATAGATATGGTGCTAATATTTTTCTATCACTAAGTATATATGCACTTCAATGTATAATTTTACTTGTAACTAGAATAGCTTAGAAATTAACCTTTCTAGCATCTACTTGAACTTGATATTGTTATCTTGTGGCGTACTCTGAGTATTGCATTTATCATTTATATATATTATTCTATCTCTTGGTTTACCCATGTTTAGATTAAGTATTTGGGATATAAATAACAATACCTGGAATACTCATAATGAAGTGTTATAATGGTATATTTGTGCGCTCGTAGAATTTCATATCTTTCTAAGTCACAATAAGACCATATGTATTTCTTGCACCATTGCTAGGGACTTTGGTTCTCTAGTAGCGACATTAAGAAAAGCCAACATATGTTTTGAAGAGTGCTCCAAAGAATTGTATATGGACTACCCATGCAATACAAAAAGATATCATTAATAGTTGTGTGAAAGAGAATACAAATCTTATCATAGTTATTGCTAAGGAAAATATAGGTATTTCTTGGTCTTTTTAATGAGATCAGGATGTTGTTGACTCTCCTTGGTAGTTCTTGTATGCTCCGAGTGGAACAAGCACAAGAATTTTAGAAGAACTAGAGTTGGGTGTCGATGAACCTAGAAAGGGTCAAAATCAAGAGATGGATTTAAGCAGGATAGGAGATAATCATTGAGGGATCTCACTACAATGTGTAATGCATGTCCTCTCTTTATATCCTTCACTTCGAAAATTTATCACAAGGGTGGGAAGAGATACCTCTCAATGTGTAGATTGTTCACAAGCACAAACAATATTGAAATCTTCATTATTGTTTGAGTTTGCTTTCATGGCACACTTGATCCAAACTATACTTGGGGTACCCAATTGACTTGAACTTTGCTTTGTAAAAGAGGGAATAATATATTATTATTAATGCAGATTAAATTATTTATTTGACAAACATTCAACAGTAGCAAATGATATGCTTAAATATGTCTATTCTTTTTTTCATAAAAAACATAAGGTAAAAATTGCTTATACGAACAGCTTCTGCATGCCTATTGGAAGAGATAGGAGGTTCTATGTGAAAACCAAGATCAAGCATCGTTATCATGTTGACATATTTTTAAGTGCTATTGATAAACAACTTTGAGAGCCTATTAATGACAAGTTCGATGAGGTAAACACAAACTTGCTCATTTGTAGGAATCATTCAATCCTATCGATTGATTTGTTGCTTATGACAAAGCCAATTTGGTTTTGCTTGCTGAATTTTATCGTAATGATTTCTCAAGAAGAGAGTTAGACCATCTCTCCCTTGTCAACTTCACCTTTTTAATACTGATGTGACGAGTGATGAAAGATTTAGAGAAGTGAAGAGTCTTGCTAAGCTTTCTGTCATGCTTGTTACCACAAAAATGCCCATCAAACATGACATTGTGTATAAGCTTCTTAAATTGGTCCTCCTACTTCTTGTTGCAACAGCTATAGTGTAGAGAGAGTGTCTACTTCCTGTTGCTTCTTAAATTATGTGAAGAATAAGTTGAGAAATACAATGGGAGACCAATACTTGAATGATTCCTTGGTCATGTTTATTGAGGGTGAGTTCTTTTCAAAGTCAAGGATAGTGACATCAATCAATTGATATCAAGCCATACGAGACCGAAAAGTTAAAATTAAGATGTAATATATAATTTCTTTTGTTTTTTTGTAATTTCTGTTTGTACGATCTAAACATCTTTATTTTTGACTATTTGCACCTTTTATTTATGCTATTGTAACCGTTTTTTTACATTTCAACTAAGTATATTTTTGTAAACTCACATGTCAGCGTCCGATCACTAAGATTAGACACTAATTAGTCAATGGTTAGACACTAATTGCTATAGTGATACATGTGTTAATGATGAATTAATTAGGCTTAATAAATTCATCTCGCGGTTTACAAATGGGTTCTGTTATTTATTTTTTATTAATTAGTATCCAAATACCTCTTATGCAACACCCCTCTCATACGACACCCCATATAATATCTGATGTGCCATCCAAAAACTTTACATATACATCTAAGCAAACCCTTGATTAAAATTTTATGACCCCAAGATAAAATTTAGCCACCACGATTGTCGATGCGTCATGGCGACGGCCAGCACTGCCTCCAGCTTCCCTTGTCCCAGTGACTGCTGTACACATGTAGACACTAGACAATAATCATCGATCTATTTAAAATAAACTAATCTTCGGTCATTCATAGAAGATTAACTCTTTATTATAACTATTATTTATTATGTGCCTTAAAGTTTTATTAAAACTAGCAAACGTGCTCGTGCGTTGTAACGGGAGGAATACCACATAATTATTTATGTTTTCTCTTATTAAAATTTTGATAACTATAATTTATTTTGTGACAACATCTAAAATATAAGCGAATGTTGGTAATAATATGACAATGTATATTATGCTTATATGAAATGTAAATAAAGTTGTGATATCTTTTTTTTCGTATAATGCTAAACTCAAAACTGTTTGCTCATAGACATTAGCAAATCACAAATACTTATATCTATGACATCGTAAAGATATCCTACTGCCACTGTCCTAGGTTCCTCCAAATTCGGACGTGAGATTTCAGAGTCATCAACCAGCTAATATGTTTTGTTCTTTTTTACGAGGATAGATTGGAAAACAAATTAAAAAATGCAAAAAAAGAGGCGTATCCGTTTGGAATTTCCCCTTGTGTCGTGTCCGTAGAGCCACGCTAGACCGAGCTGGGCTGCGCTGCCGCGTCCTGCACGCACGCGTCGAGCTAACTTGCGCCAAGCCACCGCTGCGGGCATGAGAAGATCTGCTCCTCACCGCACCGGACCGAGCCTCTCTACTCTTCACCGCTCCTAGCTGCGCCATGCCGCCGATGTTGGTTCCTCCCAAACTGCAACACGGTCGAGGAGAACACGGCGGCGTTCAACCTGATCTGATCTTCGCTGCCCGGACTGAGATGCTCTGCTCCGACCTGCCGCTGTGGGCACACTCAGGGACCGCCCGTAGGTGCAGTGCTCGCGCTCACAAGAACCGAAGCAAGAGCCGTCTCTGTCAGGGACGCGCTCGTCGCCGGGCAAGAGTCTCGCCCGTCGGGCCAGGGGTAGTAGCATGGGCACGGGCTATGCTTGGCTGCGCTCGCCGGTCACGAAGCTAGGGCAGCTGACACCTCAGCCCGCGTAGATGAGTCACCGTGCGAACTGTAGGTCGACGGAAGGAAGAAAAAATAGACATGACAAAAATTACGATAAAAAATTAGCCTGAAATTTTCCTAAGTATGATGTATGTATATATATGGCATAACATACCTGTGTCCGATTCTTTTCCTTTTCTCTATAGATTTATTTTTTTTTCTTTTTTTTACATATGGAGTCCGGTTCATATATATTGTCTTTTTTCTTTGTTTTTTCATAATTTAGCATTGCAAGTAACTTCCGTTGTTTTTTTGTATTTTTTCCATAAACATATATAAACACGGTTTAGGAGTCCAAACACTCAAATACGTTTTGGAGTCGGACTATATTTAGAACGTGTTAAACAAGGAATAGGTTATATATATATAAGTCTGTATGGAATCCGGTAGTTAGAGAAAGACGAATTAAAGAATGGACGGACCAAAAAAAGAGGCTGAAATTTTGTCTCTTTATTGTTAGATTAGACTAGCAAATAATACCCGTGCGTTGCCACGGGTGAAAATGTGAGAATTAGCATATAGAGTAACAATAAACAAAGTCTAAAATTTAGTATTATATATACAACAATATTTATACATACTAAAACAACGTCGTTGGTCAGATGCTTAGCTTCGACAATTTACAATTAGTACTGCAACCCTTACCAATGCACGAGAGCACCTCGCTAAGCTTAGCCTCGATTTCGTCTTCAGTGTGTCGTGTTTTTGGAATGACATCTCGTCGAGACTAAGGAATCCGCATTGGTAGTTTCGTGGGGTAGATTCGGCCGTCACCCAGCTAACCTCGTCGAAGATGGAGAACATGTTTTGCTTCTCTAGTTGTGATGTCAATTTCGATGACGATAGAGCTTTGGAGTGTCAAGATCATCACGTTGCGGTTGTGATCAAGAACATCGTGAGCACATTGTGCGGCTGCTAGGTACAAATATTGCATATACTTGGGCTCTGCGGGCTGGTGTAGCATGCTCTACGAGCTTGCACGGTCACCCCCACCTGGATGGCTGTCCGGCACCAGCACGAGCACGTCATCGTTGGCTTCGATAAGAAATTCTGATTTGTGCTTTTTTGTTCTTACATATTTTGTTTTATAGGCCTATTATCTGACTGATTTCTTACTTTCCTTCTTATGCGATATTTGTGGAACTTTCCTATATTGTGCTGCTCTAGCACGGGGAAGACGTGGATAGATAGAAATCAATTTGAGAAATACAAATAAACTTGAGGATAGGTTGATGTACACAAAATATAATATAAAAAGTTCAAATATAAGTTTCATACGAAGTCTATCCGGTTCATAATGTGTCTTTTTTTCTTTTTCATTTTGATGTGTTCTTATATATATATTATATATATATATATATATATATATATATATATATATATATATATATATACCTTGTAGTATGCGTGTTCTATCCTTTTTTTTCCTTTTCTCTTTAGTTTTTCTTTTTTTCCTTTTAATTTCTATATGAAGTCCGGCCTACGGAGTTTGGTTCATAACGTGTCCTTTTTTTCTTTTCCATTTTGTTGTGGCCTTAGCTTTTTTCCTGATTTAGCATTGCAAAAAATAACTCCCGTTGTATTTTTTTCTTGTATTTTTTCCATAATCATATATAAGCACGGCTTATAAGTCCCAAACACCGTACCGTTCAATACATTTTCGAATTGAACTTTATATCGCGCTAGACAAAAATTATTCTAACTTGTATATGAGCACGTGTTATATATATAAGTTTGTACAGAAGAAACTCTTTATTATACGGTAGTTAGAGGGGGATGGATACAAAAATAAATGGATGGAAAAAAAAAGAGACTAAAATTTTGTCTCTTTATTATTAGGTATAGATATAGATATAGATAAAGTTGGACCAAGCTCAATTAAAATGGTTAATTTTCAAAGTTTGTTGTGAGGCATCCTCTAATTCGTACTTCATGTGTGAAGGTGACTTTCTGTTACCGACTTTTTTTCCCCAACAGGCGCACGTTGTATCTCACGCACACGGGCGGTTGTTTTCGTTTGTTTTTTCTGGCGGTTTCAAGTTTCCAGATTTTTTTTCTCCACATGCCCACGTTGGTGTCAGTGTCACACACACGGCATTCCATTTTTTTCCTGAGCTCTCGTGTTTCCGAATTCCGATTTGTTTCTAGCTTTCTTTCTTGTTTCCAAAACCTTTCCGGGTTTTTTCCAACGGTCGAAGTCGAACGTCATGAATGCCGGCAACAAACTCATGTGGGGTCAAAGATTAGGACTATATAAACTAAGTACATAACATCTTGGGAGCGTATGCTATGCAAACCTACTACCTATGCAAACTATGCAAACTAGAATCAAAGCCACCGAATTCTAATCCGATGGATCTAGATGGAGGTGGATCCATTTTTCACTTAACCCCTCCCACCATCTCCTTCTTCCGACTCCCGGTTACGCCGTTACGGCCCGTTCCGTCTCCCGTACTCGCGAGACCCCGACTCCCCCGACGCGCCGACTCGCGAATCGCGACGCGCCGACGCCCCTCGACGCACGGCCCCTGCGATCCGCCGGCCGCCATCCACTGGTGGCTCCCGTTCGCTGGCGGCACCGCACCTCCATTCAGGCAGCCGCCACCAGCCCTCCCCTCGGCGGTGTCCCCTCGGCCTGTTCGCTGAACAGGCCTCGATGAATGGATGAACATGCCTCGACGTCCGGCTCCGTCCTCGGCGGTCTCCCCTACACGCGCGCGATCCGGCCCCGACTCCCCGTTCGCTGCTGCCGTCGGCGGCCTAGGCCTGGGCCAACGCAGGGAGAAGGAGCGCATGCACACAGTAGGGGCCAACACAGCTTTGGTTTGCAATGCAGAGGCACACAACACAATGCAGTCATGCAGAGGCACACAGTAGCATGCACTTCCCCGTTGATCAACAATTGCATAGGAGCTTGCAAAATGAAGATTCTTCCGAATTAAGAAAAAACATAGGTTCTTCCGAATTGCAAGTTTACTTGGACAATGGTATTGATCAAAAAACGGCCACCAACAAAAAACGAAAGACTGACGAGCGCACAGTCGCGACGGCGCTCGTGGACAGAGCTCGACGGCTCGATTCAAGGGAAACCAAGCGCACGGATAGTTCGAGGTACTCACCCTGGTCACGGAACACCTGCTATCGCGCCCGGAGATGAAGCAGAACGACCGGTCGACGAAGACCGTGCCAGCGAGGAAGTTGAACCGAGCGGCAACGTCGATGTTCCCGGAGCTACGGTCCACCAAAGAAGAAACGGAGAAGCCGACGAGGTTCATGGCCGTTTTTTGATCAATACCATTGTCCAAGTAAACTTGCAATTCGGAAGAACCTATGTTTTTTTTAATTCGGAAGAATCTTCATTTTGCAAGCTCCTATGCAATTCTTGATCAACGGGGAAGTGCATGCTACTGTGTGTCTCTGCATTGCAAACCAAAGCTGCTTTGGCCTCTACTGTGTGCATGCGCTCCTTCTCCCTGCGTTGGCCCAGGCCTAGGCCGCCGACGGCAGCAGCGAACGGGGAGTCGGGGCCGGATCGCGCGCGTGTAGGGGAGACTGCCGAGGACGGAGCCGGACGTCGAGGCCTGTTCATCCATTCATCCAGCCCTGTTCATCAATTCATCGAGGCCTATTCAGCGAACGGACCGAGGGGACACCGCCGAGGGGAGGGCTGGTGGCGGCTGCCTGAATGGAGGTGCGGTGCCGCCAGCGAATGGGAGCCACCAGTGGATCGCGGCCGGCGGATCGCGGGGGGCGTGCGTCGGGGGGCGTCGGCGCGTCGCGATTCACGAGTCGGCGCGTCGGGGGAGTCGGGGTCTCGCGAGTACGGGAGACGGAACGGGCCGTAACGGCGTAACGGGAGTCGGGAGAAGGAGATGGTGGGAGGGGTTAAGTGAAAAATTGATCCACCTCCATCTAGATCCATCGGATTAGAATTCGGTGGCCTTGATTCTAGTTTGCATAGTTTGCATAGGTAATAGGTTTGCATAGCATACGCTCTCTAACATCTTTCAATTCCTCAAGAAATAAAGTTTCTCTCCACTAAATTGTTAGCGCATTTTTTTATTAGAAACAAAATTTATATCAAACAGACCAGAGATACTGTTAGTTCAGTCTAAATAAATGTGCTCACAATCTATATTCACACGCACGGTGAGGCCATATGAAAAGTTAAGATAGGTCTTTTACTGTATTTGTTATAATCATGAGTGGAAAAAATAAGTTCCTAACATATCAGCTACAAACTTCTAGGTGACTTAGATGGATAAACGTACACGTTGGGAACAATTAAACTCCTCAACGACTTAGATAAAAGATTAGAATAATATTTTTAATGGGCACCGTCGACACTTTCTCGAGAAATAATGAAGGTCACCACCGCACCACTAATAATTTATTATTGTTTTTATTAGAAATAAAACTTGTTACATTAAAACTTGGTTAATTGATACGGAGTAGTTCAACTTCAAACGTTGAACAAAGATCTTGAGGAGTTGCTGTCGGTCAAAGTAAATAAATATGCTCTCGAGCAATACACATGCAGGATGAGGGTTGCCAGATGGACAGTCGTTCAAGATAGTTCTCCTATCATAGTCGTCATCAGACAAATCAACGCCTAACACATTAGCAACGAACTCCTTCGTGACTTATAAAAGATTAAAACTATAATTTTCTATGGGTCATTGGGTCTTGAAAGAAAGTTATGGAACCTAATATTTAATTGTACCAAGGAATATATACTGTTGTAATTTAATGGATAAACCAATCCCTAACATGTTGGCAATAAACTCCTTGGTGACTTAAAAATATTAGAACTATAATTTTTAGGTGTCTTCAAAGAAAATTATGGAACTTGATATTTAATTATACAACGTATGTGAGAATTAAAGTTACAATATATTTTACAAGCAAGTATGTTTCTGGTTTGCAAAGGAAGAAAAACCATAACAGGATGTATTTTAATTTAATTGACAGGTGCTGTAACAGGACACTTTGATTTTATTTCCTATTTTAACTTAAATTATGGATGTCATATTTATCACTAGCTCTAGAAAGGAAAAAAAAACATATACTCATATGTCTGGGGGGAAGCATTCTCCGTTCGCGTTATCCATAAACATTCAGGGCTCCTTCGGTTAGGCGTTCCCGGCCATTCCAGACCAGGATCATTTCCAAGCCAGCACAAATTATCGAATGGTTCCAGGCTAGGAACAATTTCAGGTTGTTCCAGACTGCAAACGAACGAAGCCTCAATAGATTTACGTCTCTCATTGCAGTGCATAGACATATTTTATTGGCAAAAAAAAGAAGAAGGGTGATTGTTAAGTAAAAGCTAAAGATAAAGTGGTGCATGCATACTTGAATTAAAAAAATAACTCCTTTGGTCCTAAATTATAAGTTATTTTAATTTTATTGAAGAGTTAAAACATCTCTAAAATTTTTTTAAAAAAAATAGAAAATATTATAAAGATTTACAGCCTACTATGAAAATATAATTAACAAAAAATTTAATAATATTTATTTGATATCATGAATGTTATTATTTTATTATATAAATTTGGTTAAACTTACGATTATTTGACTCTATAAAAATTGGAACAACTTGTAATTTAGGATGATGGAGGGACCACATGGTGAATTAAACCGATATTCCAACGCTTGGGTTATGGCGATGACTAAATTTTGCGCCCCCTGAAAATGTTAGCATTTTGGAATGGAGCGATCGAGCAGCAAATATATAGTAGTTGGCCACTCGATGTACCATAAATACCGGGGCACACTGATGCTTTCCCAGCACAAATCGATCAGCAATACCCACCAAGATTCTATTCTATATAAAAAAACGTAAAAAAAATCTAGAGTACGTACTCCAGCTGATTTGTCCACGCGGCATGGCGACGGCCAGCGCCGCCTCCAGCAGCTTCCTCGTCCCGGCGACTGCTGCCGCCTCGACACCGGCCTCTGCATGCCCATCCACGCTCCCCAAGAAGAATGCCGCCGCTGGTCACCGCCGGCGCACGGTGCAGTGCAGGGCCAGCGGCAGCGACGACGTCGATAGCAGCGGCCGCCTCCTGTGGCTGCCCCGGCGGGAAGTGCTGACCGGCCTGAGCGGTGTCGCCGCCGGCTTCGTGGGGTACCCGGACCTGGCGTCCATGGCCTTGGAGGCGAACCCCGTGGAGAGCTGCCGGCGGGGGGAGAAGGTGACGGAGAAGCTGGTGGAGTGCACGGACCCGAACCGAGGCTTCCCATGCCCGCCAGCGTCGCGGATCCCCATCGTGGACTTCACGCCGGCGAAGCACACCACGGGGGCGAGGCGCGTCCGGCGCCCGGCGCACCTCCTGGACCCGGAGTACCAGGCCAAGTACAAGGAAGCCGTGGGGAAGATGCGGGCGCTGGACAAGTCGAACCCGCTGAGCTTCGCGGCGCAGGCGGCCATCCACGAGTCCTACTGCGACGGCCACTACCGGTACGACCCGACGGAGAAGAACCGCCCCTTCGACGTCCACTTCTCGTGGATCTTCGCGCCCTGGCACCGCATGTACCTCTACTTCTACGAGAAAGCCCTCGGCGACCTCTTCGGCGACGACACCTTCGCGCTGCCCTACTGGAGCTGGGACACCCCCGCTGGCATGGGGATCCCGCCCATCTTCAAGGGGTCCTCCACGGCCGACAACCCGCTGTACGACCCCTACCGCAACGTGGACAACATGGACGCCCTCATCGACCTCGACTACCTCAAAACCCCCAGACGGCCCACCATCCCTTTCGAGCCGCCGCCGCCGTCGGACGATGCCGCGCGCAAGGCTTACGACGACGCCGTTCTGACCAACCTCTGCACCATATACATTCAGCAAGTCCGTGACGGCAAGGGGCCCCGTGCGTTCCTGGGCGAGAAGCTGTGCCGCGAGGCGAGCTCCCGGGTGAAGGAGATCAGCCAGACGAACAAGGTGTCGACGAGCAAGTCGCAGAGCCAGGGCACGCTAGAGCGGATGGCGCACACGACGGTGCACGTGTGGGCGGGCAGGAAGGCACCGGCGACCTGCTCCGTGGACGTGGGCGGGGCGGTGGTGGGGCACGACGGCAAGCCGCACTGCAACAACGACATGGGGTTCCTGGGCACGGCGGGGCGGGACCCGCTCTTCTACTCGCACCACTCCAACGTGGACCGCATGTGGCATCTCTGGTCCACCAAGCTCGGCGGCGGCAAGGGCTTCGACGACCCGGAGTGGCTCGACACCAGCTTCGTCTTCTACGACGACGTCAAGAGCCCGCGGCTTGTGCGGATGAAATTCCGCGACGTCCTCGACACGGCCAACCTCGGGTACACGTACGACGAGGCGGCGCTGCCGTGGCTGGATAGCAAGCCCACCCGCCGGTTCTCCTCCTCCTCCTCCGGCGGCGGCGGTACAAGGTCGCTGAAGGTGGCGTCGGAGTTCCCGGTGACGCTGACGAAGGAGGCCGTGGACGTGCCGTCGGTGGCCATCCCGGCGAAGCAGCCCGGCAAGGACCTGGTGCTGCTCATCGAGGGCATCGAGTACGACCCCCAGATCAACAACAAGTTCGACGTCATCATCAACGTGCCCAAGGAGGACGCCGGCAAGGTGGGGCCCAAGGACAGCGAGTACGCTGGCAGCTTCGGCGCCGTGCCCAGCTCCAACGCCGCTGGCGGGACGGTGGTCGGCAAGGTCACGCTCTACCTCGACGGGGTGCTGGCCGACCTTGGCCTCACCAACGAGAGCGCCGTCGACATCGTTCTGGTTCCTCATACGGCCGAGGAGATCAAGATCTACCTTCCCCCCACCATCGAGAACGCATGATGAGATCCATTGACGATCGAGCAGACCCGGCCGGCCGCGTGTGCTCTGCTCATCAACAACAACAGCCGCACGCACTGCTGCTGCCTGTTATCTTCACTGCCGCCGCCGGCCCGCGTGAGCAGTAGCGATTTAAGATTTTAAATATTTTTTTTAAAAAAAAATTGGTACCTGTCCTTTTCTCCTTCCACTTTATTTATTCTGTTTGTTGATAATTAAGTTTGTAATAATAGACAACGAAATGAGGAGGGGTGTCGATTTTTAAGTTTTTTTATTAAAAAAATAGTAGAATGTCCTATATATTCATGCCTTTTTTTATTTAAGTGGGTGTAATAAGTATATAAATAATAAATAAATAATGAAATGAGGATGGTGCTCGTGAACTACTACGTGCTACTACGTACTACACGCCTTATTTTCATTTATTCTAGGATTTAAAATTCAATTTTCCAAACAATCTTAAATGAAAAAACAACCAAAATGGCTTTATAGATCTCAAAAAGTTATGAAATATTATAGTTGGTAACTTCTCTCCTGCTTCTTTATCTACTATGTTTGTTGATACAGTAGTTAAGTTTGTGAAAAGAGAACGAAATAAAGAGGGCTGGCGATTTTTAAGTTTGTTAATTAAAAAAATAGTAGAATGTCCTATATATTCCTTCCTTTTTATTTAGTGTGTGTAATAAGTATATAAATAATAAATAAATAATGAAATGAGGAAGCTATATAAGGGTGCTCATGAACATGCTGCTACGGACGACCCTAACCTTTGAACGCAACTACTTCGCACTCTCTCCGTTTTAAATTATAATTCATTTGTCTTTTTAACCCTAAGTTTGACCATCCGTCTTATTCAAAAATTTGTATAAAATATTACTTTTTTATGTGACTTGTTTATTTAATAAATGGTCTATATAAATGATTTAAATTTTACTATGTTTGTGTATTTTTTTTAATAAGATGAATGGTTAAATTTGAGATAAAAAAATCAAACAAATTATAAATTGAAATAGAGGGATTACTACACACCTTATTTTCTTTTCTTTAAGACCGTAGCCTGAATAGCGCGCGTGCTCTATTCAATTTTACCTATTAGACCTAGAATATGGTGATATAATATTGCCTCAGCCTGCAAGGAGGAAACTGTACGTGCATGTATGGTAGAACTGTAAACATATAAAATCAAAGTAATGCAGCAGCCCAAGCAAAGAATGAAACATCAATATATGGCCACACGAAGGCTGGACGAGCCAAAAACCAGCTTTTTACCGAGTGTCAAGCCCTTTGTCAACTAAAAAAAACACTCGGTAAAAAAAATACTCGTCAAAGAATATCTTTGTTGAGTGTTATTCTTTTTACACTCAGCAAAGAAGAAGTTTTGGTTGAGTGTTTTTTTACACTAGACAAAGAAAAATTCAAAACATATTTTGAAGCAATAAATTAATTTAAATGAAAAAGTTTTCAGTTACAAAGTTGTATAACTCATCAATATATATAATTTTTATTTTGATCATTTCTTCATATGACAAAGTAAAAGTAAATTTGTTCACAAATCTTACATATTTCTCTTGTAGTTTATGTAAACAATGTTTAGAACGATTATGTCAGATGAACAGACGACCAAACAATCAAAATAAGCTTTGTAGATTTCAAAAAACAATGAAACCCTATATTTGGCAACCTTTTAATTTGAAATCATCTTATCATGTAAAATTACTTTTGAAATTCAAAAAATTAAAATTTAAAATTTTCAAACGACCTCACATGAAAAAACAATCAAAATAAACTTTATAGATCTCAAAAAGTTTTAGAATATTATAGTTGGCCACTTTTTTATTTGAAATCATCTTGTCACGTAGAACTATGTTTAAATTTCAAAAATTTAAAACTCGAATTAAAATTATTTTCCAGTTTTTTTCTAATTTTTTGGATTCAAACTTTATCGAGTGTCGAGCACTTAGCAAACGCTTTGTCGAGTGTTGTTTGAGAGATGGCACTCGATAAAACCTTTACCGAGTATATAAAGAGCTTTGCTGACACTCTGCAGCCCGTGTGTCAGTGTGTCTTGTATACACGGGGAATCAAAATGCATGGACGCACTGAGTTGAACCGGGCGCGCGACTGTATCTGTATGTATCGTATTCACTCGCTCACGCGTTTTGCAGACTGAATCGACGACATTCTGCTGAGCATCAGGTAGGAATTGAACGTACTGGGCTGGTGTTGAATAAATACTACTAGGAGGAAGAAATAGACACATCTCGCTGTTAATTGTCTGTCTGCTGAGATCGAAAAGTCCTTAATTACGTGCACATACACGTACACATGCGCGGTAAAAAAAATTAACGAAATGAAAGGAGGAGGGAATCAAACTGCTTTATTGTCAACCGCTCCTCCATATTTCAAGCTCGGAAGCTTTATTTCCGGACTTTGTCAATCGGTCAATTTTTATATTAAATACCAACTGTTCTTTTTTCCTTTATATCTTCTCGGTCTACATTCGTAGCATCAATATTCTAGTAACGGTAGGCGCATAACGGCCAAAGACTAGCCACAGCGTCATCAATGCCAAAGAAAAAGTTCTCCTGGCAATTTTCCTAGATGCCAGCAATTGGACAAGAGCTACAATGTTTGCATCGATGTTTGTAGTTAAAGTAGGATCCTAAGAGCAACTCCAAGAAACTTGATAAAATTATATGCTAAATTATGAGATTTGATCATTATGTAAAATAGAAAGCTCATCTAAAATATAGAGTTCTACAAAAACCTAGCTAAATTGAAAAACACATATAGCAAACAAGACTCGTTAGAGAAATATGACCAACGAGAATGATGAGATAGCCGTAAAATAGAAAACAATATACACAAGCTATTGGAGTGATTTTTTAGAGCACAATAGTTATAAATGGCTTCACGAATACATTTAGCCAGCCTGTTGGAGTTGCTATAAATTAGAGCATTTTCTTTCTCTTTGTCAAGTGTCGTTATTGTTATATAAAATATGTTTTTAATATCACATGCAGCATCAAGGCAAGAACTTTATTCAAGTAGAAATTTTTCAAACTGAACATCTCCTCCCACAATGTTTGGCCCCGGTGCTCAAACTCTCTCTCTCTATATATATCTCTCTGCTTTCAGCAGAGTTTTTTCTCACATTGTGGCCTTGTGGATAGTCTTACAATTAAACAGCCAAGAGTTGAAAGCCAAATCGCATTCGTAATCAAACCATGCTGCATCCTTCCGTGCTATGCCTATTGGTTTATGCTCCTCCTCCCATTCCCGAGAGCGCAAGCACAAGTGTGGACCTCGATGATACCTTACTTTTTTAAAGGATGAGTTAGAAAACGCTGAAAGCCTTAAGTGGCTTCTTCTATGTTATGAGCAAATGACTGGCATGAAAATCAATTTTGATAAAAGTGATCTTTTAACACTAGGCATGGATGAGACTAGAACCAATAAGTACTCAAAAATTTTCTGTTGTAAGAGAGGGGATTTTCCTATTAAATACTTAGGAGTGCCTTTGCACTTTACTAACCTAAGAAAAGAGGATCTGCAACCTAGTATTGATAAAATAATTAAGAGAATTGCTGGTTGGTAAGGGAGATTGCCCTCCTATGCTGGTAGACTGACTCTTTTAAAGGCCTGTCTAGCTAGTGTGCCAATTTTATCTTATGTCAATTATAACGTTTCCTAAATGGGCCATCACCATGATCAACGACTCTCTCACTTTTTGTGGAACAATAGTGAGGAGTGCCACAAATATCACTTAGCAAATTGGTAGCTGGTGGCTCAAAAGAAAGAATTAGGAGGTTTTGGCATTCCATATATGAGAAGCTTGAACCTCTCTTTACTTAGTGCATGGATTTTCAGATATGAACTGCAATCTGAAGCTAATTGGACTCACATTGTAGATTATAAATATAGCACCAATAATCCAAACATCCTCTGTAGTGCTGACACTGCAGCTTCTCCTTTTTGGAAAGGTGTTATGTGGGCTTTAAAAGCTGCAAGACTGGGTATTAAATGGTTAGTGGGGAATGGGAGAAAGGTGAGATTCTGGGAGGATCATTGGTTTGGAGAATCTAGTCTAGCTATACAATTCTAGCCTTTATATGTTATTAATAACCAACAAGGTAAGACAATTAGCCAGGTCTGGGATGGTCAAGTTTTGGACTAACTTTTAGACCTACTGTTTCAGAAACTTTGATGAATATGTGGTATGATCTATTGAGCATAGTTGAAAGCGTGAGCTTACAGGAAGAAAATGATCAGATTATTTGGAGCTTCAGCTCAAATGGAAAATACTCTGTGTAGACTCTCTATGATGTTATAAATCATAGAGGGGTTACTCACTTACTCCTGTTTATATGCATACTATCTGGAAACTTAAGATCCCACCTAGGATACAGATTTTTCTTTGGCTGATAGCAAAAAACAAAATTGTAACTAGGGATCATCTAGCTAAGAGGAGGGAAGTTTCTGATAAAACTTGCCTCTTTTGCAATGAGTCTGAATCAGTTCAACATTTATTCTTTGAATGTTGTGCGGCTACAAGAGTTTGGCTGGTGATAGAAGATATATTGAATTTGAGTGAAAGCATAAACTTTGAATTGTTAGCAACTTTTTGGATTGCCAAAAAAAAACATTTGTGCACTAACATTGTCAGTTCGGCTGTGCTCTGGTGTCTCTAGAGTTTTCGTAACAAAATGTACTTTCAGGGACTTATCTGGACCAGGGAAAAAGCGTCAGCGAGGATACTACGAAGATGGAAACCGATGTATGAGCGAGAAGTGGGAGAGATGGTGGACTCGGTGATCTAGAAGTTGGAGGACAAAGCGAACCAACCACCAAGATTATGCTAGGATGGGGGAACACACTCAAGTTCAGCGACATTGGCCTATCAGTCTTTGGAACGGGGCTCCGTCGATGTGATTCAGTTTGATGCATCCTTGGTGTGACATGTTTCGGAGTGGGTTTATAAGTGAACCGGGTTGTAATAATCTGCAGCCCAACTCTGAATTCTAAAATCTATTTTAGCCTTTAGGCGTTTCTGGTCTTTGAACCTGGGCAGTCTTGGTGCTGCTCTGTACTAAACTGATATTGCTTTTTTGGCACAACACAAGAGAGCACATGTATGCTCTTTGGCTGTTGTGTGGCGGCCACATATCCATTGTTTGGTATGTTATCTGGCTTGTAGCTACATCCGTTCTCTCTCGTGGATCGTAGTCACTATGCTGCCCGCGCCCTGTCGAACCCCGTGAGTCTGGGCTCGCACCAAACGGTTCCTCGCGGCCAGGCTCGACCGCTCGACGGGCCTTGCTGGGCCTATGCATTTTGGAATGGGCCAATCAATCACGCCCCCTAGGCTGCACTCTTGAATCCTGAATTATTATTCCTGATTGAGTGATTGTACTCTCTCTGGCTGTGTCTAGACTGCCGACTGCGGTGGGCCTAAAGGGCCCGGCGTCGGCGACGGCGGCAGCCGTGTTCGGCGAGGTTATGCGTGGCGCCAGATGGACCGAGGCGCAGCGCTGCCGGCATCCCTCGTCGCCGCTGCCACTTTCGTGAGGAACGGCCGGCGGCGATGGCGGAGCGAACGCAGGTGTAGCCAAGCAGCGCCTTCCACCTGGAAACCCAGCGCCTATAAGCCCAGTGCTAAAAGCATAGAAGCCCGGAGGTAGGAAAATGCCTGGCTCAGGGCCTTTTGGTCCTCAATCAATTATATACTTCCTCCGTTTCATGCTATAAGACATTTTTTTAGATTTATTATTTTTATTATATATGTACATATCTAATATATTGTCAAAACTATGCATCTATAAAATTCAATATGTTTTATAACTTAAAATGGAGGGAGTATCTTCTAATCCTTTTGCTTGTGAAGGACCAAAACACATAGCTGAGTGGAAAGCTAACCAAATTTTATGAGTGGTAGTCCATCAAATCTTTTATGAACTTAGCCTTTTCTAAAATAATGAAAAAAAATATATCTGGCTTCGTTTCCATAAGTGTGAAAACAGACCAAAATCATTATAAGAGCCGAATAAGATTTGGAGAAGTGTCTTCACGCAACTATTTCCAACCTCCACGATGGCATGTTTTCCATCCATGCCAGGCGGTGCATCTCCACCTCCGGCTACTTTTACCCCACCACTAAGACTAACCTAACCATCGACAAAAATTGAAATTACTCTAAGACTGCTAAAACCTTGATACGGCTGATCCAAATGATTTGAATAGAAAGTATGCCCAATTAAACCTTTTTTGTATCACAATTGCTTACTCGATTTACTGGAAATCAAAATCCATTTTTTACAAACCCTGAAACATTCTCGTAACAGCATGTTTTCAATTTTCTTAGCTCTTCATTTTCTCGGCCAAAACTAACGTTTAAAGACTATGTAGAAAGTTTATTTAAAGACCAAAAGGCTAAAACCAGATACATCTACTCTACACACAACTCGAAGAACTCAAGCCGAGTTCGAGCAACCATCAGGCTTTACAGATGGAACTACTCCATTGTTTTAGTAGATCGGAATTGTGCAGACGTTCTGCCAGGTGACTTAATGGCAAGGTGTGACGTGGGTGACCTCTGACCGCGATGGCGAGGGGTAGCTGACGGTAGAGGGCTGGGGCAGTCGTGGCGCTTCGAGGTAGTCCTGACACTCACGGCGGCGCTCGTCGACGTTTGCCACAACTCCTATAGAAGCGGTTCGGTTAGGGCGGGGACAGTCGTGGCGAGACGGGTCTTTGGCGCGTTCGACGTGGCAAGGTTCCGGTGTAGGCGTGAAGTGGTCTCCGGCAGCAACCTCCACGTATCCCACGCGGCGGTGCGACGACGCGGGGGGTAGGGAGGGAGAGGAGGCATTTGTGTGGGTAAGCGTAGTGATGGAGCGGTGACGCAAGCGCCAAGAAGGAGGGCAGGGAGACAAAGGGAGCAGAGCGAGCACGAGCGCGGAGGTGGAGCGGGGACAGAGGGAGACTGATTGTAGAGGGGAGGAGGTCCCACCTGCTAGTGCTGTGCTTTGGGCTTGCGGGCGGATCGCACGTAGGCATGGCGTTATTTTACAATTCCTTCACCCTTTTATACGGTAGTAGTATAGGTAGATGTATAACAAATATATAAAAGAAATATTACTATTTTATACACAATTAGTATCATTGTTGAATATATTTTTTAATAAACTTATTTAAAGGTATAAATATTACATATATTTTTTATAAATTTAGTTAAAGTTAAGAAAATATAATGTGCACACATCTTATTTACCACGGAGGGAGTAGGTTTATTCTGGGTTCCTGCGGACACGTAGCCCACTGTCCATGACAGCAAGAAACGATGGTCCATGATGACCACAGAATCGTACGTGTACATACGTGCTTGAGCACTAGTAGTACCAGCAGCAGCAGCTAGCTATTCTTGATGGTGGGGCGAGCGCTGAGCGTCACCTTGGCAGCTGTGCGCGGGACGATGACGACGTCGACGGTGCTATCGTCCTCAGCGTCGATGTCGAACAGCACGCCGGTGATGCAGAGGACGACCTTCCCCCTCCGCGTGTCGCCGGAGCCGCTGCCGGGAACGGCGGCGAAGGTCCCGGCGTACTCCTTGTACTGCGGGCCGATCTGCAACGCTTTGTCCGCAGGCACGTTGATGGCGACGTCGAACTTGGTGTTCGCCTGGGGGTCGAACTCGATGCCGTCGATGACCAGCAGCTGCTCGTTCCCGGGCTCCCTGGCCGGCACAGCCACGCCCGGCACCTCCACGACCTGGCCCTTGGTCAGGGCGACCGGGAACACCGGCGCCGCCGCCGCCGCGCCGCTGCCACTGTCCTTGCCGTGGGGCACCAGCAACGTGAACTTGGCGTGCAGCCACGGCATGTCCTTTTCGGACTCGGGGTCGTAGATGTAGCCGAGGTCGCGCGTGTCCAGGACGTCGCTGAACTTCATGGTTGTTGACGTCGTCCCAGAAGACGAAGCTGGTTTCGGCCCACGCCGGGTCGTCCGTGATGCCCCCGCAGCCGCGCCTGGTGGACCAGAGGTGCCACATGCGGTCCACGTCGTTCTTGCAGTTGTACGAGCCCGGCTTGCTGTGGTTCACGACGCCGCCGGTGTCGCTGGTGCAAGATGACCCAGACGGTGCGCCCGCCTTGCCGACCCAGGCGTGCATGGCGGTGTGCGCCATCCCATCCGCTCCTGTGCCTTGCGAACCCTTGGCATTCTTGAGGTCGGTGCAGTACTTCCCGCCCAGGAACGACTCCGCCGTATTAACTACTTGCTACAAGCAGCGTACAGTTCCCATCTTCGCACTCCGGGTTCGACTCCGGCAGGTTCTTCATCTTCGCGATGGCCTCCTTGTACTTGGCCTGGGTTTCCCTGTTCAGGAGGCGCACCGCCTGCCGGACGCGCGTCACCTTGCCCTCCGGCGTGAAGTCCACCACGGGGGCCGTCGCCGACACCAGAGGGCAGGGCGCCTGATCGGGCATGGCCGCGTCCACGCACTGCAGCACCTTCTCGCTCACCGGGGCCGCTGTGTCGCACGGATATTTCTCCTCGGCGGACGCGAGGCCCGGGTACCAGGCCATCCCAGCGGCAACACCGCTCAGGCCGTTCAGCATCACGTCCCGCCGGGGCAGCCACAGGAGGCCGTCGTTGTCGCCCCGGTCGCCGCCGCCGCCGCCGCTGGCCCTGCACGACACCGTGCGGCACAGCCGGAATCTGGCGGCGGCGGCGGTCTGCTTGGACGGGCATGCAGAGGGTGCCGAGACGAGGGGGCTGGAGGTCCCGCAGGCGCTCGCCATGGAGCCGTTCATGTCTGCGAGACTCTACGAGAGATAATGGAGCGGTCCGGATTATTTGGACGTTTCCACGCACTTCCATCCATGCCCAGGGCCAGCATATATATAGTGGAAGTGTCCAGTGTGTGGACTGCTTCTGCTTGGGCATACGTCTCTTCGAGCCAATTATTGGTTGCCCTCTCGCTCAATTTCAAAAAAAAAAAAAAAAAAATCCCCTGCATCTCTCCACCATCTCGGTTCTCTACACTGGTTGTCTAGCAACGTGCATCTGCTGGTGTGCAAACAAAACAATAGGAGGATCATTAATTGAGATGGCACTAGGGAATGATATGTTTCAAGTCAAAACATATTATACACCAATATTTTTCATATCATTATTATCACTATTATTTATCTCCTACTAACAGAAACATTGTTATCCAAAAATTTCAGAATATCAACCTTGACTATTATGCCATCTTTGGACCTCAATCTCAGTGGTCAATATCAGAGTCAGCAAACATATCTCAGGTAATTCCAATCAGTACTTAAATAAAGGTCACAAAGTATGTATTGAACATGAAGCATAATAAAACTTATCTTTTATAAAAAAAACAAGGTCCACATATTCCAAGTGTTGCTCATGAAGACAGAACAAGCACAAGCATTACTGATGATGACATAACAAGCTCAGTGATAGCTGATGAAGATATATCTGAAACAGAAGAAGTTCATTGGCAGACTCAACTATTAAATAACATAAACCTTTATGAGATAAGTGAATTCCAAAAAAATTCATGTCTTACAACAATAATCTTTTAATCAAGGCCAAAAAAATATAAACTTACTGAATTCTTGTTGACGGTAATTTCACCATATTTTTATACCATCAAAACCATCAACAAAACACTTTTTCTAGGAGCTAGTAAGCAAAGACATAATGATTTTTATCAAATAAATAGTTTCACATGTCCATAGAGTATTTCTTGCAGGACTACAGGAAATGGAGAGAAATGAGATAGTGGGACCCACCATAGGGGGGTCGGCCGACCACCCTATGGGGCCCACTAGTCTCCCCAAGCACTCCACATGATAGGAGGGCCCACTTGTCATAGTAAGGGGGTCATTACCCCCTTGTGCAGGTCGGCCGACCTATAAATGGCACCCACCAAGATCTCTAGCCACTCCATGACATGTGGGCCATGCTTCTAGAAGGTTGGTAGTGGTCCACATGTCATAGGGGGGTCGGCCGACCCCCCAAGGTGACTTGGCGGCCACTCCTCTCTCCCACGCTGGCCATGATCCAGGAGAAGCACTCCCAAGTGATCCTCCACCATTGGATCAACTTCACATGGATCCATGGGTCCACAAGAGTACAAACCGACGTCCAGAAGAGGTTCAACTTGTGCATACCCACTCCAAGACAGGTGGGCCATCTTCTAGAAGGACTGGGGCGGTCCCACCACCCATAGGGGGTCGGCCGACCCAACCCCTAAGGCATATGGGATGTCCACCTCCTTTGCATGGAGGCATGCAAAGAAGCACATGCTTAAATCCTCTCCACCCTTGATCTAAGGCGGTTGGGATCCAAGGGCTCACATCACCCATCAAGCGGATCGATGACGTGGCGGTGGAGTAGCCCCTACTCCATCTCTCCACTATAAATACCCCCTCACTCCCTCTCATTCAAGACACACCAAGGAGGAGCTACTCTCTCTACACATAGGCGAAGCCCTACTCTATTAGTAGCATAGAAAATAGGGAGAGAGTGAGGAGAGTCTGGAGGAGAGCTAGGCCTGTCTGGCATCTTCTCCAAGGTGTACCTCGGCGGATGCGACCTTCTCTTTTGTAAGTCTGCATTTGAGATTCTTTTATGGTAATTGATCTTTAGGTCTGGTAAAGTATTTACTTTAGTTATTCATTGGTTCACCGCCCTTAAACCGATACTCTAGTCAATTTCAACGGGATCCGGATTAGAGTAGTAAGATATAGTGTAGACGTGGTGTCTAGGCTATACGCTTACCTGTGTCTGCGGCTTGTCCAACAGTTTGTTTGTGGTACCTAGTAGGAGTGATAGACCTATCTAGGCTTTGATCCCACCACGTTCGGCCAAGTTCTTAAAACGTAGGCCTTCTTGTGCTAGGCGGTTTAGCACCCTTCTCATCCCTTTCTGTTGCTAAGCGGCCTAGTGTCCCGAAGTGAACAACCTTTGTATCTTACCTTACCTTGCTAGTTTCATAACCATAGAGATCCTCTCTACCCAACCTATCATAAACTTCTTGTGTCATTATAGGACGAACTTAGTTCTTTGTTAAGTACACTTCGCGTCCCTCGTGGATTCAATACCCCTGGAATACTCTTGGGTGAAAACTACCTTGACAACCGTGCGCTTGTGGTTTACCCTTTGCGCCACCTTTGGTGTCAACAATTCTCACAAGAAGACCATGGACTTGAAGCCTTGACCATCTGGGCACCAAACCATACAAGTACAAACACTACATCAGCAGTAACAACTGAAAATGAAGACGTAGATGGTAGCCAACCACTCACTGAGAAAGGGATTGAAGATTTTATTCAGAATGAGCAGGTGGTAGCATTTGAAGGAAACAATGCACCTATCAGTAGCGTGTATACACATACTACAAGGATTTGAGGTAGTCATAACACATACTACAAGGACAACGAGCAGAAAAAGGAACAATAAGATAGTCAAAGTGATAATGTGATGCAATCGATATGGAAAAGAGAAGGAACCAAAGACTGTAGAGCAAGAAGAAGCACAACTAGACAATTACATTGGAAACAAACCAAAATAAAAAAGGAAAACAAATGTGCAAATCAAATCTGGTTGTCCTTGTTACATGATGGTGAAAGAAGAAAATGATTATTGGAAGGTAATCAAGCTTGACTTGGACCATAATCATGAGCTAAGTCCTGGACAGAGAGATCAACTATTTTCTGGACACAAGTACATGACTGATATGGAAAAAGCATTGATCAGGACTCTCAATGACAATAACATCCCAACGAGAATGATGATATCTATCCTATCATATCTCAGAAGGGGGGGTCACAACACTACCTATGAAGAAGAAAGATATGAGCAACTACAGGACAAAGGTCAATAGAGAGGTCAAAGGATCAGATATGACTAAAGTGTTGAATTACTTCAGAGATAAACAAAAGCAAGATCCTAGATTCTATTACAAGTTCAGCCTAGATGAAGACAAGAAAGTCAGTAACCTATTGTGGGCAGATTGCTCATCACTCAAATATTACAGAGGTTATGGTGAATGTGTTAGTTTTTACACAACCTACATGACTAACAACATAACTTACTGTTTGCACCTTTTGTTGGAATAACTGGACATGGTCAAACCTGAATAATTGCATGCTCCTTCCTTCATGATGAAACAATCGAAACATTCAATTGGGTGTTTCAAACTTTCCTAGAAGCAATGGGGGGAACACCCTAAAACTATCATTGCAGACCAAGACAAAGCAATGAAAGCATCTATTGAACAAGTGTTTATCAACACAAGACATAGAAACTGTTTGTTCCACATAAAGAACAAGTGCTACAACAAGAACCTCAAGGTGTTCACAGCAAATGAGGGACTCTATGAAGACTTTGAAGACATAGTCAACAATTCTCTAACAGTTGAAGAACTCGAAACCTACAAAGTAACAAATACTTCTCAAAGATGTGGGACATGAGACACAGGTTCATACCAGTCTACTACAAGGATGATTTCTTTCTATTCATTCAAACAACATCTAGAAGTGAGAGCACAAATTCAAGATTCAAAGATAATGTTGGACCAACATACAACATCATTAGCTTTTTGAAAGAATATAGTCGAATAGTTGATAACATCAACAAAGCAGAAAAATTGGAGGATACATACAGCAACCAGAAGAGGCAGAAAGAATTACTTTTTGACTACACAATAGAGCATGAAGAGGAGCAGATGTATAACAAAAATATTTTCAGAAAGTTTCAGCTCCAGCTTAAACAAACAGCAAGGCTCAACTACAAGGAAACAGCACCAGGGAAGAGATTTGAAGTTTCGCACAAAACAAATCAGATTCACAAGGTTCATAGGCTCAAGACACTGTTGGCACCACATCGACCGGTGACATTTGGGTAAGTCCAAGGCCATTCAACTCCTCTACAAGAACATTTAATCGATAGTATATCTCATTAGCACTTTCATGAGGAAGCATGGCAAAAGAGTTCATCTTAGCAATTATCAAGTGATAGCGCTCCTCTCTTTCACATTTAGTGCCCTCGTGTAGAGCACAAATGTTGGTCCAAACCTCATGTGTGGTTTTGCAATTCCGCACACGGTTAAACACATCTTTATAAATGCCATGGAAGAGGATATTTTTTGCCTTGGCATTGTTCTTCTCAAAGTAAGGATCTTCGGCGAACATAAAACCCCCAATGGTGGCGGCTTTATGAACGCCGGCATCAACGTCCTCTAGATATGCCTCCATCCGCACTTTCCAATAAGGAAAGTCATCCCCATCAAACATGGGTGGTGGTCCATCCCCATGGGACATCTTGCTCTAGGCGGTGAAGCCTAATTTTGAGCAACAAGACTCTGATACCTATTGAAAAGATCAAGATGCCTAAGAGGGGGGGCGGGTGAATTAGGCTTATTTCAAAATTCTAAAGAAAATATGAAATCCTAAACAATGTAAATCACCTTGTGCCTACCAAATGAGTGTCTTAGCTAGGAAAGCGGTAGCAAGTCAAGGAATGGAAGAACACCCTATTGACGGTAAGAATGACCCATTTTGTCACCATCAAAATACCGTCAACAGCCTCGGGATCATGGATAGAACAACATATCATGAGCATATTATATAAAATAACAAGTTCCACATGCCCATGAAGTATTTGATGTAGAATTAGAAGAAATGGAGCAAGATGGGCTAGTGGGACCCACATAGTGGGTCGCTCGAGACCACCATGGACCCACCAGTCTCCCACTCTGTCCATGATCCAGGAGAAGCACTCCCAAGTGATCCTCCACCCTTGGATCAACTTGTGCTTTCTCCCAATGGCTCATATTCACTTCACATAGATCCATGGGCCCACATCAAGGAAACCAACGTGACAAATATCTCAGAAGAATCAACCAAGTCACATGACAAGTGGGACCACCTTGTAGAAGAAGGTGGTGGGCCTGAGACCCTTAGGGGGGTCGGCCGATACCCCACTAGGGGTTACCACCTCCCACTTGGTCCCTGACCAGTGGGGACACCTTCTAGAAGCTCTGGGCAGGGCCCACCTGTCATAAGGGGGGGGGTCGGCCGATACCCCCTATAGTCCCTGCTACGCCTGGTGACTCCCCCCACGCATTTAACACATGTTAAAGATCAAGACCCTTCACTCCAAGTCGGTTTAGAGGCGGTGGATCCAAGGGTCCAGAATTGAAGCCTCCTGGATTGATGACGTGTCGGTGGAGTAGCCCCTACTCCACCTCCCACTATAAATAGAGGCTCACATCCCCTCTTCATTCATGGTGGACAAGCCTACAAGCTCAAGCACTTAGAATTATCTTAGTAGTTAGTCTAGAGTGGGAGTTAGAGTTGAGTCGAGCTGTGCTCGGGATTTCCGGAGTCGTCTTCTGGGAAGTCTGGTATAACTCTTGTATCTTTCCTTCTTTGTAAGACTTTACTTTATTCAATATATTATTTTTCCTCTACTTTACTTAGTATTTACTTTGAGCATTACTATACTAGTTATAGTATTGTTGTGTGTTTTTGCTTATTACTAGCCTTTACATTAATAGTCTGTGATCCTTGTGGCCTTTCCCGTATGCGATCATTGCCTGTCATAGGGTGCTTTGGTTATAGATCATAATTAAAGTAGTAAGTTGTGTGTAACCTTACCCTTGGTTACCGCTTGCTGCACGGATTATTTGTGGTAGCTAGCAAGAGAGTGACAGCCTTGTCTAGTCTTTGTATTCCACCACGTGTTCTTAAGCAAGTTCTTAAAAGGTAAGGCCCCCGTAAAAAGAGAGCGCGGTCCGGTAGGAATTTTTCCCTCCTACTGATCTATCCTCTCGCCTAGCATACTTGTATTGAGGAGGCATACTATTGTGTTTAGACTAATTAATTGGCTAAGTACACTAAAGTAGAAGTGAATTACATAGGAGTCCCTATCTCTCTCGTTGTCCTCCCACCTAGCTATACTTACTAGTTATTCTAAGTTATCATTTACCTTGGCTTGTTCATTCATCACCCTTCCTATCACATATATCGTTTACCCCCCTATACTAGTTGGTACTAAGTTGAGGTACCCTCTAGGATCTCTATCTAATTATCATTTCTAGCTCAGCTTTCCCTTGGAAAAATATAAATTACGATACCTTGGAATACTCCAAGGTGAAGTGCTACAACAGTATAATCTGTGTGCTTGCGGATTTATCCAATAGTCATAAGAAATACCAACACACCCTACACAATTCTAGTATGAATGTAAGAACAAGTGTGGAAAGTAAATGCGGAAAGTAAAGAGCTTAGGGAGAAGAAAGCTTGACACGACGACGTTTTGCGGAGGTATCGAGGAGTCGACACTCCCCCTAGTCCTTGTCGGAGCACCTCGCAAGGTATTGCTCCCCCTCATCCCATGCAAGGGATGAGTGCTCTCTATGGGCTGGTTCTTCGCCACTTCGACTCGGTGAACCGCCTACAACCGATCACAAGTCGATGGAGAAGGGCTGCCGACAATCCTTTCGGCGATCACTATTGACGGTCCTTAAATACCAAATCCAACCGTCAACTAAACAAGGAAAAGGATCTAGATGAAACCAATAACTTGAAATAGGGTTTATACTGATAGAATTCCACGAGTTTTGGTGAATGTCTGTTTTTGCAGGGGGATATCAGGAAATATGGAGGAAAGGCCCACATGTAAGGATTACATAGAGATAGTTATCATCCGCAGAAAAAAAATACTCTAGAAGAGTCAAGAAGGCGCAGGAAGAAATGAGAGGGCCAGCGGGCCCAGGGGCAGGGCGCCTGCTCTACCCCCTGGGGCGGCCTCCCTAGGCCAGTGGCCAATCAGGCTCTGCCTCTTGGAATCCCTCTCCACTGCCTTTGAGGTTGCATCTAAGCCCTCCATTAAGGTCGGTTTGATCCGGCGGCTGACGTTCATTTGAGGAGGCTATATAAGGAAGGCCCCCTGACCCTGAGGAGAGAGCCCCCAAAGACCTAATTTTATTATTCATTATTCATCTCAGGAGGAGAGGTCCCTGATCAAGTCCTAGAGCCACCACATCAACTAGATCTCTAGTTTAGCATAGCTATATAGGATTAGAACTAGAAGGAGTCAATCTTCGATTGGTTTCCGGATCTATCAAGAGGATTATTGGTTCTTCCTTGTTCATCATTTGTTCTTCAATATTATGAATATGACTTTACTCTACTTCATTATATTGTTTATGACTTTACTCTATTCGATTATGTTCTCAATTATATTGTTCTTAGTCTATTGTGATTATATGCTTGGCTTAGTTAGATCTGATCTATATTCATGTTTAGGATCATATAGCGTTTATCCATGAGTACTATGGGTAAATGATAGATATTGTGTAGGCGTGGTGCCTAAATCGTATTTATCTGCGATTGTACCCATATTCCGGATCGTGAGGTAGATCGCGGGAGTGATAGTCCCGTTGAGTCCTTTATAGTCCTGAAAGGACCTAATTGGCCTAGAGGGGGGGGGTGAATAGGCGTATCTAAAAACTTATCGCAAAGGCTAACCGAAATAAATGCGGAATTAAAACTATCGGTCTAGCCAAAACAGCACCCCTTTACTTAAAACACTAGCACCTAGCAAATTAAGATAAGAAGGCTTACTACGGTGCCGGGCTAGGAAGCTCACCAAACAAGTCTAGGTTGCAAGGTCACACAAACCTAAGCAACTAGTACTCTAAGCAAACCGGGAGCTCCTACACATGCTAGTAAAGGCAAAGCGCACAAAGCCTAAGCTCACTAGTAATGCTCAATAGCAAGGCTACACAAGCCAAACTAGAGAGCTCAAAAGCTTAGCTACACAAGCTAAGTAATGTGACTAACAAGACTACACAAGCCAATTAGTCACTCAAGAACTACTTCTATGCTGCACAAGCAAGAAGGTAACTAGCAAAATACACAAGCTATACTAGTTACTAAAGCAACCACTAAACACTAGCACAAGTATGAAACAATAAGTATAAGCTAGTGAATAGAGAGTGCAAACCACTGATTTGTACTACCGGCAGTAGGACCGGTACTACCGGTGAAGGCAAACCGGTACTACCGGTGGTTCGCTGTAGCTTCGGGATCTCAATGTAAAGAGCTTTGAATCCGAATCCGAGCTTTTCCCCACACTCCTTGAGGTTGAGGATGATTGTGACGGAACCTCTTAAGATAGGGCCCACTTGCCAGGATTAACCAACTTAATCCCAACAGATGATCCAAATATTAATTAGCCCATCAGGTGTCGCCACTTTGCAGCGGGTCATCCACCTCTTTCCGAACAGGATCACCTCATTACAATCATGACAGAAGTAATACGAAATTTTTATATTACATCAAAGTAGCGGAAATTTAAAGTCATATTACAAACCATAAGTTTTGAAACATAACTTAGTGTCATACGATAAGGTTACATCAAGCTGCTGATAGCGAAAGAACAGACAACCAAGGTACTCTTGCCCAAGAGTCAAGCAAGGACCGTTTACTTCTCATCTTCATCTACACTGACCACGGTCATGCAGCAAGAAGCCACACAAACCGGGTTATGATCCTCATCTGCAACAGGGGTTAACAAACCCTGAGTACGGGAGTACTCCACAAGACTTATCCGACAAAGAAAAGTATTTGGTGGACAAAACAGTATGCAAGTCATAGGATTCAAGGTGTGGTTTGCAAGAATCAAGTATTTTGCATAAATGAGCATTTATAAAAAGAATTGAAATCATTTATGTTATCCATAAAATTACTCAAGTATCGACCTAGATGTATGATCGATAACAAGGTAATAAACATCCATAAAGGGATCCAACAAGTATCCAGTTTAAGTGTATTACTACGAAGAAGAAAACAGGGTCATGTTTCCATATCCGAGGAACACGACGATTCGAATCGGTTTATCCCAGCTGGGGCTTCCCTATCACACGACATATACAGCCGCTTAAAGCACGCATATGACTACCTTTCCCTAGATCCTCTCGCCAAGACCAGGGTTCCGCCACCCGAGAGCACAGCACACCTCCATCCAGTTCGCTAACTTGGAGGGTACACACTACTCTCGCCATCTCTCCACTCCCAGTGCGGGTTAACCGTTCTTCAAGCGAGAATAGCCAGAGTCCAGCTTCCCGAAGTATGTGATAAGTACTCCAAAGTCACAACCCTTGGATGTCTACAACGGACGGTTCCTAATCGACACAGGCGGAAAGAACCCGCTCACCAGACACCGCTGATGGCTCTCCAACACCGTGTCCGCCCGGTCTCAGATTATTACTTCCAGCAACAACATCCCCTTCTCAGAAAACATAACCATTTGCCGAAGCAATCCGCCATGCGTAGGTGACCGGAAATCACCTACTATAAAGGTTCTAAGCATACTAAGCATTTTTGCGAAAACTTTGCATCTTTAAACAAGTGTCAAGGTTAAAGGTACAAATAGTACAAGGATAAATCTATTCATCAAGTAGGAATTTAATAAAGTACCGTAATGCAATAGTATAAACATAAGTGTATTTAAAGCAATCATTTTAAATACAAGGAAATGTTTGAATGCACCGGGGCTTGCCTTGGTTGGAGGATAAACGAACTCGGGCTCAGATTCAAAAGAGAAAACCTCTTCACTGGAGGTATCCAACCCAACCAACGAACAATCTACATGATAAATGACATGTTTCAGATGATGCTTGAATAGTAAACATGATGCTCAACTCAAACAAACATGCTCTTAAGAGAAGATTAAAACAGATTGCACCTCGAGTACCACTTCCCTTCATGAAGGAAAGCAACACTAGGTTACAAAGCAAATTAATTAACCCTATTTATCTGGATTATCTAAGTTAATAATTACATCCAACAGAACTGAGCAAACAATAATACATCAAGCATGTCCAACTTGTGTTTGTCACTGGACAATGACCATATGTATCAAATAATCCAAAATCACTTAAAGCCTAAAGGTATTAGGGTTTCTAAACATTTTATAACTAACCTGGACATTTTACAGGATTAAAAACATACTGAACTAAACAGGAAAACAGGAAAAACCCTACGCAAAACCCACTGATGGCTAAGACCCGACCATCAGAGGTACAGACGCTCGAGCGATGGCGTCGAGGACCACAAAACACGGCGACGCGTCGCCGTCGGTGACCAAACCGAACGGCTACCCCTCGAAAATGCTTCGGCGTGCCGAGCCAAACCCAACGAGGTACGCCACGACCCAAACAAACCTCAGAGACACCTCATCGAGGGTGCTAACGGTCGGACGGGGCTCGACCGATCGTGCACCATCGAGCACAGACCTCGATCGAAGAACTAGACCTCGATCGCTGAAGAGAGACCTCGATCGAAAGAAACAAGGCCTCGATCGATGAAGAAAGACCTTGATCGACCCTCGATCAGAGAGACCAGGCCTCGATCAAAACTCGATCAGAGAAGGTAGGCCTCGATCACGACTCAGAGGACAACCGCGAGTAAAACGCCCACAGAAACGAGGCTAAAACCTACCCAGCTGACCTCGTTCGACGACCATGGCGATGAACCGAGCTCGAACGCACATATGCCGACGGACACAGGCCTCGATCGAAACAACAACCAACTCCAGCAAGCTAAGCGGCCCCCAAACAACGCGAAGCGCAAGCCAAACGAACACAGAGCTAAAAGCAACCCCCTCGACGACGACGCTGGCGGTCGACGGAGATCTGCGCGACGCGCGCCGAAGAGAACACGCATGCGCTCGAGGGCAACTACCCCTCGAAACAGACTCAGGACGGCTAGGCGAAGCTAGCGCAAGACTTGGATCTCGAAAAGATCAACTACAACGACTAGACGACGAACACACCGCCGCGCCGAACAAGAACAGCGGCGGCGCTCGAGGACACAGCTCGAAGGCTCGATTCAAGGATAAACGAGTAGAGCGGAGAGGTCGAGTAGCTCACCCTGGTCACGAAGCACTAGCAAGCGTGGCCGGAGACGAAGCCGAGACGACCGTCAATGGAGATCGTGCCGACGGAGACGAAGAACTGCGCGACAACGAAGATGTTCCCGGAGCTATGGTCCACCATTTGCAAAACGGAGAACCCGACAAGACTCAGAGACGAACACGGAGCAAGAAACACAAGGTAAAAAGACAATGCGGCTCCTGCGTAGCCAGGTCGAAGACGGACCAGAGCAGCGACGGTCACGTCGGAGCTGAGGAAGACGGATTGGCACTGAACGAATGCAGGCTCGACGACTTCAACCAACTTGATCCGAGGATGCGCAAGGTCAAGGCGAAGACAATGGCGAAGGATTGAGTGGTTGGAAGTGAATAACGAGCTCGGACGAGTTCGTCAATTGAGGTGGAGCGCTCGGTGGAGCAAAGCAGAGCGGTGGAGTGGCGTGAAAAGGGGAACAGAGAGAACGGTGTCCCGCTTTTAAAGACGGCAACGGGTTCCGCAAGATCGCCATGTACACTCGACAAGACATGAGTCCATGGACAGGTGTCGGCGTCGAGCACCGTCGAGCACAACCCTGCCATGCAGCTGCTCAGTAAAAGGACAAAACTGACCCTGTGGCTATTTTGCAAAATGCTCAAGCTTCCAGGGGTTTTCAGGAAAAACTTTGAACATGAAAGATGCTCAAAATTTCAAGGTCTACAACTCTGCTTAAACAACCATAAGCAAAAACTTTATAGATTTTGAAAATCATGTTTAGGGTTTAATCCACCCCCTCTGGGAAATAGGGTTTGGATTCAAATTTGAATTTGAGAATTTGAAAAGATGACCTGCATTCAAACAATTGATCAAATACAAACAAGTAAACTCATTTTAGTTCAATGCATATCCAGGTTTTCAAACAAATGAATGATGCTTAATGAATATGATGACATGATCAAATTTTTAATTAAGTTATTAACACCTGGGGTGTTACAATGATGATGTTGAGCTTTGCTTGGATTGGTTCCTCTCCAATTTGTAGATCGGGCCTTCCTAACCTATGAACTTTGAGAGAGAGAGGAAGAACACGAAGAACACAAGAACAAAGGATAGTCGAAGCTATCTCCACAACATCAAGCATGCGAGACTCAAGATTTATACTGAGGTTCGGCCCCCACAAAGGAGTTCCTACTCCTCGTTGTTGAGGTGACCACAAAGGTCGGAGTCTCTTCCACCTCCTTGCCTCCCTCAAGCAACCACAAAGGTTAGCCCGAGGTTTCCACTAAGGATTTCCACTAAGGATTGAAGGGGTAATACAAATGATTCGGGGTTCCCTCACAAATGAATCAACACGGGCAATCTCGAAGAACACCTAGCCGGCTAGGATTCCAAGAATCCAAGAGTAACAAATGCAAAACAAACCGGCAAGATGCGAAATCCAAGTGCTCAAGTCGTAGATCGAAGCTCTCCACTCTCGAATCTCACTTCTCTAGCTCAAATCTAGCAAGGATTGAAGTATAGGGGCTAAGAGGGAGAGAGAGGGAGTGGGTCTAACACTTGGGGACCTTTTCTCAGATGTGGAGTCAAAAAAATGAGGGTGGCCACTGCCCCACGGGAAGGGGCTACCTATTTATTCCCGCAGCTCCTGATGCACTACCGGTACTACCGGTGGTGTCCCACCGGTACTACCGGTCCAAGGAATCCAACCGTTGGAGCCTTCCGACTGTTGCACAAAGTTAGCCAACCGGTACTACCGGTCTTTCACCGGTACTACTGGTCACCATCGGTACTACCGGTGAGGAACCTATACTACCACTAGTTCAAAATCCCGCAACTTGAGACGCGTAGGAATTTTGCCTACCGGTACTACCGGTGGAACCACCGGTACTACCGGTAGTTCATTTTTCAGCACACCAGATCTGGGCGGGTAAATGACTTATCGGTACTACCGGTAGTTCATTTTTCAGAACTTCAGCACCCAGCTAAGCCTACCGGTACTACTGGTCCTTGACCGGTACTACCGATGCACCCTGGCAGAAACACATCTTCTAAGTGCCCGTGAGTGCAAGGTATCTCTCGAACGCATAAAGACTTTTGACATGAGCACTCTTATCCTCATCAAGCTAGTCTACTATGCATCCCTCTTGATAGTATGGCTTTTCCTATAACTCAACCCGGTCAAATACTTTTCTAAACAACTATGACCGGTGAAATGAAATGCTCTAAGTTATACCTTTGCCTTGCGCATTCCATTTCATCTCTTTCTCCAATGTTGATGCAACCCATGCACCAACCTATCACAAATGATATGATCCACTTCATATCATCACGTGACATATTGGTTCATCGATCTTGACTTCACTTGCCCTTCACTGTTGCCTTCGTCCATCGGTGCCAAGTCTTGCTCAAGCCTCCCGCCACGCGGTCAAACGCTTCAAGCCTCCAACTTGCCCTTCACGCTTGCAACCGGTCCATCAAGCTAAGTTATTCCTTGACCTTCTCCACCTTGTCACATGACTCCATGTCATGTTTCATATGCAATGAGCTCCTTCATCATCAAGTTGAGCACCATAAATATGCACAACCCATCTCTTCATGACTTTATTGGTTGCTCTCACTTGTGTACCTAAGGACTAAATCACCTGTGCGTCTCACATTAAACACATATTAGTTCACCTAAGTTGTCACTCAATTACCAAAACCAAACATGCACTTTCAATTCCTCCTCCCGTTTATAGGGCAGGCAGAGCGGAGCCATTACGGGAAAATGATTGCTATGTTTCTCATCTTCCTTAGTAATCTCACTATGCATGATTATAATCTTATTTCGCCATGATTGCCAAGTATAATTGTACTAATCATAATATGCTAGACTGTATAGTTAAGAATGACTTAGGGAATATCTTTGTAGTTCGTCCTAATTCCATGCTAATGACTTGCTAGAATATCTATTGAGGTGCTTATCATTATCTCATGTGGCTAATATATGCTGATCAGTATTTATCTTTTGTCACTATCCATTCATTATCTATATCTTATGTGACATTTATCTTGTATTGAGAGAGGTAGATGAAAACTCTCCATTACACATGTAGTGATACTCATTCCTCATTTATTTCTTAGTATCCCTTCCCAGTGGTAAAAATATAAATAACGATACCTGGAATAGTCCTGGTTAAAATGCTACATCGGTATAATCTGTGCGCTTGTAGAAACACATTTATATTTATTACAAGAGCAAATACATATTTCAATACCGCATCTCTCTGTCATGCTAGGGATGACAACTTGGCTTAAGTGGCATGAGAGGTGGTTAACTATTTTTGGCGCTGTTATCAAAAATAGAAATCTTTCTACTTTTGGTAACGACGTTAAGAGATGTCAACAATCACCTTCCTCCGAGCACCACCAGACCGTCTAGGTGATGTCGATCACCAAGAGTAACAAGCTTGGACTCTCACTTGACTCAATCAAGCTTCACGAGATCAATGGATGCACGCTTGAACTCTTGGATGAACTAGTGAGTGGATTCAATGGATGAATTCGTAAATCTCTCTCACTAGGGCTCTTGCTCTCTTCCCAAACCTCTCAAGATGTTTCTCAGCTATCCAAATGAGCAAAAGGTCGGTTGGGAAGGCAAGCAATGGGGTATAAATACCCCCTCTCAACTCTAGCCCGCGGGAAGCTCAAAATAGAGCATTTAAGTTCGCATCGGACGCTCCGATGCCTTGCCCAACGGCTACTTCCTGTTTGAAACCTCGACTGATGGACACTCCGTCACTAGGCAACGGACGCTACGAGGTAGCGTCCGATGCAAACTGGCTGCTCTCGGGAAACTGGGAAATTCAAACAAATAACCCAACAGACGCGTCTGTCGCAAACTGAGCCTCTCTGGAACCTTACTGTACTCCCAACGGACGCTCCTAGGGTTTCACCCTAGCGTCCGACGCCAGCGTCCGTCGCATCATACAACGTCCGATGCTAAGGACTCTAGCGTCTGATGCCCAGAGAAGGGCTCTCTCAACTCCGAAACTCGTCGCGATGAATATTGAAGTTGATCTTGGCTATCTTACGATCATCTAGGGTTTGCTTAGAGCTAAGGTTGTCGAGTGTGCACCACACCTAAGTCATGAAGCTCTGCTAAGTCAAGCTACTCATCAAACCCCCTCTTGATAGTACGGTCAAAGATCAAATAAAGCCTTATCTATACTAAGTGCCCTTCATCTCCTTATGGCACTTAGACCTATCACTCTAGGGTCTTCATCATGTCTCTTTGAAATCCGAAACGATATCCATCTTGGGGGCACTAGATAACTATTTGATGCCCATTCACATTAGTCACTATGGATAAACTACTCATAACCTCTGCAAAACACACATTAGCCATAATAACCTTACAATGTCGTTAATCACTGAAACCAATAGAGCCATGATTCTTCACCAATCAAAGTAATTGATAATGGTTTTTTCTAATTTCATCTTGTAGAGCGTACAAAGAAATGGAGGCACTTGAGGTCATTGATCAAATATCTTGGAAGTAACACTGCTTCTGGATGTTCAGTTTAAATCACTTTTGTAATACAGTCATGGCTCTTAGCTAGTGTATGTAAATATTTTGTTCAGCAGCGGGCATTGTCTATGAGCAGCTGGCACTGTCTGCATTGCAAACCAAAGTGATAATCCTGTAGCGTGCTCATCTTGTACTTTGTTCAATTGTTATCTATATTACAATTATTACTGCTTATTGCCCACTGGCATCCTGATCTTATTTAGGATATGCAAATGTTTTTTTTTTGCTGAATCTGTGGGTGGATTTGATGCTACTTTCGTCCTGTCATTTTGATCACTGTCAAGAGCGAGTGATTTTATAATATAGTTCTATGCAGAAATGGTTATTTGTAATTATTACTATGGTTATGTGATCTATTTGTGTAATAACAACAATAATTTTTTTCCCTGATATTTTCTAGACAGAATTATTTAAAGACTCAATTATACTATTGGTAATAAAAAAAATACCTACACCCTCATAGTTATGAGAGTTAATTTTACTCTTCACGGGTTCAGAGGTAATCATTTATAGAAGGAAATAATATTGTTCAAAGAACGAACGTCCTGATGACTATTAGAGTTAAGTTCACTCCCTATGGTTTTGCATATAATTATTTATAAAAGTAAATGATACTAACAGTAATAAAAAAATATCTTGTTTGTACTCTGTAGATTGTATGTCCCAATAATAATCGGAGATAATTTTACTCCTCACGGACCCAGTCCGGAGACCAGATGCCTCAATGATTATCATAGTTAATTTTACTCCTCACAAGAGTTATTTATAGAAGCAAATGAAACTGATAGTAATAAAAACTATCCTGTCCAACTTTACGCCTTTACCATATAGGGGCTCGTACGGAATTATTTATATTTCCAAAAAATAATAGTAGTAATAAAAAATATATCTTTATTCAAAAACCAGACACCTTCGTAAGTAGCACACCTAGAGTTTACTGCTCATGGGTCATCTAGAATTATTTATTAAAGCTAATGATAATAGTAGTAATAAAAAAATATCCTTCGGAGATCGTTAGTAGCATAGGCAACTTTACGGCGCAATTTGTCAGGAATTATTTATCCAACTAAATGATAACACTAATAATAAAATGATAATAGTAGTAATAAAAAATTATCATTCGGAGACCGGATATCTCGGTAAGTAGCATAGGCATCTTTACCGTGCAAGATTTTGTCAGGAATTATTTATCCAACCAAATGATAACAGTAATAATAAAATGATAACAGTAGTAATAAAAAGTTATCATTCGGAGACCGGATAGCTCGAAAAGTAGCATAGGCAACTTTACTACGCCAGATTTTGTCAGGAATTATTTATCCAACCAAATGATAACAGTAATAATAAATGATAATAGTAGTAATAAAAATTATCATTCGGAGACCGGATACCTTGTAAGTAGCATAGGCAACTTTACTGAGGAAGATTTTGTCAAGAATTATTTATCCAACCAAATAATAACAGTAATAATAAAAAGGGAGAATTAGCCCTACGACATCATGAAAGACAAAAATTAGCTGGTGCACATATTCACTTTCAATATTTTCTAAAAGACACTACAGTTTCGTGTAATTGGCCCAATGAACACCGCGTCCTGGTTCAAGCCATTACAAAATACATATAAAATCATATAAGTTCCTTAAAATTATACTATAAAATCTTCTATGTTTTACATGATGAGAACTATATAGTAAAAATATTGTTTTGAACTAAAATAATTATTTTGCTACTCTTCATATAAGTGATTTTTTCTAGATTTTTAGTGTCCTATAAATTTTTTTAGAGTGTCAAGGGCCACAGCCCCGGCCTTATATTGCGTATAAAAGACCACGTATTACAGCATATGAAAACTGAAAGAAACCCATCACTCGCCGGTGAGAGGGGGCGACCACAAGGCCAACTAGAGAAGTTCTAGAGCAAAGCAGTCTGAAACAGCCTGAAACACAAGGCTAACAGAAAAAGGAACAAAAGTTTATCCAGCCACGATGCGCCAAAAGGAGATCAAGGGGAGGGGGGGGGGGGGGGGGAGGGGGGGGATTTCAGCATCCACCACATGGGTCCAGCCTTCAGAAAACCAAGAAGCCCTCAGGTGTAGCACCACTGAGCTTCACGTAACCGTCTTCCAAGGCAGCCATAACGTCTCCTTTGCTTCTCCTTTGATCTTGCTTATGACACTCGACAAATGGTCCTGATTCGCTTGTGGGCACAAAATTTTCCAATTTTGAAGGACCCCACAGATTCTGAAGAGCAGTATGTCCATACCTCTCCAACCTACATTCTGAAAACACAATTCATTTCTAAGCTTCCAAATACACCACAAAACTGCTAAGGTAGTCATATTCAGTACAATATTATTAATAAATTAACTATGGCTAACTTTGTCTATTTATGAAGAGGCTATTAGAGTTCAAGCAAATGGAGAAGCCAAAAACTCAAATGGACCAGATTCGTATGAGGCCAAGCTGGAGTCGACCATCATATATATGGGCGGACTGAAAATAAATGTTGATGGATATGTTTCAGTAAAGAAAGTGCTCAAGGAAGCATGCACTAGAGGTACTAGGGTTCCCCAAACCGAACGGTTACCGGCAAACCGCCCGGGACCGGTTCGGTTTCGGTACCGGTTTGAATTCAAATTTCAAATTTGAAAAAAAATCGAAAATGCTGAAAAAATTCCTAAAAATAGTTCATGATTTATAGAGTCGAATGGTGTACAAATTTTTCAAATTGGAGTTCGTTTGCTATTTATTTTGACGCGTACAAGTTTGAAAAAAAATAAAAAAGAGTATATTTGCGTACATGTATTTGAGAGTAGGTTTATCGACTCATGGAATTTTATTATTTGGTATATGTAGCGTTTTTATATGAGAAAAAAAGTAGTATGCTAGTATGTTAACATACTTTTTGACGAGTATCGATACATATACATTTTTATAACAGTTGGTACATATACATTGAAATGAAGTGTTACTTCACTAATTAGAAGAGTTATTGGAGAAAGAAACATTAAAATGAAGTTTGTACATCACTAATTAGAGTTCTGGGGAGAAAACAAATAGTATGCTAGTATGTGTGCATACTTCTTTGACACGAGCTAGTATTAGTATATACTCTTGCAAAGAGACTAAGAGTATATATACATACTACCACGTACTTTACAAAACATTATGTATGGTATCTACAATTTTGACTATGTGTACATATTTTTAAAGGGAGTAAAAGTATATACTCCCTTTGTTGTGGACATATATACTCACTTCTAAATTCATGAGACTGGTCCATTTACAAAGCAAGCATTCTCAAGTTGATTGCAATATAATGTACAGCCAAACTGATATGCAATTCTGCTGCATCTATAGGCTAACAAAAGTTATCTAAATTGAATATATATGCAGTCAGAAAAGCTTCAGCTATAAACTATGAACTTGCTATCTCCGTGCCATACTCATCCTACATATATTTGAGCCCTTCCTGAACATCCTGATTCCAAACCAATAAAAAAGAACTGTTGTCATATGTCTAAGAAAATTTAGAAGATACGATGCATACCTCTTACGCAAACATTTCTTATAATGCGATCTGAAAAGGGTATAATATAAAAAGTATCAAATGATACTTTAATCAAGAAAAGTATTCAAACATACGCTTATCTGAAAAGGTATCTACACATACACTTATCTAAAAAGGTATATGAAAGTATGCAAATATACACTTATGAGAAAAATGCAAGAGAAACTTCATTTATTATTTGTGTTCATGACAGGCCATAAGTCCATATCTCTGTTGAAATCACCATGGATATAACTTCTGTGGCCAAGCGCACATGCTGTCTCACATCCCGTGGCGCCATTGTCACAAGCACATCAAATTTGCAATGGTTATGGGTAGTTCGATCAGCTCCAGCACATCGAAGCATGGAACAACACAATCTGCAGCCATATTAAAAGATGGCCAATAAGTAAGAAATAGAAGAATCAATCTAAAAATTTGATTTATTGATGAACCAACAAATTAATAGCAAACCACATGACACAAAAGAGAGATCTGGTAAGCACTAGCGCACCAATCGAGTGACACTGAAGTCCAAAAAGAGTGTCAGACAAAAATCAAGAAACTAGTATACTGATATACCTATTGACCTCCGGTTGAAATATCAACATATAAAAAAATGGGATCTACAATTATACATGTGTATAATGAAAATAACCACAGCATATTCCAAACCGCATAACATATGTGTGTGATTTTTTTATTAATAAAAGTGAAAAAATATATCAGTTTTAGGGGTGCTCTTGATCAGGAAAAACAACAAGGGTGAGCTAGAGATTTGCCTACTAGATGAGCTACAAATTAAATGAGAAACACACGAATCGATGGACGATAGTGCTATAATGGCTAATCCTAATTTAGATTTCAGAGGTATGGACTCATACCTGTTCGCTGCCACTCAGCACACAAGAGCAGAGAAGCGCCGATCGCGTTGGATGACCCCGCTCTGTCGGTGGAGGTGGTACACACAGCCAAATGACGGGTACGGAAGATACGGATGCGTAGGGGATTGAGCGCCGTCGAGGACGATGCAGATCTCGGGCATCGTCAAGGGCGATGCAGGCGGCGTTAGATCTCGAGTGGTGGGGCGAGGCAGCGTGCGGACTCAAACACGGAGCTGCTCGGCGGGGGCGGAGCTTGGACTTCGACGTGCTCGGACGACCCAGCGTCTTGAACGGTGGCAGCGAGGAGGAAGGGAAGAGGCGCTGGCGGCAGCAGCGGCGGCGGCTGGTAGGATGAGACGGGACGGGCTCAGGTTTGAGATGCTGAACGGGTTGATTTTCTTATATTTATCGGACTAACGGGTCCGCTTGTAAGTCACGGAGACTAGCCTGAACGGACGGCGGAACGGCGTTTATCGTCTCGATGGGTCCGGCTGCCTACACTATAATACAGGAGAGTAACTATTTCTATATATATATATATATATATATATATATACTCGTACACGCCAGGGACGATGACCATACACGCATGGATATGTTTACGTGCTGTGCAGCCGTGCAGGGTCGACGCGTAGAAACAATTTTTTTTTTCTGCCAGTGTGCGACGGAGTGATATAGTTGGCAACAGTGTAGTGAGTGTCCGCCTCTGTTAAACGTACGGTTTTGACTGATGTATGATCTGGTTACTGTACTCTGTTCGTCGAGTGCTCATACAACCTATAAACATGTCCTAGTGTACAGCTGGTTCCTGTACTCCGGAGGAACGCGCTCATACAAATACAAGTTACGGTACTTAACAGTCTGTTTGGTTGTACGCCAGCATTTGCCACATCTGGATTATGGCGTATACAATAATGCAAGAGTTACCGTACTTTGACTCTTCGACTTTTATTTCAAGATATTTATTAGTATATATTTTATAATTTAAAATGGAGGGAGTAGAAAATAAGTGAGCTAGCAGCTAGCATTATGGCTGCCTAACCTGTGTATTCGAATCAAACGCTGCCCTCGTGAATGGGGACGGACCACAACTGTGGCGAGGTGGACGATGATGCATGGCGTGAATCCAAATAGCCTCTTACTCTAAAAGTATTAAAATAATAGATCTCTGAATTTGTTCTGAGTCAAACCTTTTAAACTTTGACTAAACTTCTAAAATAAAGTATTAAAAATTATGGTATCAAACTAGTATCATTAGATTTAAGTAAAAATATATTTTTACATAGTACTTATTTTAGGTTATAGATGTTGTTATATTTTTCTATAAAGTTAGTCAAAATAAAAAAAGTTTAGCTAGCACAGATTTTAGGAATTAATTTTTTCAAAGACAGGGGAGTATTATATGTATATGTACGTATTTACGTTTATATCCACACTGCAAATGCGGCTGCAAAGGGAATTTAAACAAGGAGCTGTTGTCAAAAAAGGCTGATGCATGCACCGTTCGTCCGTACGTCATCTCAGGTCTCAGCAGACGATGACGACTGCAGCATGACGCCACGCCGGCGTACTACGTTTTATCTGCCTCCAATGTTTTTATTCAATTCAATGAACTGCAATAAATTATACGCCAATTCTTTCTTCAATGTTTTGAAACAATGTGATTGTTTCTCTCTATAAAAAAATTATAACTAAAAAAATTTATATTGTAATTGTGTTGTTTACTTAGTTGTAGGTACATCTTCTTGCTTTTCTTTTTTAAAAAAGTTTTAAAAAAACTTCTTCAAAACATAGTCTTCGTAGATCACATTTTGTTCAGCACACTTTTTCCAACAATATAATCTTGCTTCGCCAACTAAACGTACGGTTTGTGAGATATCTCATTTTCGAATAACATATATATGTGTCAAGTGAGTTGATGGAGTGCAGTATTAAAATTAAAAATTAATAAAATAAGTGCTAGCTTTAACTACATTACAAAAGAAGTTGTAAGTGCATTTGTTTTAGTTTGATAAGAAGCACGCGGTTGGGGAAGGGAGCAGGGGGAGTGCATCGCGGAGCGCCGTCCATGTCTAGTGAGAAAAAAATCCCACAGTAGTTAAATTACTCAAGCATGTGTGATGTTGCGTTAAAACATCTCTCAACTCCACAACAGTAAATTTTAGTGCTTTTCAAAAATGGTAAATATGTGCCCTAAGGCCAATCACAATGTAGTTCTAGGGAGTTTCATTCTCGTTTGGTGTTCTCACATGTCAGCTAATGATCCTACCATGTACATGCATGCCAATAAAAACTAGAAGAGGCAAAACAATGCGGCTAATAATAAGCACCTATCTAGCCGCGGTATAGAACTTGAAGTAGCACATGCACGATAGAGATGCGTAACACCTCTATCAAAGCTTGAAGATATATAATCAGTTGCTAAGACAAAGAGCAAAGGAGAAAGGATCGATCTCTTCGCTTAACACCTCTTTTACAATGTACAGTTTTGCCAGGAACTCCATTCAAAAGTACTTGTGAGGTCCCAAAACTGAATATTTTTTACCATGATATCCACCTTTGCCAACCCTTTGGCCTCCATTATTGAGATGATTGCTTGATGCTCAACCTTGTCAAAGGCCTTTTCAAAGTCAAGCTTGAGAATTACAATATCTTTTTTGAATGATGGCAGTTGTGCAGGTACTAAAAGGCCTAAGCTAAGTAGTCTTGAATTGTCCTTGATTTGATGAAGCCATATTGATTTTAATGCACTAAGGGTATGATTGAATACTAGAGTCTATTTGCTAAGAATTTTGTGAGAAGCTTTAATGAGGTGTTCAAAAGTGAGGCACAGACTGCTTGTGCCGCGCACATACCGCAGAACATGCTTGAGTAGAGCAAGATGGGGTGCCCAAAGATCATGCATATGTAAGCACAATTGCTGAACCGCAAATGTCAGGTCTGGTCTGGTAATAGTCAGGTATTGTAATGCCCCTGCCAAGCTCCGGTATGTTGCAGCGTCATCGATCTTTGCACCATCAACAGAAAGCTTCCCCTTTGCATCAATTGGGGTCGCTGCAGACTTGCAGTTAGTCATCCCAACTCGATCGAGGATGTCCTTGGCATATTGTTGTTGTGACAAGTAGAAGCCCTGATCATCGCGCCAAACAACGATGCCGAGGAAGAATTGCAACTTGTTGAGGTCTTTGATAGCAAACTCAGCATGCAGCTGCAGAACAATGCGCTGAAGAAGTGCCGGGCTGGAACCGGTGAGCACCATATCATCCACATATAGGAGCAAGTAGGCGACGTCGTGACCACGATGAAGAACGAACAGTGAGGAGTTAGATCGAGTAGGGGTGAACCCGATGGAGATGAAAAACTTGGCAAACCGATCGAACTAAGCCCGTGGAGCCTAGCGAAGACCATACAGTGACTTGTCCAGGAGACAAACAACATTTAGGCAAGAAGGATCAGTAAAACCAATTGGTTGCTGACACAAGACATGCTCTTGCAAACGACCATGAAGGAAAGCATTAGAAACATCCAGTTGTCGCGTAGGCCAGTGACGAGAAGCAGCGATAGTGAGCACCGTACTAGCAGGCTTGACAACGGGTGTGAAAGTTTCGCCAAAGTCAATGCCAGCACGTTGTGTGAATCCCCGAACCACCCAACGGGACTTGTAGCGGTTGAGAGAACCATCTGGTCGAAGTTTATGCTTGAACACCCATTTGCCCGAGATGATATGTGCTCCAGACGACCGATCAACAAGTTGCCATGTACGGTTGGATTGCAGAGCCTGGAATTCCGCTTCCATGGCGGTGTGCCAGTTAGGATCACGAAGTGCAGCACGCACCAAAGAAGGGATGGGCGAGATCGCAGCAGCGGTGGAGCTTGCAGGCGCAGTGGTGAGAGCATATTTCGGATTAGGCTTGTAGATGCCAGCCTGAGCGTGTGTCAGCATATGGTGGGTGTGTGACGGCTGTTGTGCATGTTGTGGAGCAGGCGGCGATGCTGTAGGCGGATGTGCAGATGCGAGATCGACCATAGATGTAGAATCGGCCGTAGGCAGAATGGGAGATGCTGAGGCAGTGGAATAGTCGCTGAGGGGGGCAACATAGAGGCCGATGGCAGCTATGAAGGCATGGGGACCAGAACAGGCTTGTTGGGCACTGCAACCTCTGTTGTCGGACAAGCTACAGTGCTCCGTGGAGATAAAATAGGTGCTGGGGAGCAACGAAACGGAAATTGGTGCTCATAAAAAACAACGTGGCATTAAGTAATCACACGCTGAGATGGAAGGTCAAAGCAGTGGTAGCCACGATGATCAGTTGGATAACCAAGAAGCACACATGTTGTGGAGCGAGCGCTGAGTTTATGTGATGCGACAGAAGCTTGATTTGGGTAGCAAAGACAGCCAAACACCCTGAGATGCTCATAGGAGGGTGGCGCACCCAGCCGAAGCTGATAAGGAGTGAGTGAACCACTAGCCTGACAAGGCCGGCGATTGAGAAGGTGAGTAGCAGTAGCAAGAGCCTCAACCCAGAAGGATGGAGGCACGCTTGCGTGGAGTAGCAAGCTACGAACACAATCATTCAGAGTGCACAAAATCCATTCGGCCTTTCCATTCTGAGAAGAAGTATAGGGGCAAGTGAGCTGAAAGGCAACGCCATGAGTCACAAGGTGCGAACGCAGGGCGTTCTTGTCGAATTCTTTTCCATTGTCTGATTGGAACGCAATGAGTGGAAGCTGGAATTGTGTGCAGACATAGGCATGAAACGAACATCAGATTTGGAACGTAATGGGAACGTCCAGACATAATGAGTAACATCATCAATAAGAACTAAATAGTATTGAAATCCAGAGCAACTAGTGACTAGAGAGGTCCAAATATCAGCATGAATAAGTTGAAAAGGAACATATGACATTGAATCTGACGACTGAAATGGTAAACGAACATGCTTTCCTAGTTGACAAGAGGAACATTTGTGTGTGGAAGACTTGGAAAAACTGAAATCTAGATGACACAACATTTGTTGAAGAGGGCGTCGTCCGGGATGGCCCAACTGAAGGTGCCACAGCTCGACGGAAGGAGGGGACGTCGTGACCACCAGAGCTGTCGGAGGCGGCGACGTCAGGGGATAAAGATCGGCGACACTGTTACATCGAAGGAGCACCGTTCGTGTGGGGATATCCTTGATGGAAAAACCAAGGGGGTCAAATTCAACAGTAATGTTGTTGAGCGCGAACAGAAATCAAATTTTTTACTGAGGGAGAAAGAAGAATGTTCTGGAGGTGAAGATATGAACGAGGTGTCGAAAGGGTAGTAGATGCTCGATGAGTAACATGAAGAAGAGCGCTATTGCCGACGACGGTCGGAGTAGAATTGGAGAGGGGTTCGGAGGAGGGAAAATACTAGCATTGGTAGCCATGTGTGAAGTAGCGCCGGTGTCAAGGAACCACTCCGTAGCCTGGGGAAAACTGGATGGAACGCCATAGGTAGCCAAGGCAGCGAGCATGGCCTGGTGATTCCAGACATCGGTGGCATTGGGAGGTGGTGCGGATGGCTGAGATGGCGGCCCAGCGAAGAACGCCTGCTGAGGAGGTGCACCGGGGCATGGACCAAGGACGCCAGCGCCAGGGACCCTGAATGGCATAGACCAGGCCTATACCATGCTAGTCCAGGGGTTCAGCCCAGGGGTCCAGGCCTAACCTGGAGGACGGGGTGGCTGGCTAGAGCTGGAACCTCCATGGTGGCCGTTGCCGCGCCCATGACCTTTCTTGCCACACCCACGGTTGGAGTCGGAGGGCGGGGCGGACACAGTCGTGGAGGGTGTGGACCACGAACTAGAGCTCGAAACGCCATCATTGGAAGGAGGAGGTGCGGAGCCATGACCGCCAACACCAGTAGCAATGAGAGCCTGGTGTTGCGCTGCCTTTTCATGATCGTGGTCGTACTTCTCTTCCAACAGCAAGTACGAGCGAGCAGAGAGGAAGGTATGAGGCGGATTCTTGGCGGCGATGACGGGGACGGCGTGGCGATACTTGGAGTTGAGACCACGGAGCATAATGAGCACTTGACTCGTCTCCCGGACAGGCTGCCCAACGTCACGGAGAGCGTCGGCAAGCTGCTTGAGACGACCGGTGTAGGTGGTGATGTCCATGTCGCCTTGGAGAAGGCCGCGGTACTCGGCCTTGAGGTAGACGGCGCGATGCAGCTCGTTGTCATGGAACTGCTCGGTGATGGCGTTCCAGATCGTGTAGGAAGTGGCGCGTGGAGTACGGACGAGGGCACGGACATCCGCGGACACTGAATTGTACAGCCAGGTGATGATGCACCGATGGCGCATCACCCAGACGCGATCACGGCGGTTGTTCGGGGTTGGCGGTGAGGAAAGATGAGAACAAAGACCAAACTTGCCGATAAACGCATCAAAGAAGGAACGCCATTCGGCATAGTTGGGATTAGCGAGATCCAACTCGACCGGAACAAGAGACTTGATATTTACAGTCTGAAGAACGGCCGCCACGGGCGTGTTTACGGCCGGCGGCACATCCTCGACAGAGGAGGTATAGGAGGACTCAGAAGACGCATCAGCATCAGAAGTAGGGAGATTGAAGATGGGATTCGCGTCCATGTCCATGACGAACGAGGACACAAGGAGGAAGGAGGCAGCGGCCAAGAAAGAGTCAGGCAGAGCGGCAGGAGTCACGGTCGCCGAGGAGAACGGCGACGAGCGGCACGGTGAGGGTTGCGGTGGGCAGCGAGGTTCAGGATGTAACCGCACTAGCCGATACCATGTAGAATACAGGAATACGACTGTTGGGGATAGTACCTTGGCATATCCCCAAGAACCTTATGGGCCTACCGACCAGAAGACGGCCCAGCCCGCGAGGCCTTGCGGTACGCGATCAGCCCGTCGTGTTCGCCAAGGACTCCGAAGAAGTCTTGCTCGCCAAGCAAGATCCTAGTAGATAGACTCGGATCCCTTACCTTAAGGGACCAATCGTAATCTATTAGGATATGGAAACTGTAACCCTGCTCACCGGCTATATAAGGCGAGCAGGGACCCCCTCCAAAATTTCTCTCTCAGATCATCTACGGATCTTGTAACCCAATACTCAGATCAATCCAGCCACCAAAACACAGGATGTAAGGTATTTCGGTGATTTGCCGGCCCAAACCTGTCTAAATCGTCGTGTCTACGCTCTCTGTGTTACACTTGATTGCTGTTGCCACACCTTTGCCTACAATCTACTACCGCAGGGTAACCCCTAGGTAGACTGCGACGCATATTTCGTCAACAGTTGGCGTGCCAGGTAGGGGGTGTGTGCATCGACTTCATGGATCGTCAAGCGGTTACTTTCCCGGATTCGATGGTCCTCCTGGCGACTGGCACCGTGCTCCAGATCGGATCTATGTGCTGGACCGTCGGATCTACTCCGCGCGGCGTAGACGCGCGCGCCGCCCGTACGTCGTTCCGCCACGACAATGTACCACCCGCGAAAGAAGATCGACATCGACGATCTGGTCGACGCCATCGATCGCTCCAGCAACGGTATCATGGATTGCCTCGACCTCGTGCAGGCAGCACGACGCCGACTCTCCGGTCACCACGGCCGCCGACCACGCCGCCGACAGACCCCAGCAAAAACAGCGGCTATCACGACCACGGGCGTCCGTCCTTCCCCGACGATGCCTCACGGGCTCAGCAACCAGGCAGCGATCTTCCAACGCCAAACGCTCCGACCAGCCTTCGACCAGATTCCAGTGGCGCCTATCGTAAATACAGTTGTCATCTCTGCAATGCCTAGCGACTCCGAGCAGGCAGTATCCCTCGACGGTACTATCTCTTCGGGCTCGACCACCAGCTCCAGGATCATCAAAATCACCGGCTCCTCAGGATCGACCATCAGTTTGCCGGAATTCCCTCCGGGCTTCGGAGGATTAATTTTTTAAGTCTCCGCAGACAGCGTTGCCCCCGACAACGAGACAAACGCCGACCGCATCGCAAGAGAACAGCACAACGCCAAGCGCGCGCAGAGGCGCGAAGAAGAGCACCGTGAGCAGGAGCGACTCGCACAGGAACAGCGTGAGGAGGAGCAAAGGAATCGTGACCGACCGCCTTGCCATAACCTCCAACAAGATTTTGACAAGGTGGGAGACGTTCCGGTCTACCCGACGCCCAGCGCCAATCTAGCGGTAGCCGCCTGTGAGCTGTCAAAGCTCCCTCCCACGCCCATGATCGAGAAGATAGAAGCTCACATCATGGCGACGGTGGTCCAGGTCAACAAAGCGGGTCCTCCGCCCGAATTCTCCGGCCAGTCCCACAGCAGAAACCATCCACAAAGTCCGCCAAGGGAGCCCAGGCGAGGATCCCCACCCCGCGACGATGAAGAACTCGATGGGCCCCGGCGCGATCGAGCACCCGCACCGCCGCACCAAAGCCCTCTGAGGGAGCAAAGGCGAGGATCGCCACCTCACAACGATGGCGAGCGTGAAAGACCCCGACGTGATAGACCACCGCCACCGGCGCGCCGAAGCCCTCCGAGGGAACGTCAACACAGATCTCCACGGTACAACGATGGCAACCTCTGACGTGGTCGGACACCGCCACCAGCACTAAGAGCAATCAGGGGCATGCGCCCCTTCTCCGCACATCTACGTACCATTCAGTGGCCCCCAAATTTCAGAGTTACGTTGGTGGAAAAGTATGATGGCAAGGCAAACCCAAAGCAATGGGAGTCCACCTATGAGATAGTTGTCTACGCCGCCGGAGGAAATCAAGACGTAATGGCTAACTACCTTCCGGTGATGTTGTCAACCTCCACCAACAGCTGGCTCCAAAAGATCCCAGAAGGCACAATCGACACCTGGGAACAACTCAAGGAAATCTTCATCAAGACATACAGGGCCACATGTGTCCAGCCCGGGATGAGGTACGACTTGGAGAGCGTCCACCAGAGGAGCAACGAGAGCCTCCAGGAGTACATCAGGCGCTTCTCCAATAAGCGGCTAAACATCGCAGAGATCTCCGACCCAGAGGCTATCGCCATCTTCTCCAATGGCCTGCGGACGGACGATCTACGGAACAAGTTGGCGCGGAAAAGCATAACAACCATAGAAGAGCTCATGACGATCGTGAATCCTTACGCCAATCAAGACGACGCCACCCGCAGCAGGGAGAACAGGAGGCGCTACTCTCAATCTCCGGAACGTACAAGGGATAACGACCACCGACCAGACTACCGTAGCGAAGGAAGGGCTGGCGACCACCGTGACTACCGATCGGGGAACTCCGAGCGCTACCCATAGAGGTACGACTACAGGCGCGACAACCGCTACGTCGCCAACACGAACGCCCGACCAAAGAAGAATTACGACGTCAGCTACGAGAAGATCCTCGACGGCCCATGCCCTATACACAAAAACTCCAAACACTCCATGCGCAATTGTGAGCTCCTTGAGTCAGCAGTGAAGGGAAGAAACGACAAGAGAGCGAAGAAAGATGACTCCGACAAGGGCAAAGACCAAGAACCATCCGCCCCGGAGTTCCGACCAGCTTCAATGACGTACTCCATCTTCGGGGGCAGCGTGGTTGTGGAAGGAGAGAGGAGACGTCGACAAGTTCGCAAGAATGTCTACTCAGTCGCAGCAACAGGAGATGACTCAGCCAACGCTCGCTACCTCGACTAGTCGGAACAACCTATTAGCTTCTCCGGAGAAGACGAGTGGACGGATTATAGATACCCCGGCCGCTTCCCACTCATTGTTGATACAACCATCGCCACGTGTCGCTTCAGGAAGGTGCTGGTCGACGGCGGTAGTGCCCTCAATATCATATTCGCCGATGCATTCCGCCAACTCGATTACTCCAAGAAGGACCTCCTGCCCGCAAATTTCTCCTTCTGGGGGATCATCCCCAATAAGGCATCAACACCGGTAGGCCGGATCACTCTGCCTGTGCAGTTTGGCGGCCAAAACCACTTCAGGGTGGAGAACATTAACTTCATCATCGCAGACTTCAAGACAGCCTACCACGCGATACTCGGTCGACCAGCACTAGCCAAACTCATGGCAGTCCCGCACTACACATACATGGTGCTCAAGATCCCGACGCAACAAGGCATCCTCAGCCTCCGTACCAACCTGAAGATCGCATACGAGTGTGAGAAGTAGACAATAAACGCCGTCGAGAGGCCCTGTATCCAGGATACGTACAAATCCGAAGCAAACGACAACCCCGCCGCAAAGAAGTAGAAGGAAGCAGAACAAGCAGCGACCGCCGCCGACCTCCCCTGCGAACAAGCATAGAAATTACCGAGTCTAGACGACGACCTCTGCAAAATGCTCACCGCCCCGAATATATTACAGCTTTGTAGTTTTCACTTACACGTCCAAACACTTGTATCCGAGATACAAATTACCGCTGTCCCGCAGCAAAATAGAGCATGACAATAAAGTTGAGACTCCCTGACAAAAGAAACCACACCTAAAGACCAGTCATTCCGACGATTACAACTTCATCCTGCTGATGCGATAAGCGACTACCTCACTAATGTTCCTAGTCCAGAGCTCGAATTCATGTCGAATTCGGCATTGCAGGCTACAATACATGATGATCCTAGGCATATTGTTGCCTGGTGGACCAAAATGACAACACTCCCCCTAGGTACACGCAGAAGCACCGATGACCAAATCCGGTACATCTTCCGGGGCACGAATCCACCACCGCCGCCAGATGATGTGAAGATCACCATGGGAGCGCTCCCGAAGACGACACAAGCCTGGATTACCAAACCGACCATCTGGAAGGGCACCTCCGCTGAGTCGATCAACAATAGCAAGCGCCTCCGCATCCACCGGATCAGCATAATACAACATCATGGCCCTGAAATACATCGTGACGTCGTCTCCAGCCGCCACCACCCTGCCAATAAGCGCCTGCCCAACAGAATCTTGCCCTTGCAACATCAACCATTCCAGACCACGAAAGAAGAAAGCCTCCCGGTGGTCGACATCGAGAAAGCGCTACTCGAAGGCAGTCTCTAGAAAAGGGAAGTTGGGCCGGCAATAATCCTGGACACACCGAAGGGACAAGTGCCGAATCGTCCAAGCATCGTCGCAAAAGTTGCGGAAGAGACGACAGACCGAGCGAATCTTCACATACTCACGCACATTGTCACCATCATCAACCACACGAAGAAGGATCCGAAAGATCAAGTCCTCCGGCAGAGCCAGCAAGGCGGCGAAACCCTCCGCAAGGTCTGCACCGTCACCCTGCATCTCCACCGACCAAACCCTAGCACCAATGAACCCCCCTTGCTTACCCTTTGTGGCCAGCAAGCGTGGAGATTATTGAACAAGGTGGACGGAAATCCCCTCAGATCACCAGCATATATAGCACAGAATCGCCGGCTCTTCGCATCCTCGGTGTACTCGGTAAGGCAAGGAGACACGACCCTTCCCGTTCCACCAACCGTCGGAATTGTCCTTTATACCGAGCGCCGCGGCGCTTCGCCTTCCAGGGTTTTTGGGAAACCGCAACGACCGAATACGGAACCGCCACGCCACCCACTCCTTGCGCCTCAAACACGGGCCGGTAACTGTGCGGTTAATTCGGCCCATTACGTCCTCTTTGTTATCCATTACATATTGCTTCTAGTTAATTCCCCAATTTACGGCTAATGATTCCTGAAATACTACTAACACTTCAGTCCCGGGGACTAGACATGCAACTTTGTTATGATTTCTTTTCTGCAGCTACAGTAACATGGCTACAGTAGTCTGGTCGGCAAAGTGCGAGAAAATTGGCGGCAAACAACGATACTCGGGGACTTCATCGATGGCAACCACGACTTAGTTGTCTGGTCGCATCCTCGACCAGACTCGGGGACTTCATTCAGTTTACACCGAGCGAGGCTCAGGGACTGCGCCCACGGCACAGAAGGGCAGCGCAAAGAAGGACAACATCCGAGGATTGGCGCCTAGGGACTGCGAATCAAGCAACATGATCCTGATACAAGAAGCTTTCGGCTCCTTACATCAGGCTCGGGGACTACGGGTATTCGCAGTCGTTTCTTACTAAACTCATATTAAGTTTCTTTCGATATATGACCCTGATACAAGAAGCCTCCAGTTTCTTACATCAGGCTCGGGGACTACGAGTATTCGCAGTCGTTTTACCAAACTCATGCTTCAATTTACATACCTTATGTATCTTTTTATAAAGCATGGCACCACGTGCATACTTCACCTGCTACTATGCTCAGGGACTAAGTGGGTACACTTCACCTCGCGGTGAATGTATTGGTTTTCTTCTCGACAGAGCTCTGCTATTTTTTGTGTTGTTTTTATAGAACCTAAGTGGGTACACTTCACCAGGAAAGGGCTTTTCAAAAGTTTTTTCTTCTTCAGCACGTCACATCCTCCCAACAAGCAGCCGCAGCGTTCGACGAGGCGACCTGCTCGCACATCAGGCTACGATGCTCTCGACCAGCCCGACCTGGTCGGGAGGCTTCTCCGAGCAGCACCTCGGCCAAGCAGCCTGGTTGGGGCTTCACGACGCATGATGGCAACCAGCTGAACACCTTCAAGGACAACGCTGCGGGCTCGCCGGAAAAATATAATATGCTCGGGGACTTGTTGGAGATATTACCTCGGCATATCCCCAGGGACCTTATAGGCCTACCGACCAGAAGACGGCCCAGCCCGCGAGGCCTTGCGGCACGCGACCAGCCCGTCGTGCTCGCCAAGGACTCCGAAGAAGTCTTGCTCGTCAAGGAAGATCCTAGTAGATAGACTCGGATCCCTTGCCTTAAGGGACCGATTGTAATCTGTTAGGATATGAAAACTGTAACTCTGCTCACCGGCTATATAAGGCGAGTAGGGACCCCCTCCAAAATCTCTTTCAGATCATCTACGGATCTTGTAACTCAATACTCATATCAATCCAGCCACCAAAACACAGGACGTAGGGTATTACGGTGATTTGACGACCCGAACCTGTCTAAATCACCGTGTCTGCGCTCTCTGTGTTACGCTTGATCGTCGTCGTCACACCTCCGCCTATAATCTACTACCGTAGGATACCCCATAGGTAGACTGTGACGCATATTTCGTCGACAACGGCCAACAACTTGTCTATTTCCTCGACAGAGAAATATATATGTGTTACACCGAGAGAGGAGCGTCGGAGCGCACGACTCATGGTCGTGGGCGACGTCGTGGCCGCCACTCTGACCAACTAACACACGCAAAACTGTGGGTTACATCACAGCCCACTACACCTATGCAGAGGAGTGCAGTTCGATGGCAAATAGAAAATGGTTGACACTCAACAGCTGCTGCACCGTACGTACCTCCAGTTTTGCGGACAATAGGGATGGTTCCGTACCGCATGGCGACGAGCTGGGTTAAGCCGCAAGGCTCAAATATAGATGGGACCAGAATGAAGTCAGAGCCAGCGTATATCTGCAGCAGAAGATGAGCACCATGGAACGAACTATGTTAGCCGGTTTCAGAGATACTTTGGTGAAAGATTGAGGGGGTTGATCAGGTGCTTCGTCAGCTCACCAGATGTGAAAGAGGCTCATCGTAGGTTAAGGACATCCTCACTTGCCCATGGTTTACGCCATTGAGCTTATTCGCCAAGTTGACAAAATTAGCTTGGATTCGAGGGTCCGGCGCCGAACCAAGCAAAACCACCTGAAAACCAGACAAAGCATATATCATTCTTAGTTTTAAGATGTGATATGGCTTGTCCGCTTAGGAGAACGTACAGGAGAGTAGAGGAGTAGCTGAGATTGGGAATTGGAACGGATTGGATAACGAGGCAATGTTGCAGCGGATGGTTAGCGGCAGAAGTGTGCGTAGCCATCGTCGAAGAGGAACCCCACCACACGGGAGGTTCTATTCTTCTTCGATAAAACTGATTACATCTCCTAAGTGCCTCTTTTATAGACTAGGTGCATTCATAATAAATAACTACCGGATCCTAAAAATCCCCCTTCTTATTTTCTACTAAACCCAACTAACGAGTCAGTCATGGCTGTGGGCTGTGGTCCTCCCAGCCCGGCGCCGATATTGCTGACCCACAAAGGAGTCTACAACATTTCCCTCCTCCCCAACAAACAGCTCGTCCACGAGCTAAAATAGTGGGTAGCGCTCCTTGAAATCAGCGATGGGCTCCCAAGTGGCATCCGTGGCAGAAGAACCTTCCTACTGCACCAAGAGCTCCCAGCGACCACGATCGAGCCGAGCCCGGACGACCTGTGAAGGAGTAGGTACCACCCGTCCACGAAGAATAGCCAGCAATGGCATGACAGCAGCTAGAGGCTCACCTTCAAATTTCTTGAGCAAGGCAACATGAAAGACATCATGGATGCGTGCATTGTGTGGAAGCTACAGTCGATAGGCGACAGTGCCAATGCACTCGACAACCTTATAGGGTCCAAAGTAGTGCGGCCCCAGCTTGGAGGAGGCCGCAGCTGCGATGCCCACAGCCATCTCCTGGTGGAGACGAAGTAGCACCCAATCACCAAAAGAGAAATCCACATGACGAGGCTTCCTGTTCTGGTGTTCCATTATTGTGTCTAGGGCAAACAGTAGGGCAAACAGTAAGCGCTCCCGAATTTTAGCCAGGAAGAGATCACGATCTTGCAGTTGCCTATCAACGGCAGCGACACGGGCGGTGACAGGGCTGTAGGTCATCAGAGTAGGGAGAGGCCTGCCGTAGACCACCTCAAATGGTGTGGCGTGAAGAGCTGACTGGTAAGACGTGTTAAAGCAAAACTCCGGCCAAGGAAGCCACTGCAGCCAAGATCGAGAACGGTCACCGGCGAGACACCGCAGGTACATGACGATGATGCGGTTAGAGACCTCGGACTGGCCGTGTGTCTGTGGGTGAAAGGCTGAACTGCACAGGAGCTTGACACCCGCAAGCTTGGAAAATTCTTCCCAAAAATGGCTGGTAAAGACCGTGTCACGGTCGCTCACAATCGAGCACGAAAAACCATGAAGCCGGACAATATTTTCGAAGAAAGCTCGGCCACCGACTGTGCGGAGTAGGGGTGGCTCAAGACCACAAAGTGAGCCATCTTAGAGAAACGATTGATAACTGACTTTCCACCGACCCGTGGAAACCCCTCCACGAAGTCCATGGTGATGTCACGCCAGACCTCACAGCACTGGCAGGGTTGAAGGAGACCCACCGGGTGGAGATAGTCCGTCTTGTTGCGCTGGCAGATGGCGCACCCCCGGACCTAGTCACGGACCAGGCGATTGGCACGACTATTGTAGAACGAAACTTGCAGCCGATGGAGTCTTCTGTACCCCTTCATGCCCAGCCGCATGGGCATTATGTAGCCGCTGCGGCCAGAGGCTGGAGCCCTCCGGAACGAAGACACAACCTCTATATAGCAGCAGACCATCAACAATCTGCCAACCATCCGGACCAGTGCCTGCAGCCACTTGACGGTGGAGGTCCTGAGCTGTGGCGTCCTCCTGTAGCTTAGCACGCAGCGTGTCATATTCAGTGAAGAGAGGCTGAGTCAGGACCAATGCTGCAGCCTCCTCATCACGGCGAGATAGTGCATCGGCAACAGTGTTAAACTTGCCAGCACGGTACTCGACCGTGAGATCATACCCAAACAACTTGGAGACCCATGTGTACAGCGGTATGGTCGTCAAGCGCGGGTCGAGAGAATTTGAGGCTCCAGGGGTCGGTGCGGATGGTGAAGGCGCGACCCCAGAGGTACGGCCGCCAATGCCGGACGACCTTGACCAGCCCAATGAGCTCATGCTCATAGGCCGGGAGCTTGGCATGGTGAGGAGCAACCGGCCGACTGAAAAATCACTACTACAAAAATCATTTTTGATGGCACGTTGTTTTTTTTTACAGGCGGTTCACAATTTTTTGACGTCAGTACAAAAAATAGGGTGGGCCCAGCAAGAGAACCGCCTGTATAAAACCATTTACACAGACAGCTGACATTATAAACCGCCTGTGTAAATACCTGTACAGTTAATTTTTTTGATTTTTGTAAACGACTTCTGATGGAAAAACTTTGTACATGAAAGTTGTAGATCTCGAAAAGTTATGAAACTTTGTAGTTCACAACTTTTTCATTTGAAATCATCTTGTCATCGAAAATTACATTTGAATGTGTCAAATTTGAAATTTAAATTTTTGTAAACAACCTCGGATGAAAAAACTTGCTACATGAAAGTTGTAGGTTTCGAAAAGTTATGAAACTTTGTAGTTCACAACCTTTTCATTTGAATTCGTTTAGTGGCTCAAACAATCAATTTACACTCAGTTTAGTATAGAATATGAAGAAGTACTAACGAATCTAGACACAAGTGAGTCATGGGTGGAGTGGTAGAGGAGGTACCACGCGAGGGTGAGGTCTCAGGTTCGAATCCTCGACGGAGCGCGTTTGTGAATTTTACGCGAAAAAATGCACGACTTGGCAGGCGGATTAATACTGCGCCTTGTCCCAGAATTTAATTCTTTTTTTTTATTTTAAAAACACGATTTTATTCTGCGGATTAATATGTTTTCTGTACTTAGTGAATGTGATGGCACCGTCACCAATTGGTGCAGCACAGCTCCAAACCAGCACCGGACGCATCGCAGTCCACAACAAAGCGCTTGGTGAAGTCGGGTAGCTGCAGGAGAGGTGCGGTGACCAGCGCCGATTTGAGAGCGAGGAAGGCAGCCTCAGCACCGGCTGTCAAGGTGAACGCCTGGCGCTTGAGAAGGGCCGTGAGTGGTATTAGCAACTAGTAAGTATTAGAGTAGCACCAGTCTGCCCTTGCGAGAGCAATCATTGGATTTAGAAAGCAGCCCAAACATTTTGCAAATGTAGGCTAAACTGGCCCAGGCCTGTACGTGGCCTGTATAAATCTGCATAGGCTGGTTTTGGAAGTCCGAACCTAAATTCATGTTTTTCCTTTGAAAAACCCATCCTAACTCGCTCACAGGAAACACGTAAATTATGGGTGGAAAAAGTTTTAATTGAGATAAGACCACTCTCTCTTCTTATATAAGAGCAAGTACATTAGTGTGTCTCGTACGTGGTCTCATATAATCCCACGTAATTTTAGCACGACTTAATAGACAACATATACAATGATTGTTTTTTAAGTTGTCTCATAGTAACTCATGGTTCCTTAATTTATGCATAGAATAAAAGTGAACTTGTGAGTTGTAAGGCAACAATAACTCGTACAATAGTATAATAGTTGTCTCAATCCGAGCTTACGAGGTGGTTGTTTCGTGAAACAACGATCTATTTTTCTCTCATTTTTCTCTTTCCTCCACAGAAGCAAAGATCCTAGGTGGCATTGTATGTGAGACGGGCTATGAGACCGCTTACGTGTAACAATGTACTTGCGCTAAGAAGATTACGATAGATTAAGTATCCATGCATTCAATTGACAAAGACCATAGTTACCTTCTGATCATTTTCCTACTACTCCTGTATAAACCTGCATAGGCTGGTTTTGGAAGTCTGGACCCAAATTCATGTTTTAACTTTGGAAACCCGTCCTATCTCATGGGAAACACGTAAATTGAGGGTGGAAAAGGTTTTTTTAATAAGATGAAACCACTCCCTCTAGTTATATAAGAGGATTAGGATCGATTAAGTATCCATCGACAAAAACCATCCCTCTCTGACTATTTTACTACTGCTCCTCATTCTTTTTTGTTGTTGCATGATTGGTGGTCTAACGACGACGAAACTCTAGATAGGCCAAGCTGGCTAGGGTAGCCCATCATAACTGCCAAATGTCCCGATGGGCGAAGGTGTCCCTTTTTTGCGAACATGGCGAAGGTGCCCCTTGAAGACGAGTCGGGTTTTGGGTTTCAAGAGACCTCATGAGCATGTCTAGTGTACCGCGCTGACGAGAAGGCTCTTCCAACGACTATCTTGTGTATCACGTGCTATGTCATAGGTACCCAATAAAGTATTCATCTGTGAGCATGTTATAGACGTGCGTCAGCCAAGTTAAAAGTCGGCTAGGATGACCTTTGGCCTAGCTTTTTGAAGCGATCTAACTATTCGCTGGTGTGATGACTTATTTAGTAACCAACAGTGTCAATAGTGCCAACCCTTGAAGGTAAGTTTCGATATAAATATCATAACAATTTTATTCCGTAGATTGTAGCATGCATATAAGCCCACAAACACTCAAATGCAAATGCCTTGAAAAGCACTCAAATGCAATATATCCGCTGGTACAATAAGCTAGTTTATTCTTGCATGCGGACACACCGCCCTTGCATTGCTACCGGCCGGTGCGCGCTGTGCATGACCTCATAAAACAATGCATGGGATATGGTCACGATCGAGTACATACGAGTCTACTTCAGCACCACTGTAGCATCTAGCAGGTTAGCTAGTCGCGATTCTTGATGGTGGGGCGAGCGCTGAGCGTCACCTTGGCATCTGTGCGCGGGACGATGACGACGTCGACGGTGCTATCGTCCTCGGCGTCGATGTCGAACAGCACGTTGGTGATGCAGAGGACGACCTTCCCCCGCCGCGTGTCGCCGTCGCCGGTGCCGGGAATGACGGCGAAGCTCCCGGCGTACTCCTTGTACTGCGGGCCGATCTGCAACGCCTTGTCCGCGGGCACGTTGATGGCGACGTCGAACTTGTTGTTCACCTGGGGGTCGAACTCGATGCCTTCGATCACCAGCAGCTGCTCCTTCCCGGGCTCCCTGGCCGGCACAGCCACGCCCGGCACCTCCACGACCTGTCCCTTGGTCAGGGCGACCGGGAACACCGGCGCCGCCGCCGACTTCGACCTCGTCGCCGCCGCGCCGTCCTTGCCGTGGGGCACCAGCAACGCGAACTTGGGGCGCAACCATGGCAGGTCCTTTTCGGACTCGGGGTCGTACGTGTAGCCGAGGTTGGTCGTGTTGAGGACGTCGCTGAATTTCATGCGCACTTTCCGCGGGTTCTTGACGTCGTCCCAGAAGACGAAGCTGGTGTTGAGCCAGTCGTGGACGATCGGGTCGTCCGCGATGCCGCCCTGCCCGCCGCCGAGCCTGGTGGACCAGAGGTGCCACATGCGGTCCACGTTAGAGTGGTGCGAGTAGAAGAGTGGGTCGTTCCCCGCCGACCCCAGGAACCCCATGTCGTTGTTGCAGTTGTACGAGCCCGGCTTGCTGTGGTTCACGACGCCGCCGGTGTCCCTGGTGCAAGACGACCCGCCCGCCTTGCCGACCCAGACGTGCATGGCGGTGTGCGCCATCCGCTCCAGCGAACCCGCGCTGCCGGTGCTTGTCCCGAGGTCGGTGCAGTACTTCTCGCCCAGGAACGACTTTGGGCTCTGACCTACTTGCTACAAGCAGCACTTCAGTTCCGTCAACAAAATATGCATGCATCAAACAAGCGAAAAGTGCATGGTTAAGTATAATTTATATATATATATATATGCGCGTATCACACACACCGTACCTGCTTGTATATGGTGCACAGGTTCTTGTTAACAAGGTCCTTGTATTTTTGGTCATTTGGGCCCTTGAAAGGGATAGGCGCCGGTTTCGGATTTTCGGTGTGGTAGTTTAGGTCAACCAGCCCGTCCAGGTTCGCCGAGTTCCGGTTGGCGTCGTACAGCGCGTTGCCGAAGGGGTCCTTGAAGAGAGCCGGCACCACCATGCCTTCCGGTGAGTCCCAGTTCCAGAACGGCAGCGCGAAGGAGCTGTCGCCGATGAGGTCGCCGAGTGCTTTCTCGTAGAAGTAGATGTACATGCGGTGCCACGGCGCGAAGATCCACGAGAAGTGGACGTCGAACACCGGATCGTCCTTCGCCGCCGCCGTCGTCGACTGCTTGTGGTACTTGTAGTAGCTGTCGCAGTAGGCCTGGTGGATGGCTGCCTGCGCCTTGAAGCTCAGCGGGTTCGACTCCGGCAGGTTCTTCATCATCCCGACCGCCTCCTTGTACTTGGCCTGGTTTTCCCGGTTCAGGAGGTGCACCGCCTGCCGGACGCGCGTCACCTTGCCTACCAGCTTGAAGTCCACGGGGGCCGCCGGCGACGGCAGAGGGCAGGGCGCCTGATCGGGCATGGCCGCGTCCACGCACTGCAACACCTTCTCGCTCACCGGGTCCACTGTCTTGCACGGCGATTCCTCCGCGCCGGACGCGAGGCCCGGGTACCAGGCCAGCCCAGCGGCCACACCGCTCAGGCCGTTCAGCATCACGTCCCGCCGGGGCAGCCACAGGAGGCCGTCGTTGTCGCCCCGGTCGCCGCCGCTGGCCCTGCACGACACCGTGCGGCGCCGCCGGAATCTGGCGGCGGCGGCGGTCTTCTTGGATGGGCATGCAGAGGGCGCCAAGACGAGGGGGCTGGAGGTCCCGCAGGCGCTCGCCATCGAGCCGTTCATGTGTCTACGAGATATTGGAGGAGTCTGGATTTGGACGTTGCCACGCACTTCCATCCATGCCCTGCAGAGCCAGCATATATAGTGGAAGTGTCCAGTCTGTAGACTGCTTGGGCGGGCATACGTCTCTTCGAGCCAATTATTGATTGCCTCTCGCTCCATTTTTATTAAAAAAATCCTTCATCTTTTTACCATCTCGTGCATCTGCGGGTGCAAACCTCTACGATGTCATCATGGATTGATAGATATGCACAAAATCATGCTTCTCACATGCCAAACTAGCTAGCTGTCTTCGATGGGAAAAAACAAAAAATGACTTATATCGTATTTAACACTCAGGAAATTATGGTTTTAAACCTCTCTCCCAATCTTAGAATTTTATTGTTTTCTCGATTACAACCAACCTTCCGTATTATGGATTTCTATTGTATTTTCATTCCGTTTTGATTTTTTATATACAGAATTTATAATTTTATGTATGTTTATATCTATAGACACATAGTAAAATCAATATATCGAAAAAAAAATCAAAATAACTTATAATTAAGAAGAGAGAGTAGATATTTTTAATAGACATGTGACATGTTTGCTAGTAGTTAGAAAAGAGCGTCATATTCATACACGTTCAGAGATATATATACTGATATATATACACCTGCGGGTACTAATAATATCATGATGTCGTCATATTCATAGTTCGTTCGGTTTGGCTGCTAGCAAGTGTGGCTGCTAGCCTGAATGAAGGATTTGATTACGTTGTTTCCCAAACTGCCATGTCATCTAGATTAAAATGAAACTCGGATGAACACTCACTCTTAATACAAAGTTTCATTTCATAGTTTCATCAAACGCAAAGAGCTCAAACGTACGGTGTGAGAACAAAAAGTGACGAGCTCCGCGATGCACTGCCTCCCGGCGGCGGCGCCCCAGCCAACCCCGGCCACAACCCCCACGGCGTCGGACACCCGGCCGCTGCCACCCACAGCCCAGCTAGCCGACACCACATCTCCGGAGGCGGCAGCACCCAGCCCGTCCATCCCAGCCCCACTCTACCCGACGGATACTGAAGAAGTGGAGCTTGTAGACTGGGATGAGGAGTCTGACGGCTTTGAAGATGACCCCGCCATTGAAGACGGAGATGGAGGAACGCCTGCTGATCCAGCTACAGCAACGGCCACGATGGCCCCTGCTCCACAGCTTGGGGCGCCACTGGCTTCTGCGACGGGATCCATCGGATCTGGTGCCGCCAAGATGGAGGACGCCCCGCATCTCGCCGGATCTGCCGAGGCCAGGCCGGCATCGGCCTCGATCCAATCGCCTCCACCCGCAACGCCTCCCAAGAGGCCTACCCAGTCCAGATCCGTTGGACCGCCCAAACTCAAATCGATCCTAGTGGTTCCTGAGCGCTCGCCATCGCCACCGGGCCGTCATCGCAAGCAGGTGTGGAGGCACCTGAATACGAGGCCCCCTGCTTCGGGTACCTCGGCTTCAATGGTGATAAGCTCCAAGGCACTGGCCGTCCCAACCTGGAAGAAGATTTACTCCCCCACTGCCGTTGTTTGCTGGGAGCTCGGCGAGCCATCCCGATTGATTGAGGAGCAGCCTGGCGCTCTTTCAACAAGATGGCAAGAGGCCAGGCGAAAGCACTGGTGGAGGAAGACTCCTCCTTTGCCTCAAGATGAAGTTGTATTCAGGATGTCCAAGACGATGACGACGAGTTCTTCAACAGTGAGCAAATTAAATCGCCTTGCCGGCTGCTGCTTCCGATGCCTCGCCACAGATCACCGCATCGCCCAGTGCCGTGACCCAATCCGTTGCCTCAACAGCAATTGCCTGGGGCACATCTCCCGCTCCTGCTCATCTCGCAAGCACCGCCCAATCTCCACCCAACTACGCCAAGGACATTCTTGGAAGAAACAACTTCGCCATCAACCCCCTCTCCCGATTAGTTCAGATCCTATTGCTGATCGATCCATGAGGTCGATCCACTCTGGCGGCGATCGCCCCCAGGAGGATGACCCTATGCTTCAGGAGTCCCTCTACTCCTGTACTGTTGCTGCCACCCAGCCTGGCTACTCCCCAAACGGTGGCGAGGATGCATTGGCATCCCTGGTGTACAAGCCGGTCTCCGCACTGCGGGCAAGATTTTTAGATGACGGCAAGGTCGGCGACATCTCCGACCATGTCACCAACACGGACATCAACACGATAGCGGGGTACGAGAAGGAGGCGCTGGCGGATGACTCGTCCATGTTGGACGGATGTCCGATGGAGCACGACATCTACGACGACCTCCATGCGGACCTAACGGATGCGACCCGCGACTTCTGCAGCTCCATTTTCAAGAGCATCCCTGAGCCACTGCTTCAGCATCCGAGCTCTCCAGTGACAAGAGCAAGCAGCAGTTGCGCTAGGCGGCCGCGGAGGACTATGGTCCCCACCCGCTCCAGCCTACGCTTGGCAGCCAAAGCTTCGCCAGTGCCGGTGGCTCAGCGCGCCCAACAAAAGTTGATGCGCGAGCTTGACTTCGTCAACTCTCAGACTCCTATGCCAGATGCTGCAGTGATAGCATATGTGGATATGTATGCTGGTGACCTTCCTGAGGAGGCAATCAAGGCCATCAAATCTGCTACACGCATGGGCAACAAGAAGCTGGTCGAGGTCCTTGCAGCCATAGCTGAGGAGTCTAATGCAGTTGAGATGGAGGTCCAATGAACGGCTTTTCCCTTTCCTATGTCTTGGATTGTTGTTGTCCAAGAAGAGTAAGCTCCAAGGGAGCTACAGTGGTGTCTTCAGTTTGGTGCACAAGTGATGCTGGGCCTAATGGCTATGGGTATTCTATTGCTACATGGTTCTTGGAATGGATGACAACAACCCGAGAATTTCTGAAACTAAGTCTTGCTGTTTTGACTACCTGGAGCATACCCAACCAGTGGAAGGTGAAGAATTGCAGGAAAGTGGAGGATGATGTTTTTATGGGGGTAATCGTCGTTACACGTCTTTTATGGTGGTTTGCGGAAGGGGTTTTCTTGAAGACCATATTTGTTGTGAATCTCCCTATTATGTAATAACTCTCTTGTGTTTTTCTTAAACTCCTCATAGCTTAGGCTGTGACGAGTAGCGCTCCTTGCGCATGTAATGACTGTTGCTTCATTCTTCTTATTATAAATCAAAGCTGGGAAACCAAATCTTTCAAAAAAAAAATTCATAGTTTCATAGGCATTTGATTATATGACTTATAGAGAGTTGGTAATCATGTCAAGAAAGTTTCATCCCCATGAAACTCATTTCATCTCTCTTCATTAAAACAATGTCATGTCACCAAAAAATACATATGTTGCAGGCTATTAAATGTAAATAAAACTCTAATAAAACTTCCATTGAGACTGACTAATTAATAATAATCATCACGAGGGAAAACATGACAATCAAGAACAGCTGCTACTATCCACATTATCGTCGGTGGTCAAAACAGATTAATATATAATGACCGCATCCGTTTGTAGATTGATGGAGGCAAGTAATTAGTTAGAAGGGTCCGCCTCCGTTAATATGCTATTGTCGGAGGTGGGCTGTTAACGGCTATCTTGGCTAATACGGTTAATGGAGATGGTGCTCTCTTACGTACCGTCACCGCTAACCATGCATTAACGGGGGCATCCACTTGACCTCGATCGGGGCAACCTTTAATTAACCGAGAGATGACATCCTACTACTATACTATATTATATATATATATATATATATATATATATATATATATATATATATATATATATATTTGTCTCTGTTAATGCGAGGATAGTGTACGTGTCTTACAAAATTATTATTTGTGTAGCTGTAAACCGAAATTCAGGATCTCCGATCAAATTATTAACTGTTCAACGTGTGCATTGCAGTTGTAGGTATGCGGTACCTATACACATCAGTTATTTGCGACGTAATACGTCCATGCATTTTTCGATCCGGTATGCTGCTGCTCAGATGTCCATACGTGTATATTTGTACGCGCCTTTTCGTATGTTAGCATACAGAGCCGATACCCTTCAGCGCGCTGCTGCTACTATACAAACGCATATGTATGGTTGCCACATGACAGTTAATACATGTATGTGTCCTCCACACAGAATAATATCTCCAAGTTTGTCTTTTTTATAGGACAAAAAAAACCAGCAATATAGGTCGGATTTTTGTGAATATGAGAGGGAACGTTTTGTCTACATCTTTCTGCCGTCTATAACTTTGTAATTCTACTTTTTTCCACGTGCCTTATTAGTTGTAGGTTCATGAGTATATATATGTTTTTTTTTTGGTCGAGCTGAGGCCTCCAATTTCTAAGGATGGGTCGGATAGAAAAACCGCTTCTTGTAACTAGCTAGGGAAAAAAAGTTAAGAATGGACCGATGCATGTTCCGTGTGGTTTATGCTACTGACCGTGAACCATAATATCAATTCTGAGATCGATCAGAAAATTGGCATACATACGCTCAAGGTTTGGAATTTTTTGTTTTAATCTCATCTAAATTATAATAATAACCACTCCCAAAATGGTATTGATGCAGAACTGACCATTTTTGTAACGCCAGCACGGTGGCGCATGCAACAAGTTCACTCAATAGTGCCTCAAGCACGGGTGTGACAAGGGGAGCCACGGTGGCGGCGACCTTTGATCCGAGCTTGCGTGGTGAACGGTGAGTCCCATCCTGTCACGTCAGCGACTCAGGCGCAAAATCGTCGTCGTGGCACGGCCCTCCCTCTCCCTTCTTTCCCATCCCACGACCATCTCCCAGCGCCAATGTTGACCGCCGGCGACAAGCGAAGCGCCATGCGCTCCGACCACTCTCCTCCACGCCAGGTACAACATCATCATCCTCACTTTCTTGATTTGGTTAGAAAAGTTCTTAACTACAAAATTGTGTACATTTTTCAAAATGAAAAGTTCTTAACTACAAAATAAGTTCTTAACTAATGAGGATTTAGGACCCTAAACAAATTCATATGAAAAGTTCTAACTACAAAATAGTGTAAATTTTTCAAGATCTATAAGTTTGGTTCTGGTCATTTCTCTATCCAAGGTCATCTGAAATTTTTAATTTCAAACATAATTTTCCATAGATAGATAATTTCAAATAAAAAAGTTATCAATACACAGTTAAATAACTCTTTGAGACTTACAACTTTGGTTATGATCGTTTCTCCATCTGAGGTCTTTAAAAAATTTTCAAATTTTACTTTGTAGCTCCTATTTTTAGAAGTGGTTCAGCCGGCAATTTCTAGAGATAGAAATAAATCCATCTCTAAAAATTGATTTGATTTGTACAGATGGCTGTAAATACAACCTCCTCCAAAAATAGAGTTGTCGAGGCGGCGGAAAACATAATCCACCTCTACAAATGCATTTTTAAAGGTGATCGGTTCGGACACCACTATATAGAGGAGGCTGTAGATTGAGGTGCATCTACACAAAAATACTCCCCTTACTGAAAAATATTTTCATAGTAGTGAAATTCTAGTGCACGTGAACCCTAAAGTATAATTTTCACAAAAAAAATAATTCAAATCTGAATCACAGCTATTGCAACAAAAAGTAAATCCACAACCGTCCACGCCACAACTCAAGCAACCATATATATTTCTTGTGTCATTTTGTTGATAACTAACTTATGGCTGCCACACGTGTCACAGTTCATTTTTCCACTACAGCTCAGGCGGTAGTTTTCTTCGCCACACCTTGGGGGCTGACACAGTGGCGTGGCGGGAACCAAACGTCCTATTTTTTTGTTTTGTTTTTATTTCACTATGAACGGTTAGTTTTCACTGAGGATATATACTTTGAATATAAATAACTTGACGTACCCAATTTTCCCAGCAGGATTCGTCGTCATGTTCTTAAGCTGGCCGCTCTCCACATGGCTGCTATTCACCTTCACAGGATTCGCGTCGTCTGTCTTCATTTCGCTTGGACCGACATGCATGGTGCTAGTTGCAGCAGCCTGGTATATATGACGAACGCTCCTGAATACTTTCTTTTTTCTTCGCGAGAAATAATAAATATATGATAACTGTGTGTGATGGGACTGACACGTACTACACGTTTTTCTCCTATAGATATTGTTCATTTTCTTCCTCTTTTTTTTTCTTCTTACATATCACAAGTAACAAACCACAAATAATAAGAAAAAAATTCTCCTTAACACAAATCACAAACCACAAGCAATAATTTTTTTCTATAAAAGAACAAAGACAAAATCCGTGTGTTATCAGCCCCTAAAACACACCGGTGTTGTGTAGCCTTTCTCTAACTGAATATACTAGTATATTTGTCCGTACTAACGCTACGGTTTTATATAGGAAATACTGTTAAAAATAACTAATTTAGTTTTACGAAATTTAACTTTTACACAATTGTATTTGAGCCTATACACAATATATGTAATATTTTTGCTTTTAATAAGAAGACATAGTTACATTCTTCCTAACTTCTTAATCATATATTGGAGATCTTCATGGTTTTTGCACGACTCGCCAAAACGTCAGCCAACAATTTTATCCTCATTACGTTATTAGTTATGTGTGTAGTGTACGAAATATAGTTGGAGACTATTTATGCTTATAGTGTTGGTCGACATCCTTTGTCTCGCCCGAATCGAGGGCGCAAGCTCTGTCTCACCCGACCCGAGGGCGCATGCTCTATCTCGCCCAACCCATCGGGTGTAAGCTCCGTCTCGCCCAATTGAAGGGCACGGGCTATGTCTCGTCTAACCCCTCGGATGTGTCTCGCCCGACCCAAGGGCGTGGTCTCTGTCTCGCCCAACCCCTCGGGTGTAAGCTCTGTCTCGCCGGACGATGACCGTGCCTCCTTGGTTGACGTAGACCTATGACGGGCCCTCCTGGTGCTACAAATGACGACGCATGCAGCCGGTGCGAAGAACCCTAAGGCAGCACGTGCGCGACCTGGCAAGTGACGGTCCATAGGGAGGGGAGCAGCCACTTTGAAGGCTCAACAAACACCCAAGTAACATTTTCTATGGAACTTAATTCCCCTTTGAGTTTATGGTAAACAAGCCCCCATATAATCATGTCTTAAATATTCATAGATGGAATATGTATTATAATTTCAGAGTTCATCTAGCTAAAAGCAATCAAAAAAACAAAAAAGTAATGCCCCTTATAAGTTAATGAAAGTTGACTTCTAAACCACGTCCAAAACTTAGTTTTTTTAAAGAGGTAAACCCAACTTTTATGAAAAGCACCATATTCAATACAGAAAAGAAAAACAGAAACAACAAAGAAACTAAGGTAAATCTAGCTTTTTTACGGTTAACTAGGAGCTACTATTTTGAATATGAATACACAACCAATTATCTGGGAAAGAACTGGTGGGTTTCAAAATAACCTTACCTTTTTAACATCCTCCTCTATGGATAAAAATGCAGTATCTAAGTTCTGAGTACTCTAGTCAATAACAACTCTTTTTGTAGCTATATTGACAAATCTTTATGTTTCTGTAATTTGTGCCAAAATGATTCAATAACCACAGAATTCAACCATAGCACACATGGTCATACACATAATTTTCATTATAAAGGAAGAAGTTACTCAGAACTGAACCATCCGATAACACCAAAGAGCATTTCACCGAACAGAGGACCGGATTCAGATATGGTGTTGGCCCCAACATTGCTGGTCAAGAATATCTTTAGAAATGACTGAATGTGAAAGTCCTAAGTAGTTGGAAAGAGAATAACAGCAACCGTAATCCAACCATTGGATGGCAAGCTCCTCCACAGTAGGACTCATTCATGACATTTCTCCTTGTGCTATCGTATCCTAGTGCGCTTGATTAGAGACCGACTACATGAACAACAGGTTGTATAATAATCAAATTAAAGTTGTTGCATAACATTGACTCGTTAGTTGCCCATCATGCTGCAAGGAGAAACCAATTTTCAATCTAGAAATAGTCTGATAATAAAGATGAAAGGCAGCCAGCAAAAAAAAATAACAAATCATCAGTGCCATCCCGCTCCTTGGTCAATTGAACGCTAGTAAGTAGTTTGCACCCTTGTTGACATGATTCACAGGGATAGAAAAAGGAAATCAATTCTGGCCACCATTGGTCAGTCATGTTTAGACATGAATCCATGATTTATGATGAATCTCAAAATCCAACATTCTACCCTTCAAACACAACAAGAATAAAAATTGTAAGATGGTCGGACGCATAGGAAACAGAAATTGGATAAGAAGCACAAATTTCTACCAAGATACAACAAATCAAAGAGGAAGAACACCATACTGCACGCGGCTTGACAGGAAGCAGCACACTAGGAAGTACGCGGTGCCTGACCGCCGGGAAGCTCGTGGGCAGCCGCCACGGAAGGGGAACTGACGTCTATTGACATCTCTTATGACACTTAAGCCAGGTTGTCATCCCCAGCATGACAAAGAGATGAGGTATTGAAATATGCAATTGCTCTAAGTAAATATAAATGTGTTTCTGCAAGCGTACAGATAATATCGATGTAGCATTTTAACCAGGAGTATTCCAGTTATCGTTATTTTTTATTTTTACCACTGGGAAGGGATACTAAGGAATAAATGAGGAATGAGTAATGAGTATCACTGCATGTGTAATGGAGAGTTTTCATCTATCTCTCTCAATACAGGATAAAGTGTCACATAAGATATAGATAATGAATGAATAGTGACAAAAGAATTGATCAGCATATATGTAGCCACATAAGATAATGATAATCACCTCAACAGATATTCTAGCAAGTCATTAACATGGAATTAGGACGAACTATAAGAATATTTCCTAAGTCATTCTTAACTATACAGCCTAGCATACTATGATTAGTGCAATTATACTTGGCAATCATGGCGAGATAAGAGATATTCATGTATAGTGAGTATTACTAAGGAAGATGAGAAACATAGCAATCACTTCCCTGTAATAGTACTGCTCTGCCTGTCCTACAAACAGGAGGAGGACTACAAAGGACTCAACAGGACTGTCACTCCCGCGAACTACCTCACGATCCAGAATGTAGGGTACAATCGCAGATAAATACGGTCTAGGCACCACGCTTACACAATATCTATCATTTACCCACAGCGCTGATGGATAAACGCTATACGATCCTAAACATGGATATGATTCAGATCTAACTATGCCAAGCATATAATCATAATAAACTAAGAACAATATAATTGAGAACATAATCAAATAGAGTAAAGTCATAAACAATATAATGAAGTAGAGTAAAGTCATATTCATAATATTGAAGAACAAATGATGAACAAGGAAGAACTAGAGAGAGAATTACCAATAATCCTCTTGACAGATCCGGAAACCAATCGAAGATTGACTCCTTCTAGTTCTAATCCTATATAGCTATGTTAAACTAGAGATCTAGTTGATGTGGTGGCTCTAGGGCTTGATCAGGGACCTCTCCTCCTGAGATGGATCTTGGATAATGAATTAGGGTTTCAGAGGGGCTCTCTCCTCAGGGTCAGGGGGCCTTCCTTATATAGCCTCCTCAAATGAACGTCGGTCATCGGATCAAACCGACCTTGATGGAGGGCTTAGATGCAACCTCAAAGGCGGTGGAGAGTGGTCCCACAAGGCAGAGCCTCATTGGGCTTTGCCCTAGGGCGGCCGCCCCAGGGGGTAGGGCGGGCGCCCTGCCCCTGGGCCCGCTCGGCCTCTCGTTTCTTCCCGCGCCTTCTTGACCCTTCTAGAGTGTTCTTTTTACTACGAATAATAATTATCTCTATGTAAACAAAACATGTGGGCCTTTCCTCTATATTTCCTGATATCCCCCTGCAGAAATAGACATTCACCAAAACTCATGGAATTTTGTCAGTATAAACCCTATTTCTAGGTGTTGGTTTCATATAGACCATTTTCCTTGTTTAGTTGACGGTTGGATTTGGTATTTAAGGACCGTCAACAAACTCCCCCAAGCTTACCTTTTGCTCGTCCCTGAGCAAAGATAGACTCAGTGATGGATCAGGAGTTGCTACGATGCTTTCACGCCTTACAGGTACACATGCTTTCAAATAAAATCTTATCTCCTGATTAGATCAACTATTAAGACTTAAAACTTACTCATTTTACCTTCCACCATGGGGCTTGTAACCGTCACCTGTATCTTGGGTAGTTGAAAGACAGAACGGTCCAGTCAAGCACCATGTACCTTGCTCTTTGATCAACTATAGCTCCGGAGTTTTTGTAGATTTTCAAAATAAAACTCAGAGATTCCTTGTATGACTCTCTCAAAACTCTTCTTTGTGGTATTTCTGGATCCTTACCAAGGCATTGATGGTGTTGCCTTCTCTCAGATATGTGGTATTTGTGGTATAAGGCATTGTGGTATTGCCTTCTCTCTCTCACCCTACTTCTAAAGCTTATATTTGGAGCTCATAGGTGGGAGATAGCGTATACATACTTATAAGACATATGTTGCATAGTCAAACCGTGGATCCAAAGGAATAGGTCAATAAGTCAAATCAAGATGTGCATGTGTGGTGAATGAATGATGTATGATGATGATGGTGAATGATGACGATGATAGAAGAGGTGAAAGTCTAATTCTACTTTTGCTCCCTAGATATACCTTTCTTGTATTTGAAACCTTTCGGAGGGAATGAGATGCTCGATAATATATATTATTTTTTTAGGTGGGTATCTTGTACCCCTAATTCTACTGTCGGACACTTGTCCATTTTTACCTCTCTTCTCACCTTTTTATTTTTCTGAGGTTGGTGGGCACTTGCCCGTTTTTATTTCCTCGTCTCTCTTCTTTTTTTTTAAGAGCCCTCATCCTTGCAGAGCAATGAAGCGAACGTGGCTGGAGCATTTATTTCACAGGGAAAAACAGGAATAGGAGAATATTTATGTCTTTCTATTCTCTCCCGGATTAGGAGTAGAATGTTTTTGGTGGATCTGGAGATGGAAATGGGTGGATGTATGCGGATGCGTAATTCTAGGATAGAAGCAGCATATGTGGGTGTAGTGTAAGTGAATCTTGATTCATACCGCATGACTAGTTCCTGAGGATCACACAGCTTGACCACACTCAATGCTCATAAGCAGTATGTAAATATGTGTGGTTTCCTAATCTAGTAAGCATGTATATATGGTTGTGGTAGGAATTTAAACTCTCGTCATACAGGAACTCATCATGTAGTGTTTTTAAAGTTTTCAAAAGATAAAATTCTCCAGAATTCTAGTATCTCTAGGAGTAGATAAATAGCAACTCAAACCTTCCCATATCATATCCGTCAACGACTTAGATCAGGTACTCTTCCCACAAGTTCAGGTTTAGAGCAAATTCAAATCATAACAGTTATGCCTAAACTTGGGAAAGAGATCAAATTTGAAAACTAGGTACTTGGAAGGAATTACAGCAGAGCAACTATTCATCATCTCCATATTAAGAGTTTATCATTGGGGTCCATTTTAGCATAGCTATTTTATTTTATTCTCTCCTATTATTTATTAGCAAACTTATAAACTTAGCAAAGACATACAAATAAATGGGAAAATATATTTATTGGGTTTCTATGATTATGCATCTTTTTATTTTTAGCAGAGTATAGGTATCATAAAGACTGATATGTAGAAATACTTAGCTAAGTATGGGGGTGCTCTCCCCCAAACTTGATTTTGATGTAATTTCTTCTGATGTAAATGGGACGTGGGGGTGCTCTCCCCCAAGCTTGATTTTGATGTAATTTCTTCTGATGTGGCTGGCAGGTAGCAGAGGTGTCCTCTGGTTACTGTTCTTCTTTGATCCTTGAATTCTGTGAAATCTCAAATAGACAACAAAGCTTGTGGAACTGATTAAGTGTTAGTCATAAATCTCTAGCGTGAGTCATGTTGAGCTTCCTCTAATGGATAATATCATTTAGCAGGATCATAAACTCACTATTTTTTATATTTTTATTTTATAATACAAAAACTTATTTATTTTTATGCCACCACAGCGAGTACACTCATGCGTTTTATGCCACAAGTCTATTCACATGGGGCTTAATAGTTTTAAATATTTTTATTTTCTTTTTAAAAATGGTGTAAACATGATTAACTAATTTGGGAAAGTAAATAATTAAGGGAAAAGATAACTACCAAGTTTTACCTCTTGGATCGGTGTTCGGTGGTTTACGTCCTCCGAACAGGACTCCTTACGTCCTTAGTTGTTCTGGGGCTCATTAGACGGCGTAGCTAGCGCCTCCGGTTGTGCTTATTCTTCTGGTATAATTTCTTTTTCTCTCCACACTTGTGTTGGTGCGGTGGCCTCCCTAGGACAATCTCTCTTTTCTGGATATTTATTAAAATTGAAGGGAGGTACCTTTGCTTCTTCCTAAGATTCTCCGCTCTCATGCATGGGGTAGTCGTAGAATGATCTTTCATTTCCCAACCTTGAAGTTGGTGGTGTGTCTGGCCTAGAGAGTGGAGTTGCGTATATTGACTCTTCTTCTTTGGGTATCTCTCTTTATATCTTGATACTTCTCCTTTATACTCTGCCCATCCATCCTTGGCGTTCTACTTCTTCTGGTTGCGGTAGCGACGTCTTCTTCTCGTTCTATTCTGCTTAGATTCTTCAACAATGTAGTTAGCATTAAAGTAACGACGTACCTTCTCAGAGGGGAAGTGTAGGTGCACTTCTCCTGTCCCGATATAGATGATCGCTTTGGTGGTGCTTAGGAATGGTCTTCCAAGGATGATAGGTGGATCATAATCATGTTCTCCCATATCAACGACTAGGAAGTCTGTAGGGATGAAGTGGTCAACAATCTAGATGGGGACATCTTTTGCTATGCCTTTGATGACGCGACATGTCTGATCTGCCATCTAAAGTTGGGTGTATGTTGGATGTAGAGGCATTGTACCATACAGAAACTCGTAGGTCAACTTGGCCATAATGTTGACGCCCGATCCGGTGTCGCAGATTGCCTTCTGGAAGGAGCATCTATTGATTGTGCATTCAATGGTTGAGACACCTAGGTCGTCCTTCTTGATCAAATGAGGGGATCTGATTTCGTGATCTTGATTATTGTGGAGTGTCGTGACCATCTTCGCTGGTTCTGTCCGTACTTGCTTCTTGTTCTTGTTCTTGTTCTGCTTGATCTTCTTGTTCCTCCTATTGGTTCTCTTTCTTGGCTCATGTTGGGGTTGTTCATAAGATTGTAAGGTCTTGTTCTTGAAGGTAAATGTCTCCTTCTTCCCTTTGATGAAGAAACTGATCTTGGCAGTGCTAGCATAGATGACAGCTCTGGCAGTGTTCAAGAGTGGCCTCCCTAAGATGATGGGTGACCTCTCATCAACACCGATCTCTATCACCATGGAGTCTGCTGGGACATATGAGGTACCAATCCGGACACGGATATCTTTTAATATTCCTCTTGGGTAGCATAGTGTCCGATCTGCAAGCTGTAAACACAGGGTTGTATCTGACAAAGGATAATTAAAGTATTTCTCATAGATTACCCTGGGCATGATATTGACGCTTGCGCCAAAGTCACAAAGTGCTTCAGGAAAGTCCATGATGCCAATGGAGATTGGGATGACAGGTCGTCCTGGATCTCCATTCTTGGTTGGTAGGAAGTCGTTACACCACTCTTCTGTGGGGTTGTTCCAATAAGCACATGCATCAAATATGTCTACAAGATTTGCAGATTCTAATCCTTCCGGTTGTGATGGAATACCAGGGTTAGTGATAGGAACAGCAGCAGCTATTTGGGTTAGCTGAGATTCAATCATTTTATTAAAGCTAATTTGATTTTTGATGACAACAAAAAAAATTATCCATTCTATTATTTATAGTTTCTAGTATTTTATCATTGGATGCTAATTTCTTAGACATGTTATCCATTAACTTTCCTTGGTTAGCTACTAACTCTCTCAAAGGTGGAAAACTAGGATTATTATAAGAATTGTTACCTTGATAATTACCTGAGTAGTTAGGCCTTTGTGGTTGTTGATTCCAACCTTGATTTTGCTGAGGACGGTTGTAGTTGTTGTTGATGATGTAGTTCACATCCTCTTGTAATTCTAGACAATGATTGCCTGAGTGTCCAGTGTTTCCACACTCTTCACAGGTTATGTGAGAGTCATAAATGTGCATAACTTCTTTCTTCTCTCTAGCTTTTTCATCGAGTCTCTTCATGAGCAGGTCTAGCTTTGCTGACAGCATGTCTACCTCTTTGAGCTGGTGCATACCTCCACTTTTCTTGCGTGTTTGAGTTCTTTCTTCACTCCAACCTTGGTTGGATGCCATCTTCTCCACAAGAGTTGTGGCTTGTGGTATTGTAAGTGATAAGAACGCTCCTCCGGCAGCAGCATCCATGGTTTCACGAGTGTTGTTGCTGGGCCCATGATAGAAGGTCTACATAAGTAGCCAATTCTCCATTCCATGATGGGGACATTTTAGGATGTAATCCTGGAAGCGCTCCCATGCTTCTGGAACGGACTCGTCATGTTGTTGCTGAAAACTTGAAATCTTCCCATGGAGAGCATTGGTCTTCCCCATGGGAAAGAACTTTGCTAGAAAGTTGGTGGAACATAGTGCCCACGTAGTATTCTTCTCCTTGGTTGCATAGAACCACTGCTTCGCTCTTCCCAACAGTGAGAATGGGAAAATGCGGAGTAGTATGGTGTCTCTGGGGATATCCTTGATAGTGAATGTGCTGCAAATCTCCAGGAAGTGTTGGAGATGAGCACTAGCGTCTTCATGTGCTTTCTTACCGAACTGGCTTGCTTGCACCATGTTGATGAGCGCAGGCTTGAGCTCAAATGACCGATCAATGTTCGTAGCAGGTCCAGTGCGGATCTTGTCAGTGGGGGCTGAGAACTCATGGATTGACTTGTCTGCCATGGCTTCGAACTCTGGTGTCAAGTTTCGAACGATGTTTTGATGATCTTCTTAACTTGATGAAGCTTCAAGATGAGATATTAATGATGATGATGATGATGATTATATTACTTTCTTGAGCTTGGCTTTTGTCCTTCTGAATAATGCTTCAAGATTTTCAACAAAATTGTCTGGAAGATCAAATATATTCATACATTACCCTGCATAAAATGATAGGAAAAATAGGCAAAGATCAAGGCTAATATTGTATGAGTAAAGAATTGATGTTTCCTCAATCTCATTAGTGATGCAAGTGATAACTCATTTGTTCCTTTTGATAGCTAATCAATCTTCCCCGGCAACGGCACCAAAAAAGCTTGTTGACATCTCTTATGACACTTAAGCCAGGTTGTCATCCCCAGCATGAAAAAGAGATGAGGTATTGAAATATGCAATTACTCTAAGTAAATATAAATGTGTTTCTGCAAGCGCACATATAATATCGATGTAGCATTTTAACCAGAAGTATTCCAAGTATCATTATTTATATTTTTATCACTGGGAAGGGATACTAAGAAATAAATGAGGAATGAGTAATGAGTATCACTGTATGTGTAATGAAGAGTTTTCATCTATCTCTCTCAATACAGGATAAGGTGTCACATAAGATATAGATAATGAATGAATAGTGACAAAAGATAAATACTGATCAGTATATATGTAGCCACATAAGATAATGATAAGCATCTCAACAGATATTCTAGCAAGTCATTAGCATGGAATTAGGACGAACTATAAGAATATTTCCTAAGTCATTCTTAACTATACAGCCTAGCATACTATGTGTCGACGAAATATGCGTCGCAGTCTATCTAGAGGGTACCCTACGGTAGTAGATTGTAGGCGGAGGTGTGGCGACGGCGATCAAGCGTAACACAGAGAGCATAGACACGGCGATTTAGACAGGTTCGGGCCGGCAAATCACCATAATACCATACGTCTTGTGTTCTGGTGGCTGGATTGATCACCATAATACCATACGTCCTGTGTTCCGCTCGGCCTCTCGTTTCTTCCCGCGCCTTCTTGACTCTTCTAGAGTGTTCTTTTTCTTACGGATGATAATTATCTCTATGTAAACATGACATGTGGGTCTTTCCTCCATATTTCCTGATATCCCCCTGCAGAAATAGACATTCACCAAAACTCGTGGAATTCTGTCAGTATAAACTCTATTTCTAGGTGTTGGTTTCATATAGACTCTTTTCCTTGTTTAGTTGACGGTTGGATTTGGTATTTAAGGACCGTCACCAGCGTCAAATTGGTGACCAACAATTGAAATAGGTGTTGCGGGGCAGAGGTGCTGCGATTTAGATGGGATGCGCCACAGCGCCTCGACGACGACGGCGTGGTGCTGCTGCAGGAGCGGCCCGGCAGCAACGCAACAGCGGGGGCTCTCCGCGTCGCGCGTCGAGCGAGGGCGTCGTCGCGGCGACGGTATGACGGGGGCGGGCTGCCGCAACCGAGACGGCAGACAGCGGAGGAGCCACTCGGCCGTGTTGCAGCGGCGGGCTGGGCTGGCGGGGATGCACGTCCAGCGAGGGCGCCGGAGTGGCCGCAGTCTGACGTGGGAGGGGCAGCCGTGGAAGGGGAATCCACCGGGCTGTCGGGGCGCGGGTCCAGGAAGTCACGGTCGGAGGCGGAGCCGCCTGTCGCGCAGCGTGGCTGCTGCGAGGGGTGGGGCGGATGGACGTGATTTGAATTTTGAATTCGTTCCCATTATAGGCGTATAGTTACGTACGGATGGACTTGTTTCCTATAGACGCGTGAGGGAAGTAGAAAACCTGGGCGTGGGTGAGAAGGAGGGTGGGAAGCCTGGCTGTGAGGTCAGAGGTGAGATCCAGACTTCCTACTCTTTTAGAAATTTTTAATTATAGTAGAGATATTAAAAATGTTAATATTTATGGTACATAATTAATATTATCAGAAAAATATTTAAATATAGTTTTTTTAATAAGTTTATTAGAGATAATATTTTTCTATGAATCAAATTAAATTTACAATATATCTATTATTAGGATAGAGGTGGTAGACCGCAGTGGTTCGGACCGGCACGCTCCGGCCCCAATGCCTGGTTTATTTTGTTTTTTGCTACAGTCACAGGAGTTCCACACGCGCCCCGGCCGCTGGCCGTGAGGGACCAGCATTATTTCGCTGAGCACGTGGATCACAAGCTAGTAGCCCTAGTTTTACAAAACTAGGAGTAGCAACAAATATAATAGTGCTACTGCTAGCTTGGTGCACAATGTAGGTATGCATGCCAAAAATATCTATCGATATGACTGGACATGGCCGGTTCGGTGATCGAGTTGTGTGTGGACAGAGGCGAGATAAGATGATGTACTTCTTGTGTGCCTAAATAATTTGACTAGATTTATAAAAAATATATGCACCACTTATATTTCTAAATATATTTATTATGAAAATAGATTTAATGATTATCTAATATTATTAATTGTGTACTATAAATATTAATATTTTTATAAAAATTAGATAAAATTATTTTTCGAGAAACAAGAATAAAGTTATTTAGATACGAATGGAGTACACTCTCCATTGTTTATCAACAGCATGTTATATAAAAATAATAACACTCGTGATATAAAAAAATATAATTAGATGAATTTGAGCATATTTTTACATTAAACTTTGTAGAACACACAAGTGTCAATACTATTTACTTATACACACAACACTTTATTTGTAGAGCTGTCTCTATAAATAATATTCAAAGACAGCTCCAACCAGCCGTCTCTGTAAATTAATCTTCAGAGACGGCCGCTAATTAAAATTCCTCTGTTTTAAGAGATGGCTGCAGCCAGACAACAGCCGGATACATATGGTCATATGGATAATTGAATTGGTAGAGATCGATTATTAGGGCTAGAGCAGTCTCTGTCATATATATGGCACTGTAGAGGCGGGTCAATCAGCCGTCTTTGTCCAGAAATATCTCCAGTCTCTAAAAGGTTACATTATTTTTGTAGTAGTGATATTTTCTTTTTGTTTTTTTGGTCTACACGACGCGCAACGTGAAACACGGCTAGGGTTGAAAACGGACGGAAAAATCTCATTTCTACTTCCGTTTATATATTTCTTGACCGAACGGGACCGGGAAAACATAATTAAAAACGGATAGAGATATGCAGAAATACGAAAACAAACAAATACGAACAAAGATCGGATGAAGAATCAGAAAATTAAGTTAGAATAACATTACCAATTTTTCTTAAGTATACATGAACAAGAGCAAAAAATTGTATACACGTACGAAGTTATCGGTTAAATATTCACTAACATGTCATGTGTTAAGATGTTAACATATAGAATTTGTGATCTATACATTTATAAACATAGAAATGTCTAAACAATCTCATTTGAGATTTAAAACGGGATAAAAACAGAATAAATACGGATCAATTCTATATAAAAACGGAATTTTATGAAAACGGATGGAAAAATCCTCTTATATTTTTCTATAAATACAGAAACGGATAAAAAAACAGAAACAAACAGAATAAAATAAAAAACAGAACGGGTCGGGAACGAGATCTTTTCCGTTCGTTTTCAACACTAAACACGGCTAGCTGTGTGGATGCATGCTGTGATGTGAGAGCTGCTGAGGGCCTCAGCCTCAGGGTCAGGGATGATAGCTAGCACACACATATGCTCGTGTAGCGTAGCAGAGCAGGCCGCGACCGGGCGTCTGGGCCTGAATTGTGATACACGAGAGTGACGAGAGTCCAGTATATATACTCTGCATGCATGTCAGGGGACCACCACGTGCAGTGCTATGTATGCATGTGCTTGGTCACGGACGACGACGGTGTCAGCGCGCGGTGGAAACTTTTATTTAACAGTAATAACAGGAACGACGCACGTACTCCTAGTCTCCTACTACGTATATTACACACACCAGGGCAGTGCGGTGGATATGTTTTTACGTGTGCAGGGTCGACGCATAGGAAAAAAAAAATCTGCCAGTGTGCGACGGAGTGATATAGTAGTAGTGTCCGTCTTTGTTTAAACAAAGTGGAAATTCGTTCACACGTAGTTGTGGCCACCAGAGCTATCCGGACTGGAAGCATATCAAAATTTGTGCAGGTTCAAACAGAGGAAAGAGAAGATTTCTTTAAGATTCGTGCCACTGAGAAAATGGAAGGCAAGGATAACCCTGGCGACCACAACCCCATGTGGGACTGCTTTTCTGCTCTTTAAACGGTTTTGACTGATGTAATGCATGATCTGTAAGTAGTGGTGGTTATTATTGTACTCTGTCCATACTTCGAGTGCTCATTCAACATCCTATAGATCTGTTGTCCTGCTCTAAACCCTAAACCCTAACTATGGTTATTGTACTCTGTAGGTCGAACGCTCATATATATAGTATAATACAAGTTGCGGTACTTAGAATCGGCAATCACTGTCGGTCCATCACTGCCAGTTTTGTTTAGACCGGCAGTAATGTCTTTCAATGCTGGTTTCAGCCACGAATCGACAGTGAAGGTCCTCATCACTGCCGGTTCGTGGCTGGAAAAATCAGTGAAGGCTATCTGCCCTTTCAGTGTCGGTTCCAGCCACGAACCGGCAGTGAAGGTCCTCATCACTGTCGGTTCGTGGCTGGAACCAGCAGTGATAACCTGGACACTTTCACTGCCGGTTCCAGCCACGAACCGGCAGTGACGAGGACCTTCACTGTCGGTTCGTGGCTTGAACCGTCACTGATGTACCTGTACACTTAATTTTTTTATTTTTGTAAACGATCTTGAATGGAAAAACTTTCTACATGAAATTTGTAGATCTCGAAAAGTTATGAAACTTTGTAGTTGGCAACTTTTTCATTTGAAATCATCTTGTCATCTAAAATACGTTCGATTGTGTCAAATTTGAAATTCAAAATTTTATAAACGACCTCGGATGGGAAAACCTGCTACATGAAAATTGTAGATCTCAAAAAGTTATGAAACTTTGTATTTTACAACTTTTTCATTTGAATTCGTTTAGTGGCTCGAACAATTAATTTACACTCGGTTTTGTATAGAATATGAGGAAGTAAAACCGGGTCTAGACACAAGTGAGTCATAGGTGGAGTGGAAGAGGAGGTATCGCGCGAGGCTGAGGTCTAAGGTCCATCACTGCCGGTTCGTAACGATCCGATAGTGATAGGGGATTTTGATCTGGCAGTGATTTGGTTTTCTGAAGTAATGCAAGTTGTTACCGTACTGTACTTATTAAGAGTCGTCAATCTGTTACAGTAATTTGTTTGGTTGTATAGGACAAAATTAATTTGCCACGTACACCTGGATTGCGGGGACCTGTGGCGCGCGCGCGGTGCCGCAAGTGACGTGACAGCAAATTCGAGCGCCACACTCTGTGGTGCCTCATAATTAACGTACATGTACAATTGCGCGCGCGCAATACGAATCAAATGTTGCATGGCCTTCAGTTGCGAGCCAGAATTTTAAACTAGGGTATTCTCATGACTGAATTTTTTTTTTCCAACACAATAGAAGGAACAATCGGATCTTAAGGTTGGGTCTCACTCTGCACCCCTGTTGTCACTGTGATTCTAGAATTGATATGGAGGCATTTTGCAAAATTACGCCGTGGTAGATCACATTAGTTCAGTTCAGTTACTAACTGCAAATTACGCCAAGTGTGTTTCTTCAATATTTGTTTCTCTCTACAAAAAAAATATAACTATAAATAATTTATATTGTAATTGTGTTGTTTACTTACTTAGTTGTAGGTACATCTTTTTGCTTTTCTTTAGAAAAATGTTTTTAAAAAACTTCTTCAAAACATTAGTCTTGGTAGATCACATTTTGTTCATCACACTTTTTTCAACGATAATCTTCAAATGCTTCGTCAACTAAACGTACGGTTTGTGAGATATCTCATTCTTTAATAATGAAAACAATTTTTGCATTCACCGTCACAGATGTGTCAAGTGAGCTGATGGAGTGCAGTATTAAAAATTAATAAAATTAAGTGATAGCTCTAACTACGTTACAAAAGAAGTTGTAAGTGCATTTCGTTTTAGTTTGATGGAAAGCACGCGGTCGAGGAAGGGAGCAGGGGGGAATGCATTGCGGAGCGCCGCCCATGTCAAGTGAGAAAGAATAATCCCACAGTAGTTAAACTACTCAAGCATGTACGATGCCGCGTTAAAACATCCCTCAACTCCACAACAGTAAATTTTAGTCCTTTTCAAAAATGGTAAATATGTGCCCTAAGGCCAATCACAACGTAGTTCTAGGGAGTTTCATTCTCATTTGATGTTCTCACACGTCAGCAGATTTGCTAAGTTGGTAGGCTTACTATAAAGAGTGTGACGATAGAGAGAGAACTTCATAGAGGATGAAACTCCTTGTCATGGTTATTTAAACAAAAGCTGACTTGGCAGTCTAGCTTGTTAACTGTGTCATGCATGAAACACTCCACTTAAACTAGCCTGATAATAAATATGTACAAGATGGTGCAGCAGCCATAATTGATGGCACCCAAAAAAGTATTATCAATTAATATTTTTATCCCAAAATAATAGGTATTATGACAAAAGATGGTATTTAAGCTAAATCTAACAAAGACACTTATCTTATATCGTTATACTACTATTTAAACTTAGTCAAACCCAAAATGACTTTAACTCAACATTACGTTGTAGAAATGTATTCTTTCCCGATGGATTGGTGACGAGTAATAAAAGTGTAAAAGCTAGGCAATGAGGCTACCATATGTACATGCATGCCAATAAAAACTACCAAATGCGGTTAATAATAAGCACCTAGCTAGCCGCCGGTATAGAACTTGAGGTAGCGCATGCATGATAGAGATGCATAACACCTCTATCAAAGCTTGAAGATAATCAGTTGCTAAGGCAAAGAGCAAAGGAGAAATAGGATCTCTTTGCCTAACACCTCTTTTACAATGTACAGTCTTGCCACTAACTCCATTCAGAAGTACTTGTGAGGTCCCAGAACCGAAAGTGTTTTTACCATGATAATCCACCTTTGACCAAACCCTTGGCCTCCATTATTGAGATGATTGCTTGATGTTCAACCTTGTCAAAGGCCTTTTGAATGTCAAGCTTGAGAATTACAATCTCTTTTTTAATGATGGTAGATGTGCAGGTACTCAAAGGCCTAAGCTAAGCAGTCTTTTGTCCTTGATCTGGAAGCCATATTGATTTTGATGCACTAAGGGTATGATTGAGTACTGGAGTCTATTTGCTAAGAATTTTGTGAGAAGCTTTACTGAGGTGTTCAAAAGTGAGATTGGTCTATATTCTCCAACAAACCTTGGATTGTCAACTTTTGGAATCATTGTTAGTATGTAAGACAGTAAGAGGTGTTGAGACTTTTCAAACAGACATTGTTACCGAAGAAGCTCTGACACAAATCAAATAAATCATGTTGCCTTATTGTTGAACCCATCTAGTCGACTAGTCCTGGTGACTTATTGTTAGGCAACATTTTGACAGTTCTTTCAATCTCATCAGCAGAAAAAGGTTCTTCAAGGTATTCAAGTTGGGAGCTTGGGTTGATCAGACACTACTACAGAATCGGCAATCAGTGCCGGTTCAAAACCCCCCTACAGTGGCGGATTTTGAACCGGCACTGGCGAATCGGCAGTGATGAGCTCAAGTCATCACTGCCGGTTATGCCAAACCGGCAGTGATAGCTCAAGCATCACTGCCGGTTTGTGGCACCAACCGACAGTGATGCTTGAGACATCACTGCCGGTTTGGCTTTGAACCGGCAGTGATATTATTTTTTAAAATTGTATTTTTTAATTGTTTTATTTTCATTTGGGGTTTCTGGTTTAGGGTTTATGGTAGAGGTGGTGGGGTGGGAGATCGTGGAGGTGTTTGCTATCGAACCATTTGATATCGATGTGAATTGAAGGTGGTTGTGGACTAGCGATAATACAAACCCATCACACATTTATAATAATTATTACAAAACATCCAAACAAAACTTAAAGTATCGAATTAATTGTCGCATTACAATAGCCTTTCGAGGCGGTCTTTTCCGTAGATCTGCTATCTCCTCTTGAAATCCTCTTATCTCAAAATCCACCAACCTATTGTGGCCCTATTCTTTGCGCTGTAAATTGATACAAGATGATATTGAGATGCACATACGTAAGATAAAACAATAGAATTAAAATGCGACGCGTACGTACCATGCCATCTCCTATTCCTAGTTTTGCGCCAAAGTAGGCAAGCATTGCCCACATCACATAGAACCCGCACTCATTGTTCCCCATTGGTTGATCTAGGGTCTTGACCTTCTTCATATACTCCGCTCTGAATGGTTCTCTCCATTTCTTTTGCATCTTAGGCTCCACATTTCTCCAATCAGGTAATGCCTTCATTCTATGTGACAATGTAAATGAAGTGTGAAGGCTGAGGACATTATTAATTACAATATCATATGTGATTGAAAAGTGTGGTGATATTGGGTTCACTTACATATTTAGCACTTTGACTAGGGGTTCGATAAGTTTAAGTGGCTTCTTTTTTGAGTCCCACACCTCGATAGTTGAATTTTTAAGACTTATATCTACGAGGACGTAATGGTTGCTACAATCACAAGGTTCATGTTATTGAATGATATATCAAGAAAAAAACACTTAAGTAAGGGTCGAGAACACATACTCGCAATTGTAGGTTAGCAGTGCGTTTGTTTTGCTGACTGAGAACATTCTTTCAAACTCTATCTTCAAACTCGCTGAGACATACGGATCTTGGAGACCGGCTTTGCATGTGTTCTCATTTACATAGATGGGGTCCAAGAAGTCACAATTTCTTATTCGTTTTTGAAGGCAAAATTTTGCTACAGACCTGCAAAATAAACATGCATGGATATATTCAAATGCAGATCACGTAGTTTATTATAACGTTGTTAGGGTATGGTACTTACATAGTCCATAACATCATAATCTGCACATCCAGTGAGCGTCGTTTGAAAGAGTTGAAAGAGTTCTTCATAATCAATAGTATGCACAACTTCTTCAGGATGATTAAAAATAAAACATGGAGGGATGCATACTGCAAAGTTTGCATTCTTGTCTTTGCTTCTTTTACTGTCTATGATGTAATAATCATGCAACTGTCGCATGTTTGTTGGCAAATTTCTATACTCTTCTTGGCTGGCGACCATAGGCACGCCTAGTTCAAACTTGTATGCAACTTCGGCCTTTTGAAATTCGGTATTTTCAAAATAGAGATTCTCGGCATCCTCCATGCTTATACCCAGTTCTGCGGCCAAGTTTTGTATCTCTAGCTGCTGAAAGGTGTGCATTTCTCTAGCTCTTTCTTGGTTGCCCGGATTTTTGCTTTGCCTTTCAAATTGGCTCTGTTTCTCAGGTATATAAGCCAATCGTTTATACAAGGCAAGTTTGGCGGCCTTTTCTGCAATCTGAGCTCGTAGAATATCGTCCTTAGTCGGCACTAGCAGAGGCCTTTTACTAGTCATCTTGGGATCTTTACCAACTGAAGCTGATGACCTCCTCTGTTGCGAAGTCGAACCTGATCTGGAGCTAGGGGGCCGTCGAGATCCCAGTCCTGGGGACTTTGAAGCTGGTGGTGGTGGAGGAGGAGGAGGAGGACTCTTCTCCTTTGGCGGTGGAGAAGGAGTCTTCTCCTTTGGCGGTGGAGGAGGTGTCGGTGGATCTTGACGAGGAGAGAAACCTCTTGTCGGAGGCGACTAGGATGATTCACTGTCATCATCGTCATCCGAAGATGGCTGGTCGTCTAGCTTGATGAAGTGTTTGCGCCAGGCGACATGAGTGCCCAAGTTGTGAACTAGACGCGGCCTATCTTCCTCCACCGGGAAATCAATATGTATCTTATTGTACTTCTTGTCCAATATCTTATCAATGCTGACCCTGGCATACCCGAGTGGCACTGGCTTGCCATGAATGACGTTCTCTCCTATAGGAAATGCTTGTCCGACTGCCACCTTGTCTTTGGTCCACTGCTGGCGGATGTACAACCTGACATTCACAGGTTCTGTGATGTCGTCCACCGGATGAGGAGCATTGACCTCTTCTTCATCAGGCATAGGGGTTGAGCCACAGCTACTGCGGCCCTTGCCGGGCACTGGGCTATTCAAAACCGGGATTGTATGCGGCCCTTGACTCGAACACATGGATTGCATAGCGCTCGCCACCTGAGCAGCTATCCGTGCTTCAATGCTCTATTCTAGCTCCTGTCGCATCCTTTGGAACTCCTCTTCTCTTTGCGTTCTAGCCCTTGCCCGACCCCTATAGGAAGCGGATTCACTTTCAAATGCTTTCTCCCAAGGAATTACCCCGGCTCCTCTAGTGCGACCGGGGTGCTCCTTGTTTCCAAGTGCTTGCGTGAGCACGTCATTTTCTCTATCCGACCTGCGGGCCCCTCTATGCACTTCCTCAGTGATCGTGGAAACCTTCTGGAGGAGATCGTTGACGGGTTTAGTCCTGGCGGAAAGGCTCCCGTCAGGATTGTATCGTGTCCCCCTTGCGAGTAGGTAGTTCACTGATCTGGGCTGCCAATCGCTTGTCTGCGGCGTAACGCCGCTCTACTCTAGTGCTTCGACTTGGGCATCCCAATCCGGAATCTTCCTTACGTACCCACGCGATCCTAGGCGGTGAGGATTATTTGACCTAAGCGAGTTTGCTTTGTTTCTTTCGCTTGATGCCTTGGCCTCATCGGATAGCTTGTAAGCCTTGAACTCCTCCCAGAAATCCCTCTGCTTGCTGAATTCACCTCTCGCAAAATTCAGTTCTTTTTCCTCCTTGATGAGCTTGTGCAACTTTCCCTTGAAATTCTTGAAGGAGTGACCCATGATTTCCTTGGCCCTCTTCTTGACTGTCGCTTCATCACAATCATTAGGGAAAGTGAAATAACCTTTGAGCTTGTTCCAAACTAGTTCCTTCTCAACTTCTGGAACCCTCCACGGGTCTTGCTCACTTCCATTCCACTTCCTGTATTTGATCGGGATGAAGTCCCTTACAAGTGCCCCGATGGTACTCTTGTATGGGCCCAATACTTCTCGTGGCTCCACCGGCTCCCCTATTTGATCGAACTGAGAGATGTGCCAGTGTCTAGTTGTCTGAGGGAGCTTTGTTGCACCACGCTTAGTCCTTCTGGAACTCTCACCAGTACTTGGACCTTCCGGCGGAACCTGCTTCAAAATTTATAAATAAGTCCCCATCAAACTTTTATGGCTATATCTACCGTGTTTTAGGTATGACCTAAGTTATTACCTCGTCTCTTTGGCCCTCTTCTAGGTTTAGCATATGGCTAGGGCTCCAAGGTCTTTGATCCCCTTGCTGGTTGTCATCGGCTCCTTGGTCACGTTCAGCACCGCCACCACTAGTTCCTTGGTCATCGGCTTCGGTCGCAGGGCGACGGGTGGTGAATCGGCGCTTAATTGTCATGTTTCTAGACATGAATTTCGATTATTGGTATTAGCTCATAGGTAGATAGATAGACTCAAAAGCCATACATAAGCCATACATAGGTATTATCTCTATCTCTCTATCTCTCTATATCTCTCTATATCTCTCTATCTCGCTATCTCTCTATCTCTCTATCTCTCTATCTCTCTATCTCTATATTTCTCTATATCTCTCTATCTCTATCTTTCTCTCTATCTTTATCTCTATCTTTATATAGAGATTAGTATATAGAGATTAGTCACAATATAAAGCCATAGACAAGTATATAGAGATTAGTCACAATATAAAGCCATAGACAAGTATATAGACAAGTATATAGAGATTAGTCACAATATAAAGCCATAGACAAGTATATAGAGATTAGTCACAATATAAAGCCATAGACAAGTATATAGACAAGTATATAGAGATTAGTCACAATATAAATCCATAGACAAGTATATAGAGATTAGTCACAATATAAAGCCATAGCCAAAATCTTCCAAAATATTCCACTAATCTATATCTCTAAGTCATGCTATCTCTCTATCTCTCTATCTATAAAGCCATAGGTACAAGTCACAATATAAAGCCATGTATATATGATATAAAATTTTGCCATCTATATATAAGTCATGCTATACAAAATGTGCATACATCTATCTATAAGGCATACATCTATCTCTATATATCTCTATCTCTCTACATGTCTATCTCTCTACAAAATGTATCTCTATCTATATCTCTAATCATCCTCTCCTTCTCCTTCTCCTTCTCTGTGATTCTCTCTCTCTATCTTTCTCTATCTCTATCTCTATCCCCCCTCCTTCCTCCCTATCTCCATGACCAGCAAGACTCCAAGCTCTGTATCTCCCTCCTTCCTCCCTATCTCCATGAAAGCAAGCAAAAGCACTCTGAATCCCATGTAGACATTTCATCGAACACTTTCGGTTCGTGGACATGGAGCTCACCGCGTGGAGGTTTGGGCCAGTTTCCGAGCTCCTGCAGGGCGGGGATTCCGAGCTCCTGCACTGGCTTCGAGCGTCGGCGTGCTCGGGTGTCCTTCTTGGTGGCGGCGTGCACCGGCGGCGGCGAACACCGGCTCCTGCGTGCACCGGCGGCGTCCAATGCTGGGCTGGAGCGGCGGTGAGGCTGGAGCGGTGGCGTGAGGTTGGAGCGACGGTGTGTGCTCTTGCGGCGACGGCGGCATGTGCTCCTGCCGGCGGCAAGTGCTCCTACGGCGGCGTGTACTCCTACGGCGGCGGCAAGTGCTCCTCGGGCTGGAGTCTGAAATGGCTAAGTGTGGAAGGGCGCGAGTCTGAAAATTTCAGACCGCGCCCTTTCCCTATATACTCGGTCAAATCACTGCCAGTTCTTGTTTGGAACCGGCAGTGATCTGACCGCATCACTGCCGGTTTGTAACAAGAACCAACAGTGATATGGGACATCACTACCGGTTCCTTACAAACCGGCAGTGATTTTTATTTTTTTAAAAATTTTCACTTTGCTTTAGAATTCAAATTACTCCTGATTTTTTACTAAAACTTGAAAAACTCTAAACATAGAAGTTGCATACTTTTTAATTCTCTACAACTTTTGCTGAAGTAGTATATTCAAATTCTTTATAGTTTTTGAATTCCCTTTTGAATTTGAATAAGGGTTTAAAATTCAATTACCCCCTTTGTAATTACTCCAAAAATTTGAATAGAAATTGAAAATCTTCCAACATAGCTTTTGCTAGTTTTGAGGAGCTCTACATTATTGCTTATACACTCAAGGTCTAATTCTTTATAGTTTTGGAATCCCTTTTGACATGGCATACATCAATCAACAACGTGGTACAACTCAACAATCTCTAGAACTCCATATGATCTCAAATTACTAAAACAACATTTCATTAAGGATTACATAGTTTATGATACTCTAACAATTCACGGTGCAGGCACGATGATGGCCTCATCATGATCACTCCGGAGGTAAGCAGGTTCGTCACCCTCTTCAAGGACATGTAGGGTAACATCCGCCCCAAAAGGAGCCATTTCTTCATAACCTTTGTACTCTTCTTCGTCTGTCACTCCGTCGACACCTACAATCTTCCTTTTGCCTTGCAATACTACATGTCGTCTTCCATTTGTATTGTTATCCCTTGCATAGAAGATTTGCAAAACATCATTTGCAAGGATGAAGGGGTCATCTCTGTATGCGGTCTTGGATAGATCAACGGTAGTGAACCCATCCTTGTCGGTGTTGATTTCATTCAGCCAGACCCACAGACAATGGAAAAGAGCAACTTTCAACTGATGTCCATAGTCTAGCTCCCATATCTCATCTATGAAACCATAGTATGTTGCCACCACCGTGCCTTACTCATCGTGGGCGTCGAAACGAACACCACTGTTTTGGTTCGTGCTCTTTCCGTCCTGTTTTTTTGTGTTAAATGTAAAACCATTTATTTGATATCCTTGGTACTTCATTAGCGTAGTCGAAGGTCCAGGGGCTAAGAGATCTAGCTGACATCCCGTCACCTTTCCTAGCCTTTGGCGTCGAAACCAGTCACCGAATTCCTCCTTATGTTTTTTCTCAAGCCAAGCCTGTGACCTCCCTATGTGCTTAATTTGCAGAAACTGCTTGTGCTCATCAATGTATGCCATCACACCGTCGGCCTGCTGGAGAACAGCGAAGTGTGCTTGTTTGAAGGAGACGACTTCGTCCATTTTGACAGCTTTCTCACCTATTGTTCCTTTGCCCCGTAGTCTTCCATCGTGATGAGATACTGGAACTCCAACCCGCTTGATGTCCAGATAATATGTGGAGAACTCAATAGCCTCCTCTGTTGACCATCCTTCTACCATGCTCCCTTCTGGTCTAAATTTATTCCTAACATACCGCCTGAAAACTTTCATCAGCCTCTCGAAAGGAAAAACATCTGGTGTAGGTACATTGGGCCAAGGGATTTTATTTGATCCACAAGATGAACAAGTAGGTGCACTGAAATGTCGAAGTAAGTCGGTGGGAAATGCATCTCAAGCCTGCATATAATCTCGGCTATCTCCTGCTTCAAGTGGTCTAACCTGTCCACTTCAATGACCTTTTCAGAGATCGCGTTGAAGAACGAACATAACTTTATGATTGGAGCGCGGACCTTGTCGGGGAGGATACCTCGCAGGGCAACTGGGAGCAGCTGAGTCATTATGACATGACAGTCATGGGCCTTCATAGAACCATAGTTAAACTTAAGTTCTGTCATGTTAACTAGCCTCTTCGGGTTCCCACAGTAGCCACTCGGTACTTTGAGATCATTGTGAAGGGATACGAGGTTGCTACGCTAGCCGGAAAACAAAACTTTTCGACCTCATAAACCAGGATCTACTGCTAGTTACAGGTTACGGGATTACCACTAGACGCGCAGGTGCAGCGGAAGACGACTTGATGTAGTCGTGCGCGTCGCAGCAGGCAGTGCAATTGCGTGGTCGTCCGTCTCAACGTCCCCTTCGCGCGGTTCGTCCTTGTGCTCCAGATGCAGCACCTCCGAGGAATCCCACACGTGCAGGGAGGAAGCGTTGCGCCTCTGGACTGCTAGGTCCGCGAGGAGCAAAAGGCGCGAGCGTGGGGAGGCGACGGCGGCTGCCTAAAGGCGTGGATTAATTCGCCCCGCGCCCACCCCTTGCTTATATAGGCGTCCTAACGAGCTCCCACGGTGGAGGCCCATTAGAAACCCTAAACCTAGTCTAATTCGGGTCCAACCCGAATTAGGCTTCCAGCCCCTTAAGCGTGCGACCCTATGGGCTCACGCATACATAGACATGGCCCAAGTACTCTTACTCGACCAATAGTTGATAGCGGCCTCTAGCAAGGCGTGTCAACTCCTATGCATACGCTATGATCATATCAGACGAACCACTATGACCATGTACAAGTTATTCCCTTTGCCACTCGATATATGGTTCAACTCGTGGGTTAACACTTAACCCAAGCACGGCCATGCATTTGTTGATCCAATCACATGAGTGATCCAGTGATATCTCTCTCACAAAGAGAGGGGCAAATTCCATCTTGATTGTCTATGTCTCACAGCATGTTTCCCGACCACCCAAGGGCCACCTTTATAACTACCCAATTACGGAGTAGCGTTTGATAGTCTCTAAGTAGATCGTTTCACATCTTGAGTACATACCACAATCTCAGGTCTAAGGACATAACGTACATGACATGAATAGAGACTTTCTCTTGTTGGGTCAGTCCAGCCTACATGTCTCACATGTGCCCACATTATTAGTTTGACATCTCCATGTCTATGACTTGTGAAACATAGCCATCAACTAATACATGTGCTGGTCTAATATTCAAGTGTGCTCTTACAAGAATGCCGACCAGGGACAACTTTTAGAATAACCATTCAGGTAATTGAGTTCCACAAACAATTCACATAATTGTCAATCAATACTAGTTGTCTATAATGGATATTCAAAGAACACTTTATTAATCATGGATACAACCGGAATATAATCATCTACATGATTAGCTCTAGGGCATATTCCAACACATTGAAGAAAGAAATAAGAATTTCTTTTTCCTCCTTTTTCAGTGTCCATGATGCCACCGGAAGTTTCAAGTGGCCATTCTCAAGAGTTACTGGGTGTAACTCCTTCCTGAGGCCCAGGTGTTGCATGTCCAAGCGTGTCGCGAGAGAATCCTTGCTTGTTCCCCCCGGTGTTCATCAACGTGTTAAGTGTGTTACCGCACACGTTTTTAGTTATGTGCATTGGATCAAGACAGTGACGTACACTCAAAAGTGGCCAATAAGGTAGTTTCCAGAAGATTGATTTTTTCTTCCAGATACTATCGGTTGGCATTGCTACTGCCCCGTCCCCCTTCCCAAGGACAACATTTGTGAGTTTTCTTAATTGTTGAAGCATCTGTTTCCCGTCTCGATACTTTGGAGGTCCACGTTTCTCAGTAGTCCCATTAAAATCTTTTGTATTCCTACGGTAAGGGTGATCACGACGTAGGAAACTACGGTGTCCCATGTAGACCATCTTCCTGTTTTCTGGTAGATGTGTAGCATCAGTCTCGTCCAAGCACTCGACACACCCAGTGTATCCTTTTGTCTTCTCTCCAGACAAGGAACCTCGCCCTGGTAGGTCGGTGATTGTAGCGATAAGTACAACCTTTACCATGACATGTTCTTTCTTGTACTCATCCCAAACATCCTTCACACCTGTCTCCCACATCTGTAGTAGTTCATCGATCACTGGTTGTAGAAGCACATCAATATCATTACCAGGTTGTTTTGGTCCTTGGATTAGTAATGGCATCTGCACGTATGACCGTTTCATACAAGGCCAGGGTGGAAGGTTGTATATACATAGCGTCACTGGCCAAGTGCTATGATTGGTTCTCACCTGGTCAAACGGGTTCATCCCATCCGTGCTCAAAGCAAACCACAGATGTCTTACCTCTGCACCGATGTTCTTATAGAACATAGTGTTGATAGTCCTCCAGTCCGACCCATCGGCGGGGTGTCTCATCATTGAATCTTTCTTTCGCTCTTCGCCGTGCCAACGCAACAACTTGGCTGACTTCTCATTTGCAAACAACCTATGCACTCGTGGAGCTATAGGAAAATACCACACGGACTTTACTGGCCCTCCTCTGGTCTTGCTTCCATCATTTGATGCCCCTTGCTTGTATCGGGGAGTTTTACACTTGGGACACGCATCCAAGTCTTTGTATTTCTCTCCACGGTACAATATGTAGTCGTTGGAACACGCGTGGATTTTCTCAACCTCGAGGCCAATTGGGTAAATCATTTGCTTCGCAAGGTAAGTCTTTTCTTCTAACTCGGCCTCCGGGAACAGTTTATGTAGTATAACTAACAAGTTATCGAAGCCTTTATCACTCAACCCATTCGTTGATTTGAACTCCAATAGCATCATGTTGGCTTTCAGTTTGCTTATTAGGCAGCCCGGAAACAATGGTGTTTTTGCATCCTTTCTCATCATCTCCAGTTTTTTCAACTATGAAGCACTAAGGAATCCCCCATGCACATCATGTAGAAGCTGTGAAATACCATCATATTCCTCAGTGTCGTCAGCTAATGTATTCACAAACACATCATCATTGGTAGGCACATCTTCTGTATAATCATGAACAGGCAATAATGCTACACTAGGCATGAGCACATCATCATTAAAATTTTGACCAACCTCCCCATGCAAAGTCCAAATCGTGTAGTTTCTCATAAACCCCCTTGTGATCAAGTGCAAACGTATATGCTCCACGTCACCCCATTTTCTCGTATTCTTGCAGTCTTTGCATGGACAGAATACAAGATGTGAGTCCCCAGCATTGACTCTAGCTCGCTTGATGAAATCGTCGATGCCCGTCAAGTACCGTGGGTCTGTATGTGACAGATCGTACATCCATCCTCAATCCATGTTTGCACTGATAAAATAAGATGGGCAGAGCAGAGGAAACATAGGAACATATTAATAGAAGCATTTTTGAACAATATTCTTCGATATAATTTGAATTTGGTCGCGCTATAAAAATAAAGAGAACAAATAGATAACAATGGAAGCATGGAGTATTAAATGTAAGTATTAAATACATGTATGGAGTATTAAATCTAAGTAATAAATACCGAATCTATTCCACATCCCATCATATCTTTCATGCATGTATTGTGTATTAAATGTAAATAATAAATATAACTAATTACAATTTTTATCCATAATTTCCGAGACGAATCTTTCGAACCTAGCTACTCAATGATTATACAATAATTACCCAATAAAAACAAAGTGCTACAATTTTTCTAAATAATTTTGGATCTAAAAGCTACAAAAAATTGACACAAATTGCAACATCCCTGTTCTTGATCATGAAAACTAGCATATCTCTAACACAAATTGACACAATGTAAACCAACAATGCTAAAGAATTATGCTTGTTACTAACCAAGAGCAAGAAGATATGAGGATCCAAGAGTGAAGAGGAGCCAAGGAGATCAAGAAATCCACCAGCCGCAACACTGCCGGTTGGAGCCACGAACCAGTAGTGAAACACCACATCACTGCCGGTTCGTGGCTTGAACCGGCAGTGATAGGGCTGAGAGGCATCACTGCCGGTTTAAGCCACGAACCGGCAGTGATGTGGTGTTTCACTGCCGGTTCAGCCTCTGCCCCCAATAATTGGGGGCCTGTCAGAGGAAGAACCGGCAATGAAGGGGCATCACTATCGGCCCAAACAAAACCGGCAGTGATGGGCCGGCAGTGATTGTCGATTCTGTAGTAGTGAGAGATGAGGGATTGATGGTGAAGCTTTTGAAATCTGTGATGTCCAGACTTTGTCTAAATTCCTACCACATGAGTTGCTCTTTGTCTTTGTGATTGGCCACAATTATTTCCTCCGAGATGGTTAGTTCAATGATTATTTTATTAATTTCTATGCTTGAATGTTGCATTTGCACGAAAGAAATGTGAGTTCCTACATCTCCTAGTTGTACCCATGCATTTAATGTTCACTGCTACAGAATCAGTTTTTCGTGTCGGTCAAAATCAGTTTTTCGCAGCGGGCAATGGCGTCCGCTGCGATGACAAGGCCACGGTAAATGTGGCGTTTACCGTGACGATCAACAGCGCCCGCTACAAAAAACCGATTAACCGTAGCGGGCACCTTACGCCGCCCGCTGCGATTAATGCCATTTACCGCAGCGGACACTTTACAATGCCCGCTGCGGTTAATCCTTCCAAAAAATAAAAAATAAAAACTAGCTCTGCCTTGCGCCGCCTCGACCGCTCTGCCTTGCGCCGCCTCGAGCGCCTGCGCCGCCGCGCGGCCCCGTACTTCTCCTCGCCAGATCTGGTTGTCGTCGGAGCCAGGGGCGGGTAGGGAGCGGCGTTGGCGGGGTCCCACAGCCTGGAGCAGAGGTGGAGCTCGACGTGTGGGGGCGGATCCGCCGCCACTTCCGTCGAAGCAACAGCAGTACCCGCGAGGGCGAGGACGATGAGGAGCACGACGCATCCGAGCTGGATCCGGTCCGCGTCGCATCTGGGAGGGGGGCGCGGCGCGGCGCATTCGGGCTCGACGTCTGGGTCAGCGGGGAGCGTGAAGCGCAGCGGCATGCTGTTCCAGTCCGATGACGACGACGAGGAAGGGGAGGTCGCGAGGTTCACGGGCGTGCTCCCTCGGTCCACGGCGCGCACCGCCCAGCCCTGCCCGCTCGTCTCCCGCCGCCACCACAGGCGAGCCACCGCCTCAGCAGGAGAAGCAGCTGCTGCCGCCGCCACCTCAGCGTGGGAGGACCTGGAGGAAGAGGGTGGGGGCGAGGTCGGGGCGAGGACTCGGAGGAGGATGGGGGCCAGGACCGAGAGGAAGAGGATGGGGGCCGACTGGGATGTGGACCGGGAAGAGGAGAGGTCGGGAGGCAGCGGAGGTCGGGCAGAGGTCGGGAGGACCGGGAGGCGGCGGAGGCTGGGTGAGGACTGGTCGGGAGAAACACTAGAGCTTTGCTTTTATACGTATACGTGTTATTAGGCTCTCCGAATTTTTCGGCTGGGCCTCAATTTACCGTAGCGGGCCTTACTGCAGCAGACTTCTTAATACATCCGCCACAGTAAATACCTATTGTCGGGTACAAAGGTAAGGGGTACCCTAAACGTGTGATAATCTAAAGCTCAACATAGCAACCATTTTTAAGGAAGGATCCGATCAGCCGTTCAAGTCAATGGAGGAAGGCCCATAACGCGAAGGCTTACCTCACCGGCGACAGGGACCGGTCGTGGGTCGGCCCATTGCAGGAAAAACAGAAGACAGGGGTCGAACGAATGACCCCCCCCCCCCCCCCGCCTCCGCCTCTGCCTCAATAGACGGATAGGGGTCGAACGAACGACCCCCGCCTCCGCCTCCGCCTCGACTGGTGGACAGGGGTCGAACGAACGACCCCTCCGCCTCCGCCTCGACCCCTCGAATGACGGACAGGGGGTCGATCGAACGAACCCCCGCACAGGAGGCTCGGTCAGCTCACCTGCTCCCGGTATGGGTTAAAGGGGATCCAATGAGCCTACCTGTCCCCCGCCTAATGCCATGGGCGCCCACTACCGGAGTCAAATCCATCAACTCACCGCCCATACCCTGGACCTCCGTTGACCGTGCGGCCGCTGTAGCCACGTCCCAGGTACAGAATCCAGAGGCACCCCCTCGAGCCATGAACAGGACGGCCCTCGACTGTGTCTTCAGGGATACGACAGGGTCACGCTGGTCTCGACCCCTCTCGACCAGGGGGCTCGACCATCGTCTCCAACCACTCCGGCATGGCTCCTGTCCGCTCTGTCCCGCTTCAACTTTGGAGCCTGCACCCGTCTACAGGAGGCCGACCGTACTGCGCCATGACGTTTGGCAATGTCCAGTCTGCCATCACCATGCCCTGGAGCACCGGAAGGACGGGAAGGCCACGCCGCTACAGCGATCGACGTCCCTTTGCCAGCATGGCGCCACGGACACGCCTCCCATGCCGCTACAGTTTAGGACTCTGTACTCCCGTACTTCCCCTTGATCTATAAAAGGGGACACCGGGATAGAAGAAAGGGGGCATCCGTAAAGGCAGGGGCTGATCAACATCGGCTTAGACATTCGGACATCAGCTCTGACCCGCATACGCCACACACCCGATTGCTTGATCGACCTCTCAAGCAATCAACCGACCACCTAGGATAGCCCTGCTAGCCCTAGGCCTCAGCTCATCCTGAGCACCCCCGTGTAAACCTGCTTATACCGCCCCTGTACGAGCACTTCGGTGCAAGATAATACAATCCATTCTCCCCCGCTGGACGTAGGGCCTTCTGTGCCCGAACCAGGATAAATCTTGTGTTCTTCTTTCATCACGTCTGGGAGAGGGAGCACGCAATATACAAATTTACTAGCCAGTGGTCTTGACCCCCTAGGTCATAACACCGACAGTTGGCGCGCTAGGTAGGAGGGCTTTGCATGTCGATCAACTCCAAACTACTCTCCCAGATGGATTCCTCGATCCCATCGCTTCCATTCACCACCATCATCTGGTTCGGGAACCTAGAGTTCATGTCCACGGGCCGCGTCCACGACATGGTTCTTACTCTCCAGCAGTGGCATGGATAGCAGCAGCTCCGGTACTCCAGGGCCAAGGAGGACCAGACGACGGTCCCACCACTCGCGCCTGTCGCCTGCGACCAGGAGGAGGCGCGAACGACGCTGCCGCACTCTTCACCGCGCGGATCCCGAGACGCTGGATGCCATCTCCACGGCCTCAGCTGGTGACACGGTTCCTCCCTTCGGGAGCCTGTTTGACCCATGCTTGCGGGTCGGGGCGGGTACCTCGCTGAGCCTGACTTTGGCTCTCCCATACCGTCATCTCAGGGGGTCCCCGTGGCTTCTCCGACATACTCGGCCGCACCACCGCACAACCTGTTTCCACATGGGCTCTACAACAGCGCCAGACTCTGTTCCGCTCTTGTAGGCTCGCAGATGCATGCACGTTACGGATCCTCAGGGAACCTGCTACGTACGACGATCAACCTCGTCACCACCCCTCCACTGGACGAGCGCCCGGAGTCACGACGAGCCCCGGCCCTAGGGTGTCACACCTGGGGGACGGTACGACAATGTATGGAGAAGGAATGCTGGGGATCTTTCCCCGACTTCTACCATGGCTACCCGGACTCGGACTCCCTCGATGAGGATTACGATCCCACCCAGTAATGTTTCCACCTTGACGGTTAGGTTGACTCCCAGGACGACATCAACGTCGTCGCGGCCACGGATGAAGGAGGAGGGGGCAACGCTACCCCGACGTGAAACGCCGACCCCCGATTCCTGACAAAGCCGATTCACCTCAGGACGCCCAGATCGCGCAAGTCCGAGAGTTGCTCTCCAAGCTCGAGGAGGAACGCCTACGACTTCAGCAGCTCGAGCACGCCCTCGAGCGAGATCAAGGCCGCCCACAGGGTGTGGGAGCCCGCAGCTGGGCCCAGGAAGTCCATCAACAGATCATCAACGAAGGGGTGAATGAGCACCGCGTCTACAACCGTGCCAGCCAAAATGTCGTGGCAGCCGCAATGCTGCTCCGCGACATGCCGGCACCGTCGACGCCCCAGGCGCGACGCATCAGGAATGAAATCCAGGGGCTTCTCCAAACTGCGGCCGTACAACAAGCGGAGAGCTCGGCCTCGAGGCGCAGAGGAGCTGCCTCCGAGCAGCGGGACGTGCCTCGTCAACAAGATCGAGAGGTATCTGTCCGCCAAGACAAGGCGCCCCAAGGCGAAGTGGAGCGGCAACCAGTTCGAGACCGCATCCTCGATAATCGACAATCGCGAGACGCGTGATACGACATCAACAACAACAAACGACGCTGACATGGCGACGCTGAGGCTCGAGGTTATAGTGCTCATCGAGGTGGGCGCTACGACAGCGACAAGGATCAACGACGATCCCCGGAACCACCAGGGCCACGAGTCTTCAGCAAGGCAATCCGGCAAACCGCCTTGCCTGTTCGTTTCCGTCCACCCACCAGCCTAGTCAAGTACAACGGCGAAACCAAGCCGGAGCTCTGGCTTGCTGATTTCAGGCTAGCATGTCAATTAGGAGGAGCCGACGACGACCACGTCATCATTCGGCAACTCCCGCTCTTCCTATCCGACACCGCTCGAAGGTGGCTCGAGGAGCTCCCCCCGGACTTGATCCATGGCTGGCCCGACCTGGTCAGGATCTTTGAGGGGAACTTCAAGGGCACCTACGTGCAGCCAGGAAACTCCCAGGATCTCTGCAGCTGCAACCAGAAGCCAGGGGAAACCCTCCATGACTTCACCCAGCGGTTCTCCAAGCAACGTACTGAGCTCACCCACATCTCTGACCACGATGTCATCACGGCGTTCATCGCCGGGACAACCTGCAAGGAGCTGGTGCGGAAACTGGGGCGGAACACCCCCAAGACCGCCAACGAGCCTATGGACATCGTAGCCAACTATGCAGCTGGCGAGGAAGTCGTTGGCGCGTTCTTCTATGCATCCCCGAGCAAGGGGAAGGCCAAGGCGGACGAGCCCGGGGGCTCGAATAATGGGCCCAAGAAGAACAATAACAACAACAACAAGAAGAAGAACCAGCCGGGTCAACGCGACGTCGAGCCCTACGATATTGTCGCTGCGACAGACAAGAAGAAGCCTCGAGGTCCCCCTCTCGAGGGGGGCGTCTTCGACAAAATGTTGAAAGAGCCCTACCCCTATCACAAGGGACCGGCCAACCACAGCCTCGAGGACTGTTGCATGCTCAAGAAGCACTTCTGCTCCCTCGGCCTCAGGAAAGACGACAAGAAGGAGGACCCACAAGACGAGGGCGATGGCAAGAACGGGGGCTTCCCCGAGATCCTCGACTGTTTCATGATCTTCGGGGGACCCTCGACCCGACTCAGCACGCGTCAGCGCAAGAGTGAGCGTCGGGAGGTCTTCTCCGTTCGAGCTCAAGCTCCTCGATACCTTGACTGGTCACACGTGCCGATCACCTTCGGTCAGGACGATCACCCCGAGCACGTCCCCAACGCAGGGGTCTACCCACTCGTCGTCGACCCGATCATACTCAACACCCGCCTTTCCAAGGTGCTCATGGATGGGGGAAGCAGCCTCAACATCATCTACGCCGAGACCCTCGACCTCCTGGGGATCCCGAGGACCATGCTCCTGCCCAGCGCGGGGGGATTCCACAGGATCGTTCCAGGGAAGAAGGCACTCCCGATCGGCCGCGTCAAGCTACCTGTCTGCTTCGGTACCCCCTCGAACTTCCGAAAGGAAGATCTGACCTTCGAGGTGGTCGCATTCTACGGTACGTACCACGCCATCATCGGTCGACCGGGATACACCAAGTTCATGGCAGTCCCGAACTAAACCTACCTCAAGCTAAAGATGTCGGGGCCCAAGGGAGTCATCACCGTCGACACCTTCTACGAGCACGCTTACGACTGCGACATCGAGTGCGTGGAAAATGCCGAGGCGGTCGAGGAGTCAGCCATCCTCGCGGCCCACGACGACTTCTCCAAGGAGATCCTCGGCCCCAAGCAGCACGCCAGCAACTTCAAGCCTGCGGAGGACACCAAGACCATCCCGCTCGACCTCGGCCACGCGGATGGGAAGGCGCTGACGATCAGCGCCATCCTCGAGCCCAAATAGGAAGCCGTGCTCGTCGACTTTCTCCGCGTGAACGCTGACGTGTTTGCATGGAGCCCCTCGGATATCCCGGGCATTCCGAGGGATGTCGCCGAGCACTCCTTGGACATCTGGGCTGGATCCAAACCGGTGAAGCAACGGCTGCGCCGCTTCGACGAGGAGAAGCGCAGAATCATCGGGGAGGAGGTCGACAAACTTTTGAAGGCCGGATTCATCAAGGAGGTACATCATCCCGAGTGGTTAGCAAATCCTGTACTTGTCAAGAAAAAGAATGGAAAGGATAGGATGTGCGTAGACTACACTAGTTTAAATAAAGCATGTCCCAAGGTTCCTTTTCCATTACCACGTATTGATCAAATAGTAGATTCCACTGTGGGATGTGAAACTCTCTGCTTCCTTGATGCATATTCTGGCTATCACCAAATAAAGATTAAGGAGTCCGATCAGCTCGTGACTTCCTTCATCACCCCCTTTGGCATGTTTTGCTACCTCACTATGCCCTTCGGTTTGCGGAACGCCGGGGCCACATATCAACGATGCATGCTCCATGTTTTTGGAAAACACATAGGGCCGACCGTCGAGGCCTACGTCGATGACATCGTGGTCAAATCCAAGAAAGTCGAGAACCTAGTCGGGGACCTTGAGATCGCGTTTGGGTGCCTCAGGGCAAATCACATAAAGCTGAACCCAGAGAAGTGTGTCTTCGGGGTCCCTCGAGGCATGCACCTAGGATACATAGTTTCCCAACGCGGGATCGAGGCCAACCCAGAAAAGGTAACCACAATCACCAGGATGGGCCCGATCAAGGATCTTAAGGGCGTACAAAGGGTCACAGGGTGCCTCGCTGCCCTCAGTCAGTTCATCTCACGGCTTGGGGAAAAAGCCCTCCCCCTTTATCGTCTCCTTAGGAAAACAGAACACTTCGCATGGACCTTCGAGGCCGAGGAGTCGCTCTCCAAACTCAAAGCCTTGCTCACCTCACCACCTACCTTGGTGCCCCCAGGCCCAGCCGAGCCCCTCTTGCTCTATGTCGCAGCAACTACCCAGGTAGTCAGCGCTGCCATAGTAGTCGAGAGGGCGGAAGAGGGACATGCCCTGCCGGTTCAGAGGCCTGTCTACTTCGTGAGCGAGGTACTTTCCGAGACTAAGACGAGATACCCCCACGTCCAGAAGCTGTTGTATGCCATCGTCCTCACTCGGCGCAAGCTCCAGCACTATTTCCAGGGCCACCCGGTTACTGTGGTCTCATCTTTCCCCCTCGGGGAGATAATCCAGAACCGGGAGGCGTCTAGAAGAATCGCCAAGTGGTCGGTCGAGCTCATGGGGGAATCTCTCTCCTACGCCCCTCGGAAGGCCATCAAGTCTCAGGTATTGGCAGACTTCATTGCAGAATGGACCGACACCCAGCTACCCCCGGCGCAAGTTCAGACCGAACTCTGGACCATGTACTTCGACGGATCGTTGATAAAAATGGGGGTAGGCGCCGAATTGCTGTTCATATCACCCTCAGGGGTCCACATGCGCTACGTCATCCGCCTCCACTTCCCCGCCTCCAACAACGTAGCCGAGTACGAGGCCCTCGTCAACGGTCTGCGCATCGCCATTGAGCTCGGGGGTTCGACGCCTCGACGTTCGAGGGGACTTGCAGCTTGTGATCGACCAGGTGATGAAGGCCTCCAGCTGCCACGACCCAAGATGGAAGCCAACTGCAAGGAGGTCCGAAAGCTCGAGGACAAATTCTACGGCCTCGAGCTCAACCACATCGCCCGCCGGTACAACGAAGCTGCTGACAAGCCGGCCAAAATCGCGTCCACCCGAGGCACGATTCCTCCCGACGTCTTCTCGAGGGACCTTCACAAGCCGTCCGTCGACCTAGGCTCGGGGGCTCCTGCCCTCGAGCAAGGGGTCGATCCACCCCCTTGACTGATCCCTCCTCGAATGGGGAAGAAGTCATGGAGATCGACGGAACGGCCCCAACACCAACCCCCTCGACGGACTGGCGCACACCCTACCTCGAGTATCTGATACGGGGCGAGCTCCCAGAGGACCGCATTGAAGCTCGACGCATAGCCCGACGCGCCAAAACCTACGTCTTGTATGGGGATGGCCGCGAGTTGTATCGACGCAGCCCTACCGGTGTACTTCAACGTTGCCTCACCCTCGAGGAGGGGAGGGCACTACTGAAGGACCTACACTCGGGGGCTTGCGGCCACCATGTGGTGCCAAGAACGCTAGTAGGAAGCGCCTTTCGACAAGGCTTCTACTAGCCGACAGCCGTCACCGATGCTACCAAACTTGTTCAATCTTCCAAGGGATGCCCATTCTATGCCAGGTAGACCCACCTACCCGCCCAAGCTCTCCAGATGATACCCATAACTTGGCCATTCGTAGTATGGGGGCTCGACATGGTCGGCCCCCTGAAGAAAACAAAAGGTGGCCACACCCACCTCCTTGTGGTCGTAGACAAGTTCTCAAAATGGATCGAGGCTCGACCCATCGCCAACATTCAATCTCAACAAGCCGTGCTGTTCTTCACAGACATCAACCATCGCTTCGGGGTTCCCAATGTCATCATCGCCGACAATGGCACGCAGTTCACCGGTCAAAAGTTCCTGGACTTCTGTGACCATCAACACATCAGGATGAACTGGTCCGCAGTCGCCCACCCTCGGACTAACGGCCAGGTCGAGCGCGCCAATGGTATGGTTTTACAGGGCCTCAAGCCAAGGATCTTCGACCGGCTAAACAAACACGGCAAGAGATGGGTCGATGAGCTGCCCTCTGTCCTATGGAGCCTCAGAACGACGCCAAGTCGAGCCACAGGGTTCTCCCCGTTCTTCTTGGTCTATGGGTCCGAGGCCGTCCTCCCCACTGACCTCGAGTATGGATCCCCTCGATTAAAGGCCTACAACGAGCAAGCCAATGCAGCAGCCCGAGAGGACTCCCTCGACCAGCTCGAGGAAGCCCGAGACACGGCCCTCTTCAAGTCGGCAAAGTACCAGCAGACGTTGCGGCGCTACCACGACAAGCACATACGCAAAAGGGACCTCGATGTCGGCGACCTCGTACTGCGCCGCCGACAAAACAACAAGGGGCGTCACAAGCTAACGCCACCTTGGGAAGGACCCTTCATCATGGCAGAGGTGCTAAAGCCAGGGACTTACAAGCCGAAGAACGACAAGGGCGAGATCCTCACCAACGCATGGAACATCAAACTGCTACGTCGCTTTTACCCCTAAGGCCTCGAGGCCTCGTCCATTTTCCGCATTATGTACATTTATCGCATTATGAATGAATAAAATGTTCTCGAAATACATTTCACATTTGTTCATAACTCTGAGGTAGCCTCGACTCTGCTCCTGCAAAGTCAAGCCTCCCTTGGGGGCTGACAGGGGGGACCCCTTAAGTCCTCTAAAAACTCGAACGTTTTTTCGAAACTCGGCCTTCTCTTTCCACCTTTGCCCCGAGTACGCTTCACGGCTGAGTAAAAAACGCCTCGAACTCCCTGAGGGTCGAGGGTCGTCGAGCCGGGGACTCTCCTACGCCTCAGGGTTATGGTACCCCCACTCCCTCCCCCCCTCCAGGGATACGAGCGTGCGTCGAATACTTAGTCCACAAGCAACGACTCAGGCAAAGAGAAATAGAGACAACTCGAGAAATAAAAACACCCAGATGCATCTCGAATAAAATGCATTAAAGTTAAGAAGCCCCTAGGGGCTCGACGTCATATTGTCGCAAAAGCTAATCTATTACATGGACCTTCTTGTCCAGATTTGGCTCACAGGCCTCGACTACTCATCGCCATCGCTGTCCGGCGGGGGAAGCACCTTGGCCTCGAACAGCTTCGCCAACTCACCACCGGGCACCTCTGCGGTGTCGATCAGCTCATAGCATCTCGCCATGTTCGCTTCATCGGTCAGCCCCGGGTCGACGACAAAGCCGCTGGCGACGACGTCGAGTTCGTAGATGTAGCCCGAGCAGACAACCGCGAGCGCCCGCTTCACACCTATGTGAAGGGAAGCACGGACCTGCTCCGTCACTTCACGGGTCGCGGCGAAGAGCCGACGCAAGAGAGAATCTCCACGCACGCCTCCCGCAAACGGCAGCTCCGGCTCGACACCCATGCCGTCGCAGAAAGAGGAGATGGCGTCCCCAAGCCTCTCGTTCAGGCTCGTCTCCGCCCCGAGGAGGTTCTGGAGACTGGTCAGATCCTCGTGGGCTCGGGCCTTGTCCCCTTCGAGTTCTGCCAGAACAAATAGAGAACTCCATCAAAACCAAAAATGCAGGGGAAGGGTCGAAAACAGGAAAGCTTAATAATATCTCTAAAAAACTCACCTTTGGCGTGTGCTTCCAGGGTGACGTAGTCCTGCTCAGCCCTCCGAAGTTGGTGGCGGACGTCGACGAGCTCTGCAGCTTGGTCGCTGTTTTTAGCCCGGAGGTCCTCGATGATCTTGCCAGTACCATCGAGGGCCCTCTTCTGGTTAGCCGCCACCGCCCCCAGAGCGTCGCGGTCACGGGAGACGGTTGTCAACATCCGCCTGGAGTTCCCGGACCCGCCCCTCGAGGGAGGTGCGGTCGGCAGCGCCCGCTTCAGGTTGGCCTCGAGCTGCCGGACCTGCTCCGCCATTCGAGCCAGTTCCTCCCTCAGCTGGGTGGACTCCTCCTCCGACTTACGCCGGGCCTCCTGGGCAGCGTCCCGCTGCTGCCCGACCTCGGCAACCTCCTTGAGGGCGGCCTCAGCTCTCGACTGCGCCCGGGAGGCCTCCTCCTGGGCGGCCTTGGCCCCCTCCTGCGCGACCGCCACCTCGACCTTCGCCTGGGTGGCCTCGGCCTCCGCCCTCTCCAGCGATGCGCGGAGGGGGGGGAGCTGCTCCTGCGCCCGGAGGATGAATTGGGACTTATCATACGACCTCGCCCTCAACATCTGACAGGGATAAAAAGGAAGGTCATCAGAAAAGAACAGCAAAGTGACATAAGCAAGATCAAAGAGAGAACGAGGCTTACTTCCATCCCCCGGTACAAGTCCATGGAAGCAACATCCGCCGACAGGCGTACCACATGGGAAAGCCACGCCCGGAACTCCTCTAGGTGCTCTCACTCCCCGAGCTCGGCTTGATCGTCGAGCTTGAAGAAGGTGCGCCCTGGGTCTTGGGGGTCGACCAGCTCGAGGGGTTCCTGCCCCAGAGCCTGCTGCGGCGGTCGATCCTCTCCTTGACCTCCCGCATGATGCCTTGGCGCATCTCGGGACCACCCCCGTGGAGCATCACCCGCTCCGCCAGAGTGGGGAAGGGAGCCGCCCCCTCGAGCTGGGCACTCCTGGCCTCGGAGTCATCTTGCGGGGCCGCCGCTGGCCCCTCCTGATCATCGCTTCCACGTGGAAGAGGTCCCCGCCGTAAGAATAACCCTGTGTGGTGAAGAAAACACATGTTAGCACCCGATGTCGCAAGCTCGCCGCGGTCCCCTCCCTCCACGTCGACTAAGTTAGAGGGCGGATCACCTCCAGCAGACGACTGCCCGACCTCGACAACAGGCCGAGCAGCCGCCTCGGACATTGTCACGTCCGCCGCGCCGCTTCCTTGCAGCGCCACGACAGCCCCCTCCGGCTCCGACCGGGGGGTCATCATCTCCGCCATCTCCGCCACGGGCGTCGCCTCGAGCTCCTAGGCCCGTCCTCCCTCCTCGGCAAGCTCGGGGAGCGGCGTCGAGGCCCCCTCGACGAGGGTCTCCACCGACGACGGCACCTCGAGCGCGGCAACAACCGCAGCCTCGTGCTCGCGCCGCAGATGCGCCTCCCATGACACGAGGTTCTCGGGCCACCGCCTCGGCGTCGGGCGAGCCGGCGTCTCTCCCTCGCCGGCAGAGGTCACGTCGACCACCTCCACCTCTACGACAGCTGGGGGCTCAACCCCCTCAGCCACGACCATCGTCGACACTGGCTCCACGCCTTCCGAGGCTGCTGGCACGCCCCCCTCCGACGGGGTGGTGAGCACGGCCTTGACCGCCACTCCGGCGGACCCCACCGATGCGATGGTTTGACCTGCCTCCTCCTCCACTCGAGCTCGCTCCGCGGCGGCCTGCTCCTTCCCGCGCCCTATCGCCTCCCGCGCCTTGGCCGCCCACGCCGCCCCTGGGGCGGGGGTCGAAGGGGACGAGGTGGCAGGACTGGCCCCGATGGCCATCTTGGCCGCGGCCTCCACCTTCAGCCTCTTGGCCGGGGTGGGGGTCGCGCCCTCCGACAAGCGCTTCGCCCTGAAAAAGGAACTCATACGCGACGGTAAGCACAAGTCATAACCAACGAAAAAATACTCGGGATCGACAGGGAAGCAACTTACCCCAACGGGACCACGGGGGTCCGACTAGTGGACCTCGAGCCACTCAGGGGCTTCTGCGAGGCACGTCGGGAGACACTTCTCCCGCCGGCGCTGGCCGCGGCAGGGGTTGAGGCTGCTCCCGACACCATATCCTTCGCAGGGGCCAACGACGTCTTCGTTGCCACCGTCCTGGTCTCCTCCCGGGTCAACGGGTCTGATGCTCGTGCGCTTGACCGAGTAGGCGTCGGGGGCGCGCTCGACCGACCCCTCGACGGGGACCGCGACGAACAGCTACGCATCTCCCGCGGCACTTCACCTTGAAGAGCCGCGGAGCGCTCGTCCCGCAACTCAATCCCGACAGCTGGGGTCGAGCTCAACATCGACCCCTCTCCTCCTCCAGCACTGGCGGCCACCCCCTGATGCATGGGCACCGCTCTTTCTTCCTCGAGACCTCGCTGCGGCTCGACCTCCTCCTCCTGCTCCAGCTCCTCTTCCTGCACAATGAACAATACCTGTTAGGACCAAAATAATAGTCACAACCCTACACCACTATGCCATGCCGTCAACAACCTCGCCACTGCTCGTCTCCTCATCCTCATCCTCCTCCGAGGGGGACTCCACCTCAGAGAGGTTGGCCTGCCTCTACCGTGCCCGGCGTCGTTCACGCTCCTCCCTCTCTCGGGCCTTTTTGCCCTTATCCCTCTTGGCCTTGTCCTTGGCCTTCTTGTCCTGCTCGGCCTGCAAGCGCCTCACCTGGGAGTCGTTCTGCTCTTCCTTCACCGGCGGGTAGCGACTTTCGGTAAACGACGTTCCCCTGAGGAACACGAGGCGTGGTCAGAAAACGGGCAAAAGGGGACGAACAGAACGAACAAGGGGGCATTAACAAAGAAAAGAGGTGTCATACCAGCTGGACGTGGCCCTGGTCTAGCATCATGGGGACGCCGACGACGCCCCCGACCTCGAACGCACCGGCGAAGGAGGCGCGTACTCAGCGGACCACCCTCTCGAGGGGCAACTCGTCCTCCACGAGGCGACACCCGTGAGATCCACCCCCGGGCGCATATCGTCGAGGCGTCACGGGGGAGCCATCAGCGGCACGACTCGCCGCTGGTGGAAGGCCGACGCGATGATCGCCGTCGTAAGTCCCGCCTTCTTCAGACTGGAGATCGCGCCAAGCAGATGGTCGAGGCGCTTCTGCTTCTTCTGCTCGATGCCGTACCTCCAGTGGTCGGGCCTCGAGTCAATCGTCCTCCCGGTGTAGGCGGGGAACAAACCGTCGTCGTTCCTCAGGTAGAACCACCCGAAGTGCCATCCGGAGTGGCTCGACGTGAGCTTCGTCGGGATCCAGCAGTCTGCCCTCTTGAGGGAGATGCTGCAGCAGCCTGCCCGGACCATCCTGCGGCTACCACTCCCGGCCGAGGCGTGGAATAGGCTCGCCTCGAATAGATGGAGCCACAACTCCCAATATGGCTCCATTCCCAGGTATCCTTCGCACACGGCGGTAAATACCGCCGCGTGGCAGATGCCGTTGGGGAGAGGTGTTGGAGCTCCACACCGTAGTGGTGGAGGATCCCGCGTAGAAGACAGTTGGGGGGATGTCAGCCCCGCCCGGTGGAAAGCTTCGAAGCTGACCACATAACCCTTCGGCGGGTTGGGCTCAGCGTCCTCCCTCGACGGCACTATCCACTCCGGCCGGTCCACGGAGGTGATGGGTCGGAGAAGGCCGCTCTCCACCAAGTCTCCCAAGCGTGCCACGGTCGCCGACGATGGAAGCCAGGCGTTAGGGCCGCGCAAGTTGTAGCTGACCATGAGAGCAGGGAAGCGGATGCGCTCGGATGCGGGGGTGGAAGGTATGTTTCCAATCTCTCCTCTCCCTACTCTCGCGCACGCAGAGATCCGGCTCGGTGGGCGACGAAGGCAACGGCGAGAGGAAGAAGACAGGGAAGGCAATGGCAAGCATGCGGAAGCTAGATCCCCACCCCAGTATTTATAACTGGAAGCCCAACGGGCAGACCCGACGAAAAGGCAAGTAAGTCTCTGCATTTAATGCACTCACCTACCGCCTCCTCGTATTCCGTAAGATAAGCTGCACCCGTCACGTCATCGGGCTCCGCGCGGCACGCCTCGCCGCACCCTATGCCTGCTACGGCCGCAATCGAACGGACATCTCCTAAAAAGGCGTGCCTGCGGAGGACAATGTGCAACAGTGGGCGTTATCTTCGGAGGTAAGCAACGGACGTCGACCCGTCCGTCACAATCTCGAGGGAACCAAGGCTGGCCCTCGAACAAGGTTCGACAGCCGCCCTCGAGTACCTGATGTCAGAGATGACCCAGGGTTATGGACTCCAGTCCACCCCAAATCTCGAGGGAACGAAGGCTGGCCCTCGAACAGGGTTCGACAACCGCCCTCGAGTACCTGAGGTCAGAGATGACCCAGGATTATGGACTCCGGTCCACCCCCAAATCTCAAGGGAGCGAAGGCTAGCCCTCGAACAGGGTTCGACAGCCGCCCTCGAGTACTCAAGTCGGGAATAATCCAGGGTTGGCCGGCGCGAGCCCCACGGGCGGACCCAACAAAAAGATAGGTATGTCCCCACATTTAATATACCAACCTGCCACCCCCTTATATTCCACAGGACAGGACGTCATCTTCGGAGGTAAGCAACGGACGTCAACCCGTCCGTCAAAATCTCGAGGGAGCGAAGGTTGGCCCTTGCACAGGGATCGACAGCCGCCCTCGAGTACCTGAGGTCAGGGAGGACTCAGGGTTACGGACTCCGGACCACCCCCAAATCTCGAGGGGGCGAAGGCGGGCCCCACGAATGAGGTTCACAGTCGCCCTCGAGTACGCGAGTCAGGGATGACCTAGGAGGGGCCGGCGCGAGCCCCTAGCTCGAGAACGAACTCTCGAGGCCCCCCGGGACATATCCAAGGCATAACCACGGAATACCCAAGGATCCCTTCGATGGGAGGCATCAGACCACCGACTCTCATCGAACAGAGTTGGCACCTAGGTAATCCACGCGGTGTTGCTTGAATGAGAACGTCTCAGGGCTTCTATCGACCCCTGTCGAAGGGGGCACGAGTTCTCACTTGGATTTCACTTGAATTTATACCCGTTACCAGCTCGCAGAGGACTTCGAGGTTCGTCCTTACGAAGTCTCATAGAGGACTTCGGGGCTCGTCCTAACGAGGATAGCACGATGCTCTTCGCCCCACAATCCGAGCGCAAGGATCCATGGGAAGGACGCTAGGAGGTAGTGAAATCCCAGCCACACGAGGCTCGAGGGCTAGACTACACACGGCACCCCTCGACGAAAGAGGGTCGAAAACACTCGTAGCCTGGCAGACAGAGTTGACCCCTCGATAAGGCACTATGACTCCAGTTTAACACTCGAGGGAGCGAAGGCTGGCCCTCGAAAGGGTTTCTACAGCCGCCCTCGAGCACCCCCTTCCCAAGGAAGTGAAACGCTCGTAGCCTGGCGAATAGAATCGACCGCTCGATAGGGCGCTATGACTCCAGGTAATCCTAACTTCTCTCGACAGAACACACGTCAAAGCCCCCAGAGGAGTCCTTAATCACTCCTCTGGGGCCTCGGGGGCTACCCCGCGCACCCCGCGGAGAATCAGACCTCGTACTAACCCTGCAGAATATCAGCAAAAACCTCTATGCGGATTTTCCTTATCCGCATAGAGGCTCGGGGGCTACTGTCGGGTACAAAGGTAAGGGGTACCCTAAACGTGTGATAATCTAAAGCTCAACATAGCAACCATTTTTAAGGCAGGATCCGACCAGCCGTTCAAGTCAATGGAGGAAGGCCCATAACGCGAAGGCTTACCTCACCGGCGACAGGGACCGGTCGTGGGCCGGCCCATTGCAGGAAAAACAGAAGACAGGGGTCGAACGAATGACCCCCCCCCCCCCCCCCCGCCTCCGCCTCCGCCTCCGCCTCGACTGGCGGACAGGGGTCGAACGAACGACCCCTCCGCCTCCGCCTCGACCCCTCGAATGACGGACAGGGGGTCGATCGAACGACCCGCGCGCAGGAGGCTCGATCAGCTCACCTGCTCCCGGTATGGGCCTACCTGTCCCCCGCCTAATGCCATGGACGCCCACTACCAGAGTCAAATTCATCAACTCACCGCCCATACCCTGGACCTCCGTTGACCGTGCGGCCGCTGTAGCCACGTCCCAGGTACAGAATCCAGAGGCACCCCCTCGAGCCATGAACAGGACGGCCCTCGACTGTGTCTTCAGGGATACGACAGGGTCACGCTGGTCTCGACCCCTCTCGACCAGGGGGCTCGACCATCGTCTCCAACCACTCCAGCATGGCTCCCGTCCGCTCTGTCCCGCTTCAACTGTGGAGCCTGCACCCGTCTATAGGAGGCCGACCGTACTGCGCCATGACATTCGGCAACGTCCAGTCTGCCATCACCATGCCCTGGAGCACCGGAAGGACGGGAAGGCCACGCCGCTACAGCGATCGACGTCCCTTCGCCAGCATGGCGCCACGAACACGCCTCCCATGCCGCTACAGTTTAGGACTCTGTACTCCCGTACTTCCCCTTGATCTATAAAAGGGGACGCCGGGATAGAAGAAAGGGGGCATCCGTAAAGGCAGGGACTGATCAACATCGGCTTAGACATTCGGACATTAGCTCTAACCCGCATACGCCACACACCCGATTGCTTGATCGACCTCTCAAGCAATCAACCGACCACCTAGGATAGCCCTGCTAGCCCTAGGCCTCAGCTCATCCTGAGCACCCCCGTGTAAACCTGCTTGTACCCCCCTGTACGAGCACTTCGGTGCAAGATAATACAATCCATCCTCCCTCGCCGGACGTAGGGCCTTCTGTGTCCGAACCAGGATAAATCTTGTGTTCTTCTTGCATCACGTCTGGGAGAGGGAGCACACAATATACAAATTTACTAGTCGGTGGTCTTAACCCCTGGGTCATAACACCGACACCTATTTTTCGTGGCGGACATGTTAAGATGTCCGCTGCGGTTACCGCAGCGGGCAAAATTGTCTGCCACGGTAAATAGAAAATGTCCGCCGTGGTAAATCGTATGGATTTACCGCAACGAACAAAAAAAGTGTCCATCACGAAGGGTATTTTACCGTCGCTGTGCAAAATCATTTTTGACGTAAGTAGTGGTTGATGTTGCCCCTTGTTTCCAATAGATGCGTCGTCGTCGTGCTCCCTGGCGCGTGAAACGTACACACACCGGTTGTCACGTTATGTGCAGTGTACTACGGCTCTAATCATATTGGAGTCGATCCGAATCTTATAGCGTGTCCACAATCGTACTTTTTTTGTCTACATATAGGCGGAGTACACGACGCGTGAAACGCGTACAGTGCTAGCTGTGAGCTCTGCTGGTGCAGCAGCTAGCAGCGAAAGCAACACTGGATATATGTACTATATATTGTACAATAGTATATGATGGAAAGCGAGGGCTCAGGGTTAGCACACGCACTTTACATGCTCCGATTCAGAGCCTACTTTTCTTGTTTGTCAGTATAAGCTAGTATTGAGAATAAACCAAATTTTAACGAAACAAACAGTATATATAAGCTCCGGTCCAGCACATCGGGTCCTGAATCGTGATACACGAGTGGTACCTATATATGCATGCATGTGTGGACCACCACATGGCATGCTTAGTCATCGTGTCAGCGGTGGAAGAACTCAGCCTTCATACTCCTATCTTCTAACGACTCCGTCCATCACTTATGCTTGTATTAATATTGGGTATTGGTTCATCTTATTTTATCTTCATATAATTTTAAAATAAGTATTTGAGATTCTATATGAATTTAAATAAAAAAAATTTACCACTATAAGATTCTATAACTTTTTAAGATCTATAACACTGTCTGGTCACACTTGGCCTCCCACCCTCAACGGCAGCAAGGCGGGGGAGGACGAGGGTTCCCCATGGCCATGGGTGTAAAGAAAGCGAAGGTTAAGACTAGGCACAAGACAGTAGCTAGCTAACAGCAATAAATTCTAGGGTAAATAATTATTAATTTGTAAAAAAAAACTTGTCCTAATTAAACAGTGCCACCCACTGCGCTGGATATTTCTAGATCATTCCTATGAGCGAGGTGAAATTACGCTAGGGTAAGCTTGTTTACTCGTGCACGCACAATGGTAACTCAACGCGCTTTTACCAACCACTCTAATAATGGCGCTATCAACATCATCCACAGGATCCCCAACTCCTGTTGCTAGTTTGGCGACACGCCCCAAAACTTTGCGATGGTCCCTTCGCCAGCAAGGTTCCATGACTCTCATTGAAGATGAACCTGCCGTTGCACAAAATCAAGTCAACCTTCTCCACGGACCTCCATTATCGTAGATGTTCTCCTTATCTGAGGCCTAGTCAGCAGGCGAGAGGCGCTCCCCCAACAACAACTTTGATTTTGATCATTTCTCCATCTGTTTGAAGAATTTGAATTTTAAATTTGAGAAAATGAAACATAATTTACCATGGATAGTGAATTCAAATGAAAATATTTTCAACTATAAAGTTCTATAACTTTTTGAGGTATACAACTTTTATATTGTTGGTCGACATTTTTTATCTGAAATTGTTTGAAAAAATAAATTTTCAAATGTGAGAACCTCAAATGTAATTTGGCCTAGTTAGATGATTTCAAATAAAAAAGTTATAAATACAAATTTTTATAACTTTTTTATATCGACAACTTGGTCTTCTACATCCAAGGTCATTTGAAAAATTTCAAATTTCAAATTTAAGAACTTTAAACATAATTTTTCATGGACATGTGATCAGAAATATATATATATATATATATATATATATTTTATATATATATATATATATATATATATATATATATATAAAGAGTTGTCAACTATAAAATTCTATAATTTTTAAGAAGTACAATGTACTCCCTCCATCCCAAGAATGTTGGAGAGAGTCGAAGCAATTCAAGTTTTACGAAAATTGTAAAGAAATTATAAAGACGTACTTATGAAACCAAAATATGTATACTATAAAAATATAATTGATAGAAAGAATGTAATGATGCTTAGTTGACATCGTAAATATTACTGTACTATTATATAAGTTTGGTTAAACTTATTAATATGCTTTGACTTTCCAACATTCTTGGAATGTCTTATAATTTGGAATGGAAGAAAGCAGTAAACATTGAGGAAACAAAACCTTTGGCAAGCTCTTGGATAGATGTATATCAAGCCAAACTCGAGCGATCACCGAGAGCGTCGTCCAATAATCCTCCATCTGGTGACTGCAACAGCTGGTAATAATGAATTGGTGATATATACTCCTCGCCAGGTGACAGCAGCAGTTGACAACTGGCAATCGCGTGGTGGCGAGCGAGCGAGCGAGGAACGCAACCAGCATCCCAGCAGCATATTCGCGCGCGCAGGCGCATCGGACGCCCGGGTCGTCGTCGTAGCGCCAGGCGCCAGCGGATAATGATGACGTTTTGTTGCATGCTGGCACGCCGGCCGTTCTGCATGACTCCATGTGCCATACGAATCTCGCTCGCTCGCTCGTGCAGTGGCGGCGTGATCTCGCCGTCGTCGCCGCCGACTGATGCGTCTCATCAGTCGGGCGTATTCTATTTGAATTAGAATAGGATCCTTAAATATAATCATGTCTAATCTCTATGTATAAAAATAGAAGGTTATAGACTTGTAGTATACAAACAATTAAACACATTTGCATTTACGGAGTTAGTAAGGAGAGGTCATACCGCGGAGAAATTTTACCTCTTTATTATTATAATAAGTATAGATATAGATATAGATATAGATATAGATATAGATATAGATATAGATATATTATTTCTTTTACTATGCACTTGTCTAGATGCATGTAGTAAAATTAAAAAAAAAATCAAAACATCTTATAATTTAATAATTTAGGATGAAGGGAATAGTTGGCATTTTTCATTCCACTAATCAAGTTATCGCGTCACGCGCCTGCCCGACCCATCACTTGTCCCCACTGGTCACAGTTAAATATAAATACGTATCTAAATAAGTTAACAGGCCATCTTTCACAAACGGGAGTACCACAAAATGGAATACCCTTGAGGGTCACTAATTTCCTTGAGGGGCGAGATTGAGCACTCAAGGAATATATATTACCTTGGCGGTTGGTAGAAACACTCAAGTTAATGTATATTTTCTGAGTGTTATTTCACACACTCAAGGAAAATGTGTATTTTCTTGAGTGTATTTGGAAGCACTCAAGAAAACGCCGGTTTCCTTGAGTTCCAACTATCAAGTGTTTTTTTTCGCTTTGTCGCGCGCATCCAAAGTTCGAAACAAAGGCGCCAAACTTCGCGCGCTGGATTTTGGGCTAGTTAAAAAAAAAGCCCAACACAGGCCTGTTATACCGTCTGCACCACACACACCTTGCCTACCCTATCCTCTCGCTACCTCCCCATCTCCCTCTCGAGTCTCCTTTGTGGCGGCGGGTGGCGGCTCCTACACACGAGCGGGCGGCGGCGGAGCCTGCGTGGGTGGGCGATGGCTCTGCGTCCTGCACGGGCGGGCATGGGCTCCTCCGCGACGGGCGGCGTCTCCGGCGCGGTCTGCGGCGGGTCCTGCACTGGTCGGCGGCGGGCGGCGGTTCCTGCTCAGCTGCGCTCAAGGCGTGGAGTGCTCGTTGCCGACCTAGACCACGCCGCCACTGCCGACGAGGTGAGCCCCAGCGCCGACCTGCCCAGCGTACGACCAACCCCGTTCTCCTGCGATGGCTGCCGGACAGCGCAAGGCAGACTGCTTTCCGGCATAACGGCAGCCTCAAGTTCGTTCTTTTAGTTGCTATACTATATAGGTTCGTTCTTTATCTTTATCTGATTTGATAGTAGGACTTGAAACCTACCGATTTCAAGGTCAGTCCTGGGGATGGGGACATGCTATTGTTTTAATTTTAGTTTTGGTTCAAAAGTAATTACATTGCTGGATTCTTCTATAAATCTCTAGGTTCCATGAAGCTAATAAGATTATAAGAATGATATGCAAGTCATGTATTGATACATAAGATCATCTCCTCAGATCCATTGCATATGTTTTGTAGTTCTCTATACCTAACCTTGTATAATTTGTGTTGAAGCTAATAAAAATGATTCACAAGTGATCTGTTGGTATGTAGGATGGTCTTTTTAGATGCTATGCATATGTTTGGTAGTTGTACATACCTTACACTGTATTGTCCATTTTTCCCCCTCTGTTGTCATTTTCTGGGAGGCACTCTTCTAACATTTGACCCAATTTCTAATAAATCTTTAGGATCAAAGGAAGTTGCTAAAGGGAATTTTACACCTAAGACCAAGAAGCTTATATCTGCAGATAGCATCAAGGTTGAAATTAGTGCTATCAAGCTTAAGATGGAAGCCAGCCTGTGACTGTAGGAGTTAGAGCACCACTGCTGCCAACTGAGAAAATCAGTTAGTGTAATATAAGAAATGAATTACTGCGTTTGCAATTAAGTAGGTAGCTGAAACATCTTATATTGTTATTGCAAGTATTGCATCTTACTTCTATAGGTGATCTTTAAAGAAACCCAGACTGCCTATATTCTCCTTCTGATCTACACCGGGATGGCTTTGAAAATAAGCAAATAATACTAGGAGATGCAATTCACTAATTTTTTCCTTATAAAACAGGAGATGCATGGTCTTTGACACCAATCTTTCAAGTAAGCAGGCTGCACCAAAGGAGTCGTGAGTTATTCATGGTAACAATTTTTCCATTGTTTCTGCAATTACTGTGTCCTAAGCATACAATTTATTTGGATAATTTCAATTGCCAAGTGTGTTTGATTGGATAGTAATAGAACCACATGACGTCTACAAGACCTTGATGCCTGTAGTCACCAGGTTATAATATTTATTGAATTTGTTTGTGAAATTCATATTCGGTATTTTGATCAGAATCCGTCTAGAGAATTAATATTTTGTTGTGGCAGAATGCCAATATGAGTTGCAGTAGTGAACAAGTGGATTCCTGTTGGTTAAAAATGTCAGTTTTAGGTTTAATGTTCAAGGTAAGCGAACAGAATCTTTTGATTAGCCGATGCCTATTTTTAGGGTTCTTATGTACTAGCTTGTTTTAGTAATTCAGCAAAACAGTCCTTAGATACTTTACAGTAGGCTCTTAGAGTTTGAAGACCAAACTTTTCTGTTCTAGAATTTAGAGAATATTTCAATATTGCCTTTTGCAGGCTACTGGGTCACATGGAGACTCTCATTCAGTTGATGAAAGGCGCAACAACCACAACACTGATGACGACGACAACGACGACGATGACTATAACTACCATGAAAGCGATGATGAGGACTACAGCTACCATGAAGGCAATGATCATGTCCACTACTCCAATGAAGACGATGATGATGACCAAATTGACAGACGATGATGACAATGCCTGTCTCGGAAGACGGTGGTGATAGCAGCTCCTCCCAAAACGATGATGATCACCGCTCTATTGAGCATTGACTATGCATGCAGGCAAATTAATTCCATCAACTCGAAGTGGCTGCAGAGTGGGATGTGGACTTCCTTTTGGGTTTATTGATTGGTAGGAACTATGATGATATTAGGCTGATCTTTTGCTAAATCAGTGTGTGCAATATTTGCATTGTGTATGTGCTGCTGACATGTAGGCATCATACAGCCAGCTAAGTGATATTTGCAAAATGGACATGTAATGAACCAATGGATATTAGATGTGTTATCTAATCTAGCACTGGTTTAGTTTAATTGTGGTTTCTATCCTGTGTTTTAGCCTATTTTTATCATGAATGATCAATATTTATTTGGCCAATTAAGCTCTTGTAGCATGCATTATTTTGCTGTTCAGACAAATACCTTGGGGGTTCAGATAAATACCTTGGTTATAATACCCTCAAGAAAATATTATCCTTGGGGGCATCTATATTGTTAGAATAGGCGCCCTTTGGGCTGGTCAGGACCCTAATGGGCTGACCTTGTGTCAGCCGCCCAAGACTGTTTGGGCTAGATAGATATGGCAGGCTAGATAGATACGGCAAGGACTCTTGATCCTTGTCTGTATATATATGTAATTGTACCTTGCCTCATATCAATCAATCTAATCTATTCCTGATTATACTTTCCTTCATGGTAATCAGAGCCTAGGTTAATTTTTTTTTCTCTCTTCCGCTGCCCTAACCCGCGCGTCGGCTTCCCTTGCCGCGCGTCTCTCCCAGCCGCCGGCTCCTCCCTCTGCGGTGGCCCTCTCTTCCCCCGCACGATGCCAGGATCCGGCACCAACTCCCCCACCTTGACGGACGGAACCGCCCCTGCTCTCGCTGGCGGCCTAATGGCAGCCCAGGCCGAGCAGTTGGTCCAGCGCCTGGCCAAGGAGAAAGCCAGCGCGGACGTAGTCGTCGCCCAGCGCCAGGCCGCGCACGAAGACGCCCTTACCCGCGCCCGCGACGCCGAGCAGGAGGCCGCAACTGCGGAACAGGAACACGCGGCCGCGGACCAGCGCGCTCGCGACGCTCTCGCGTGTGCGGCCAAGGCCCGCGCGGACGCCACCGCCTTCGCCCACGACGGGAGCTCCTCCAGCACGCCCCCCACGACCTCCACTCTGCCCTGCTGCTCCAGGAGGCCACGACGCTGCTGCACCTGCACGTGCAGGCCATCGCCGTAAACAACATCCGGAACCACATCATCGTCGTCCTCGACGTCGATTCCGGCAACTTCAATCGGTGGCGTGATCAGTTCCTTCTGGTCCTCAGCAAATTCTCCCTCCAGGACCACGTTCGTCGAACCCCGCCCGACCCCATCTATCTAGATTGGGCGCGGATGGACTGCGTCGTCAAGTCCTGGATCGTCGCCACCCTCACCGACGACCTGGCCGAGATCATCTTCGCCCAGGGCTCTACAGCACATGACGCCTGGCTCGCTGTTGAGTCCCAGTTCCTCGGGAACCGCGAGGCTCGCTCCATCCACCTGGAGACTCGCTTTCGCAACTTCGTCCAAGGCGACCTCTCCATCACCGACCGCACCCTCGTCCTCAACCTCATCCGCGGCCTCAACGAGCGGTTTAGCCATGTCGGGACCCTCCTCCGCCGCGCCCGGCCCTTCCCCACCTTCCTTGAGGCTCGTGACGACCTCACCCTCGAGGAACTCACGTTGGAGAACAAGAAGGGGTCTTCGGCTACTGCGCTCGCCGCCTCTACAGCTGCCGGTGCCCCCAACGCTTCCTCGGCGACGACCGAGCACAAGTCCTCCAAAGCCAATCGCCGTAACAAGAAAAACGACAGTGGCAAAGGGGGCTCTGGAGGAGGGAACATGCCACGCACTGCCCCTGGTGCACAACAGCAGAACCAGGCTCAGGCTGGACAGTCCGCCACCGGCGGCAGTCGCCCTTGGCCCAGCTACTACAACCCCTGGATGGGGTCCATTCAGATGTGGCCAGGAGGCCCTCGCCCTCCCCTGGCTCCCATCCCGGTGCCTCCCCACCTGCAGGCGCAGCAGCAGCAGCAGCAGGCGCTCTTCGCTGCCCAGCAGCAGCAGGCGTTCTAGCAGCCCGCAGCCACTGTCGATGGCCCAGGACAGTGGGGCGCTCTAGGCTACTACAACCCTGTTGCTGGCCTCCCTTCTTGGGATCCGGCGGCCCTCGCCTCGAGCTTCAGCACTGCGGCACTAAACCCTCCACCGTCCAACGAATGGTATTTCGACTCAGGTGCTACCTCCCACATGACATCCCAGTCCTCCTCTCTTTCACATATTCTTCCTTCGCGGTATCCTACTCCTTCATCCATTGTCGTAGGTAATGGTTCTGTCATGCCTGTCACTGCCACTGGTTTTACAGAGTTGTCCCTTTCTTTGCGTCTTAATAATGTTCTTGTGTCACCACAACTTATTAAGAATCTCATCTCTGTCCGCCAATTTACTATCGACAATAATTGTTCTGTGGAGTTTGACCCCGTTGGTTGTTCTCTGAAGGTTCTTCCCTCCCGGACCGAGATCGTCAGGTGCAATAGCTCCGGGCCGCTGTACCCTCTGCGCCTACCTCCAGCTCACTCCCTTGTCGCTCAGGCTTCTTCCCCGTTGTGGCACCGGCGACTTGGCCACCCTGGTCATGAGGCGTTGTCCAAACTTGCGTCCAGCACTTCGTGCCATATTAGTGATTGTTCAGATTTGTGTCATGCTTGTCAGTTAGGGTGTCATGTTCGTTTGCCCTTTTATGCGTCCACCTCTCGTGCGTCTAGCAAGTTTGATCTCATTCACTGTGATCTGTGGACCTCCCCGGTTGTCAGTGTCTCTGGTTATAAATATTACTTGGTTATACTTGACGACTGCACTCATTACTTGTGGACATTTCCTTTGCACCTCAAATCTGACACTTTCAGCACGCTGGCTCAGTTCATCGCCCATATCTCCACTCAATTTGACACACGTGTCAAGTTGGTCCAGTGCGACAATGGGAAAGAGTTCGACAACTCGAGTACTCGCCACTTCTTCCTCGCTCAGGGCATCCATCTTCGCATGTCCTGCCCCTACACCTCGTCTCAGAACGGTAAAGCTGAACGCATTATTCGTACCATCAATAATGTCATTCGCTCACTGCTCTTTCAGGCATCTATGCCTCCCTCCTATTGGGTGGAGGCCCTCTCCACAGCCACTGTCCTCCTTAACATATTGCCTACCAAAACTCTCCAGCTCTCTACGCCCCACTTTGTATTATTTGCAAAGCTGCCTATGTATGATCATCTTCGGGTTTTTGGTTGCAAATGTTACCCAAACATATCTGCCACCACACCTCACAAACTCGCTCCCAGGTCTGCTCTCTGTGTCTTTTTAGGCTACTCCTCCCACCATAAAGGATACCGCTGCCTTGACCTCTCCAGCAATAGAGTTATCATCTCCAGACACGTCATCTTTGATGAAACAGCCTTTCCCTTTGATGAACGTCATGGTCCTAGCACCCGGCTGACCTCGAGTTTCTTGATTTTACTGATGATGTGGTGCCAGCTCCTATTGGACTCTCGCCCACTTTGTTTCCTGCAGGCACGTCTCCCAGCACCTCCGACGCTCCTGTTGTCCCTGCCGGTCCTCGTGTGGCCGAACTTGGGGCACCTCCTGGCGACACCAGCGCCCCTGCCGGTCACTCTGTGACTGTGCCTGGGGCGCCCGAGGCTGCTGATGACTTCCCGGTGCCGACGCTCTACATCCCGCCGGCGCTCCGGTCACCGGGGCCTCCTTCCGCGCCACGCGCGGCATCCGAGACGGGGCCTCTCTACGTCCCGCCAGCCCTTCGTGCTGGCGCGTCGTCACCTACGTCGTCGACGGGTTCAGCGCCATCACAGGCGCCCCGCGGGCCTCCGCCCGGATTTCCGCCTCTTCGCCCCGAGCGCCTCTTCGAGCACCACTACAGCCGCCGGCCTCGACCTCCACCTGTGCCCGCACCGCCAAGTACTATTGTTGCCTTGCCTAAGGGTGCCGTTCCTGTTCGCCCCGTGAGCAACCAGCATGCCATGGGCTCGTGGGCGAAGAGTGGTTTTCGGATGCCGGCTACTTATCACACCGTCTCGCTCTCTCCAGTGCCGAAGACTTTCCGCAGTGCTCTTGCCGACCCCAATTGGCGAGCGGCTATGGAAGAAGAACACCGTGCCCTTCTGCAGAATGACACCTGGGCTCTCGTACCTCGCCCCCCTCAGGCCAATGTTGTCACTGGCAAGTGGATCTTCCGACATAAGTTCAAGTCTGATGGTTCACTTGAGAGGTACAAGGCCCGCTGGGTACTTCGTGGTTTCACTCAACGTCCTGGTGTGGATTTTGAAGAGACTTTCAGTCCGGTGGTGAAGCCTGCTACTGTCCGCACAGTGCTCTCGCTGGCTCTTTCGCGCAACTGGCCCATCCACCAGCTCAACGTTAAGAATGCCTTTCTCCATGGGACTCTGAATGAGACAGTGTATTGCCAGCAGCCCTCCGGGTTTGAGGATCCTACTCGTCCTGAGTCTGTCTGCCTGCTCAAGAAGTCCCTCTACGGCCTCAAGCAGGCCCCACGTGCTTGGTACAGTCGAATGGCTACCTACCTTCTGTCCATCGGTTTTGTTGAAGCTAAGTCAGATACATCACTCTTCATTTACCATCGCGGCTCCGACACAGCTTACTTGTTGCTCTATGTGGATGACATTGTCCTCACAGCTTCCTCTTCTGATCTTCTTCGGCGGATCATCTCAGCCCTGCAGCGAGAGTTTGCCATGAAAGATCTGGGAGAATTGCATCACTTCCTCGGTATGCAGGTTTAGCGAAGCAGTGCTGGTTTACTCCTCTCCCAGCGACAGTACATGTTGGATATTCTGGATCGCGCTGGTATGACAGAATGCAAGCCTTGCTCTACTCCAGTTGACACCAATCCGAAGATTGCTGCAGCTGACGGGGCCCAAGTGTCTGATGCCACAGACTTTCGCAGTCTTGCTGGCGCCCTACAGTATCTGACATTCACCCGCCCGGACATTGCGTACGTCGTTCAGCAAGTGTGCCTTCATATGCACGCCCCTCGAGAGCCTCATCTTGCTGCCCTAAAGCGGATTCTCCGGTATATCCGAGGCACACTTTACCTTGGTCTACTGTTGCGACCATCTTCCTCTACGGATCTTGTCGTCTACACCGATGCTGATTGGGCTGGTTGTCTAGACACTCGCAAGTCCACCTCGGGCTATGCGGTGTTCCTTGGTGATAACTTAGTCTCCTGGTCATTCAAGCGGCAGAACACAGTATCAAGATCCAGTGCTGAAGCTGAGTATCGCGCAGTGGCTAATGGAGTTGCAGAAGCCACCTGGCTGCGACAGCTTCTCATCGAGCTGCACACGCCCCTTCGGCGCGCCACGCTGGTGTATTGTGACAACATCAGCGCAGTCTACATGTCCTCCAATCCAATTCAGCATCAGCGTACCAAGCACATTGAGATTGATCTTCACTTCGTTCGAGAGCGAGTTGCCATTGGTGATCTCCGTGTCCAGCATGTTCCTACCACTTCACAATATGCGGATATCTTCACCAAAGAGCTGCCTTCTTCGGTCTTCACGGAGTTTCGGTCCAGTCTAAACGTGCAAAGTGGCTGACTTTTGGACTGCGGGGGGTGTGTTAGAATAGGCGCCCTTTGGGCTGGTCAGGACCCTAATGGGCTGACCTTGTGTCAGCCGCCCAAGACTGTTTGGGCTAGATAGATATGGCAGGCTAGATAGATACGGCAAGGACTCTTGATCCTTGCCCGTATATATATGTAATTGTACCTTGCCTCATATCAATCAATCCAATCTATTCCTGATTATACTTTCCTTCATATATATTTTTGGGGGTCATCAACGCTCAAGAAAATGTGTTTCCTTGAGTGTTGTTACATTTTCTTGAGGGTCGTCAACCTTCAAGAAAATTCATATCCTTGAGTGTTGTTACATTTTCTTGGCGGTGTTCAAAATCTGACCGCTTATTTATTTCCTTGGCGGTTGAACTCTCAAGCAATTTGTTTGTGGCGGTGGACACTCAAGGAAATAGCTATTTCCCTGTCTCTCTACCCTTGGTGGCCATTCCTTGAGTGCTGACCCCCAAGGGTTATTTCCTTTGCAGTTTCGGGGCTTTCCTTGAGGGTTTTCGACACTCAAGGATATTTAGTTCTGTGGTAACATAGACGTGATTCTATGTCGATTCCATGAAGAGATTCTTTGACGTGAACTAAGAGGTCTGAGAGCTAAAAAAAATAGCTTTTTTTTATTCTACCAATTTCGTGAAGTAAGAGACAGACAGCTAGAAAAAAAATAGTTTCTCCTTGTTATGTGAAGTGATTCTTCATCATGCAGGTTTTGAGAGTTTATACTAAAAAATCAAAGAGAATGACTTTTAGCCACATAATCACTTCTATCAGAGGCTAAACATGCCATAATTAATTCTTCATCTTGAATTGCGATTTAGAGCTAGAAATATGATGCTGCCAAACACAGGACCTGAACTTTATATAAAATAGTATAGATATTATTTATGTTTCCAAATAGATTTATTATTTATGAAAAAAATACTTAACAACTACTGGTAAATTAACTAATACTATTTGTTTGGTACCATAAATATTGGCGATTTTTTATAGACTTAGCCAAATTTAAAATCATTTGATTTATAAAAATGCGGTAATTACATTCTTTTTGAAACTGTGTGAAGAGGGTAACTAACTTTTAATTTATGTGTATTTCAGTAACCGTAGAGTAAAAACTTTATTCAAGAGTATATAATATATGATGGTGCCCTCTGACTTGTACGATTCGAATTTATCCTCTTGTATACTAGCTGCCACATGAACATGCAACACCTGTGCCGAACACACATTTGAATTTGAAATGATGTAACTCATATATACTCAGCTATGTTTCTAAGTAATTGCACAGCTTGTACTTCGAGCGAGAAACCAATCAATTCTAAGCTTAACCCAATCGATATAATCAATTCCAGAAATCCATACATCTACTTAGTAGCCTGAGTGTCGTATCGGCCATATCATCGGACAGCCACCAAGAGCACCGTTAAAATTTTATAGTCAGTATAATGGTACACGTGGCCTCCAGGTCAGATGAAGGTTAGCTTTGAGGACCTGCCAATCATTACTAGTGGGTCATCATGCTGGGGCTATATATACCTCCATAGTTGGCCCATGTGAGAGTGTTAGAGTGAGTGTGCTTAATTCTAAAAGAGTTGAGGCTCTAGCTATTCCAAGATCCAAGTGCTCTATTAACCAAAAGTGCTTGAGGCGAATTAGGCAATTAACACTAGTACTTTTGCAAAGTGCTTAGACTAGTTAGAGGCCGCTTTAACGTTTGTTCTAGGTTTACACCTAGTGTTTCAGGTTTGCATACCTCTTGCTACCCGGTGCTTGCACCATTGATGCCCAAAGGGCTTGTAATGTTGCGAGATTACGCCAACTGTGTTTGTAGTGTAGCTTTCGTTACTATATCGGAGGAAACGAGGCACGTGACAATTCAGCCGAAAGCTCAACAGTGGAGATAACGGAGAGCAGTCTGAGAGAAGCTACTGGAAGGCCCGTGAGCTATTCATAGAGTTACTCAACTGGAAGCTTGGTCGTTGCAAGAGACTCCAATGAGAATTAGTGGAAAGTGTGAGCTTCTCGATATCTCAGGAAATACGATCATCGAGTGTTTGCATTCTCTAGTTCATTTAAACTTTCGTGTTTATTTAAATTCCTTTGGTTGTATTGTCATCTAAACTATTGAAATTATAAATGATCACGAATAGGGCATGTCATCTCTAAATAGTGGTATACTTGGAGGGTTAATAGTTTACCGAAATATATTTCAAGGGTAAAAATAAAATTACATGGCATATTTGGGGTGTGGGTGGGTGAGTGCCCACTGCCCATGTGGTGTGCGCGCGTGTGTTTTGAAAAGTTTCCAATATTTCACTCTAGGCTAGAGAGGGTTCTCAAAATTTCTGTAGAATAAACATAAATAAGCATATGACAAGAAAAGGTATGCGTTTTTCTTTTTTGCCAAATCTACGATCTATACTACATTACATAATAGTGTTTACATTTGAAAGGCCTCATGTGCATGGTAGCCCAAAAGGATTGACGCAGGAAATTGCTTTTCATTTCCTGTAGATTCCTATATAAGACTTAAGACCTGAATTCAACAACAGAGGAAACAAACATACATGCCTGAAGAAACCATTTTTCTGAAACAATCTATCCATAACTGAGGTTCATAAAAAATTGCATCTAGGAAACCCAGTCACATTAGTGGACTCTCTTTTCACTATGTTCTTCGGAGAATGGAGCTAACTGAAGACAAGGAGAGGCTGTACAGCAATAATGCCCAAGAACCTGCAAAAAAACCCCGAGAATGACGGCATCTGAGATCTGACAACACATTATATTGGCCGTTGGTTGGATGTTGTCACAATTTGGACGCTGAACGGTAGAGCTCGATGTAGTCAAGGGCAGGCCGATTCCATGACCAGTCCTGATCCATAACTCTCTTGCAAAGGGAGTGGAACCAGCTCCGGGCGTCGAACCAAGCAGAGATTGCCCTGAAAATGCCAACGGCACGATGAGTAATAATTGCAAGGTTCAGTGAACCGGGCGGCTCTGTGAGACTGTGCTTACCTGTTCAGGGCATAGTCAACACCGTTGCTATCAGCTCCGTCGAAGCTAAACCCGTTGGGCTCAAGGCCTCGAGCTCGGGCTCGTTCCTTGTTGTTGTCCACATCGAAGACAGTGTCAAAGAGCCCTGACGAGCAGCACGAGAGATCAGATCTTGTGTTGTGTTCACTTCAACCCACTATTCAGAGGAGTGCCGTTCGATGGCCAATGGAAAATGGTTGACACTCAACAGCTGCTGCACCGTACGTACCTCCAGTTTTGCGGACAATAGGGATGGTTCCATACCGCATGGCGACGAGCTGAGTTAGGCCGCAAGGCTCAAATATAGATGGGACCAGAATGAAGTCAGAGCCAGCGTATATCTGCAGCAGAAGATGAGCACCATGGAACGAACTATGTTAGCCGGTTTCAGAGATACTTTGGTGAAAGATTGAGGGGGTTGATCAGGTGCTTCGTCAGCTCACCAGATGTGAAAGAGGTTCATCGTAGGTTAAGGACATCCTCACTTGCCCATGGTTTACGCCATGGAGCTTATTCGCCAAGTTGACAAAATCAGCTTGGATTCGAGGGTCTGGAGCCGAACCAAGCAAAACCACCTGAAAACCAAAGAAAACATATATCATTCTTAGTTTCAAGATGACAAAGGCACAAATTAAGGAAAGAAGAGAATGTCTGAAGTTTTATCTGGCATGCAAGGGATTGAAGGACCTGTCCATTCCGTTCAAGTGTTCGATGAATCGCATGCTTGATGAGGTGGATTCCCTTTTGGGCTGTCAGACGAGTGACGATTCCTACGATGGGCACATCGATTTGCTGTAACCCAAACTTCTGCTGCAATGCCTTCTTAGCAGCCCTCTTGCCTTCAATGACATTCTCAGAAGTGTAGTGGACCTGAAATTCATTGGAACGAACATTTAAACAGGAAATAGTATTTATTAGCATTTTTTAACAACATTAACATCCAAAGCAGGAAATTAAAGAGATGCTGCAGATTAAGAAAACCATCACATGCAGGAACATTACTTGAAATGACTGTTCAACTTGAGCATGTGCATATAACTTAAGTGTCCATTTAAGCAAAACTAGGTCATTTGAAAAAAAAAATGTGTCACTGTTGCATCTATTTGTTCCATAAGTAGTAGCGTACGTGGAATAAACAAACAAAATGTATATGAATAAAGTGTACCGGGATAAAGTTGTCACTGTATGGATCCCATATATCTGGATCAATTCCATTGAGAATGCCATAGAATTTTCCAAGATGAGGAACGATGGCACTATGACCTGACACTTCTTTTGAATATGTATTAGAGACCTGCGAAGAATGGATGTATGTGAATCGATAAACATCAAAACTCAAACGAACATAATTCTACAGCATAACAAGCTTGTTTAATTATTTCAGTGACGCAAGTGTGTCAAACACAATATTGAATTATGCAAAGTGTATCACTCACAGTTGTGGCTTTATCACAATATCTCATTGCTTTGCCAATGTAATGTGCTCCAAATTCAAGATTGTGGATGGTGAATACCACCCGTGCATTTGCCAAACTAGACTCTGCATAGTTTTCCTTGTATAGCCAGGCAACAGGAGCACTTGACCAATCATGGCAATGTATTATGTTCTGTAAGGAGGATAAAATATCAGCGGTTTCAATGGGAAGCTAACAGAAATAAGCAAATAAGGAAACTTCGCAGCAATTCAGAATACATGGAAATATTTTTAAAATGGGAGGCTAATAATAAAGATAACTAAAATAGTGAAGGAATGGAAAAGATAACTGATGTAATTTTTTTAATCACAGAATGTGCTAAATAGCTGGGAAAGATCCTGAGTAGAGCTTGTATGAGCTCTTGTCAATTCTCTCTTGTTTGCTAAGTGCCGTTTGGCTCATCTGTGCGAGCACGCATGTTGTGTTGTGTGAGTTTTTGAACAGCTAAGTCCATAGTAAACAAGGTACTCTCTCCATTCTAAATTGTAAGCTTTTGCTACACACTTAATATACACTATATGCTTGTATGCACTAAAATAAGCTACTCATCTTCATTGACCGATGGCTAGACGATCTAGATTAAACTTTCTAGTTTGGTTAATCTTTTTTATTTCATTTTTTTTGTTTCTTAAAGTACTATACTTTGTAAACTTAAACTGTTTATATACTTTTTCTTTTTAATATTATCCAGTAGGGGCTTGGCTCTCTTGATTTCCTAAAAAAAATACATTACATCTAGATACATAGTGAAATCTATGCATTTAGATGAGCCAAAATGACTTACAATTTAGAAAGCAGAGAATAACACTTAAAACAATATAACAGCTGGTGTTGTGAATACTAGTACTTACCGGAGAAGATCTACTCTGGAGGAGAAACTCTAGGGCAGAATGACAGAAGAAGACAAATCGGCGGTCATCATTCCTTCCATATACACATCCGACTCCAAACATCCTGAAAAGGTAAGTGCCAAATTATCTTTTGAAACCTCTTGCAAGAAAGTCCCAGCAGATATGTACCAAATGAGACAGATAGATCATTAAATTGATATACACATATGACGAAATTCAGAGTACTTATATTCTAGAGAAACTAAAAATAGCCTTGGAACATAAATTCCTTCTTCTTAGAAAAGGTAGACCAGAAGATTACTGAGTCTTGCTTCTGAAGATGAGAGATGAAACTCGAATAAAACAAAACCATATCAATTAATTCAGATCCACCAAAAAAACAAAAACAGAGTGGTACTGACTTCTGAAACTCTAACCATCAGACAAATTAAGAGTCTTCTTAGACATCCAATGCCTCTAAGCTTACTCAAGTTATCACCTTAATATTTTCTAAATTATTCAAGTAATTAAATTTTAGTATTCAAATTGAATGAATGAGTGACTGATTATTCTTTTGCATGTCCTTGTTTTACCAGTAAATTGTCTAGCCCAAAAGAGATCATGGAACTTCCAAATTTACATATATATTATTGTACCAACTAGTTCCCGACCATCACTTCCCTGTGATGACCAATGATTCCAATTAAGTAGTGTATATGCTATTTTTTATACTATAAGTTGCATAAATATAAAAAAAAAACTTATCAAACTTATCCAGCCAAAAGAGACTACATAGCAACCAACCCCACATATTTTTAACCATCTTGCAGTTGATCATTGCTTACTGCCGCAAAACAAAATCTATTGATAGGATCATGTTTCAGTTCTCCATGTTCATAGTAATTGCATGAATATCTATATTTACTCAAAGCAGTTTAACAATTCTATATTGCCACTTAATGAAATAGTGATACTAAGGCTTTTATATCTGTAAACAATATGCTGGTACATACCCATTTTGAGGTTCCAAGAAGTAAACACAAAGGCCTTCGACTAGTCCACGCCACACTTTTATTTCAGAACCACCCCAAGAAAAACTTTGATGGATGTGTAAATTCTTGACCTGAATGTAACAGATGCATATTAATTGATAAGAGAGATAAAATTTATCATATACCCTATATCTGTGGTGTTACGTCTTTCTTATCAGATTACTCAGTAACTTATTTTTGCCTCAATCATATAACTCAATGGTCCAAAAAGAAATAAAAAACAAGTAATTCTACTTGATATACTTAGATACACATCAACAATTCCAAGTCGTTCCTCATACTTAACATAAGTTATCCATCTACACGAGCAATGAGTGACTGAACTATGAGGAAGCACATACAGATAGAGTAGAATAGTAAATCAAGTTGCTCCTAATGCAGAGATGATGTCAACTTCAGTTGTTGCTACAAAGCACTTCACTTGTCACAGCAGAGAAGCAGAAAGGGATGTTGTAGGGCACTTTTAACTTACATTGCTTAGATTCAAGCAATCATGCTTTGGAAGAATAACCTCCACATTGTGTCCTAAATCTTGCACAGCGCGTGAAAGACTAGTAACAACATCACCAAGACCCCCAACCTGTGATAGCATTGGTCAGAAAGAATACTATTAGTGTTATGCAACAACAAAAGAGAAACGGTGATGTAAGTTGTCATTCTTGCGCTAACAGTATGAATTTAACTCAGAAATATGAATAACCTTTGCGATTGGTGCCATCTCAACAGCAATGTGGACAATGTGCATAGGTGGTTCCTTTGCAATTGAACCAAAAACAGGAATATGATAGTCTAACCCATTCCTGTTATCATAGATTCCACCTTCTTCTGACTCCGAGAAAACGAAGTCCATCATATAGGCATCTCGTGGAACGAAAACTGGAGAAGGAGCACTCTACTTAAGAACAAATAAGGGGAATAGAAAATGCTTTTACTGTTAGATATATAATTGTATATATCCTAGGGGGTCCTATGTAATTGTGTTTACTTGTGCTCCAAGTCATGTATGACTATATATATGAAAGCCACCCAACCCCTAAGGGTAAGAAGTGTTCCGCTATCTCTCTACATGGTATTTTTCGCCTAGGTTTAGATCCTAACCCTAGCACCACCGCTTCCCCGCCGCCGCCTGCCTAGCCCAGGCCGCCGCCGCCAACCCCCTCCTGCTGCCGCCGCCGCCGCCGCACAACCCCCTGCTGCTGCCGCCGCCTATCCAGGCCGCTGCCGCAGCCCCTGCCGCCGCCGCAGCCAGTCCAGGCCGCCGCCGCCGCTCCTTGCTCTCTCCCTGGTCGCCGCCTCCAGCAGGCCGCCGCCATGCCGCCGAAGGAGAAAAACGACGGTGGTGTGGTTGATCCACCACCAACCGCCGTCCCCGTCGCCGTTCCCAACTACGCCATCGTTAACGTCAAGAACCACGTTCCAATCACCTTGGAGTTGGCTAACCCTAACTACACCAAGTGGTCCGCGTTCTTCAAGGCGCTCTGCGGCAAGTTCATGTTACGTGGCCACATCGACGGCACCACTGCCGCCAACCCCGCCGATCCGCTGTGGGATGCCGCGGACTGCGCCGTCCGTGGCTGGATGTTCGGCTCCGTCTCCGACGCCACCCTCGACCTCGCCATGGCAGAAGAAGATCAGAACGCCCGCGAGCTCTGGGACGCCATTGCCGCTTTGTTCCACGCCAACAAAGCGCCTCGGGTCGTCTTCCTCAGCGAGCAGTTCCACTCCATGACCCAGGGCGACTCCAGCATCGACGAGTACTGCCAGCGCATGAAGTAGGCCGCCGATGCTCTTCGCGACATCGGCCAGGCGGTCGCCGATCCTCGGCTCGTCCTCAATCTGCTCCGCGGGCTCAACCCTCGCTTCTCCAGCACGGCCGACGACATCGCCAACCGTGACGTGCTACCCACCTTCGCCGCCGCCCGCAACATGTTGGTTCTGAAGGAACTTCGCCTCGCCAATGAGGAGAAAGTTCAGAAGAACACAGCTTTGGTTGAGGGCAGTTCGTCTTCCTCCAGCTGCGGTACCGACGGCTGTCGTCCCCCGCCCTCCTCCTACCGTCCCCCTGCCAACCCATCTTAGCCTCGCCAGGGCAACAACAGGGGCGGCAACGGGAACGGCAACCGCCGCGGTGGGCGGCGTGGACAGCAGCAACAGCAGCAGCAGCCGCCTCCCGGGCCGTGGATCTGCTTCAGCCCGGGGGCCGGCCTCCCTGCCGGCGGTGGGCAGTGGCGCCCTCCAGCCAGCCCTGGCCCGTACGGCCAGCCTCCTCAGGCGCACAACCGCCTACACCCCGCAGCAGCAGGTGTGGGATCCTACTGCCTTGGTGGCTGCCCTGAGCCAGATGCAACTCAACTCAGGCAGCGCCCCCTAGGTGATGGACACCGGTGCCACCTCGCACATGAGCTCCAACGACGGTATACTCCTCTCTCGCTCCCGTCCTTCTTCCTCCTCGGTTGTTGTCGGCAACGGCAACTCCCTACCAGTCACTTGCCAGGGTGACTCCCAGCTCGCGTCTCCTTCATTCAACTTTGCACTCAATAATATTCTGGTGGTTCCACATATTATTCGCAATCTTCTTTCAGCCCGTCAATTCACACGTGATAATCATTGTTCCATTGAATTTGACACCTCTGGTTTTTCTATTAAGGATCCTCGGACCAGTCAGGTGATGCTTCGCTGCAATAGCTCCGGTGACCTCTACACCTACCCCACCGCTGCCTCCACCAGCCGCGCCTTCGCCACCTCCACCAACACCGCCAGCTTGTGGCATGCCCGCCTCGGGCATCCTGGTCCTGCTGCCGTCACCGGTCTCCAGTCCCTGGTTCCACCTGTCAAGTCTGTGTCTAGTTTGTGCCATGCGTGTCAGTTAGGCAAACATGTTCGCCTACCGTTTTCCAGTTCCACGTCCTATACTAGTGCACCCTTCGAGCTTTTGCATTGTGATCTATGGACATCTCCAGTTCCTAGTGTTTCTGGTCATTCATATTACCTTGTTATATTGGATGATTATACTCATTATTGTTGGACGTTTCCCATTCGCCGCAAATCCGATGTGCATCAACATCTCGTGGATTTCTGCGCATACGCACGCACTCAGTTCAGCCTCCCAGTTAAATGCATCCAGGCAGATAACGGGACTGAATTTCTTAACAACGCCACCGCTCGGTTCCACGCTGCCCACGGCATCCTTCTGCGCATGTCCTGTCCGTACACCTCAGCTCAGAACGGAAAGGCTGAGCGCATCATCCGAACCATTAACAACATCTGCCGCACCATGCTTCTCCATGCCTCCATGCCTCCAGCCTACTGGGCTGAAGCGCTCAGCACATCCACATACCTACTCAACCGTTGACCCAGCTCTGTTGTCGGTACCGAGATTCCCTTCTCCCGCCTATTTGGCAAGTCTCCAGACCTTTCCCACCTTCGCGTGTTCGGCTGTCTATGTTACTCAAACCTTTCAGCCACCTCGAAACATAAGCTTGCCCCTCGCTCCGCTGCCTGCGTCTTCCTTGGTTATCCCTCCTCCCACAAGGGGTACCGCTGCCTTGACATCTCCACGCAGCGCATAATCATCTCACGGCATGTCGTTTTCGATGAACTATCCTTTCCGTATGCCACTAGCACTGCAAGTTTGAGTACGGCAAGCTCCCTCGAGTTCCTCGGCGACGACAGCGACTTACCGCTGTCACAGCAGGCTACGCCTGGCGGGCGTGGCACTGTGCCCCCGTCCGGCGCTCCGATCGATGACCCCGCCGTGATCGCCTGCGGCCCTTTGGTGTCGCCGCCATCACCGCCGGGTCGCTTCGGCCGCGTCTACGAGCGGCGTCCTGCTGCCCCGCCGATCGGTGCAGTAGCCCCGGGTCGTTTCGGCCACGTCTACGAGCGGCGTCCTGCTGCCCCGCCGACCGAAGTCCCTGCCCCGGCGCCGCACACCTCTGCCCCGGGAACTAGCAGCCCTGCACAGGTGCCCAGCAGTGCTGTCCCGGCGCCCGGCATCACGGCCCAGGCGGCCGGAGCTGCTCCAGCACTTCCCAGCACGGCTGGGGAGGCGACCGGTGCCGCTGCAGCACCTCCCAGCGGCCCTGTTCGCGCTTCGACTCGACTCCAGACGGGCGCTATCACTCCCTTCGACTACAGCAGTGCCTTCGTCTCCACCGCATCACCGCTGCCACGCGACTATCATGGCGCCCTCACCGATCCGCAGTGGCGTGCGGCCATGGTTGACGAGTACTAGGCGCTCATCGACAACGACATCTGGCGCCTGGTGCCTCGTCCACCCCACACCAACGTCGTCACCGGCAAATGGATCTTTCGGCACAAGTTCCATTCTGATGGCACGCTCGCTCGTCACAAGGCGCGCTGGGTGGTTCATGGTTTCTCCCAGCAGTACGGTGTCAACTACGACGAGACATTCAGTCCAGTCGTCAAGCCGGCCACGATTCACATCGTCCTCAGCATCGCCGCCTCCCGCTCCTGGCCTCTACATCAGCTTGACGTGAAGAACGCCTTTCTCTATGGTCATCTCGATGAGACAGTCTACTGTCAGCAGCCACCTGGCTTCGTTGATCCTTCGACGCCCGACCACGTGTGCCTGCTGAAGAAGTCGCTGTACGGACTGAAGCAGGCTCCCCGCGCTTGGCACCAGCGCTTCGCCTCGCATCTTCGCACGCTCGGCTTCCGCCCGTCTGCATCCGATGCATCTCTCTTTATTTATAAAGAGAATGATGGTGTCGCCTACCTGCTGCTCTACGTCGACGGCATCATCCTGACGGCCTCATCCTCAGCACTTCGTACTCGCATCACAGAGCGCCTACGCTCTGAGTTTGCGATGACCAACCTCAGCGAGCTACACCACTTCCTCGGCATCTCCGTCGCGTGCTCCTCCGGCGGCCCGTTCCTGTCCTAGCGTCAGTACGCTGCCGAGTTGCTCCAGCGCGCTGGCATGGCTGAGTGCCACTCCACGTCGACGCCAGTGGACTCCAAGGCTAAGCTTTCGGCCTCTGATGGTGCTCCTGTCGCGGATCCGTCTGAGTACCGTCGCCTCGCCGGTGCCCTCCAGCACCTGACTCTGACTCGACCGGATTTGGCTTATGCTGTTCAGCAGGCGTGTCTCTACATGAATGATCCCCGCGAGCCGCATCTCGCGCTGGTCAAGCGGATTCTTCGGTATGTCAAGGGCACTCTCTCCACCGGACTACACCTTGGAACTGGTCCTGTCCAGTCCCTCACCGCGTACTCCGACGCTGACTGGGCAGGGTGTCCAGACTCTCGGCGTTCTACTTCTGGCTACTGCGTCTACCTCGGTGACAACTTGGTGTCCTGGTCCTCTAAGCGGCAGACTGCGGTTTCTCGCTCCAGTGCTGAAGCGGAGTAACGTGCCGTTGCCCACGCCATCGCCGAGTGCTGTTGGGTGCGCCAGTTGCTTCAGGAGCTGCATCTGCCACTGTCTTCTGCTACCGTTGTTTTCTGTGACAACGTCAGTGTTGTGTATATGACAGCTAACCCTGTCCATCACCGCCGGACCAAGCATATTGAGATCGACATCCACTTCGTCCGCGAGAAGGTCGTGCTTGGTGATTTTCGAGTGCTCCATGTGCCGTCCTCTCATCAGTTCGCTGACATCATGACTAAGGTCTTGCCTGTACAGTTATTTACTGATTTTAGGTCCAGTCTTTGCGTCCGCGATACTCCCGCTTAGACTGCGGGGGAGTGTTAGATATATAATTGTATATATCCTAGGGGGTCCTATGTAATTGTGTTTACTTGTACTCCAAGTCATGTATGACTATATATATGAAAGTCACCCAACCCCTAAGGGTAAGAGGTGTTCCGCTATCTCTCTACATTTACGCATCTCTGTGCTAAATCTAATTATTAAAGAGAAGTAATATCTCAATGCATGAATATCAAACAATAATGTTCCAAAAATAGTGCATAAAAAAGCAGAAAGGATTCAACATAAATTTGATCTAATATGGATGAAAAGGTGCCACATTTTATCAAGGTTTGACTAACTATCCTAGAGAATTGCAGCAGTTTAAACTCTTTCTGGCAGCAACAATAAGATTCTAAAGCAAAATAGGGCTACAGTACTACCTTCAATGCTTTGTAGTAGCACAACCTTTTTAAAAACTTCAATAAAAAACTTATAGCATATCTCTTATGGCATTAAATTAGCTATCTCCTCTAAAATAATTTAGTTGTGCCATTTTTGTTTTCAGTTTCATGAGTAAAGATTATACCATGTCTATATATGGATTTGATATCACAATCTACAATACAATTAGATGTTCTTGAGCTACTTGATGACCAGTGCTCTAGCAGCTCTTGACTATATTAATTGCATAAAATGAACCACTTTAAAAGGTATTAATACTAAGAAACAATAACATAGGAATTTCAAACCTGATGCTTTTAAGTGTGAACCATTTTCTGCTTGTACCATCTTCTGAGGTGGCAACACCCCACCTGGATACATCCAGCGGTTAAAGGAACATCGAAACCAAACCTCTGGCTTTCCAGTTAGCACTGTATTAGAAGGATTATAAAGCACATCAACAGTAGTTCCAGCATGTATTTCAAGTGGTTCAGTGTAAACAATGTGTTTCTGAGAAACCAGGAACATTCTCATAGTCTTTTCCTTCATCTCAGCTTTCATCTTTGCATTTCTCTCAGTCTGCTCAATCAAAAGGTAGCAAAAGTCAACTAAAAGAGTACCCACCATATCTGTCCATAAAATTTGAGAATTTGGTATATCCAATAGGAAGAGGTGCTCCACTTTTTATGACATAATAAAGCAGGACAAACGATACTACGAAGATATGGTGTTACTTAGTTGGGCCATCAAAGGTTAGTGGTTAAACTAGTTTGCAATTAACTTGCAAGGCTGAAGTGATGAATGATTCAAATGGTCAGTTTGGCTCTGTCGTCTTAACAGACTAGTTAATATGGATGAAACTTTTAAAATAACATGTTTAACAGTGAAAAACATCAAGATGAACTGAATCTTTTTAAATACTCAAAATGACTGCTTATGGGCAAGTTTAATCATTTATTATGTTGTAACTTGATTTTAGATTTACAATTGGTCAAGGTAAAGGTGCAAACAAAAACACCAGAACCACAAAGGGCCTATTGCAACTGACCTTCCTTTTAATGGCCTCCTCCCTTTCCCTCCTCTCTTGTTGAAGCCTTGTATAAATCCTTTGTTCTTCTTCGATCCAATATTCTTCCGCCGTCATGTTATTCGGAAGGGTAGCATGAAAATCATGTCCTCCATTGTTGTCATACTTCCTTGCATTTCCTGGTGGCCCGTCAGCGAAAACCCAGTCCAACACATATGTTCTTTCAGGTAAGACAACTATACAAAAAAGACCAGGTGTTATCTTTGTAGTTATGAAGTAAATAACAAACTTAAGAATCAAAGATAGGCCATGTCATCATATGTCTACTTTAAGAAACCAACATCAGTTAGTAGTCCTTTTTCCTCCTCATGGGACTATCAAAATACAGAATGCCATGCTATATTTAAGGAGTACCATGCTAACAGTAGAGTTTGTTAAGATGTCATAAGATACAATTTGCAGATGAGTGTTAGATGACATACCATCTGCATACCACCAATCAGAATCTTTGTCATTATGATGAACAAGTCTTTCAGCAAAAGAGAGTCCATCAATCCAATTGTTATAGCCACCATGCATCCATATCTCAGTACTGTGAACTAGAGGTCTTGAGTTTATATTATAATACAATCTGACAGTAGCGCTTTGTCCAGTTGCAATGGGCTCAATGTACCACAAATTATCAACAGAAGCTCTGGCTAAACCCAATACATTGCGCAATTTATTTTTCTTCGTTTCTACCTCAACCTTGGCTTGTGCCTTGTCAGCTTTATCTGCGGCCCTTTCTTCCTCCCTTCGACGCTGCTCGTCAGTCTGCCTCCTCCGTTCAGCTTCCTCATTCGCATGTTTCTCAAGTTCTCGTTGCTTTTCTTCAGCCAAGAAATCATCAAATAAATTTTCGTCCATGGTGCTTTGTATTTGTATCACAAAATCATTATTGTCATTATTTTCATATAAGGTGCGTCCATTAAAGAACACAAAGTCCATTCTGTATGCCTGCTTGGGAATGTATAGTTTGCAGCACCACCAGGCCCCTCCCAGCTCGCTCTTGTGCAATTTTTCAGTGAAAAACTTCCATTTCCACCCATTGAATGCTCCTTTGATAAGTACGTCAGGCTCGTTGGCCAAAGCTGATACATCACGATTGAAATAGAGATCAATTGTTGAATCAGCTTTTAGTACCTCTGGATAAGCAAACAACTTGTTTCCCAGAGAATAATTTATTTCAGCAAGCTCTTGAAGCATCCTCTGTAGTGCTTGTGGATCCACATTATCGTTAGGTAACTCCTGGATATCTTGTTCAGTGGACATAGATGTTTCATCGACTTCATATTGTTCTTCATCCTTAATTATTCCCACTTCATTTTCATCCCATGAACTCTCTTCTTCAGAAAGCAGATGTGAAAATTTGGCCCTGTCAATTCCTATCTCGACCATAGCCATTGGAATGTCTTCCTCAGTTACAATCATCTGTTCTTCGTCCATGCCTAAGCTTTTCTGCTCTTCAATCATCACAAGATCTTCATCATTAATTTTCTCAATAATTGTTATCTCATCTGCTTCTTTAATGAAGCCTTCCTTATGTTTCTGTGACAAGTTGTCAGCATTGAACTTTGCCTGAAATGTATCCCCTTCAGTCTTTTGAGATGATGGCTCCTTAGCTTCCACTCCCTTCATAAGCAATCCATCATGAGTCCCAACAGTAGCCAGTTGCTTTGTTTGAGACTCCTTGGAGGTACCAACGATTGATAGATCTTGTTTAGGGAAACCAACTATGGACTGTTTTCGTTCATCGATGTGAACAATTGATTGTTGCTGTTTGGGCAAGCCAACAATAGACTGATTTGGTTTAGTGTAACCGACAATGGATTGGATTTTCTCAGGCATACTAACAATAGACTCATCTTGTTTAAGAGAACCAACGATAGATTGATCTAGTTTACCGTAACTGATGATGGATTGGACTTTCTCAGGCACACCAATAATTGATTCAGCTTTTCTATAAGAATCAATAGTAGATTGATTTGGTTTGCTGCAACTAATAATGGATTGGGTTTGCTCAGGCACACTAAGAACAGATCTGTCTTGTTTGTGAGAACCAACAATAGATTGATCTATTTCATTGTAACTGATGATGGACTGGATTTTCTCAGGCGCAATAATAATCGATTCATTTTGTCTATAAGCACCAACAATAAATTGATTTGGCTTTATATAGCCAACAGCGGATTGGATTTGCTCAGGTGCACCGGCAATTGATTCATCTTGTCTATGAGAACCAGAAATAGATTGATCAATGTATTGGGTTTGCTGAGGCACACCAACAATTGATTTATCTTGTCCATGTGAACCAACAATGGATTGGTCTTGTTCATGAAAACCAATGATTGATTGATCTTGTTTATAGGAACCAATAAATTCTTGTTTTTGGTCCAAGAATATTGGGGAACCAACAATATCATTGTTTCGCTCAGGGAACCGAACAATACACATGCCCTGTTCAGGGAATCCTGCAGTTAATTGCTTCTGTTCATCAAAAGTGATAGAGTTTTCCTCTTGCTTATGGTAATCTACCACCGGTTGGCCTTCTTCACATGAACCAACAATCAACCGTTCTTCCTCAACAATGCTTAAAACTATTTTTTCTTGTTCCTGGTACCTGACATTTGGCAAGGGCTCAGGCTTCACATTTCTATGTGTTTCATTAATGGCGATGCCATCCATGGATGTTGAAGGCAGTTCACCCAACTCATCCACACCCCCATACATTCCACCACTTGAAGCATTGCCTAGTGAATCCACATCAAAATTCTCCTGTAAAGCCTCTTCTTCATCCATCAAATCCATCTCCTCCATTGTTACATCATTCAAGGCAAGTCCCAAGATATCCACATCAACCATATCCTCTTCAACCTCAGCTTCATCTACCACTTCCTCCACTGCAGCATTATCTGGTGCAGTTCCTGACGAATCTACCACAAATACGTCTTCTTTAGCCTTATATCCATCCTCTGGATCCACTTCCCAAGCTACAGCATTGTGTAATACAATTCCTGAAAAATCTACCTCAAACTTATCCTCCTCGACCTCAGCTTCATCCACTGTTTCCATTTCCCCTAATGATGCATTAATCAAGACATTACCTGGCAATTCCTCCTCATACATGTGCTGCAAATCCACTGCAATTTCTGCATCTCTATTACTTGTCAACTCTGCTGCATCAGAACCTGATAGCCCATTGTATATATCAATAGTTTCTTCATCGTGTTCGGTCTTATTGGAGCTTGACTCAACAAGGAGTCTTGGAGCATAGTTGCTAAAAGCAGCTACTTTTACATTAGGAGACATAGTCCTTGATTTCCTATTGGGGCATCCTGCATATTTGCAATATTAAAAACCATGAGATCAGTAGAACAGAAAGCAGACTAAATAAGCATTCAATAGAACTGTTCCACAGACCTGGACTTGCTACAACGCATTGAATGATCCTTCTTCTCACAAATCTGGTAGTCCTCAACAAAGACTGAAAATACCAATAGAACAGAAAAAGATAAGTTAAGGTATTTCTTAAAAAAAAAAAAGGGCGCGCACTGCGGGGTCTGGGGAAGGGGAAATAGCCCCCGGCCTTTCCCGCACAAATGTGCAGAGGCTGGGGCTCGAACCCTGGACCTCTTGGTCACAGGCGATAAAGCTCTACCGCTTGCACCAGGGCCGCCCTTCAAGCTTAAGGTATTTCTTATGGTGATGAATATACTACATACGAATTCCCCTCAAATCAATATCTGATTAATCTCAAAAGTTCAGTACTGGATTGCCAATGGTGATGAATAGTACATACGAATTTCCCCCAAATTATTACTGCCTGATTATTTATGCCGCGGCTTACACATGTTTACCACCAACAAAAGGCTAGAGCACTGAAACTTCCTAAATTTAAATTTTAGTATATGCATCCTCCACTGGAGCAGTCTTTCGTGAAACTATCCTCGTCATCCTACATGTCCAAAACAAATGAAGCAGGAAGTACCAAAAAAAAATCTATTAATAAAACACTTCCTAAAAATTCAGAACAAAAGAAAGGCCTTCATTCAGGAAAATATGCATGTAAATCATGTCGTCTATGGACAGCTTCCTCTTATGGTGGCCAAAAGGAGCAAAATTCATCGTCTCATCGAACAGATACGGTCATCAACCCCCACCCCCCACCCCGCGCAGGATCAACCCTGATCCCCAAAACGAAAGATTGTCGAAACCAGCCAGGAAGGAATGAAACTCATCAATAAACAAATAGATCGAGGATCAAGCCGAATAGTAACACGGTCCTGTATCAAAGGGATCATTGCATGCGGACCAATTCGCTGAAATCAAGAACTTGGGATTATGCGCCGCCATACCTGAGTAGCCGCCCCTCCACCTGCGGCGGTTGGCCGGACAATGAACACCGGCCCGCTCCGGAGGCAGAGAGGGCTCTGCGGCCGTAGGGCCATCTCCATTTCTAGAAATAATAAAGAAATCCTAAACCTCACAAGAACCCGCACCTCACTTTCTTCTCATTCTCATCTCCATTTCTAGAATTAATTTACAAGACGCAAATGCACAGCACAAACACCTCTCTGGAAAGGGAAATGCCTTCCCTCTCGCCATTTAAACAGAACGAATTTGTTCTTTCTTTCACGCCTTGTTTTACCTGTGATGAAGTGTGGTGGTCCTGTATAAAAGCTGGACGTGGCACCTTGTGGGCTCAATGTTCTGTTGTCCAACTGTGGGTCCCCTAGTTCATGAGATGTGCACAGTTGGCTGGGTGATGTGTCATGAGTAACCATTGTTGCTTGTGCACATATTCATATGTTCTAGAATGTTCCATGTGTGCTGTGTGGATTTTTATGCTTCACTTTAATGTGTCCCGGTCGATTTTGTGCGTGGGCGCTTGCCCTCGTTGAGAGAAAAGTGTTCAGGTGTGGCTTGTCTTGACATGTCAAGTTAAGTAGGCAATATTGTCGGCATCCAAAACCAAGGACTCTGTTAGGCCATGTTCAGTTCCATCATAAATCCAAAATCTAAAATCTCAACTATTTTGAATTCTAAAATGCAGAATGCAAAATATTTCAGGGAAATTTTGATGTTTCTTATTTAAGTTCATATTTTCAAATACGAATTATAATCTATATTAATATGTATTGATATCTAGGTGTCAGGTAGATTGATTTGATTAGCGGCACGTCTAGCGCCCGGATGTTCGGCGCCACAACACGTTCGAACATACCTAAGTAAACAACACCCGAGTATAGAAAAACAACGTCCGTATGCGTGCACGTGTCCCCAATTGTGGTCTATCTCCTCCACACCCCACCCCACCATCGTGCTGCATCTCAAGCACCCTCCTCTGCAAGCCCCCATCACGCTCCCTTCCGCATGCCCCTGCCACACCATGCAATGTCGCGCTTGTTTCTCGCTACACGCGGGGCCCATGTCACCCGAGCGACAAGAGGAGAAGGGCATGCAGCGCCTCCGATTCAGAAGGACCTGGCAAGTCGTACGGATGCCATGGCGACTCCAGGAGAGACTATGCAGCAAAAGACACTCAATCTACTTTTGAAACATCTAAATACAACGATTGTAACAGATGACAGTTGAAACACTTCAAACATGCTTATGAAACACATGGGAAAATACCTAAAACACACTTGAAACCCGTTGCAACCATAGACAACATCCAAATAAAACACATGCAACGCATGCGTGAAACATATGCAACATCCAAATAAACACAATTGGAACATTCGCAGATGAAACATACATCTGAAACACTCTGAACCATACTCTTACAACATGTCTCTGAAATAATTACAACATATACAAATGTACACCATCCCCAAATCTACTTTTGCAATATCCATATGATTCAGCCGTAACATACCTTTAAAATGTCTGAAACAATTGAAAACTATAATTGCAACATAGAGGGAGGAGAAAGAGAGCCTAACACGGGGAATACCATGACTGCCAGATCTATGAGCATTGGGGGCAGGATGTCAGTGGGGGGGAGGGGCGCCGCCTGGGTGAGGGAGGAGGACACTAGGGGTGGGAGGAAGAAGCCACCGGGGTATGGGAAGGAGGATGTCGGGGCTGGTGAAGGAGCCGCGAAGGGCAGCGCCGTCACACCCCTTCTGGAAGCGAGCGGAGGGGACGACAGGGAAAGGTTGTCGGTGAGCATTTGCCGAGGATGCAGGCTGCCGTCATCATAGGTTCTGGCGATGGCGCAAGCCGCCACTAGGCTCTGGCGAGGCAAGGCCTAGAAGGAAGGGGCTGGCCGTAGACGACGGGCGAGGAGAAGGGTCGGGCAGGGAGCTCTAGCCGGACGGGGGAAGAGAAGAATAGGCAGAGTACACTCTACTCGCAGCGTATGACATCGTTGTGGTCGTCGTCGGAAGCGGCAGAGCCACTATCACCAGCACCGACCAGATCAGCATCACCGATCCGATCATGCTGACCTTGTTGCGGTACCTGACCAGCACGGCAGGGCCGAGCGGCTTCGGCTCGTGGACGATCGCATGAGGAGGCCACGACCGGGTGAGTGAGGCGTGGCGCGTGCCTGGTGCCGCCAAGGAGGCACGCGCGCAGGTCCGCACCGACTGCCCGGGAGCCGACGTCGCCGTACTGCCCGGCTGAGTGCTCTCCATGACAGCACGCTCGCGTGCACCTTGAGCCGCGTGCGCCCCTGCCCGCCATGGTAGCATGACAGCGTGTCACGGCCTCTTTAGGCACACGCCAAGGTCACAGCGCCCCTACGCGTGCCACGCCACCACCGCAGCTGGCCACGAGTGCAGACCGAGGCCACAGCGCCACCCTGCTCGCTGGGCCCTGCCCACGCAGCTGCGCGCCGAGGACGCGAGCCACACACCTGGGCCAATTCAACGTGCCTGGACTCCGCAAAAGCCCCTTCTCTCCCCTCACTGCGTTTTTATGGCTCACATGTCACGGACCGGAGGGAGAGAGAACCAGCAGCGGGAGGAGATTCGCTGCCATACTGTCTGACTGCATGGCATGTCATCTCAGGAAAAGTGGCAAATATATAGGAAGTTACTATTTCAGATGATAAATATATAAGTGTTCGTGTAAAACTAGTAAACGGAGGAGTGACATTTGTAAAAAGGACAATAAGTTAAATATTTCAAACTCTCTCTGGCATCTGCGTGTTTGCTCTCTCTCTTGACTCTGACTCTAGGTACGCGGTTCTACTTCTACCCGCCGTCGTTCCCCTGCTGACCTGCCCCGCTTCGTTTGTTTGCTGCCCCAAGGCTGTGCAAATCGATCTCACGCAGAGGCTGATGAGGCCATCAGGTTTGTAATTGTTGCCGTGAATCATCTACTTTCCTAAAAACCCTTGTTCACGCTAGGAAGACTCAAATCGTCTATTTTCTTTTCTAATAAAGAAACTTGCATTACATACTTATGAATAATTATTTCATTTATTTGTGCATTAGTGAGATTATTCAGATCATTCATCACTGGATCAAAGATTGATTAACAGTTTGCCCAACATTTGTATTAGAAGATGATATATCAGGTGAGTTTTTATATAAACTATAATTCTATCATCGCATATGGGTTTTGTGCTTTTGCTACATTGTGTTGTATTAATCTACACATTGCTCTTTCTTTTCAAAATTTTCTGCGGCATATGAAATTTGGCAAAATGTTTTTTTACTGAATTGATAATAACAGATGCATGGGAAATGGTTTTTATTGATTTGCATATAATTTTTTTAGTGGCATACCATGTGATAAAATCATAGGTCCATCACTGGTTGGATTAAGGCCCTGTTTGGTTCTTTAGTCTTAGGGACTAAAGACTAAAACACAGACTTAATAAAAGTCTATATTGGTGTTTGGTTCCATGAATTTGTACGATAATTAGCCATTTTCATGATTAATTTAATTCAGAAAAACAGTAACAAAAGTGTGACAGCATATATATAGACGCATGTGTAATATTGCTACTGCTAACAACAATATATAACATCAGGAACACGATGAGCAGGGAGATCGAAATATACCCTGCGGAGGGACCTGTGCCGGAGGCACTGGTGGCTCCATTCTCACTAGTTGTCATAGTGAGTTGCGCCAAGTCATGGACCACAGTCGATGCAGGGAGATGTACGCAGTGCCGTCCCTCGAACGGTTCGCCGGGAAGTAGACGAAGGCCTGCGTGAACGGGAAGAAGAGTCTGCCTGCGTGTACTGGTTCGCCGGGAAGAAGACAGGAACATCGTGTACGGGATCGCCGGGAAGAAGACGAGCAGTCGTGGCGACGCTCCCCAAAACCTGATTGTCGTCGCACGCCCGAGTAGACGTCACCGCGAGACAAGGGTTCCAGAGGCCTGCTCTCCAACTCTCTGTATTCTCGCAGAAGGCTGGACGGGGAAGAGTTCTTCGGTACTCAACAGAGAAGAGAGCTTATAGAAAGGAGACGCACCGGTGCGGGGAAGGAAAGCCAACCGACAAGCTTGAATCTCGGGAATCAATTCCCTTCAAGTCTGACGTTATAGCATTGATCGCTGATTGGAGTTTCCTATTCCACCGTTGCGTCCAGGTTCAATGAATCCATCGAGTCGCAAAACCTCAATTCCCTTCAAGTTTGACGTTACAACATTGATCGTTGATTGGCGTTTCCTATTCCACCATTGCGTCTAGGTTCAACGAATCCATCGAGTCGCAAAACCGGACCAAACCACACGGCACGACACGGCTCGGCTCGGCTCGCTCGCATGCACGCCACGCCTCGGCTCGTCGGCGGTGGCGGCGCGCGCGTGTGACACCCAGTCAACCTCCCCTCAACTTCTCAATTGGTGCACATGAAATTCACCTATTTAAGCCGAGTCAAATTATAGTCAATATCTCGTATGGGACTGTACTATAATGCAACATAACATATAGTATGAGACTAGGATTTATTAGATTATTAAAATATGGTCCAAACCCATTTATTCAACAATCCCCACCAAATCCTAGACCTCATAATAATGTTTTCATTTCTCTGTTGTTTGATATATCAGTGTTTCGATGGAGACTATTAAGTTGAACATCCATCTAGGGCAATGACTACACTTGTTCACAACTATACAATGGACTATGCCTTGAATTGACAGTTTTGTGCGATACAAGTTTCATCAAGACTCTTTACTGATACTAAGTAGCCAGAGTATCCCCTCTATTTGGAGCATATAAGTCAAACTCCTGGGCCTTTCATGAGTATCTAGAGATTACCCACATCTCATAGACTATGACTAGTAGTCGAACTCATATAGATGTGTTCCTTAAGTATGTTCTGTAGGACAACATCCTTACTTAGAAAAAGCCACTCGAATCACATTAAGGAATGAACCAACCTGCCATACAGATAGAAAAGATATGCATCAGACATGGACCTTTTAAGGGTTTTTCCTCTCAATCCATCACTAGCTTGTTTCACCGTTCTACTTCATGAGATCTCCGATCACATAGAACATGTTACCACTATGACCGACTTTAGGTGGGTCTCAAGCTCATATCTCTCGATGCAATATCTATCACATTTCGTGATAGTCCCTTAGTAAATTGATCTGCTAGATTTTTAGACGTGTAAACATAATCCAACGCTATAACTCTGGAGTTTCTCAATTTTTTGACAGATTTTAACCGCCTCTTAATATGCCTTGTGGACTTCATGTTATCCTTTGAACTGTTTACTTTGACTATCACAGTTTGATTATCACAGCTCATGGAAATAGCCGGTATAGGTTTATCTACTACCGGTAAATCCATTAGGAGTTCACGAAGCCATTCAGCTTCAGCACCAGCGGTGTCTAATGCTGTGAGTTCTACTTCCATGGTGGACTTCGTTAAGACAGTCTGCTTGCAAGACTTCCATGAAACAGCGCCACCTCTAAGTAGAAACACATATCCACTTGTGGCATATAGCTCATCAGCATCAGATATCCAATTTGTATCACAATATCCCTCCAGTACCTTAGGGTACCCGGAATAATGGATGTCATAACTCATTGTACCTTTTAGGTAGCGCACTACTCTGTCAAGAGCACGCCAATGATTATCTTCCGGATTTGACACAAACCGGCTAAGATTGCTCACAACAAAAGAGATATCAGGCCTTGTAGCGCTTGCCAAGTACATGAGAAAACAAATTATTTGGGAGTATCTTAATTGACCCCTTGCTATTCTACGATTCTTTCTTAATAGCACACTAGGATCATAAGGTGTAGGAGCAGTCTGACAGTCACTATATCCAAAGTGACTTAAGACTTTTTCCACATAGTGGGATTGCACAAGAGTAACCCCACCATCACCTTCCTTTAGTAGATTGACATTAAGAATAACATCAGCTTCTCCCAAATCTTTCATCTCAAAGTTGCTAGACAAAAATTCCTTAACCTCCTTGATGACATCAAGGCTAGTTCCCAGAATTAATATGTCATCAACATATAAACACAATATTACACCTTCACCCCCACCATACCGATAATACACGCATTTGTCAGCTTCATTTACAATAAAGCCAACAGATGTTAAAGTTCTGTCGAACTTCTCGTGCCATTGCTTAGGAGCTTGTTTGAGGCCATATAGAGACTTCAATAATTTACACACCATGCCTTCAAGACCATTTGCTACAAATCCATTTGGCTGATCCATATAGATCTCCTCATCTAACTCTCCATTAAAGAAAGTTATCTTAACATCCTTCTAATGAATGATAAGACCATGTGAGGCTGCCAAAGAAAGTAGTACTCAAATTGTGGTCAAGCGAGCAATAGGTGAATAAGTATCAAAGAAATCCTCTCCTTTCTGGGTATAACCCTTGGCCACAAGCCTTGCCTTGTACCTTTCAATTGTACCATCAGACTTAAGCTTTTTCTTGAACACCCATTTGCATCCTATAGGTTTACAACCATAAGGACGTTCAGCAATTTCCCAAGTTCCATTAGACATAACTGAATCCATCTCACTTCTTACTGCTTCCTTCCAGGAGTCAGCATCAGGAGAGGAATATGCCTCTTCAATGGTCGTTGGTGTGTCATCCACAAGGTACACAATATAGTCATCACCAAAAGACTTTGCAGTCCTTTGTCTCTTACTCTTTTGAATGACTATAGAGGTACCTTCTTCTAGATCATGCACATGGGGTTCCTCATTTTGTTCTATCAGAATAAAATGCTCGTGGGAAATTACAGAATCATGGTTAGAAGTGCTAGGTTCTTTCTTCATTCGAAATTCATTCTCAAAAAATGTAGCGTCTCTGGATTCCATTATAGTGCCAACATGCATGTCAGGTACTCCAGAATTAAATATTAAGAACCTATATCCAACGTTGTGAATAGCATAAACAAGGAACACACAATCAACAGTTTTAGGTCCGAGTTTTCGCTTCTTGTTTATTGGCACATTCACTTTGGCCAAACAACCCCAAGTGCGCAAATAAGAGAGATTTAACCTTTTTCTTCTTCCATTCCTCGAATGGTGTGATTTCTTTATTCTTTGTAGAAACTCTATTCAGGACATGACATTGAAAGGTCCTAGATGGCTAGAGGGGGGTGAATAGCCTAATAAAAAATCTACAAACCACTAGAGCAAAGGTTAGTAAAACACTAAAGCGAAGCTTTTTGCTCTAGCTCTACTAGGAATGCAAAGCCACCTATCAAGCAATTCTAGTTAGTTAGGTGTCTAACAAACAATAGCAAGATCCTAAGGCACTTAACACAAGCTAGCAAGAACAACTAACAAGAGAAACTAACTAGCAAGCTAACTAGGCAAGATATGAAAGAATGTAAATGCTAGGAAGAGGGTGATTGTTATATCGATGCCTTGTGCTGAATGAATACCAATATAAAGAATCAATCACTATGAAAACCAAGAGTAGCCGGGAGACAAGATGACACAAAGATTTTTCTCCCGAGGTTCACTTGGTTGCCACCAAGCTAGTCCCCATTGTGTCGACTACTCAAATGGTGATTCGGTGGCTAATAGGCAATCACAAGCCTAGCCCACTACCCGGGAGCCACAAGAATCCACCCAAATGAGAGTAACTCAATGACACAAGCAATTTACTAGAGTTACCCTTTGGCGCTCCGCCGAGGTGGGTACAAGCCCTCTCACAATCACCGGGATCAACCACGAACAATCACCAACTCATGTTGACTCCTCCTTCTTGCTCCAAGCCGTCTAGGTGTTGGCAAACACCAAGAATAACAAGAAAACCGCAGCAAGAATGATCACCGAGTGCTTCTAGATGCAAATCACTAAGCAATGCACTTGGATGCACTCTATCTCTTTTGGATTGAGCAAAGGATCAAAGAGAAGAGTGAGAGAGGTGCTTGAGAGCTCACAAGAGGGTATAGCAAGTAAAAAGTCCAAGAGAATGAGCTCCAACCGTCCATGGGCCTTAAATAGGCCAACTCTAAAAACTAGCCGTTATTCTGTGTCGTGGGCGTCGGGCGCTCTTCAAGTTGGCATCGGACGCTCTGTCGCTAGCGTCCGTCGCGTATGCAGAGAGTATCCAGAGAGCTCCTGAAGCCGTCGGACGCATCCGTCGCCTTGTCGTCGGACGCTCAGCAGCGTCCGTCGTTTGTGTCAGTGAGTTCCTCAGTCTGACAGATGCTCGTTTGAGATTGGCCCAGCGTCCGTCACCGTTTCTCCAGCGTCCGTCGATGTCGTCCGTCGCGCGAGCAGAGAGCATCCAGAGAGCTCCCAAAATCGACGGATGCGTCTGTCGCCTGGTCGACAGACGCTCTTCAGCGTCCGTCGCACTTTCTGTATTGAGGCTGAGTTAGGGCTTGCCATCGGACGCGTCCGTCGCCTAGAGGCAGCGTCTGGCGCTAGCGTCCGTCGCCCTTAACTTGCTTCTTTCTTGTTTCTTTCTTTTCCAACCTTGCTCCATTGTACCAAACACTTATGGTACTTCCTTAGAGCAGATGTTTAGCATTATATTTTATGTCTTTTAAAGCAAGGCTATGTTACTAGGTGAATTAATGCACATGCAAGAATGACCACACCTAGTAGCACTTGATAACCGCAATTGATATGAATTTTTTCTTCTTGATAGTACAGATATCTATCCTAACTGTGATCACACTCTCTATAGTGTCTTGATCACTAAACCAAAAAAATGGCCCTATGATATAGCTTTACCTTGAGCTCATTTTTTGTTTTTCTCTTTCTTCTTTTCTTTAGTCATGGAGCACTTGATCTATCATGATCCTTCACCTAGCTCCATTTGTCAATTTGGATCACCCTATCTTAAATATACACTTAGTAATAGGGTTAGTCCATAGGTTTCATCAATTAACCAAAACCAAACTTGGGCTTTCAATCTCCCCATTTTTGGTAATTGATGACAACCTTTCACAAATGAAAATATAGAGTGAAAATTTCAACTTTGGTAGTATTAGCTCCCCCTACATATGTGATATATGAGTTTGGTTCATTTGATCACATATGTATGAATAAGAATTGTGGGAGAGTGAATGCTACCAAATGATGCTAATGTATAAGAGATGGACCTTTGAAGCGTGATACCAATCGGAGTGCCATATTATACCATCCTTAGCACCATAAATGCCTAGAAACCACTTAAAAACACTTTAAGAAAACTAGATACTACTTGAAGACTTAAAAACTTAAGCATGCTAGTTCTTCAAGCACCATATTATTTAAGTTTCTAGCATTCACCACACAAACATGTCATGAATATAAGTACATATGTAAGCAAGCACTTATGAATGTTCAAAGATATACAACAACTTGATTCATAGGCTTGCTCCCCTTACTTGTGTTCTTTCATTTTTCAAAATTTTCAAAATATTTCTTTGTTACTTACTTTTACTTACTTTTCCTCCTTTGTCATCTATTATCATAAAATATGTGCTTAAATTAGGATTATTGGAGAGAAGCTTAGATGTGGTTCAATCTAGATTACTTGCCCAAAATATTTAACTCGGTTTAAACCATGGACAAGCTTGTTCACACATCCTAGAATGGTTATCTTGCCCATGTTGAGCTAAAAATTGAAGTTCATACTGTAGATCAAACACTAGGATTGCAAGCCGACAAACATATCATATGCTACCACTAGAACATATAAGCATAGAAGCAATAGTGGTACCATATAAGCATCAAAGCATTTGATTTTCATGAATGAGCCTAATGAATTGATGTCTAGATGCACTACACAAGTACTAATATTGAATGAATGACATGTCAAACAATTTTCACGTATGCAGAGAGTATCTAGAGAGCTCCTAAAGCCGTCGAACGCGTTCGTCGCCTTGCCGTCAGACGCTCAGCAGCGTCCGTCGCTTGTGTCAGTGAGTTCCTCAGTCTGACAGACGCTCGTTTGAGATTGGCCTAGCGTCCGTCGCTGTTTCTCCAAAACCGACGGACGCATCTGTCGCCTGGTCGACAGATGCTCTTCAGCGTCCGTCGCACTTTCTGTATTGAGGCTGAGTTAGGGCTTGCCATCGGACGCGTCCGTCGCCTAGAGGGAGCGTTTGGCGCCAGCGTCCGTCGCCCTTAACTTGCTTCTTTCTTGTTTCTTTCTTTTCCAACCTTGCTCCATTGTGCTAAACACTTATGGTACTTCCTTAGAGCAGATGTTTAGCATTATATTTTATGTCTTTTAAAGCAAGGCTATGTTACTAGGTGAATTAATACACATGCAAGAATGACCACACCTAGTAGCACTTGATAACCGCAATTGATATGAATTTTTCCTTCTTGATAGTACAGATATCTATCCTAACTGTGATCACACTCTCTATAGTGTCTTGATCACTAAACCAAAAAAATGGCCCTATGATATACCTTTGCCTTGAGCTCATTTTTTGTTTTCTCTTTCTTCTTTTCTTTAGTCATGGAGCACTTGATCTATCATGATCCTTCACCTAACTCCATTTGTCAATTTGGATCACCCTATCTTAAATATACACTTAGTAATAGGGTTAGTCCATAGGTTTTATCAATTAACCAAAACCAAACTTGGGCTTTCAGACATGCAGTCAAAATAGCTTCACCCCACCATTCCTTAGATAGCCCCGCTGTCTCTAACATGACACTGACCAACTCATTTAGAGCGCTGTTCTTTTTTTCCGACAATCTGATTAGATTGTGGTGAGAATGGCGGTGTCCTTTCATGAATAATCCCATGTTCTACGCAAAAATCAGAAAATTCATTTGAAAAGTATTCTCCTCCTCGATCAGATCTTAACCGTTTAATTTTCCTCTCAAGTTGATTTTCTACTTCAGCTTTATAGGTCTTAAAATAATGTAACGCTTCATATTTTGGTTTTAATAAGAACACGTAGCAAAATCTAGTACAATCATCTATAGAATTTATGAAATATCTTTTGTCACATTTGGTCAACACACCATTCATCTCGCATAGATCAGAATGAACTAGTTCTAACGGTGCCAAGAACCTCGCCTCAGCAGCCTTGTGAGGCTTGCGGGGTTGCTTCGATTGAACGCATACATGACACTTAGAACCTTTAACTAAGTTGAATTTTGGAATTAAATTAAGATTTGCTAGCAGCGATAAACAACCAAAGTTTACATGACAAAGTCGCGAATGCCAAATATTAGACTCGTCTAAAATAATAGCATTGTTCACAACTTTATTACACACATTATCACGCAAAGAAAAGCGAAAAAAGCCTCCATTGTCATAACCTTTACCAACAAATGTTCCATACTTAGACAGGACACATTTATTAGCCTCAAGCACAATTTTATAACCATCTCGACATAATTGAGAGTCGCTAACTAGATTTTTTTTATGGAGAGGACATGTTGCATGTTCTTCAACCGCATCGTCTTTCCCGAAGTAAACTTCAGATTGACTGTACCAACACCAAGAACATGCGCATGTGATCCGTTTCCCATCAGCAAGGATCCAGTCACGTCGACCTGATAAGAAAAAAACAAAGAAACATCAGCACACACATGAATATTAGCATCATTGTTCATCCACCACTCAGACGAATGACAAACTGAAAGAACAATAGGTAATGAATTACTGTACCCGGATGTTCCTCCCTCTGTTTGACTAATAACCATATTTGTAGATTTATTTTCTTGCTGAAATTTGCGGTCTGGGCACGAACCTGCCCAATGTTGGTCGCTACCGCAAACAAAACAACCTTCTACCTTTTTCTTCTTCTTCTTAAAAGAGGTTGTTTGTTTTGGCTTTGAGTCGTTCTCTTGCTTGTTCTTCTTCTTATTACGTGATGAATTATTCTTTTTCTTCTGCACCATGTTGGCTGCAGAAGACTCCGCTCCCTTTCCACGTGTGTCTTTTGCTCTCGCCTTCTCTTCAACATCAAGAGTTCCAATAAGTTCAGCAACGCTAAACTCTTTTCTCTTGTGTTTTAGAGAAGTAGCAAAATCCTTGCAAGAAGGTGGCAACTTAGCGATAATACCGCCGGCCACGAACTAGTCAAGTAAAACACAGGGAAATTGTTCGAGTTCTTTTGCCAGCGCCTGTATCTCATGAGCCCGTTCCACTACTGGACGGTTATCAACCATCCTGTAGTCATACAACTGCTCTATGATGTACAACTCACTCCCAGCATCAGAAACACCAAACTGAGCCTCAAGAGCATCCCATAATTCTTTGGCTCTCTTGCAAATGATATAGTTGTCCTCATACTTGACATGAAGTGCGCTAATTACGGCGCCTCAAAACAGGTTATCGACCACCTCGAACCGTTTCTCCTCGTCAGGAGTATACTGTTCGGGCTTCCCCTGTGCGGCATAATAGCAATTTATGGCAGTAAGCCACAATATCATTTTTGCACGCCACCTCTTGAAATTTGTACCATCAAAATCATTTGGTTTCAGCGCAGCAGCAAAACCTCTAGCAGAAAATGAAAATTGCCTACAATCAGGTTTTTGGATTGTACGATAATTAGGCATTTTCATGATTAATTTAATCCGGAAAAACAGTAACAAAAGTGTGACAACATATATAGACGCATGTGTAATATTGCTACTGCTAACAACAGTATATAACATCAGGAACACGATGAGCAGGAAGATCGAAAATATACCCTGCGGAGGGACCTGTGCCGGAGGCACCGGTGGCTCCATTCTCACTAGTCGTCATAGTGAGTTGTGCGAAGTCATGGACCACAGTCGATGCAGGGAGATATACGCAGTGTCGTCCCTCGAACGGTTCGCCGGGAAGTAGACGAAGGCCTGCGTGAACGGGAAGAAGAGTCTGCCTGCGTGTACTGGTTCGCCGGGAAGAAGATAGGAACAACGTGTACGGGATCGCCGGGAAGACGACGAGCGGTCGCGGCGACGCTCCCCAAAAACCTGATTGCTGCCGCATGCCCGAGTAGATGTCACTGCGAGGCAAGGGTTCTGGAGGCCTGCTCTCCGACTCTCTGTATTCTCGCAGAAGGCTGGACGGGGAAGAGTTCTTCGGTACTCAACAGAGAAGAGAGTTGCGCAGCTTATAGAAAGGAGACGCACCGGTGCGGGGAACGAAAGCCAACCGACAGGCTTTAATCTCGGGAATCAATTCCCTTCAAGTCTGACGTTACAACATTGATCGCTGATTGGCGTTTCCTATTCCACTGTTGCGTACAGGTTCAACGAATCCATCGAGTCGCAAAAACGGATCAAACCACAATGGCATGGCACGGCACGGCTCGCACGCCACGCCATGTCTCGGCTCGACGGCGGCGGCGCGCGTGTGTGGCACTCAGTCAACCTCCCCTCAACTTCTCAACTGGTGCACATGAAATTTACCTATTTAAGCTGAGTCAAATTATAGTCAATATCCCGTATGTGACTATACTATAATGCAACATAACATATAGTATGAGATTATGATTTATTAGATTATTATAATATGGGCCAAGCTCATTTATTCAACAGAACTTGTATAGATTTAACATCATTTAATACACCCTAACAAAGACCATTGTACTTCTGCATGGTAAAAGGAAGAGAGCATGGACAAACAATAATAAAGGACAAGGGGTGTCAATTGTGGTTCAAAAGTTCCCATAAGCCTCACCCCTTGAGACTATGTCCTAGCCCAAAAAAGTCCCTAAATAAATCCTTAGTGTTTTGTTCAAATAAACTAAAATGGACTTAAATTAAGTCTTTAGTCCCTCTTAAAAAGGAACCAAACGGTGCCTTAAATCATGGAAACCTACGTAAGGTTGTGTATGTTTCTTTCTCCTGTTATCTCTCGATTTTTTACAAAACAAAAATAAAAAATAGGAAAGTATGGGTCTTTGAACTATTTAACCATCTTTATAATAAATAATATAATAATGCATAAGTGGTAACTAAATCTTAAATATTTTATCTAGGTTCTGTGAGCTTTTTTGTTTTTTGTTTTTCTCCCTTGTTTATTTATTTATTTTTTCCGTGTGTTTTCTTTTCAAGTTTTTATTTCCATTTTTCTTTTTCTTTGAACCATCATGGAAGCGTGTGTTTTTTAGCCTAGAAGATGTTTTCATCCGTGTGTCTTTCTAGTTTTTTTTTTCTTTCTGCTTTCTCTGTCGTATGGAATCATGGAAACCCAGGTTCGCTTGTGTACTTGACTTCTTTCTCTTTTTTATCTCTCAGTTTTTATGAACAAAAATAATAACAACAAATATTGTATTATAGATCTTTGAACTATTTATCCTTTCTTACAATAAAATGATTACTCATAACTTAGATAATTTATCTAGGTTCTCTGAGTTTTTTTTGTTTTTTTCTTTTTGTATCTTATTTTTTATTTATTTTCAAAATGGCTTCTTTATCTAGGTCACGTGTATTTTCTTATATTTTTTAATTTTTAATTTTCAGAAAGATCCAAACAGGCTCTTAGGCATGGAGCACGCCACCCAACACAGCCACTGACCCAAGAAACTAGAAATGCCTTCTAGCCTTGGAAGTTGAAACAGGAACTTCCAAAGGATCTTGAAACCACAGTTATATCTTAAAAAAACTTAGAAACGGAAACCATGATATCACGATCATGTTCACATTCCATAATCCATGTATGTTGTTGATGGATTGTTTTTGTCCTTTTCAATACTTATTGGAAAGAAATGTTGTTAATCCAAAATTTTGAAATAACTTTTAGGTACTATTGTATACAATTTTCTTTGCTAAACTAATATATCTAGCAAGTTAATAGAAAAATAGCAACATTAAATTTTGTCCTTCTCCAACATTATAATACTTTCGCAAACGATTTTGCATTGGAACCTGGTCAAACTATTTCTAACTAATTCTTGCTTTTTTATATGAATTATACAGTACAACGACGACGTCCACAATATACACGTACACTCACCCTTATAAACACACATACGTTAACCCTACTTCTATGAACATCTTCAAAGGACTGAGCTGAAACGGTAAATCTCGAGATTAATGAAGTCACAACACGTTATCTCTTACCGCTTTCTCAATTGGAATCCTGTATTTTCTTAATTTACATGTACTCTGGTCTCCCGATAAAAACGTTGGATGGAGAGCGAATGCAGAGTTACTCCGATTGCGGAAACTTACGAGTTAAGGAGAATGTTTTGCAATTTTTTATTTTTAAAGAGTTCTTTTATCGAACTGTTAGGGAATAGTTTTTTCTTTTTACTAAAATTATTAAACTAAGGGGTTATTTTAAGAAACTTCTGAAGATGCTCTTTATGTGCCAGCTTATGAGGACAGATGTAAAGATGTGGGTTTGCAATCAAAAAATCTGTGAGATTTTGAGAACCTTATCCTAGAGAATGTACCGACGCTTTGTCGACAGAAAAGCTCATGCTTCCATCCAAGCATATAGGGCGTATTTGGTCAGACCCTAACTCCCTAAGCCAGGCATCCATCTGACATCTGAGTAGTAGACATGGAAAATCCAACGTGTGTGAGTGATGTCTGAACAAGCTCGTATTTGCAAATGATAGGTCCACGTATCATTATCAAGTCGCAATGATAGGTTGTTTTGCAAAATAATAAAAAAAAAACTTTAAAAAATTCAAATGAAATCGAATCAAGATATATTTTATATCAAAATTGTAGAAATTAAAGACATCTAGAACTTTGTAGTTGATAACTTTTTTTATTTTAAGATGATTTACATGTCCAAATGTTCAGTACAAGTTTCTAGAACAAATTTGAGATGGTCAACATCAAAATGTACTACTCATTTTTATAGTTATCAACTTTTTTATTTGAAATCATTTATAGTGCCAGATATACATTATAAGATTCAGAATTTGTAGTTAATCAAGAGAATAATGAGGCTATATATAGTTACATGGATTATGTAGCTCAGTAGATATTATAAGCAGTCAAAGTTCATCATTTACCGGCCCACTAGCCTATGCATCCATTACAATTTATTACTGTCCGAGAAAAATGTAATTATAGAAATCGTATCGGTCAAGATAACTTATATTTAACCAACTTTATATTAAATACTATTAATATTTATATTTATATCTTTAAATAATTTTATTATAAAAATATATTCTATAAAGAAATTTAATGATATATTTCATACAATAAATGTTAGTAACTTTTATATAAAATTTAGTTAAAGTTCAAATTGTTTAACTTCTTAAAAAACAAGAATTATATAATTTTTTTAGATGAAGATAGTACAACCCATTTGCTAGACTTTGCATCCACTGCCACACATTTGGGCTGACAGCCCACTGGGCCAATCATGGTCCTCCTCCTTACTTACACCATTAAAAAAATATCCATGGCTTGCGATGATGCAACCACGTCACGAGGGAACTCAATGAATGTTAGAGCATCTTTAAGAGTATTTAATATTTTCTTTCTAAAACATAGAGTTTTGTAACTCCTAAAAAAACCGAAAATAAATAAAGAAGGTTATTTCTAAAAGTTTCTAATATTTCACTCCTAACATATAGAAGACAATTTTACATCAGAAATCATATAACTTTACTATTTTTATATTATTCTTAACCATTTTAAATTATCCTAACCATTTTTATATATTCTTTTTCTCTCGTACATTTACATCTGAAACCATTTTTTACTATTTATTTTTTTATATTCTTCCACCTTTAGATTGCATGGTAAAAATACAGAGGGGAGAGAAGATACGCGCGACTCCAAAGCACATAACTTTACGCAAAACATTATGACTTTTTCCAAGTTCTAAAAGATTAGAAGTTGTTGAAGAGTGATTTGTTTTATCATCTACCTAAAAACAAAGATTATGAAGAGATTTAGGGAAAAGTGACCTGTTCTGCGTATGTGCTTTGGAGTCGCGCTATCCTCTCCCCCTCGGGGTTTTTATCAGTCAATGTAAAGGTGGAAGGACGTGAAAAAAATAAACAGTAAAAAATAGAGAAAGAATATATAATTTAGAAATAGTATAGGATTTCTGATGTAACATTGTCTTGTATATTTTAGAAGTGAGTTATTAAAAACTCTTGGATATAGCCTTCTTTATTCATTTCAATATTTTTTAGAAGTTATAAAACTCTATTGTTGACACCGTTTTTTGGCACGTGTCAATATGATCTAAGGATTGTGCCGATCGGCAAAAGGTTAGTTGTCGTTCCTTATCGACATTGGGATATTACCAGTCAGATTGCCGATGAAGGTAAGGGGATGTTGCCGATAGAGACATGAATGTTGTCAACAGGAAGAACATTGCCGATGAGAATTGAGGCTCATTATCGGTGTGATGAAGGCTACAATGTTGCTGGTGGAGGCAAAAAAGCATTGCCGATGAGAGTCAAAGCCTGTTGCTGATAGGAGTATTGCCGATAAGGGCGGAAAGCTGCCGATGAATGATGATGCCGATGGAAGCGGGATGAAGTAGCTGGCAATGGCAATAGAGGAAAGTTGCGGATTGAAGGAAATTTGTCGATGGAAGGTTTCATCGTGAAGGAGATAGATATGGAAGCTGGTGATTTCATGCCGGTATTAATAAATTTATTTCGAGTCCGACTCTTGCATGAGTCATTTCTTTCCTTTAGCGTGAGTCGTTTTATTTCCTTAAAAAATAGGAGTTTTTTTTAGGAAGATATGAGTCGTATCCATATACAACTCCCCATACGGGAGTATAAATATGTGTCCAAGGGCCGCGTGAAAAATATATCCAAGCATATCAAATAAATCAATTACTTTTTTATCTATTTTACCAGTAATTTAACTTTACCGCATTAGGTTTAGTCTATCTACGAGTTCTTCAAGTTTCGACAGGCTGCATCTCATCGACCTCCGTCAACCCTTGCAAGTTCCGTGTTTTGAGCAATCAGAGCTTTGACGTCCGGGCGCATCGCTGTCGTCTCGTCCTGCTATTGTTCTAGTTATCCTGATCAAGTTTGAGCCTTGACATCCGGGCGCATCGCCGTTGTCTCGTTCAGATCTTGTTCTAGTTATCGTCCTTGTCGATTAACTGGTCAAATCGACTGGCACGCCCTCGGATATCGAATTCGGGTATAAGCCCGAGGTGTTCGCAGATCCTGCGCTTTTTGTGTCAACACCTCTTTTGGCACGTTCGGTGGGACCTATCACATCTTTTGACCACGGTTTAGCCCATTACAAGCTTAATGGACAATACTGTTGGGATCAATCCAAAAAGTGTCATTGAAGTCTCCGAAGCAGATCTGAAAGATTATCAGAAGCAGGCTATGGAGCGGGCTATGGAGGAGTACAAACAGTTATATCTCAAGTCCTTCAGCCTAAACAGAAT